>JAGSMT010000193.1:0-697150 GCA_029286875.1 Lamproptera curius | reverse complement strand
AGAACTAGTCCAGCTTAATATATAGGTCTGTCAAGGTTTATATAAAAGAATACATAATTGATGTGAGATGTACTTTAAGTTTTTCGCAGTTTACGACAGATCAGCCTTAATACCGATTCTTACTGAGGCTAATTCGCGAATCCAATGATTCTTAACTTAAATAGTGTAATTGTAATAGAGAAGAGTATATTTCTGCTTTGTTCGTCTTTTTTTAGGTTCACTTTTGCTTGTGTAAAAAACACATTATTTAATATTTTTTAAATTAAAATAAATGAGTTAATATCATATTTCGTACAATTATTGTAACTGAAGAAGATATATCCTATGAAATGGTAGATACAGAAATTCAGATAAATATATCAGTTACAGGTTATAGGACGGTTTTATCCGGAAGGAAACCTTCCTGATAGAAATTGCAGATAAATCTTCTGCTCGTCCCAACACTTAATTAATCTTTTATTCATTATACCGTAGTGTTTAAACGACATATAAGCAAAGTTTTTGATCGACTTTACGAGGGATGAGATTTTCCTGAGCAGATTCCGGATTTGAAGCGATGTTTTTATATCAATAATATTGTCTACTCCGCTAAACAGGTCAGTTGTCGAACTAACGCGTTGCATTTAATAGCTACATATAGTACACGCCAGTTGCGTCCGTAGCATTGGCCATTCACATTGAAAATTCGAAACGACTAACAATTTCGCTCGTATATAAGCAAGAGTTGCATATTTTCGTGCGTTATTACCGGACACTTTGGTAACCTGTGGCATTGTCTGACAAAATTAAATTGCCCTTAAATTATTCGAATTTAACACTTATTTCATTGTAATACGGATATTATTGTACGCAAAAATGAAAACTGTGCGTGTGCAGTTTGGTTTTACGCTCCATTTATCGCGCGTTAAACACTTTATGCGTTACAACACGCTTTTTTTAGTCGGGGCCCAATCATACAGTTCCTAGAAAACGATTCGTCGTTCAACAAAGTCCGCTAATTATGACATGATTGGAGGAAATTTGTCGGTAAACTTTAACGAACGTATATTTTATCTGTACCGATAAGAAATATTTCCAATTATGAACATGTACGAATAAATTGTCGAAAGTTTCTAACGTTGTTGTCGTGTAGTATTCATACATATTTCTTTACTTTATAAATATTAAATATCCATTTTGTTCACTATATTATATTTATATATTATAACGTATAAAATGCTTATACTTATATTATACTATACTTATATTATATATATATATAAGCTTTACAAGAAATTTATTTTCTTTTATTTTAGGTTTTATAATATTAGTCAGCAACTTATTCTAAAATAAATTTGTGCCTTTACATATTGTGATTATTAAGATTATTTTTGCTTCATATTACATGTTAAATCAATTGTCTGATGTACAAAGTACCGTTAAAACATAGAATTAATGTCTAAATATTTTGTACATAATTATTTATCATCATAAATGCTGAAAAGAATCCGAATCGTCGGGAATAAATACATTTAAGTAACGCGAAAAGTCCGTAAATTAGTGGATTTGATATAAATATATTGTTTTAAAAATATGTAATTAACCAACCTTTTTAATACACAGTATAGCTACAGTCAATGGTGTATTTCCAGGCAACATTTTTTCTTATTATTACAACGATACAAGAAAATCCCGGAATTAAGTTACCTTTCTTTTCTTGTCTATAATTGGATTTCTTGCTATAAGTTGAAGCAAAAAATAACGAATTTGAATGCAGTTTCTGCAATAAAAAATTGTATTATATAATATTCAAAAATATAACTTTACATTGCGACTTCTTTCATAAGATTTTTTACGGTTTATCATGTCCCAAATGATGAAACAAGCTTATCTTTAGACTTTTATTATTTTGTTTATATCTAGATAGGTATCTAAAATAAGTCATTTAACTCATAAAATAAAGTAAAATCAGTTGTAAAAATCGTAAATCTTTCCAGCAATATTTTGAGTAAATTCTTGATCTATATTACTCCGATTTGTTTTAGAGACAATAAAGTAACTCCTGGGCAATTCTAAGTTTAATTCTTTTTAATGCTTCCTTTTGAACTGATTAAAAATAAATTTAAAATTAACAATGCGTATCTCTTACATAAATGTTCTTTCGTAGTAGCTCTATGATCTAATTAATAGTCAAGTAATTATTAGAAATAATAACGCGATTTAAACATAGAATTCGGGCCCAATACAATCTCCCACCCACCGAATGATCCAAGCCTGACATAGACGTGATCTACTAAGAAGTAATAATAACCGTTAAGCTATTAACACTGGAAATCTGTCGGAATGTCTGTCATTTGTTTCTGAATCACGTTCCGCCGGCAAGAAAACAGAATGTACACGAAACCAACGGCACGCCGATATTTCAGAATCTATCTGACATAATAATTAAAGCTATAAACATATCGTTATTAAATTATATCGCTCTATTAAAATGCCTCAATTAATTGCGTGAATGTAAGTATTCGTTCAATGTAAAAAAAGTCACGGATACTGGTATTGCTGATAAATCAAAGTTTACAAAGGATATTGTGCGTATAAAAATGCTGTAGCACATAGCAGTGTCATTGCGAGAAACTTATCGCGTTCCTATTACATTAAACGTAAGGAAACAATCAAATATAAGATGTTGATAAAACAAAAAAATCATTTTAGGAATGGCATGGAAAGGTAGACTGGATACGGATTATTTTATTTATGTAAAATAATTTAGTTTTGGTATAAATACCTATTAATATCTTCCACATTTTACTTAATCACGACCTGATAACCACTTCCCTAGGTAATATAGCCGAGAGGATACTAGTTCCTGCGTACTTTAAGGTGTTGTGTGCTGTTGGCCACGGAATTGTAGGGCTTATATATTCGCGAAAGTTAAGGAAAGCATTCCGGTATTGGCTTAAAATGGTAAAACCGATATATTTTAATAACATTTTCGAAGGTGCTGCATCCTCCATTTTATAAGAAACCTTCTGAGGAGAACACCGCCATACCTTCTCGCCACAAACGGTAGAATGGCCCTGTCGCGTTATTATAGGAGGCGATTCTTTCTTCATCAGTTAAACATTCTGTTATTCTTATCTTAATCACTTTAATGTATTAAAATATCATTTAATAATTGTTATAGGCACATTAAATTCACAATACAATAATTTTATAAGTGTCCTATAAACATACGTGAAGCCAATATCATTATCAGTAATGAAGTTGCATTAATTGTGGATATAATTATGAAACACAGATATATGATTGTAAGAACAGGAAGCGTCGTATAATGAACTGCAACTGTTGGTTTATTCGAAGAAATTCTGTACATTTACCAGTCCAATTATGTCGGGTATTTGACCTCTTCATTAAGAGCGCGTTTACCATGTGTATTTAAAAGGTTGTGTTAATGCGTAGGTGAAGGTATTTCATATTTCGAGAATGCATAATCGAATAGCTTTATCCGCATCCGCTGGGGAAAATATACTTTATATGTAATAATAAATATTGCAGTTTGGCTGACAGCCAGTGCCCTTTTAGCCGAAATATTGTAGTATACTAACACTATTGCTTTCGATCGATATCCTTTTGAATCGAACTCAACGTTAAAAACTTTTCAAACAAATTAAAATGCACTAAAAGTTAAAAACTCCCCATCCAAAATCCTCTTCATCTGTTCCCCTTCGATCTCAGATATGTTTTACGGACGCCGATAGCTGATGAATATTCAACTTTAGATTATCGTTAATTTTGCTCCTATGATTTGAAGAGTTCCGTCGCTTTTCCATGGATCCGATCTAGAACCTAATCAAACTCTATCAAACTGCTATTAAATTACATAATTTCTAATAAATAAATAAAAAAGAATCAATGAAATCGATTGGCTGATATTGAGCTATTAATTGTCCATTTGTTGAGCATCATATTAATGTAAATTTCAGACTTATTCAGTTTTTCTGGATGCCACTGTCAGAACTAGATCAAATTGACCAAACGGAAGCATTCCAGCTTCGAATAAAAAAAAAGATCAATCGATCCAAATCAAGTTCACCCAGGCAAAAGTTCTGAGGTACCAAACATAAAAAAAATACAGACGAATTGAGAACCTCCTCCTTTTTTTGAAGTCGGTTTAAAAGACAACATGTCTTGCAGTTCTATTAGAAATAGGTATAATTAAAACTAAACTTTCTACGATAATATAAGTAATCTTTAATCGTTAAAAACACTTTTATTCCAAACAAGATAATTAAATGCTTTACAAAAGTATTAGTTTTTCTCTTTGGTATTTTTGTTGTATAAATGTAACCACATCATATTTATTCAGCAGTCTTCACCTTTATGTTGTCTGCAATGGAATCCATAACAAAAACGCCACTATTTTCCCGCTCAAAATCGACCTGTTCACTAGTCGTGAATCGCACGTAGTGCAACCAACCAGTGCGTCAACATAACAAATAGTTTGTCATTTTTTGTCCGCATTGGAATTCGAATGAAATTATCGACGCGTAGGCCACTGTTACGGTCGGCAACGATTTATATTCCCGCGCAGACAGCCCGCGGAAATATCTAGAATGTCAATCTTGTTTAATGATCAAAACATTTACGAAACAACGTTTAATGAATACAAGCCACGAAGACATTACTGCTAGTGGGAAATTCTCGAGTTGTAATTAGTTTTATTTGATTGTTCGTGTAGGATTTAGTATGCTTTTTTACATAACTGAATTACTTTATTCAGTTGTCGCACGATGTCCTGAGATATGGGATGTAAGTGTTATCTATGCAGCATTACATTAATTGTACAAAGCAGTATTTTCAAACTTATTATTTGCTGGCGATATAGGCACCGCGACTATGCTTGTCCAGCCAGTCCTCGGTACAAGAAGACCTGCCATCTCATACATTAGTAATAAAATATCGTCATCTATCGATCGATTACGCCGGATTTTTTAATACTATATATATTTGTATATTATATATATTTTTATTACTATATATTTACTTTTGTATAATTAAATAAAAAAAAGTCTAATAAGTTATTAGGTTTACCTGATAGTGTGCAACAATGTGTATTACTTTATAAACTAAAGTTATACAGCGCCTCAAATCGTTGTTGTATTGTTATATTATTGTTATCGTATATTGCTACTTGGTAAAAAAAAACGCATAAACAGGACAATGCTAAACTCTTGTCCTAGTCAGCTTCTGTAAACTGGAATCAAACTTAAAATTTCAACAAACAAATTAGGTAATCATAAAAACTCCATCATAACTGCCTCCGCAGCCTAGTTGTATGGGCGTGAGCTTTAGAAACCATAGGTCGTGGGTTCCAATCCTGCGGGAACTCAAGAAATTATCATTATTGTTTTCTAGTTGATTTAACTTGGGCCGATAACCCAATTGTCTGAAAAGTAAGATGATCCTTGCGTCGGATAGGCTTGTAATAAGTCGGTCCACCCAGCAACTCGCATTGAACCAGCGTGGGATACAGTCCAAACCCCCTAATGGATTGGGGTGTATTAGGGGAGGCCTATGTCCAGCTGTGGACTTTCACAGGTTGATGATGGTGATGAATCATAAAAACGTAAATTTCGTCAACTTTTTAAGCAGACTACATGAGAAATTTTAAGGATTACTACACATCTTACCTTCATACATGTTTTTGTAGTATATTTACTCTTAATGAACTCCAGGCACGACTTAACTGTCAGTAAGGTAATATATTTCTGCATTAGGCGATGCATAAATTTAAGTATCACACTATCATTATGATAGCAGGATTAACAGTTGTTACTATTATTATAATTTCAAAATATTCTAAGACTACCAAAAGACAAATAGAATTAAAAACAATTACATAGTGTCGCTAATATTTGTCTTTTGAACTAATTTGATAAGCATAACTAAAATAGGCCCTGATAATTATACTTTGTATACAGGCATATAGAGTTAGAAATGCCATTCCTTTCAACAGAATCAAGATACATCTTCTAAATATTAACCAGGATTAGCTATGTAAGTGCAGAGTATATTTTTCAAATCACATTTTCACCAACAATCCTAACAATAGCCACTCCTACAATAATAAACAAATAAAATAGATAAAAAATAATATGGTGAGTACAGACTATTTCTTGATAAGTACGTTTATGAGATTTATTATATATCTCTTAACATTTTATATTCACCGAAAACGTTGTGCATGACATAGGCGATATGGGGTAAAATTTTAATTTACGTTTACTGTACAATAGTAGTCTAGGCAGTTGATATGACATAACTATACGCACATAAAAACTCCTGGCTCGATTTGATATTATTATACTATAAATATAATATTAATTTGTAGTTAGGATTACTGTTGTTTATGGCTATTTATTCGTAGTGCGTTTCTAAAACTATTACTTCACAAGGTAAAGGTGACAAAAGCAACAAACAGTCAAAATCCGGAGAATACCCAACTTTTCACTTTGAACCTATAATCTGAACCAACTATGATGCAAAAGATACTTGACAACGATAATGCATTTTACGAACTTGTTAATAAGGTGTTATTTTGAATAAAAAATAATGATAACAGGCATCCTACGTTCCTACCATTATACAAAATTTCTAGTTGTCGACAGCGCAACGTAGTATATTTAATTGTTCTATCCTTAATTCTTAGCATTTAAATCCTTTATTTTAATAAAATGTAATCCGTCAAACTATTCTTTGGCCGGCAATTTTATCAACTTATCGAAAAATAAAACACTTTAATCAAATAGTTGAAATATAAAAAATATTAAAGCTCAACAATATTTCGTGTGAACTTTTCGTAAATCCAACTATAAACTAATAATGACAGACATCAATCTGGACAGGTACAGCCTTGAATGAACTCTTGATTAAAGACGGAACCTGTATACGCCGCGTCGAGTCAAGTTCTCGGTAACAGCGGTCAGTTCCGGCCACAGTTTAAATAAATAATCGCATATTATTTCGCATCGATTAAATCATATCGCGTGAAAATATCGATACAATTTGTAATCTGTCTTTCGTGCTCTAGATTGTCGTTGATTTATATTCTTACCGGAAGTATAATTGCAAGTTTTCTTTACCGAAACGGTTGACGTAAAACCGTAGCACGTACGGTGCAATACAACTGGCAATAAACAACTCAGATATGAATCAGAATCGCGCGCGCTACTTTTCGTGTTACTTAAAACTAGTGACACCATCAATTTACTCTTTCTCTATTATTTATAGTTTAAAATAGTTTTATTTTATTTTGCTTTTAAATTAATAAGTACTATCGCAAATGTTAACGAAATATTTTAGTAAGATCCGAACTATTCTTTTGATTAGTTTTTGAAGATTCCTTAATATTTTTAGTGTCGTCGTAAAATATAAAATAAAAAATAATTACTTTGTGAATATTAGTGTTTAGAGTGGGTACCGAGAATTTGCTAACGCATTAGTATGGTCAGTCAGTAACACAAAGGACGATTTAAAATTAAAAACACATGTAAACACATTTTTAATATTAAACAAAAAGATTTCTTTGATTATAAATTACACCACTTTTATAGTAATTTGTTCTCAATAATATAGAGTTGGAGTATTAATCTAGTTTTTACAAAAAAAAAAATGTTTCAAATCAAAGCGATTTTTTTTACTGAATAAATATAAATTAAACTGTGTTTGCTGATTTGTTAACTTCCAGACATTTCCACGTATATGGTCAACATAATATGGTCTACCTTTTTAAGCAGGCATTACGGACTGAATAGTTAGACGACTTGTGAAATTGTCTGTATAATTTATTTATGAGATGCTACATAATATATTTAATAAATTTAAACTAAAATTTAAATAAATTGTGTTGATAATTTTCTGTATTAACTTTTTAACAGTAATTACTATGAGAAATTAGGTGAAGTTACGGTACCTAGGTATAAGTTTAGACTTAAAAATTATTATAACATATTGGCCGTTTGTGTATGGCTAGTAGGTAAAGGCCTCTCTTCGCTGGGACGACATATTGAATTTTGCAGCTATGAAAGATCAGACTACCTGATATTTGTCTAGCTTATCCCATAATCTTGATCTAAACCTGCCAAGACGTCTTTAGTTTTTTCAGACCAGTTAATGTCTAACGCATGTGGTTGATGTGGTCAGGCTGACTGGACAGGCCGTTTGTGAGATTTAGCGAAGTATTCTTATTTTTTCTATTGAATTAAGCGACTAGCCGAACAGGACGATCCTCTAATGGTAAATGATACGCCCTGTCTCTAAGATATGCAGCGTAAGACACTACTAATCCGCTTGCCCCCCTGAGACGTAGGACGTAACCTCTCGTTTACCCAGTAATTTCCGTTGCCCAATCAAAAAGCTGTCAAATTGAAAGCATTACGCTAAAACACGGCGGCAAAAAAAGTCACCGCACTGGGACTTACCCCAGACCCACCCTCTAATGAAGTCTTTCATTTTATTACTTTCATTTAAGAAAATATAATGTTATCATACATAATTAGTTCTTTTTGTGCTAGAAATTATTAACAAAATTATGTCACTCGAAAATCAGCTTCTAAAACGTAATCTCTACCTAAAACAAGCATGGAAGTTTCTAGATCCGCAGGTGAAAGGGTAACCACAAGGTTGAGAATACAATACATCTAGTGCCATAGGTGTTTGGCGTTATTGATCTAGTTTCAGTAAAGCATTGTACTTGCTATCTAATCATGTATAGCCGGTATTTGTCATTAAATTATGATTGATCGGTGAACACATTTAATATAGACTGGTCTCAGACGGCCAGCATTATTAATTATAACTTGTCTATGGTCATAGTGTACATATCTGTGGTACAAAAAACTAATTGGACGCCATATTGGACTAATGCGTCCGTCTATATTACATTTCATATAAATGTTACTTTTACTATATACGTTTTATTGTTAAATGCGAACATTTTAAGACTAACATATTTTTTGTAATGCGTTTAATATTTGCTTTATACTAAAATTGTAGAATACATGAATAAGAAGATGTGAGTAAGTGTAAGTCAGTTATGATTTATCAAAATATAGTATATTTTATCATTCTGTATGTGAGAGGAGCGTGACTTTAATTGTAAGCGCACATATGAGATTCGGATATAAAAATTAGTGCTAATATTTATAATATAAATTATTTATTAAAAAAAATATAATTTTAAACTATAGTAAAATCTTATAACCGAGATAGTAATAAAGTTAAAAAGCAGTTTCTGTTATTTTAGATACCTCGTTAAATATTTTATTTTCACTTAATAACGGTAGTGAAATATGTGTTAGTTTACAAATACAGTACCTATATGTAAATTATAATCTACTAAGGCCGGATAACGTAGGCGTTGTCCAATTAGGAAATGCGAGCAGCGCTTTTAGCTTATATGGGTTCATTGTTATATGTCATTGCACTGGATATAGTATTAGTCTATAGTGTGGATATAGTATATTCACGACTGCCTCCGTAGTCTAGTGGTATGGGTTTGCGCTTTAGAAACCTAAAGTCGTGGTTCGAATCCTGCACGGACACAAATTTTCATTGTTGGTTCCTAGTTCGTTAGGCACTGAGGGATGATGATCCGATTGTCTGATAAATAATAAGATCCATGCATCAAATGAGTATGTATAAAATGGGTCCTGCGCCTGATCTCTCTACGGTCGTGTCCGTTATCCGTCCCATTTATGAAGACAGTGTAGGAATAGGGACTGTATGCGCACCTGTGGTTGCGAATACACTTGTGAAATATAATATCTCCTGCGTAGTTGGCCGATCTATAGAATTGTTCGGTCGCCGTAGTCGCAGTCAGTTATATAGTCAGTTATATCACAATAAAAAAGAATATAATATCAAAAACTATTTGTGCTCCAGACTTTTTTTAGGTAATAGTAATATTTTTTTAAATATTCAATTTTTCAGTTAACTATGAAGTTAAATACAACAAAACTATATTATATTTTTTAAGGAAACTTTAACTCGTTCAGCGAGTAATGATAGATCAGTATAAGTACAGTGACATAGGATGGTATTATGTATCCCAACTCCTCAAATAACAAATGAGCTAGCAAACAACGAACGGATTTATTGATCGTAAGATTTTAGCGCTGAGACAAAAAACGTTGCTCCCGTGGATTCTTGCCACCCCCGCCCTGCCGTTACCGTGGCCGCCGCTTTGATCAGGTGTGGGACATACTGCGGCAAGATGGAGTGATGATTAGCAAGGTGGCCGGAGTGGGCTGGATGAGAGTAGCCGAAGATCGGAAACGGTGGCGTGCATTAGTGGAGGCCTATGTCCAGCAGTGGGGTATCACTGGCTGTTAATGATGATGATGACGACAAAAACGCTTGACTTTTGTTGCTAAGTATAATATTACACATACGATAATCTTTACGAACGAAATAATGCAGATAATTAAAGATTATAACGTCAAAAACTTGTTTTGGTTAATTTCCGTATCGATTCCATTGTCTTGTTCATGTTTCACTTTAATAGTCTTATCTGAGCTGGGCGTTCCTAGCCCGGTTGCGTTATCAACAGCACTCCTTGCCTACAATTGACCTTTCGGTGCCGACAGTTACTTATATCTCTTGATTTGGCGTTTGTCGCCCTGAGAAATGGTATTACCAGGAATGCAGCTTAGTCGATAGCGCTGGCATTGCTAATTGGCCTCTCTTGTTTGGTCATTTGCTGCGTACGTGACAATGAAGCGAACAATTATATGTTATTATATTATTAAGACGGATACGGACCAAGATAAAGTCAGATATGTAATTGGTACATTCTGAAGACTTAAAAAGGGTCTAACAACGATATACTTAGCTATCGCGAAAAATCCGTAAATTAGTGGATTTCATTTTATAATAATCGCGTAAATATAAGAAATAACTAAATACTTAATGATTTAAGTTATGAAAAACAAAATCAACGTTAACTCAAATAAAGCTAACTAATACCATCGTTATTAAATAACTGTCAAATTAACAAAAATGCAACTATGACTATTATGGTAGGGGAGCCCAAGCGGGGATTTCGGGATTTACTAAAGCGCGGCAGATTAATATACAGGGGGATACCTTGTACCCGGTTAAGTACCTCCACAAAACATGAGGCCCATATATAAGGCCGCCCGTGAAGGATACAGGATCAGATTAGTAAAAAAAATTGACCATCAGAAATTGTCGAGCGCGTCAGATTAAGGTAGGGTGAGTGAATTACATCCTAAAAAGTGTATATTCCACTAATCTGACAATTTGAGAGTGATGTAAAAAAAGGGGAGACCAAAAAAGTTGTAAAAAAAGTCATCTCAACATTCATAGCTAATTAACGAATTCGCCTTAGATCGCCAGCATACTGGTCAAAATCGGTTGATTTGTTCGAGAGATATCGTGAACGAAAGAAACCCAAAAAAGTGTCTTTTCGGGATTACTCCGAAATTTGTGGTTCGATCAATTAAAATTGCGATTGAGAATTGAAGATGATAAAACTGCGTCGAATGCCGCCAATCGCGTGAAAATTGCTTGACCCATTCTATAGTTATTGTGGTTTGATAATTCCAAAATTAGTGTTCTATAAAACTTCTATCAGACTATTAAATAAAATTACTTTACGGATTTTATCGCGTTTATTTTACATTTTAAATTCCCGACGTTTCGAACCCTTTCCTGCGGCCGTGGTCACGGGGTAGACCGTCTACCCCCATCATTATCATCAATTCATTAATCCTTATACTAAAAAAAAACAAGTTTAACGTATTATTCGAAAAATAACAATAATCTTATAAAAAATGATAAGCTTATAAAAAATGGGTTTTGTTGCTAAGCACTAGTTTAATATAAATTAAAGATATAAGAATATATCAAACATAGTATATTTAATGTATAATATATATAATAAAATTATGTTTTAAATAATTATACAAATATTCACCTTATAAACCGTCTTAATATTTTAAAAATCTGTTCAAAATTTCATTACTTTCATCATCACAGAGATATGCGACCGTAATAAGTCTTAATAGATTTATGAAGAAATATGATTACACAATTACGCTATGTGCATTTCAAATATGCTATCAGGGCTACTAAGCAATACGAATTGCGAAAAGATCCACTACATAATAAAACTCAAGAGCATATGGATTAATTAATTTTTAAAAGCCCGTATTCAAAATAGTCTAATTCACTCAATGTTAATCGCGGCAGACACGCTCTGATAATATTCTATGAATGTGAGTACAAAACGTATTTATAATATTATAATGCAAGCGGTGTTAATTGTTTCTGGAAATGTTATAAATTACTCGCTTGTGCTTAAAAATCTAAACTGTGGCCCTGAAATTGTTTACTGAATTTATTGAAAATTTGTGCACATAGTCTGGTGAAAGTTTTTGATTTAATCTATTCTTAATATCATTTCTATTACTACTCATATATTTATTAGATAACGCTACCGTTACTCTTTGCCAATCATAAATGTAATTGTTTATTTTATTAAGACAGTTACACTACAAGTTTGAATATTTAATCTGTAAATATTAAGTAGATAAAAGTGTTAGTTCCCCGAATAATGCGCATTTTCTTAATATTAGCCATTTTATTTAGATTACTTCGGCTTATGTTTCAAACTACTTATAAAAAGCCTTCACAATGCCACGGGGTAAACTTGATCAATGGTTTTTTTTAGGTTTTTATATTGTAGGCAAAATTTGTGCTAGCTTAGGAAGCATTTCCAGATCTTTTCAATCTGTATTCTTTCTTCTTACGAGAACGATTTCCTCATAGCTCTGTCTGGAGTAATCTTATCAAAATAAACCCTTTCTGCACCTATAGGCGTGAATACCATCACCAATGTCCAAGCCAACCTATGAGACTATTTATGAGGGTCCTATTCTATAAATAACCTAAAGAATAGAACCATACCTACTGATATCATTAGAATCCCTAGACAATAAGGTAGGAAGATAAAAGGCAAAAGCATTGATACCAACGCTGCAAGGAATTGGAATAGCATATTTTGACTGCTTCACCCTGTTTAAGCTCGCTTTGAGTTAGGTTATAGCCACGGTATATATAATAAGAACCCCAGTCGATAAGAAATCATGTTAATTAATTATTTACACAGCTCCACGAGAAGCTCATTGAAATTCGAAACACGAACCAACGCGTTGTACTGTACCAACAAGTGACAAAATAATTTGTGTCTTTACAAACTCAAGTACGCGCATCATTTCAAAGTCAAATCCGCAGCCATTCATTATTTATAAACGTTTGCAATTTGTAAATGTTGACCCCCAACTTAAATGATTTATAATCTATGATTATTTAATAACATCAATACGTCCACCCAGTTGCAATTATTAAACGGCGGGAGAATTATGAGTTGCCAGATTTAAAAAATATATGCAGGCCATAACGTCGCAAATCAATTAGCTTATCTTTTGACACCATCGACAAACACTTGTCACAACCAGGCTGTCATAAAGGTCATGTTAGACTTTTTAATTTGTTACACTTCGGTCACGAATTCACTTAGTAACTATGCTTATCTCATTATGTCCTACTTATAAGATATATAGGATTTGGAGCTTAATAAACCAGGAAAATAGAAGCAGCAAAGCGTTAAGCGTTCGACATTAAGGGCGTGTTCTAAGTGGACAATTAATTTAAATTCCACCAGTGACAGCCAAATACGTTTTTTAGCCATTAGAGTTTGACAAATGACTTTATGTACAAAAACTCCAGGTGGTTTTTGGCTATGGTATAGTTGGTAAAAAACTTCGTTAATATTAAAAATATAACGCTTTACCATATTTAAAAATTTCAATTAATGCTTTCATCCCATAATCGCATGATCTCATACTAAAATTTACAGGTTTGAAAAAAATAGTTCTTCAATCAGCCGCGGCCAAAAAATATTCTGTAAGACTTTACATTATGAGAAAAGATATGTGGTAGATTAAAATATTATATTACTAACTGCGTTATTTATAAGCTAGAAAATAGCTCCAATTACAGTCGACTACTCTAATCTACTGGAACCATCCTGGTAGATTAAGCTAGTCGAACAGAAACTATTTTACTGGTGGTAGGTCCCCATTTTACAGGGGATAATTTGGGTTTGTACCACCGCAATCCGGTTTCTGGCGCAAAGCACTAGTGTGAAATCACTGCCATGTTCCGGTTTGAAGGGCACCATAGCCAGCGCATTTACTGGGTAAACGAGACTTACCACCCAATGTCTCACGGTAGGCAGCGCGTTGGTGATACCTCTAGTATAGCCGATGTCTATAGGCGTTCTTGACCACTTCCCATCGGGTAGCCCGACTCCTGGTCTGTCAGCATAGACAATAAAAAAGACTATTATGGCAATATTTTAAGGATAAAAACGATGTATATACAGACAACTGTGCATATAACAATCATAGGGAAACATAAGCAACATATAACAATTATGAGCAAAGGTCGTAATTTTGATTCCTAGCTGAAGTGCTTGAGATTATTTCAAATTTTAAAAAGTGGACATCAGCCGAATGGCCTTGTGAAAATTCAGTTCTGTCCTGTCATCTCATTTTAATTTTGACTTTTGTTGCATGACGTTAATTCCTGTAAATATATTAGCATCAGATTAGCACAGATTCTATGCCTTAAAACTGTTTTTTAGATGATACCAGTATGATAAGTAGCCCGACCCCTTTATATGCAATAGAAATGATTAAGTTATTGAGTTAAAGATGCATAAAAGTTTTGACATTCAAAACTTTATAAAGCTAGTATTTTAAAGATCTTTAAAAGCTAGTTTTCCTTTGTTTTAGCCTTTATAATTCAAATGCACACTTGTATAGAGATCGATTTTATAAAAATGAAACTAGATTAATCTTAAGCAATTATAGAAAAACAAGATCGAGGTCCGCCTTTAGATATAGAGCGGCCGTTAATAATGCTAGCGTCACTTTGACTTCAATCATATTTAATTGTTAAGGCCCCGGGCGGAATATAATTTGGGCACATACGATTATTTGGTTGTACGGTCAGTATGCGAACAAATTACGACACCTAATAAAATTTTTATTGCGTTGTAATGCGGCAGTGCGGCTTATTAATTCGCTAATTCTCTTCTTAATGCGTATTTTTTTCGTGCGATCCAATTACATTGATAAATTGGAATGTTTGCTTGTTAACGATTTGATCGTGTTTTATAAGCACGTATGACGTTTTAGTGAGCAGAGCAAGATATAACTTGGGATTGAATTGTATATTTACTAGGCGATTTGTTCGTAAGGCCATAGACACAATTTGGTTCTGGTTTGTATCTCATCATCATCATCATCAGCCTTTGATAGTCCACTGCTGGATAAAGCCTTCCCTAATACACCGCTACCCATTAGGGAGTTTTTGGACTGTATCCCACCACGCTGGTCCAATGCGGGTTGGTGGGTGGACCGACTATTTACATGCCCATCCGACGTATGGATCAACTTTTCAGACAATCGGTGGTCGGCCCAAATTGCCCTAGCCAACTAGGAAACAACAATGAAAATTTGTTGAGTCACCGCAGGATTCTAACCCACGACCTCCGGTTTCTAAAGCACACGCCCATACCACTAGGCTACGGAGGTAGTTTAGTGGTTTGCATCTAAAAAGAGATATATAAGCTTACTTATCAAAATAAAGATGATATTGATAAGTAAGCTATTACGTTTTTTCAGATATTATTTGAACATAAATCATACGATACAAAATAAAGTGAATGACATATTAATATTACTCTTTAAATGTCTAGGTAGAAGGATACTTACCTCTTATCATTTAAACCAAAGCCATAGCAATAAGTGTTGTCGCCGTTATAATTTAACATTACACATTATTCACGTAATTTTTATTTAGTTATTGGCCTGGCTTAGTCTGTTGACTCTTTATGTATTTATTTGCATCTGTTGTGATAATAATGATACCAAACGAAACGCACTGTGGGATGGGTGATGAGAAACTAGACGAAACTTGAAAATGAAAAGGACCTAGCCCTGCCGAATCCGTCTGTTGGCCTTTCCCCCAAAGTCTTCTGCCTAGTTCGACGGTTACCCTGAAGTCGGAAAGTTCTGGAGTGGAGACCGAATCTTGTCAGACGTAGTGTAGGACGACCTGGGGCAAGATGGAATGACGACAATCGCAAAGTGTCATGTGTGGTCTGGATGAGAATAGCCGATGATAGAACAGGTGGCGTGGATTAAGGGAGCCTTTGTCAGTGGACTCGTAAAGGCTGAAATTGAACATAACGATGATGATAACGATAAATTTTAATAAATATACTACAATTTTCAAAATAAATGACACAATATTACACTTACACAGAAATTAAAAATGAAACCTACGTCATTAAAACGAACCGGGAGCCGTGGGAAACTCATTGACAGACATAAATTAACTTTTGATATGGATTTATCGTGGATCGTGAGCGAGACATGTTGAACGGTCAGCCACTCCTGTCTATTTGTTCTCGACCTTTCTGCGTATTCATGTATCTAATCTGATTCAATAGAGGTCGCTGTCAAAATCTGAAAATTAGACGAAAAGAATTCGACTATATTAATATGTTCTATTTAACACATTCTTTCGGAAACATTTTATTTATTATTTACAATATTTTTAAAGGATTTTAAATTATTTATTACTATGAATGTTAGGGTTAATACATATTCAAGACATAAATCTAAATACAACCTAATTTCTACAAAAATATTAAAGAAAGACATATTCATAGTCCTCGAAATCTTATTTAGATTATTTTTTTTTTGTTAAATATGAAGTTATGCTTCATTTAACATAGAGTTCCCGGGAAGCTACGATCCACTGTCTCTGATCCAAATGACTAACGCTTTTTGCTAAAAATAAAGGCGTTACGTAAAATGAGTATAGAATGCTAAAATATTTGCACTCAGTAGGTATCGATATTGTAAAGAATAAAGAGTAATATCTGAAAATTGCAGTGTAAACAAAACAAATAAAATCGTTTGTTGCATTCTTATTGATAAATTTTGTTAAGTGGAGAAAATCACTTGTTGATAGTCATTGATAGCAAGTTCACTATTACATCTCATCCGAGTTTTAATTAGCTAAACATTAGTAAGTAAGATCTTTCAGATGTACTTATATCATCGGTTATGGCTAAACAGTATTAATTATCATTCATAATTTATTTTGTATTTCATTACATTATTCATATGACAATTCATTTGTAAATGTTAATTTCTTTTTGTTTTATCCAAAAAACGAAAGACTGCTCCTGTTACACTCATGTTAATAAATTTAGCGTAATAATGTTTTGCGCAAACCGGTTTTAATTACAACGAGAAAAAAAAAACCAGCATAATATTTGTATGGGTGTCTCAACTGCAAGTCGTACACACTTAGACATTAATTTAGTTTGATGAAACAAGGCTGTACCTCGTTTCTACAACCTACAAATTCCGAATACGTATGGTTGTGACGTAAACAGTTACTTGGCGGTATTAGGGTACATTTTTCTATGATGATTCACGGAATGTAGGCGCGTGAACGTTCAACGCGTAAATCCGACGAATTGCGAGTGTTTAATTGGAATTAATTTACGAATTAGCATGTTCAGACTGGCAAAATTATTATATTCGTAAATCCGGTCCGCGATTGTATGCGTTCCTACACCGGCACACAACTTATGTCTAATTGAGAAATTCACTAATTGATTTGATGACCATGAATCTTAATAGTTATGAGCTTGTGTTAACTAACTGTATTTGAAAATATCTCCGCCCCGCGACTTTGTCTACGTGGAGTACTTACTAGCCTGTTACGTGATTTGTTGCGTTAAAGGCGTTAATTCAAGAAAATAAAAAATAATAACGATATGGACCAAGTTTGCGTTTGTACTCCACTCATATAATATCAGCGAGACAATTTATAGCGTATACCTTCGTAAATATGCTGATTAATATGCTATGTAGAGATTAACATGTTCTAACAAAGAAACTAATTTTATTTTTTTAATATTGTTATAGGTGTGTGTTGCACGAATTGCTCTAAGTAGCACAATGCTACTTTAGTAATCGTTTTTTAATTATTATTTGTGATCTATGGTTAAACTTATAATAGATAGTTTTGATTCTGTTTAATTTTATATTGACTTTCACTTGCAGATTCATTTGCGTTTATATTTTCGTATATCGTTAAAGAGAAAGACAAAAAGTGACGAAGTTTTAAAACAAAAATAAGGTGATATTAGCCTTTAGAGATAATAATAATGTCCGATTGATTACTGCTGTAAAAGATGAAAGTCTAAGCTTGCGTGACATTAGCTGTCAATTGTAGATGAAACGTTTATATATTTTTCTATTATTTCAAAGTAATTATGCAGAGGATTAAGTAATCTTTACACTATTCATCTTGCCTTGTCTGTTCTTGTTATCATTAATGTCTAATTTTATTATTATCATTAAGGTTTAATGTTACATAGATACGACTAGGGAAGTGTCATTGCGGTGGCTATAACTGTCACAGTTCAGTAAAGTAAAATATTTATTTTAGTTTAATTAAAATTTATTGATTTACATCATGATGATGATGATGCATATATAAAGATAAAATCATAAGAATGCATCTAGTAAAGTGAAACCTTTAGAAAGTATATAACGTTAAATTGCTAAATATCATAAATATTAAATAATATACATTTATACATTTTTTGTACTCTTTAAGGTGATAAAAATGGCAAGCTCGCTACGCTCTGCATATTTTTTTGTTCACTATGCTACCGCTACTTACTCAGATATATTCGTTAGTGTGTTAATTCATTCCGAGAGGTCAAAAAACAAATATACAGTTTTAAATATACACTAACTTTTTCATTTAAGTTTCAAAACTATTGTTATTTTTTGCGCAACCAAATATCTTAGTTTTTTTATTTTTGTTCTAGTCGTTAAAACTTCCGCATAACGAACAACTCTAAATGATATTACTAATTTAGTAAGCGATTTGCTTTTAGTGCGTCGACAGTATGATCTATTACGGTTCCATTTAATGAAACTCGAACGGAATATATTTTTGAATGTCCTTATCCTTTATTATCTAGAGTTAAATGTTCTAGTTATATTTTGGAATATTAAAGAGAAATAGGTTAGCGGCCGTGGGAGGTCGAATTATTAGTTATTGATGGATATGATCGATTATTTGCTGATGCAGTCGGTCTGTTATTTTATTTTGTTTACGGATGTGTTTAAAATACTAGTTATAAAAGTCTTTATTGGATAGTGATATAAACGAGAGCTAAGTCTCTTCTAGATGTGTACTATAGGTATTGTTTGCGACCACAACCAGTGGCGGAGTTTTTAAAATTTATGTAAGAAAGTGTATATTGTATTATATATATATATATATATATATATATATATAATGAATAGTACTACATATTAGTATGTATCATTTAGAAGTAGTATGTACTTATTGGTAAACAATAAACGTAAGTTTACCTCAAAGAATTTGGCTACAAAGAATATTGTAAATTATTTAAAATCGTAAAATTCAAAGCAAAACACACATATAATAACATATATATGCTAATTTGTTGAAATATAAATTTGAATTGAAAAAAAAAAAACCTTTTACATCAGTCAAACGCTTTTATAATAGACCAGACTTCTAGAGCTGTAACTGTTCTGTTCCACTGTCTTATTTACATCTTGATAAGTCACTTTATATTACACTATCATTACTTGTCTGACAAGTCATGACATTCTAGTATCTATAGCAAAAAAGAAAATACAGTTCACTGTTTTATTAGTTATTAGGACCCAAAATTAAATCGATATGATTACTTACTGAATAAATAGCAAAATAATTATTTGAGGAATTTTAATCTTTTTTCAAATATTGCTTAAGCTTTATGACATTATTATTACCGACATTCCTCAGCAATTATGCGAAACAGCAAAACTTTTGCAAGATCCGCTATCAAAAGCGGGAAGAAACAGAATTCTCATGGCACCTAGGATATCCGTTATAAAAAACATTATTAATGCTTGGTGTACCTCATCCAATGACAAAGATAAGCAAAATAATTAACAACTATTTGATCTAAGGAACTGCTTCTGCATCACAAATAGCTACATTTTAATTGTGTTTTAGTATCTTCTAAAGGTCTTATAAAAATTACTTGTCTTTGGCATCTGTTTTTTTATATTTTTAAGTAACCTTTAATGCCCCACTGCTGGGCAAAGGTCTCCTCTAATTCATCCTCTGTTATGAGATCCAGTAAACGAGACGGCCAACTAACACAAAAGGCGTCTAAATCATCATTTTGTATCTATTATTAAGCAATAAAGTACAATTACATAACATATATTTCACTAGTATGCTTCTGTTGAATTATATGTCTATCGTAAAGGATAAATAAGTAGTCACACCCACTTTAATGGTGAGGTATTATTGAGGTCCAGGTCTCTCGATTCTTAATACTGCGGAAATTCACGCACGTATAAGTCCGGTTTTTTATCACTAACAGTTATAGGTTATTATAAGAATTGTTTGTTAATAAAAATCTAAAAGTAGGCTAAGATGAAATAGAGAAGTTTATGTGTAATTAATTATAAATAGAAAGCCATTTTAAAAGCCGTAAAATATGCAAGTTATTTAAAAAAACATTAATATGCAGACATATAGCCTTCACCTGACCATAGACAAAATAAATAGTTCAAAATGGTGAGAACAATTTGTATAACCAACGCGATAACGCATATTTTTATTAATTTCAAGTCCTTTTGCCATGTCTAAGATCGGGTGGACTTTTGTTGTGTCTGAATTTTGAATAGTAACTATTTATGTGATGGGGAAATATGAAAAAGATTTTGTTTTATTCGAGCGATAGTGGTGCGATAAACTTTTGTTTTCCAGTTTCTATCACCTAATATTTGTAAGAAAACGTTAGTATAAGTTTTGTAAAATATGTCAAAAGAATTTGTGTAATTACATTATATTCAGATACTAACAATAATTATGTCGTAAGAACTTAAATTTAAAATCTCGACAAACCTTTGCAGCATTCATTCCAGATATGTTGTACAGATGCGAGGAAAAAAAGGATAATTTTTGCCGATAAATTTTTTTTCAGGCATTTATATCAAAGTGTTATCATTGTGTTGGCTATTTCTAAAATGATAATTGTTTCATTATAGGAATAGCCAATGGTGTAAAGGTATATTGTGGATAAGATTGCGTCGCGTCTAACAGGCAATCAGCATTCCTGGGTCGCGTGGGACGCGCTCCAATGAGCATACCCGGAGTTGCACTAATTCGCCATTAACTATCATGAAAACAGCTGATAATTGCCATTAGTATCCTACTTATGCAAACTGATCGTAATCGGTGTAGCTTTTTTTTTGTTGCGAGATATCTTTACTTTTGAAGTTCAACGAGGGTTGGCGTCATTGGAATATAAAAACCTCAAAGAGACTTTACTGCCAATAATGATAAACGGTAATATTTTTATTTAACAAGATAATGATATTTTTAGGATGTCGCACCTGATGATCTTTAGAAAAACTTATAGTTTTATTACATGGTACCGGTGGTAGGTCCCCTGTTTACAGGAGACCGTCTGGTGGGTACCACCACGGTGCCTATTTCTGCGCGAAGCAGTAGTGTGAAACACTGCTGTGTTCCGGTTTGAAGGCACCGTAGCCAGCGTATTTACTGTAAACGAGACTTAACACCTATGTCTCACGGTAGAGCGCGTTGGCGATACCACTGGTATTGCCAAGTCTAGTGTGTCGGTGACCACTTTCCATCAGGTGGCCCGACTGCTCGTCTGCGCGTAAGCATAAAAAATAAAAAAAAAAAACAGAGAAGCTTATGGTGTAAGAGTCAAGCAGGCGATAAAAAATAACACCCTGTGAAAATGTGAATAATCCAATCAGATAACTACGTTAAAACCAAATTCTTACCGAAAGGAATTTAAATAAAATATTATGTTAGTAATGTTAATAGCAAGTAGGTGAAATATAAAATATATATTTTGTAGGGGACCTTTTTACAGGAGACCGACTGGGACATTACCACCGCGTTGCCTATTCCTGCAGTAGTGCGAAAACACTACTGTGTTCCGGTTGCAAGGGCACCGTAACCAGCGTATTTAGTGAGTAAACGAGGCGTAACATCCTATGCATCACGGTAGTTAGCTCGTCAGTGATACCACTGGTACCGCCAATGTCTATGGGCGTCGGTGACCACTTACCACCAGGTAGAATCAATGAATATGAAAAATGAATCAATTTTATAATTTATTTTAAACATAGATTAAGAAGTAAAATATTAATACCATACACCGATAACCCTATTTGTAAATTAAGTGTTGGCAGCAATTAATCGCGCAATTGAATTCTTTTCGTGTTTGCAAATATATCGCTTGCAAAAAGTGAGTATAATCACCACTTTTTGTTTTTATAAATTGTTACCATTTGAGAAAAACTGATTGAAATTTAATTAAATGATTCTGGGGAACCTAGTACAATTATTAGGATTTGCCTCCTTGAGTCGAACTTTCGCGTTATTAGCACGTTATAAAATTATAACAATAGCAGAATACATCTTTAATAGAACTAGAACAATCTAGAAGTATCACCGGTTAGAAACTTTATACCTGTATCTAAGTTTTACAGGTGTGAATTAATTATTAATATAATTATTTTACAGGTGGTTTAGGTCAGTAGTGATTGTTTTATTGTTATTCATTATTGTTATTTTCCTTTCTTTAACTCAAGTTAACACGATGCTAATTATGTTACATATGACGGCATTACCATAGAACACAGTTGTTTCAAAAAATATATTGCAAAAGCATTGTGTAGTGAAATATGTATGTAAACTATTGCACGAAACCATTTTGTAACTTCGTATATAATTAAAAACGCAACCTAATGTATTTGGCAAATGCTCTTTCAATACATATTATTGCAAACTGTTAATGTTACGAGAATTCGTCGAGTAATTATAACACGAATTGGCATACATCAATCGAGTTAGTTATCCACAAATCAAATTGAATGGAATTCATATAATTATTATGTCTGCGCGCCGGCGTCGTACGAAATAAAAAAAGGTTTGTGTACGCAACAGTGACAATGCGTTTATAGTAATAGGCTGGTTATTGCTCTAA
The DNA here is from genome assembly GCA_029286875.1 of Lamproptera curius. NCBI lineage: Eukaryota > Metazoa > Arthropoda > Insecta > Lepidoptera > Papilionidae > Lamproptera > Lamproptera curius. The sequence continues at coordinate 673,923 of JAGSMT010000193.1, read as the reverse complement.
CGTTCGGGTACATTAATAATAAATGGGGTAAGTACGAAAACACAATTCGAGAACGACCGCACCCACTTGTTCGGAGAGTGTACAGTCGCGTTCATTTGTCTATTTTAATAAGTAAAAATCGAATGTCCGTTTGTATCAGTACATGTAACCGTTTTTTGATTGAAATATGGACTTTGTGATGCATACCGGTGCATATAACGAAACTATTTTTTTAAAATATTTATGTCTGTCTTTCTATCTGTGTGTTTTGCTAATCTCTGGAATGGCCTGTCCTATTTTGACGGTACTTTACTGAAGATAGTTGATGTCACTAAGAGTAACCCATCATCATCATCAACCTGTTAAAGTCAAATGCTGGACATAGGCCTCCCCTAATACATCCCTATCTGTTAGGGGGTTTTGGACCGTATCCCACCACGCTAGTCCAATGCAGGTTGGTGGGTGGACCGACTTTTTACATGCCCATCCGACGCATGGATCATCTTACTTTTCAGACAATTGGTTGATCAGCCCAAATTAGGAGTAAATTAGACTGCTTAAAAAATACAGATATTTTTTTATATAACCACGCGGACGATGTCGCGGGCATTGTAGTGTAATATAATTTTTTTTGGGTACGTGAACTAGGAGATAAAAAAAATTAACATGGCAACAAAAGGTGTTTAAACACACAACGTAGACAGATTAGCCATCATACCAGTTCCATGGATTTTGTTTTTATATTCTTTATAATTTATTTTAAAATAACAAATCGTTTACTTTGTGAATGATTTACAAATACAACTTTTTTTATACAATAATACGTAACTAATAAAATCAAATGAAAATGACTCGTACAATTGGCAATAAAACCAATTTACTTATAGTAATAGCTGGAGATCAGCACATTCGCTTTTTGTACCAAAATCACGTATATAGTAATTTAAATCGGTTCCCAGCATTTGAAAACTTTTGTCATAATCATCATCATCATCAGCCTGTGACGTGTGACTGCTGGAAATAGGCCTCCCTAATACACCCTATCCATTAGGGGTTTTTGTACCGTATCTCACCACGCTGGTCCAATGCGGGTTGGTGAGTGGACTGACTTTTACATGCCCATCCGACGCATCATCTTACTTTTCGGATAGTTGGGTGGTTGACGCATCTTCTTAATTTAAAATAATAGTGTGATCAGCCGAAATTGCTCTCTAACCAACTAGGAAACAACAATAAAATTTGTTGAGTCCCCGTAGGATTCGAACCTACGACTTTCGGCTTCTAAAGCACACGCCCATACCACTAGGCTACGGAGGCAAAACTATTGTAATCAGCATTAAATGTCAAAATTATTTTATTAGTTCATAATTAAATTTATGCTGAATGCCTTAACTTTTTGATGCTCACTTAATATTTCCCGCCAATATCGTTGTCACATGTTTTATAAATATTTCTTCATTAATATACATGATAATATAATCGTGAAGCTATGGTTTGTTATTTTTTATTATAAAAAGTTCTGATTAAAAAGGACCTAAGTATACGGTACGCGATACGTTTTGTACAAAACAAGTAACAATGATTACTTGATAACAAAAAAAGTTTTGCAGCCACAAATATGTTTGCTTGAAATTAAAGTACATATATATTATCAAGCTATCGATCGCTTTTAATGGGTATATTCATGATTAACTTGTTACACTCCCCGTTGTGTGTTGTTTAACAAATCGAAGTTGTCTATGTTAGAAATTCTTGCATCAAGGTTGGTTTATTAAGTTCTTATGTCTATAGATAGGAACGCGACATCAATAATACATATAACTTTGAACACTTAATTATAAATACATAAAAAATACGCTTATCACGGTTTATAATGCAATAAAAAGCAATGTGCTTTACATTCAACATGATAATACTAAAATATTACGTGTTTTATTGGATTAAATAACTCGTAAATTCTCTACTAATTTATAAATGTGGTAGTATTGGTTTATGGACTAATAAATAAAGTAGTTAATAAGGTTTTAAGTTCCCTGAATTCTTGGAGAGATCAATTATCAAAGTATTAATCTAACCAATAAAACTATAAACATTGAACGTACAATAATTATAATTACGATAAAATCTAGATCAACCAATTTAACATGGGTGCTATTTTAGAATAACGAGATCGAATAGTATTTAAAAAGAACAAAATTTTAAACGAAACAATTTAAATATACGTCCACATTTCTATAGCGATTATTAACCGCATATTATTATCATTAAATCGGTAAAAAAATATTTTAATTACGATCAACGGAAAGGGTTTTTATCATATAACGGGATAATTTAACTGTAGATAATATATAATTAGCGCATTATAATAAATGTAAAGATTGTATAATGCAGGCATCGTAGCGTAAACGTTTTAGAACAGTGCTTATTTTTAGTCTATGGTTTATGAAATGTTCCCTTTAAAATTAGTCGCTATATTGGTTATTTCTAAAAATCATAGCAAAATTCTCAAAAAGAAAATCAAAGAATTTTGATAAAGTGTTATATTGTACAGTAGAAAACTAAATGAAAATAACAAAATATTTTTTTAATAATCAAATACGCGAGGAAAGATTGTGATGGTTATGTAACAAATATTTTTCTAAAAACGTTTGGAATATTTTGCAATGACCATACAGTCTTTAATTAATAACAATTATTATACCAGTGACAAATATCACTTGGAATTGATAAGAACAATGTCTTATATCAATAGAAATTAGCGTTTACATTGTATTTGACTTGTTTAGCCCGTAATTGAATGTGTAAGATAAATTTTAGACTATGTTGACATTAACTCGACAGTTTATTTTGGATGTTTTAAAGAAAGCAAGGGGATTTGAAGTTACTAAAATATTTTTCTTATGGTAGCTCACTTCTGATAAAGGTTATGCTGGTTTTGTAGTTCTTTAAATTCTTACTTTTTATATTAAAAACGATATAACAATAAATATCACAATATGTGCCTAATTCAGGGTCAACGACCTCTACGCCAAGCTGGTTCTAAAATGAAAACATATTTTACTATTAATATAATTGTAGTAGTTGTACGTCGATGTTTTATATTAAAACGAATTTCGCGAGCATTTTGCATGCGACTGTACAAGATTCGCTATCAAATGCAGGGCATTGTTATAGCTATTGGTTGAGCTAACGATAAGAGGTTGTGCAACGAATAAATAGCACCTTTCATTTGTTGTTAACACGCACACTTTCATTAAAGTAAATGTATGTATTAGTTTATTAGTTTTATATTCTCTTTTTTTACTATACTTTCTAAGACGTAATTAAAACGCAGCACTCTCTCTTGTCGTAATTCTAGGCTTATGATCATGTGGTCATGTTACCATTACAACGCAGAATGAGATACAATCACTTGAAGATCCAGATTTATTATAGCCGAGAAAAATAATATTTAGAATTGGAATGATTCATGTGAGCCATAGCAACGAAGTGCCTCATGCGTCTTACGTTCTTACCGAGGATCGTTTTTGAGGTATGAACTATTAAACGAGGGTTCAATTGACAACAAAGACATATTGACTGCGCTTCTAATGCTTTCTGATAATTGATTACATTCTTTACATCAATAATATATGTAATGTCAAGTGTGAAATAAATAAACAACTCAAAAACTGGCCACAGATAGAAACAGAATGATTCTAAATAAAAAACAAAATACAAAATTCAGCAGAAACTTTCGTGAACTGATAATGTTTACTTATTCGAGAGAGAATGTTATCAGGAGATAGTTGCGTGTCGCGTGTTACCCCACAGTAAATTACTAAATAAACCCTTGTTAACTGGTTTCGTTCGATTTTAGGAATATTCGATTATGGGAGGGTTGTCAAATTGTTTAAACATATATATTTCCGTGATAAAATTCACAAAAAATTATTTACTCTCCAACAATTTTTAACAATAATTCAATGAAGAAGATTTACTCATTTACTGTTGAATTTTTGTTGTAAGAAAAACTACGTGCCTAAAAGTAGTTACAAGTTACTGATGTTAAATTTTTAACAACGATCGGTAAAATAAATCTCACTTTGGACAAGTTAATAAAATACAACAAAAGTCTAACAAGGCCAGGAGTTAGTGTTAATATAGTCTAAAGTTATATCTTTAGGGCGCCAGAATCTAAAGCACTCTGCAATGGAGGAACATACCGTTGTAATTGACTTTAGCTGAACCAATAAAATACTCCATCCCCTGTGGTAACACTTAATTAATGGCGCTTTTAGATTGTATTATATAATATTTATGTTTTGTTTTTAGGTTCCGATTTTATTTAGTTTATTTACGTATGCATGTTCCCTTACAGTGATAGTTCTACATCTTGAAAGATGTTCCTAGAATAAACATTGTACATATAACTTTACAATATTGTACCATTTTGATTTATTGACAATAAATCATTACAAAATATCAAAAAATAATTAATAGTTATTTCTATTGTTTACGCAACTATTATACATTATTAAATAAAGTTTACGGATTTTATCATGTTTTACATTTTTAAATTCCCGAAGTTTCGAACACTTTCCAGCGGCCGTGTCACGGGTAGACGGGAATTTAAAAATGTAAAATAAACGCGATAAAATCCGTAAAGTCATTTATTTAATAACAATTAATAGAGTAAAATATATTACTGTCTTATTTATGAAAGAAAAATAACTTCAACTACAACAATATCATAGTAATATGTCTATATAAACAAATTATATTGTATATTTGAGTTTAGTTTTCATGTGGTATGCGAAGTCCGTTGCTATGGCAACCCTAACTTAAGATATTGGAGCAAGAACGCGGCAAAACTGGGTGTGGCCCACCTGTATTATGAGCGCTAGAACGATAGGTGCGTTCCAATTTCGAATGCGCCACAATTAAACTATTCCAAATGTTACACAATGCTTTATATTGGAATTAAATTCATTCATGATATTGTAAAGTCTATTAGATTTTGAATTCGACTTATCTTTGTCACTTATTACAAATAGTTACATTGGTCGCGTAATGTGATCGACATGTATTGTTGAACAAGTTTGTAGCCATTATACAGGGACCTATTAGTCTGTAAAATTATTTAAATGTCATAGGACATATTTTAGAACCGCTTACGTTGCCTAATGGTACTGGTCCCTGTTGTATTAACTCTTTGTTATAATTAAATAAACGAGCCTATCGCCCAATTGTATGAAAAGTAAGATGATCCATGCGTCGGATGGGCATGTTTAAAGTCGGTTCAGGGTAGTCATCGATCATCATTGACAATCGATATAACTTGCTAATACCTTTACTGAAAATTATTCATCCATCGAATCAGTTAACCTTTCAGTTGTGAAGGTCAGATGCCAGTAAATCTGGATCTAGATTATAAGCCAACTCCGTGGTGACTTAGGAAAATAGATACGAATAGAAAGACTATATCACAGGTGTGTATATTATATATGTTTAAATTACTGAACTTACCAAAGACAACTGATGCTATCTGAATTTAGAATATTGATCTCCGTTAATTGTAGTTTGTTGTAGATGAACTGCACTCATTATAGACTGTATAATTTTCTTGAACTTAAACAAACTTGATTTGCAAAAAAGTAACAGCCTATCATGGCGAAGTCCCAGTTTTACTTATACTTTTAACTAAGTATTTGTTGCTCGTATGCTACTTTACCATTTGATCTTATAAGACTTGAGAGATCTTCGCACAAACATCTTTCAATGGACGTTAGTTATGGATATTGTATCAAATAGCAAATTCCAACTAATGTATCTTTATCGTGTAAAAAAAAATATAAATTAACTGTAAGCAATGTGATAAAGAACAATAAACGTCTGCCGGTTTTGGTGTAGCTTCTGAAGGAAAAACAAAAAAAAAAACATCTTTCAATGTTCTATAAGTGTACCTTTTATAAGGAACCGAGTAGGAACTATTAGCGCAGAAGCTACCATATTATATTCCGGTTCGAAAGACACCATGGCTATAGTTTAGCCATCCTAGACATAAAATAGAACTTAGTAACCCATGGCAACGATGCGGCGTCACTAATAACAACATCATTTATTATGATGATTTTATTTGCTTTGGCTAATCATACGTTATGATGTTGTTATTAGCCGATTGTCACACTGTGATCGACATCTCGGTGACAAATGATCGATAAGAACGCTAGACGTATGTTACTTAGTTTGTCTGTTTCGAATCTTATTTGAAAAAAAAAATATCTAATGTATCTATAGTCAAATATATAAGCATCCATCTTAAGTTAACGAGAGCGAGCTTGGCATATTACTTTTCTTATGGTCATCGCTTTTATCAATAAAAAACAGGTAAAGTATAGAAATGTATACAATGTTTAGGTTACAGTTTATTACTTTATAACAACCAAGTTCTTGGCTAGTGAAAATTAATGACAAAGGAATGACAGAAAGCTAGACATAGTAGTACCTGTTATGTTGATTCGTGTAATTAAAAATTAATTTTTTCAAAACTAAGCTGGCCACAATTCAGGTCTTTAGTGTGCTTGTTCTATGTCACGCATATTAATATAAAAGTAAGATGGAGTGGCGACATTCGTAAAGTAGCGTGTGTATGAGGTCTGGATGAGAATACCGAAGATCGGAAGCGTGCGTATGAGGTGGCTATTAAGTGATTCACATAGCTGATGTCAGACATGTAGTAATCATGTAATTAGTTCTTAAAAGTATAATCTTACTATTTATAGTAAAATGCTATTAATGTGAAGCGACTTATCTATTAGTGAACCTTGTCAGTAGTCAATATGCGAATAACTATACTTGAAGCAGATATAGTTATGCGTATCTGAATGATATAAGAGTGTTCTTTTATAAACACACTTATAAGCGTGAAAGTAATGACTTGAGTTACATACACTGATAGTCGTTATCAAACGACGAGTCGGAACCAAATATTCTTCTTATTTTCTCTGCTTTGCTCTTACCGTAGGACCGGCTAGAGAAATTTTTTTTTTTTCTGAAACAAAACAATATTTTGCTTTGTTTTGAAGAGAATCTAAGTGGGTACATGAGAAGTAATCTGCGTTATTTACTAATGATTATAAGCTATACAGCCTCCGTAGCCTGGTGGTATGGGCGTGTGCTTTAGAAATCGGAGGTCGTGGGTTCGAATCCTTCGGGGACTCAACAAATTTTCATTGTGGTTTCCTAGTTGCTTAGGGCACTTTGGGCTGATCACCCAATTGTCTTAAAAGTAAGATGATCCATGCTTCGGATGGGTATGTAAAAGTCGGTCCACCCACCAACCCGCATTGGACCAGCGTGGTGGGATACGGTCCCAACCCCCTAATGGAAAGGGGTGTATTAGGGAAGGCCTATGTGCAGCAGTGGACTATCACAGGCTGATGATGATGATGATATAAGCTAACAATATAGACTTAAATTACATTATATTCTTTGCATAATACATCGTAAACAATTACTGTAAATCAACGATGTTCATAATGTCTACGTTCTCTTTTTTAACAGCGTAGTAATAAGTGATTCAAAAAACTTTCAGGATTCGGTGCCTAAGAAAAAATTATATTACGTATTAATAAAAAAAACTGATGAAATCATATAGCTCAAAATATGTTTACACACACTTCATTACACCTAACCATTTCCCCAAGTTATCGTTAGGTCACCTTTTAATCCACCGAGATTTACCTCAACATCAGTATTTACGCTAAGCAACTGGCATTTGACCTCCGTAGATCAAAGGATAAATTGGATTATAAGGATAAATTAGTTGTCATTAAATGTAACGTTCGACACTCCGTTTCCCTAAACGTGGCCTCCACTCCAGAACTTTATGAGCCCATCGGCCATCCGTTCTTCGGACCACGTAACCGGCCCACTGCCATTTCAACAAGCTAATCTTGTAGTGTTGGTCGACCCTCGACCAGGTGGGATGGTGATCTCCGTACAGTAGTCGGTTTAAGTTGGCAGCGAGAAGCAGGGGATTGGCCGTCTTGGCGTTTATTTAAAGAGGCCTATGTCCAGCAGGGGACACATAGAGGCTGATTATGATGATGATGATGATATTGAAATGTTACGTCCGTTAAAGATGATCTTGACAACCAGGACTGACTTTTCACAGGCCCATCCAAGGGATGTAAGATCAGATTTAGATTATTAGACGTAAACATTGTTAGCACAAAGATATTGTCACGCGAGATTCGAACTCATGACCTCCAGTTTATAAAGCAAGAGCCAATACCGCTAGGCAATGGAGAACATTTATATACACTGTGATATTTATTATCTAGTTCTTGACTTTTTTAGTTGAAACAATTCAAGTATTACAAATAATTACCTTAATTTGCCTATTATCCTGCTACCGTATAATTAAATGTCATTTAACTGTACTTGCTATAAATGTTAACCACACAAGACTTTTGTTATGATTCAAATCCGTTGCAGAGTTGACGACCTTTGGGTACGTGAGTCATGATTCGAGACGGCAATTCCTTTATGACTAATATGTTTATTTGTCTACCAACTTTGCATTCTAACAATATTTTGTGACATTTAACGAATAGAACACTTAAAATTATTTTTTTATTATATGGAATATCAAACGCACAATTTAGAGGTTGTTCCTGTGTTCCACATTTTAGAGTCTGACAAACACTTTTAAAATTAAGTTGGTTTAGAACTAACAGCCCTTCAAATATTCTGGTGTTAAATTTATTTAAAAAATGCAGATGTAATTCCGAATAATAGCTATTTAAAAAATATTACAATAAATATAATAGAGGAAATAAAATGGTATAAGAACATAGTATTAGTATGACGTTATGAAAAATAGAAAACAAAAATCAGACTTCCTATTGCATTACATGGGTCATTATAGTTGACATTTCGATCTCACAATAAACTGTAACACAATATTACTTTACTAAGAGCAGTAACTAAAGTTATCTGGAAATATTCGTTATGATTACTTTACCTTGCTATTGCAAGGAAATAATGACTTTTAATGTTATCCATTAGATCTTGATCGAAGTAAATAGGTATCGGCCGCCATTATTCGACCTTTTGGAATCTGCACCACATTGTGACCTTTGCACCACACCCTACAGCAGTTAGCCATTCAACGGAACAGAAATATCAAATGGCCACCATCGGTCGAAGGTCATTCGGCAATCCCGCAAGCGATTTGTCGACTTGAATGCAATGTAAATCGAGTACTTATTTTATGGATGAAAATCGTTATAAAGATCAAGGCAACGATAGTGCAACGACATACTATTTTGTAACGGTATAGAGGAGCAAGAAATGTGGTAGTCGCTTTTATGTGCGCTTTAAGCAATTTACTATAACTCTTACATCTATAGGAAATGTTATTTGGTGTTAAACATTCTTAATAATAGAATTAAATGTGACTACTTTATAGAATTGGGGCATACTGTGTCGTGCCACTTCGACTGTCAAGAAGCCGAATATTATTTGAAGTCTTCACAAACATGATCTAAAGTATAAGTCTAATGGCACGGAAATTGGTGATAATAAACGATGATTGATGTTTGTCAGCGAAAACCAGTCAACGCACTCTTCGCTTTGGTGTCATTAAAGTTTGATATTAAACTATATTTATATTTGTATTTCAAGGTCTCTTTTAAGTTTTTCTCTATTTAATTTTGAGTTGAATTAGCAATAATTTCAAACAATGGGGTAATTAGAAATTCATAAATGCCTGTAAATGCTAAGATGAGTTATGTATTTCAGTTTTGACTTTAAAACGCATTGCTTCGGCAATACGTTTAAGAAGCATTGTTTAATGTAGCAATAAAAAGTGAATTTACCAATTATCTACCAGATTACCGTTTTCTCTCTTTTTTTAGTAACGATTGTTTATTTAACAACGATTAGCGATTCTACCGCAGATAACAATCGATTAGAGATTTAAAATAACTGAAATTAACAGCGTAAAATAGGATCGGTAAAAAGTTGTGACAAACATTTCGTTATTATCCAAAAATTAAACAATGCCACTTCTGTCATATTCTGTTAAATCAAACTCGGCGTGGTCCAATTTCGGAGTCACTCTTTTATTCGCTTCGTAACTTAGTTTAGGTGTAAGTAAGCATATTGCATAAAAAGTGTAATATTTGCTTTAAAAGCAGGGCAGGAATTTTTGCTTTTGTTAAGGAAATACACATTTTTAAGCAAGTAAATTTTGTTGAAGTAGGACTGATTACAGATATATCACAGCGGCAACTATTAATGTAAAAAATTAGCCACGTACAAACACTGGGTACTTTGACATCTAATTTCTTGAAGTTTTAGGGAGTGGGTTTGTGTGTAAATAACACGCCGTACTTATAAAATAGGTTATTTTCATATATATTTTCACAGTATACTATATATGTATACATTTAAAAATATCGAGCAGCTAGTAAATTATTTAAGTTTAGACTAGAGTACAGCTTTTAAAAAGGAGTTTTGCAGTACCTACGGGCAATTAAGTATTTTTATTTAAGTAATATATAAAATGACAATATAAATCTCTGTTAAGTTAAACATTTACTAAAGAAGAGAGACCTTCATCCTCCTTGTTATGGATCTCCAAAAGGCAATAAAGTATTGTTTTGTTGACTATTTAAGTACATGACAAATTCTGCAGCAATTTAGCCAGGCTCAATGGTTAAAATAATACTGAGAACTGTAGGCAACTGAATGAGCTAAGATAATTTCTCTTTTTTTTTAGGCCCTATCAGTGCAATTAAGGTAAGTGATTATTCAGCTTATTACATGTTACGCCTCCGTAGCCTAGTGGTGTGGACGTGTGCTTTAGAAACCGGAGGTCGTGGGTTCGAATCCTGCGGGGACACAACAAATTTTTCATTGTTGTTTCCTAGTTGGTTAGGCAATTTGGGCCCAACACCCAGTTGTCTGAAAAGAAGATGATCCATGCGTCGGATGGGCATGTAAAAGTCGGTCCACCCACCAACCCGCATTGGACCAGCTGGTGAGATACGGTCCAAACCCCAATGGAAAGGGGTGTATTAGGGAGGCCTATGTCCAGCAGTGGACTATCAAAGGCTGATGATGCATTACATATTAAGCAATCATATTGACGGCTATAGTATTCTATTCGAGATAAGGGCAAAACTTGAAAAAAACCTTATTGAGCACGTCTTTTAAACACTATGATGGTTGAATTTATAACGAAGGCCCTAAGGAAACCTCAACAGCACCAGTTCATCAGTTATACAGGCCTTAGTACGAGAGTCGATGTTGAAATATGAAGGCATCTAAATGTTTTTTATTATCTATGGTTGGTCGTGGATGTCGCATATTATGTTCTGCTATTGTACACTACTCTTATAACTCATAATTTTTCCCGCATTTTAGGATAATGTTTATTTATTTATATCATCTTTAAAATAAATCTAAACCTTAAAAAGATCCTTCGTATACATTTTTTAGGCCATTACTTTTTTACAACACCTAGGTATAATTGCCTAATTTTACCGCCACCGGGTCAGAGTACATTTTGGAAACATTACAAAAAAAGACTTTATTAAACAAAACGGACCGTGCGACACGTGAACAAAGAATCATTACCAATGCTCCATGTCTATGTAGGTTGTAAAATAGTGTAATAAGCATTTGAAACGTTGTATTTATACGATTCTAGTTTCACAGGAATGCCGTAACATAAATGAACACAAAAATACACAAGCAAGAAAATTAATCTTCTGGGTGATGGTGTAAGTTTTGTGAGAATTCGGGTCCTATTAGCATTATACTTTGGTGTTACACCTGCAATGATGCAGTTGTTTATGTTGGCTGCTGTAATGGTTTCTTAAGCAACTAATATTTGTTATTAGCAACTAATATATGGCATTTTAAGTAAATTTTATGTTGTTTATTTTACTTAAACCCTTTGAGGCGCGGTGGATAGTATACTTGTCCGTCGCGACTTTGGATTGGATTCCTTCGACGCCAAAAATATTGTTAGGTATATATTAACAAGAGAAATTGAATTTAATGCGTTTATGTCGGTTAAGGTAACTAAGCAATGGCTCGGCTTAGCTTCAAATAATACGGCGTTGCATTGTGTTTTTAAATATAATTGTCATTTCTTCATTATCATGCATTTTAAAATTTAGAACTGACTTTTTAATTTGATATCACGTTGTTATATAGATATTATCGTTTATATTGAAGGAAAAAGATACAATTGCCGAGATTAATATCAGCGTATATTTTCAGCTAGTAACAACCTCTAAAATACTATACAAAACTGGAATATAGTAGTTGGTAAGCATGTCGACCAAGTTTTTTTAAAAATAAACAAAAGCAAAGTCTATGAAGGTTTCTACAAACTAATAAATTTAGAATTATGAGCAACTTACGGCAAAAACAAAAAGGAAGTTCGTCATTATGCATGAAAATCTGTAGTGGAGGGACCGCTTTGCTGTCAGAAAGGCTTTCATAAAGCTCATCCTCCTTTCGTCATCATCATCATTAGCAGCCTTTATCCATCTACTGCTTGACGTAGGTCTTTATCCATGAACTCCAAGACGGCCGATCCCTTGCTACTGCCTGCCGACTTGAACCAGCTACTGCAGCGATCGGCATCCCATCTGGTCGGAGGTCGACCAACGCTCCGTCCAAACGCGGCCTTCACCTCAGAACATTGTTGGTCAATCGGGTATCCGTTCTTCTCACTATATGAATATAATCATCATCGTCATCATCATCATCATCATCATCAGCCTGTGATAGTCCACTGCTGGACATAGGCCTCCCTAACACACCTACATCCATTAGAGGATTTTGGACCGTATCCCACCACGCTGGTCCAATGCGGGTTGGTGGGTGGACTGACTTTACATGCCCATCCGATGCATGGATCAACTTACTTTCAGACCATTGGGTGATCGACCCAAATTGCCCTAACCAACTAAGAAACAACAATGAAAATTTGTTGAGTCCCTGCAGGATTCGAACCCACAACCTCCAGTTTCTAAGGCAGACGCCTATACCACTAGGCTACGGAGGCAGTTATAGAATATAATATGAATATAATATTAATATAATCCTTACTGCTACATTTACTGTTTACATCGAGCCTTTATAGAACAATGTCGAGTGAAGAAATTAAATACTTATTCTTTGAGAGTTCCAGATAATTTTCCTCTATTTTAATTGTTAATAACAATATTAAAAAAAAAATCAAGCTACAGAATGTTATTGTGTTTTTTATTTATTTACAGATACATCATTAGCAAATGCAACAATTTACTGTATGAATTAATTGTTGTAGGCATAGACATTGCTGAATAGTGTAAATCGCCACTTGTTTTAACTAATTTATTTGTCGATGAAATTAACTTTAAATCAATTTTAAATAAAATTATTATGTTCATAGAAGATTTAAATATCAGGATAATTTCTTTCTATGCGCGCCTATTTATTGTTCAGAGCAAAAATGGAAAAGTGTATATTCGATATCAAGAAAATATTTACGTCAGAATTTCTACATCATATTTATTAAATGACTGAATGATAATGTAGAATACATTATCCTCAGAGGATTTTGTTGTTTTTAAACAATACTATTTTCACTTATAGTTTATTAAGATGTACTGTTGGGCTGGAATTTAGAATCATATTAAATGAACATGTCTTGGTCTTTTAAATTTCCAAATATTATTGTCATGCGCCTGTACTTATTTAATATCACATAAAATGAATTGAAAGGAAAAATGGGGTTTTGAGAAAATAAAATTGTCACAAATATCTATTTAATTCGAAGCATATTTTTTACCACTTTATTTATGTAACCTTATTGCCCTGCTTTTGATGGATTGATTACTATAATTTTTTGTTATTCAAAAAGGTATTACTAGTCGCACACTCACACGCACACCCATCCAGGCGGAGGCAAGATCAGGTTTGTCTGATTCACATCGACTAATTCCTGGCGTTTAAGGTAGTGTTATAGTAACGCGTTCTTACTCCTCTGTGAACCTGTGATATTCTTCTTTAAAAGAATTCCCTAAATCAATTACTCATAGGCCATGGGATCCATGCGAATGCATAAACAAAACTACCAGCTTCAAGCGGTGGCATCGGTAATAGGCTCCAGTGCTTTCCCTGTTTCAGCCGCAGAAGGAAGAAAGATTGACGACACCATGCAAATTGTTCCTTTTCACACGGCCCCTGCCGCTCTACTGAGTCGATGAGTAACTCCCTTACTCATCTGCTGTCTAGCTGTGTGCGATGGACAAGAAGGGTGGCATACCTACCATCTTGAACCTTCTCTGCTCCTCTCACCTGAGCACATCCTGGCACAATCAACCTACATGGAGCAGCTTTACAGAAGCAACCTTTCCCGCGACTGGAACTACACCATAAAAATTGTACCGGTGGTAGGTCACCTTTTTACAGGGGACCTTCTGGGTACGTACCACCGCGGTGCCTATTTCTACCGCAAAGCAGTAGTGTGAAAACACTATTGTGTTCCCGTTTGTAGCCAGCGTATGTACTTGGTAAACGAGACTTAACATCCTATGTCTCACGGTAGGCAGCGCGTTGTTGATGCCAGTATTTCGAATGTTTATGGGCGTCGGCCTTTCCATCAGGTGGCCCCGATAGCGTATGCACGCAGGCAGACTAGAACTATAAAAAAAGTGGGAACCCGGGCGATAATTTTAATAGTGACTGAACCTTACATAATAAATCGTAACTATGTTTTAAAGAAGAATGTGCTAATAGTAAATGTCCATTTTCCAATCATATTTAAAGTACATACAAGATAACTAACAAGATTGTATCAAAATTAAAACCTTATTTAGTTTAGTATAAATTTGAACAATTATTTCATACGGGTTTCGTTAAAATTGTTTGTTCGGTTATAAAACTAACCAATATTTTTATTCCATTATCTCTAAACATAAAAGTAAATAGTTTTTGAAATATTTAAAAAAAGGGCGTTGAAGAATTTTATCACAATTATTCAAAGTAAAAATACTATAGGCTATTTCCATGGATAAGATATAAAAATATTTCCTTAATACTTTTTAGAATCCACGATCTGGGACAAATATCTAGTTCATTGCAATTGGGTTAGATGTAAATGCATACGGGTAATCCATTTTCAATGTCGATGGTTGTGGAATTTCTAAAGGTCCCAATACCATTATGGGAAGTTTAGAAAAATTATAACTATAGTATGTATCGTTATTGAAGGCCTTATACGACTTGAATAACTTTTTCAAAAGTCAAAGAGGCTAAGAAAAAAAAGGAAAAATGCTTCCTTATACATGAATTAAAACAATTTTTGTGAAAACCTAGTTGACTTACATTTTTTTTCATCTACTTGCAACTTTGTATATTTTCTTACTTAATTATTATTATATGAAAATGTAATGTTAATACATTTTCCTAGCAACCCCACAAACGTAGTGGAATTTCGTAAAATCTTAGAAACGTTATCTGGATGGCCGAGAGACTTCTCCAATGTAAAAGAAAAGTCCAAATATATTTTTAGAATGCGGAGTCGGCAGAATTACTATCCCTAAGTCAACTTTATAAGTATTTATGCAATTGTATAATTTGGATGTAATTATATATTTATATATTTTAAATTTATTTATTTATTATATTATTAATTGATATGTTTGTTTATATATATAATGTTTATATATGTACCTCCTTATTATCGAGTTCATTTTCTTTTGTTTTGAGTTTATTACTTTTGTAACTGTTATATGTTCGAAACAGTAGTTTTCTATAATTATATTTGTGCACCCACATTGACATCTCTGAACCATCCAAAGGTTAGCTGGTAGATGATGCTTTAGACAATAAGCCGCCTTTTGTACTTCAATTGTGCAAATAAGTGTAAATAAATGAACGTATTTGCATACATATTAATATATGTCTTTAGAAAATAAGTTCTCGCCTAACTGTTACATAGTAGAAATTAAGCATTCGTAAGTATACCTTAACAACTGCTTATTCTTAAGTCACAGGCGTCGTGTATCAAGTACGGGAATCTTGCAAAAATCTGAAGTTTTTGTTAGTCAGTTCAGTTCGTAATTAGATCAGACCGATAGATTTGACCTGTGTAATCTTTGTATTGTTGGTATTTTGGTTCTCTTTAATCTTAAACAAATTACACTGCATTTCATGATCTCTCCGTTAACATAATATAGTCGTAAGTTGGAATAATTAAAGGTTTAACGTATTTACCGAAAAGCAATGCATTGACTAAACGAACAACGAAGTTTTATAAACCACTTTCATTAACAGTTTAGAACAGTTCATGAATCTAAATGAATACTAAATGTTTAAATAGCATAAAGAATCCATATCGATATAAACACGATTCAGTATTTAACACATTTGAGTCACAATAAACAACAACAATAAATACATAGTTATTAATTCCAGCACACGGGATATAGATGAGTTACAACGGGAAAACATTAGTATATTTCAGAAGCACGAAATCACGAAGCGGTTGTGGTCTACGTCACGCGAGGAATGACTGTACGTCTTGACATAAGTGGGGAAATCCTACTTTGAAGAGCTTTAGTAAGTGACGGTACACCGCAGGCGTAAAGAGTAAGTTATAAATAGAATTATGGAAATGATTCTGTATGAATCTAATAACAGGATAACTTATAAACAATGTTAATGACAGGGCTCTAAAAACATATTTAAGTAATTTTTGTCTGAACTTTTCCGCTTTTCATCACACTTGCATATTTAGACTTAATTTTTCCAGAAAGAATAGATACTGCAAGACCTTCTTGGCGTAGTGTATAGTGACTTTATCTGTTGCACCAAAGGTTGTGGGTTCGATTACAGCTACGGGAAAAATATTGTGTGATTAACATAGTGTTTTTCCAATCTAGGTATTTCTTTTTTATTTGTATTCATTTACAATAGAAAAGTAGGTAAATGACGATGTAGTAAATTGTGAAAAAATATAATTAATACATATTTTCAAATGGGCTATGGATCATGCGATTTCATATATACCCCTTTAAGATAGAACCAGCAAGGCGTTTTTGTTAAATGTATGATCCATATTTCGATGGAGATACTGAATAAAGTAAATAATGCGTATAAACGTTAAAGCACATTCATCACACAATTTAGTATATGAAGCCGATAAAATTTCAGTAGTATCCAAATGCTGTTTTGTTACCGTGTTTTGGTACATATTAAGAAGTCTATTAGTGAACGAAACCTATCTTACTGTAGCTCAGAGTGGCGAAGAAATTTGTGGCATTTTATCAATGCGTATTTTACAGGCAGAAAATTAACATACTTCTCGTGTCGATAATACTGACAATAAAATATGCAACGAATATTTACACACAATGTCATGGCATCTTAACAACCAGAACCGACTTTTGATATGACCATCCGATGTATTGACAAAAATTCAACATTTTACCAATTACAGATCGGCCCATATAGAATGAAATATAAAGTAATATAAAATGTCTGCATAATTACGTATATATAATATAGGTTGAAGTTAAGTTAGACTTTGCAGGTATTTACCTGATATAGTATTTTGCTTGTGAAGTATCTAAATGTATGTCATATGCCAAAAGATATATAAGAATGACGATATAACTCTTATGCTTTAAAAAGAAACTGTAGATTGATCCAAACATAATGCGAAAGATTTATATTTATCTCTAGCTTTATTTTTGTACAGCCGTAAGACCTATTTTAATATTTTCCTCAAAGGTTGTGCACGTGATTATCAAATTATATCATCGGTTTAATTCCTTCGGCGCGGGAACTATATTGAGATAAAATTAGTTGTAATTGTTATTACGATAGTAAGCTTAACGTACCTTTAACTAAAAGGTTCTTTTTATTTATTGAAAAAGGTTTCACAATATTTCATTAGCGTTATGAAATATATTCATATATATTTTAATTGTTTATCCGATTAAGTGTCAAAATGATTTATTAATAAAGCTTTTGTGAAACATTGTACACGTACACATTATCAGCCTCTGATGACTGCTGGACATAGACCTCCCTAATACACCCTATCCATTAGGGCGTTTTTAGACCGTATCCCACCACGCTGGTCCAACGCGGGTTGGTGGATGGACCGACTTTTTACATGCCCATCCGACGCATGGGTCATCTTAATTTTCAGACAATTGGTGGTAGGCCCAATTTGCCATAACCAACTAGGAAACAACAATGAAAATTTGTTGAGTCCCCGCAGGATTCGAACCCGTGTCCTCCGGTTTCTAAAGCACACGCCCATACCACTAGGCTACGGAGGCAGTTTAAAATATATTGTTACAACGGTTAAACTGCCGATGACATTCGGTCGCGTCGCGTCTCGAACTTTATTATAATTGTTTTAAAGATGAAGTGAAAAATTTTAATGGGTGACGTAAAAGAAGTAATTTTTTTTTAAATAGAAGCATGGTATAATTCTGAAACCAAAGCTGCTTGTGTGATATGCAAAAAGTCGATGCCAGCCTCGGCTATCAAGACTGAAAAATAAATTGAAGTCAGCAATAACAGCATAACTGGTGGCAAGACAAATCATTCTGATCTGCCTATTAATATAAAAAAAATGTCTTCCATACCGAAACAATACAATATCTCATAAAAAAAGTTCAATAGACTACTAGTTACAAAAAAAAGCCATAGACTTTTAACTTAGCCTCAGCCGGTGAAGTGCGTCCTTTTTTATTTAATAAAGAGACAATACGAGCTGCACCATGTCATCGTAATGCCTTGCCAATAAATAATGTATTATGGAACGCCATAAGTCCGCTTTCTGCCCAAGATATGCGTAGTACCATCTCGCTTATCCAGTAATTACACTGGCTTCTGTGCCCTTCAAACCGGATTACAGATTTGCTGTCCGACTGTTCTGCAGCAGAAATAAATAACGCGGTACTACTTTTTTTACTAAAAGGTTTATTTTCTTTCTCGCATTATTGGCTTTAACGTTTTTCAAGAAAACAAAAAGTTGATATCCGATTGTAAAAGATGAGTCCCGTTTTCGTGGACACATAGAACTGTTATAATAATATATCTTTAAGTTTATAAGACTTAGTGAATAACGTCAGTTTTTATTTAAAAATTGACATATCTTTCGATTTCTTAATTTTTGAATTTGTTTTGACCAAAAGATAGTTTAATTGTTATATTTATTCAAAAACATTCAGAGATACAGACATATCAACTTAGTCTGCCAGTAGATCATGGATGCTGAAAAAGAATCAAACGTCGGAATAAATATATTTAAGTAACGAAAAATCCGTAAATAAGTGGATTTGATAGACTTAGTCTAGTAACAAGACGCTACATAAGTGCAAATTATATGTCACAAAAAATCATATAAATATAGGTAATAAATCATCGGTTTTCCTCTATATGTCAAAAAGAATTACTAAGACGGTTTTTCCGTTGTTAATTCTATTAAATCTATTGTTAACAAAAAGTGACGGTATTTGTTTTATTAAGATTCAAATTCAAATTCAAATTCAAATTCAAATTCATTTCAAATTTGCTTTGCTATATGGTTTTATATGTCCGAAATAAATTTAATAGATTAAAAAATATATATTCAAATGCCCATTTATTTGTTTTAAGGCCTAGTTGGCCTTTGCTTTTTGAACCAGATATCATAGGTTCGAGTTCTGCTAGACAAGAAGTTGTGTTGTCATTATTGTATTGTTATTTCTATTGCTTGCGCGAATATTATATATTATTAAATAAAATTACTTTACAGATTTTATCGCGGTAGAAAACATCCAAATTTCAATAGAGAAGATGGTTGGGTTCTACCACCTGCTTGGGATCCCATAATTAATAAATTAAAATTTAAACCCAAGCATAATACCACTGCTGGCTGTAAAGATAAAACCAGTTTATTTTGCATAGGTCGGAGTACAGACTAAAAATAATTAATTAAAATTAAGATCTGGAAACCCCGCTTCAGCACTGACAACAAGACGCATGACATCTCAGTCTACCCCGTGAACACGGCCGCTGGAAAGTGTTCCAAACGTCGGGAATTTAAAAATGTAATAAACGCGATAAAATCCGTAAAGTAATTTTATTTAATAATATTTTATTGTTGTTTAAAACTGTATAGGCCGATCACCTAGTTGCCCGAAAAGTATAACAATCCATGGGTCGGTTGGATACGTAACGAGTTGGTTTCGGTTGTTGATTACCATCTGAGGTAGGCGTTTTAAAACGATTTTCTGAGATTGTTTAGATCAGACGCCAGTTCTGTAGAAACTGTTTTTTGATTCTGATAAATTCAGATATGTTCCACGATAACTTGAGAAGATGTTAAGATAAAGAGCTTTTTTTGTGATCGCATTGTCATATGTTTCCGCACATTGTTTCCGAACTACATTTTTATGTAAAATTAAATGTTGATTTACCTATGGTTTTTATTTTTAATAACGTAAAGCTTCATTGAGTGTAAGTTAGGATTGATAGTGTAAATTATGTAAATTTAAAATTATATTATACAACCATTATTAAGCCTATATAATCTGTGTAAGATTTATTGCCTAACATTTCTTGTGCATATACTTCAGTGGGTACCTCTAGTACTAAGAAGAATTGAATCTAGAGATGTGGCATCTTTATTTCCAATTATAAACGGAAATATGAATCACTTACGATAATTATTTACCGTTACAAAGTTCATATACTGTACCAAGATCCGGAAACTCGTAGTTCGATGATTCAATGGCAAGTTATTTTGATATCGATACGTGATAAAAAATCATTCCATCTCGTAGAAGCAAAAAGTAACATTTCTATACTCATCTTTTATTAGAATGTGATTGCCACTTCGTTGATGGAAAATTATTTATATGTATCAAAGAATCCATCTTACATTCGATATGGCTCGGATGGAAGATATATTATAATTTTGCTATTAAAGATGATACCTAGTTTGTTATTACGACCAAGGCAAATAAATTCTACTCTTTGCAGTGGGAATAAAGTTGAAATTATCAAATACGATTTTAAATAAGCTTCGCAGAAAAAAACGCATTTTTGTAATAGTGTGTAATTGTATGCTACATACATAGTGATTATATTTGCCGTGGGCTTTAGTCCATTAGGCTTTTTCCTATAGTTTTTTGCACTTTATACAATATTCCTAAAATAACAGGTTTGATTTTGAATCACGTTCAATTTACTAAGTGAAAGCGAAATCCTGGAATTAGTTTTGGAATGGGATTTATTACTAATCAAAGCAGTAGATGGTCTTAATGGTAGTACTATGACTAGGTACTACTAAACAGATGGGAGTGTTATGGAACAATTTTGACATTTCTTACGACCACTTAAAAACTGTCTCACCGTTATATGCCATTAAACTGAATTTTTTATCTGTGTTATTTAAAAACACTAGTGGTAAAAAGCCGCACTGGTTCCAATGAAAATTGAGAGTAGCGTAAACAGACTAAAAGATATCATCGAATGAGTTGGCAGTTATCATTTAAATTTAGCAGTAAAGTCAGTTACCACCAATACTGCATTGACAGTTTGTGGGATATGATCAGAACCCCTAATGGATAGGGGTGTATTAGGGTAGGCCTATGTCCAGCAGTGAACCATCACAGGCTGATGATGTGTGTGTAATTTCTACTCAAACGAACAAACGATCGCGTCACAGAGTATAAATATAAACTTCAATTAACCCAAGTGACGAGCAAACGAATTACGTCACTCTTCAGGTTGACAACGTTGTTGAGTGTTTTCAATGAAAGATTTGTGTTGAACCACTATTCTAGAAAATTTTGCCGTTATTTACTATAATAAAAGCATATATATTTAGGTTACTTCTGCCAACAACTAGTACAGGCGAAATATATGTATATATTTATATTTTAATGCATATTTATTATTAAATAAAAATAAATAAATTATTATGAACATTAAAAAATCATGTTCTTCCTTTATATAAGTAAAGCAACATTTGGTCGAACGTCTGCCGTTTCTTGCTACAATTCTCTGTGGTTTTAAGTATGAAAACCCAAAACAGATATTAACAATACATTAGTCAATTTATTATGTCTCCAAGTCATGCTTTCCTTGGGTGCCCAAAAGGTCTGATCATTTTAGGATACTGTCTTGCGAAAAACGAATATTCCCGTTGTTGCTGTCGGGTAGCTGTCGATTGCACGCACTTGATTCTATACGAATATGCAAAACATTAAATTAAAAAAATTTAGCTTGTAAGCTGATTCTGACACAAAAATCTAACATCATCAACTGACTAGACTACCAAAAACGTTATAATCGGAAACTATTTAATGCTACTTTGGCTAAATGATAGTTGGTTTGTTTCCATAGATTCGAATACATAAAAATGTGCTTCTAAACAAGTGTCCCTTTGATCACTATGCAGCTGTATTGTTCTGTGAAACTTTGCTGTACATAATATTTTTTATTAATTTTGGTGACAACTTTTAATTAATTCAAGAGGAAAAAACCTAAATACCAAAATTATCCCACTTAGTCTTATCAGAAAGGTACGACATCAAAATCCATTACATGTGATTTAAATGTCAATCGCGGAGTAATTTAAAATGGGTATTTCCATGCATCGTTCCTTGACAACTGTCAAAATAATCCCTTCATATCTCAAAACTTATACAACAACTAATGCTCGTCTGATCTTTGAATAAAAAATTGTTGTGTTATTTAATTTAAACGCAAAGGTCGTGGGTTTGTTGTTTTCTGGTCGGTTAGGACAATTTGGGTTGATCGCCCAATTGTCTGAAAAGTACGGTGATCCATGCGTCGGATGGGCATTTAAAAAGTCGGTCTACCCACCAACTCGCATTGGACCAGCGTGGTGGGATACGGTCCAAAAACCCCCTAATGGAGAAGGCGTGCACAAAGGGAGGCCAATGTCCAGCAGTGTGTTAACACAGGCTGATGATGACGATGGTGATATAATTTCAAATAGCTTTATAAAACATAACTCAACGTATATATGCATCCTTTTAAAAAGTCTTCAACTTAATTTATGTATAATTGTTACTCAAAATCATATGGGCTTACGTAAATTTTTAATCAAACTGGTTTTTTTTTCTAGCGACTCGTGTTAAATGTTGTCAAACTGCCGTTAGTTCCATAAAGAAGGCTTTCTTTATAAAAACTGTCTTTTAAAATACGCAGAAAAAAACTTAATAACGATCGTGTTCAACTCTTTCTATTTGATGTAACGCAAAAAAGTCAGTTTGATGACAGGTTACTGCGATGTTACATAACGCTTAATAAAAGAGCTCATACTTTTTTCTATGTTCATCGCAAAAAGCGTCGGATCGCAAACACTTTTTCTAATTTATTATAACGGATCCGTAATGATATACTTACAAGAAATAAAGCTGTATATACTCGACGATGTCCTAAGATTAAAAAAATACACTAAAAATTTTATAGCCGTGAGCAAACTAATTTACAATAAAATACCTACACACTTTAAACTTTTATATTTTAGAATATTTATGACAAGATAACACAAATGGAAAAAAAATTTTACACTGTTAATGACTTTATAAGTTACATGAAATGTTAAACAGTTTTCGGGTAAACGTTCTTAAGCGATCGTCAAAAATGGTTTCAAGAAATCGGATAGACGTCTTTATATACACTTAACTATAATTTGTTTTCAAGAGGCAAAACAAAACTCATTCTATTGTCTAAAAATGGAGTTTGATTTTTTATTCTTTGCTTATATCTTCCTGCACTACCTGAAAAATAGCGAAACGACAAGTTGCCTTAATCGTCCACTCAATCATATCAATATTTTTTTCCCACAGGATACGAACCCCTAACGTTCAGATTGTAAAGCCACGGCCAAAATCACTAAGCGGGAGGCATTGATATTGTATAGTCTCCAGTAACAACTAATGGGTAATCTCTATTTCTTGAATTATACATTGTTGGTAACAAATAGGCAATGAGCTGTCCCGGGTACACGAGTGGACATTTTTTTAAACATTTATATTTAAAATTCATTTTATTAGTATTATTATCAAGTAAAGAACGAGTATTTTAAATAAAACTCAATTTGTTGAAATACTGAAAGTTAAAAAAAATATATCCTGTCAAAAAGTGTTTTTTTTTTGTAGATTAATACTTTATCGATACTTTTCGCAGTGCATACGATTAAACCATTTTGTGGATTTTTTACAACTCTGTTTGACTTTAGTAGTTACTTCTAATATTTTTTTTATTTTTAATAGTAACACATATAAGATATGAGTTTTAGTGTCAAAGTAGTTTTCTAAACGTACAAGAAACTTTTGTTTAAATAATATTGAGTTAATTTGTTACATGCAAAAATACAAATAATTTATTTTTACTATAATAGTATATAATTATACTATTGTACTTTATATACGCGCTCGTTACATTAAAGTCACAATAAGGTTAACGTAAATATATAAATTGCATCGCAAAACAATAATTAAACAATATGCTAACATGTGTGCTTGACGCTGTTACTTCCAACTTACATATTTTTGATTTCATAATTAAAAAAATATACATTTCTGCTGCTTGTTTACCCTTTGCAAATAATAATAATTCGTTCGTTACAAACTTCGCTGTCCACTTTCTATATTATCGTAACATAATAAGTAATGAGTTCGCTAACAGGAAAATATATTTTTATTCTCATCCGATTAATGTAAATAAATCGTATATACGGTAGACGGTTACGCATCTCAAAGATTTTTTTTATGCAAGAATGCCGAGTGACATAGTTTTGTTTACCGAGAAAATTTGAGCTACTCGTAAAAATTTTCCTCATGGCGGTACTATCACCGGGATTACCAGTTTTCACTTTCATTTGTAGTAAATGACTTATGGCAAGTGAAAGTGAATTTTGAAGGTATACTTTTTAGGCGCTTATGAAAAAATGATGAGAGTGAAATTTTAAGATGCGCCTGTGACACAAATTAACAGTTTATAATGAAAACGGTGAAATGGACCTATTACATAGTGCTAAGGTTGATTTTGTGTAGTGATAATGGAGTTGTCGTTTTTATTTGCGATAGTTGTTGCATAATGTGCTCTATGAGTTAGGATTAAGGTTCGTTTTGGTATATATATATATATATATATTATTAATAATATATTATTATATTATTTAAATTTATATTAAATATATTGTAATGATGTTTATTCAACTTGATATAATGGTAATATTTTTATTCATTTAATATTTCGACATTGTGATTTATCTATGTAATACGTTTTAGATAAGCGCCATCTAGTCACACATAATCAAAGCTTCTGATTTATAGTACCGCTGTACAAGTAAGCCAACATCTCTTAGGAATTCTACATTTGTAAGCAACAGATGGCGCTGAACTATTAGTTATATGATATATCAAAGTACGTCTGTGAATCCATAAATTCTTAACCGAATTATTTATGATTAGTTCTTGTAAATCTATCATCTTTAATTATCTTAATTATTTTGATTGATATTACTTACTATTTGTGAATATTAGTGAAAAAATTGTGCTTCAAGTGCTCCAATATAATTGAGGTTAACTATCCGTATGTATTATTTATTGATATAAATTAAAATACATTTATTTAATATAATTAACACTAAATATTATTAAATTATTAATGTTAAATACTTATTATTGGTTATTTAATATTCACAAAATAAAGAAATAAATTTAATAAAACATTTAATAAAAGTTTGTGATAAAAATTAAAATTGAAGATCAAATTATAATATTAATTTTTAATATTTGTATTAAATTGAATAAATAATAAATATTTATAAAAATAACTAAATAAATTTAATGAAAACTTTTTGATAAAAATGATAACTGAAGTTCAGATTCAGACATTACGGAAGATACTATGGAAGTGGACATCATTTAATTAAAATACAATTCGAATAATAAGAAAATTTATGTTAGACTTAATGTAAGAAAATAAATATATATTTATTTAATTTTTCAAATTTAAACTGAACTTTGTTGATTATCCTTTCCAATCCTTCTATTATTTTATTGTAATTAATTATTTGCATGCAATTAAAACTATTTTTAATGATGTCAAAGAAGTATAACTTCTCAGCGCGTACATAGTACACGCACCCATTTTTTTTTCTATCAAGGCAATTTATCGTCTTTAATAACTTTGTCCAGCGTAATAGTATCATATATAATACGGAGTATTATTGTGATTTTTATAAAAGAAATACGTCAGTAACCAGTAATATTTTCGTTGAAAACCTTTTAATCAGCCATAAGTAACATACATACATAAGATTTCTTATATAAGGCTAAGAATAGATGTTCCGTCTTCGAAAATCGATTTTAGTCGGATTTTTTTGTTTATAACACTACCTGATTCGCTCAATATGGCGTCATATTGCTGCCTCCGTAGCCTAATGGTATAGGCGTGTGCTTTAGAATCCGGAGGTCGTGGGTTCGAATCCTGCGGGGAAACAACAAATTTTCATTGTTGTTTCCTAGTTGGTTAGGGCAATTTGGGCCGATCACCCATTTGACTGAAAAGTAAGATGATCCATGCGTCGGATGGGCATGTAAAAAGTCGGTCCACCCACCAACCCGCATTGGGCCAGCGTGGTGGGATACGGTCCAAAACCCCCTAATGGATAGGTGTGTTTTAGGGGAGGCCTATGTCCAGCAGTGGACTATCAAAGACTGATGATGATGATGATGATGATGGCGTCATAACATTACACTATCGACGTCCAAATCGGCGTAGATAAAGTTTAGGCTTTTGTTAGTTATATACATTATTAGTTAAGGTAAACCTAAACCAGTTTGTTTTAGTTAATAAGGTCGCTTACTCTAGCATCGAAACAAGTATTTAAATAGCTTGATAGTAATACACTGACGAAATTGGAAAAACGCATCATTACTAATGGTCGTGTGACTTGCAAGTATTGACGTGCGTCACGCGTAAAAACCACCTAAATTGTAAATGTCTCGCATTTTTAGTTGCAGTTGGTTTTAATAAATGTACTTTTTAACAATCAAAAAAGTAATAAATAAAAATAACGAATATAAATGTTATTTTTATGTATTGAATGAAGCGTCTAAACAAGTCTGACTCCGGAGATCATAGCTTCGAATCCCGCAGGGAAACATCTTTGTGTTATCCTTATTTTCCTTGGTTCTTTGGTTAGGACAATTTGGCCGATCACCCAAATGTCTGAAAAAGTAAGTTGATCCATTTGTCTAATGGGCATGTAAAAAGCCGGTCCAGCCCCCATTGGAGCAACGTGGTGGCATACGGTCGAAAAAACCACTAATGGAGAAGGCGTGCATCAAGGTAGGTCTATGTCCAGAAGTGGACTAACATAGGCTGATAATTAAGCGACCCTAATCACGGTCTACTAAAGCTACGATGTATGGTATAGTAAATATGGTATATGATATACTTTGGTCATCAGAAAGTAACAGTATCATAGTCATTTTCAGTCTCGCATCAGTTGTATATATATTTTGATTATAGGTGATTTTCATACAATCTCTTATCACTTTTAAATATGAGAATGTAGATTCTTGCGGGGTTTATTTTTCTTATTAATAGTTGGTCAAGGCAATACGGGCTGATTAACCAATCGCCTGTAAAGTAACATGACTAAATGACAACTATTGACATGATAAAATTGATAAAGTCAGTTGTAAATTCAACGATTCTTTGGTGTTGTTAGTGACCATTCTTTTATGAGTGAAGAACGTAGCAATGCACCTGTTTCTAAACATACAAACTTATACACCATAATATCTTGATCGATAATGACTGATCCGACCGGCAGTACACATATAACTAAAATACTTTAAAAATAAAGGTGATTCGTTTTTAGAATGAAATTATGCTCGAGCAATTATGTAAACGTATATAAATAAAATATGCTAATGTATATTTATCATCATCATCAGCCTGTGATAGTCCACTGCTGGACACTGGCCTCCCCTAATACACCCATATCCATCAGGGGGTTTTAGACCGTATTCCACCACGCTGGTACAATGTGGGTTGGTGGGGGGACCGACTTTTACATGCCCACCCGACGCATGGATCATCTTACTTTTCAGTCAATTGGGTGATCAGCCCAAATTGCCCTTTCCAACTAGGACTCGAACCCACGACCTTCGCTTTCCTAAGCACACGCCCATACTACTAAGCTACGGAGGCAGTTAGAGAGTACAATGTACTCTCTAACTACTGTCTAACATCGTAGTACATTTTAAATATGCTTAAACTTTAAAATTGCACTTACTTTAATACCATTTGGCATTATGGCTTAATACAAAATTCACACAGTAATAAAAAAAAAAAATAAAAATCGAGTATATTTTAAATTAAAAAAAAAAAACAATACCACTTTGAGAATTTTATTTTAGCTCCTATAAATTGTACAATTCATAATTGTTTCTTTTGTTTACGCGAATACTATACATTATTTAATAAAATGACTTTACGAATTTTATCGCGTTTATTTAACATTTTTAAAGTCCCGACGTTTTGAACACTTTCCAGCGGCCGCGGTCACGGGGTAGATGACGGAATTTAAAATGTAAATAAACGCGATAAAATCCGTAAAATCATTTGTACAATTCAGTTTAGTTTTTAAATTTAACATGGTTGTACTGCTTGATCATGACATTGTTCGTTCGTTAAATCGACAGTGACAGTGAACTTAAAAACGCAATGAGGTCAATCGCGCGCGGCGCCAAATAATCGCACAATCGGATTTTATTTGGTGTCAACTTCTTTCACTTGCACCTTAAAACTGGCATGTGACATACGGTCTTTAGATAAAAATGCCTTTTATTCAGTATGCGTTAATTTATATAGATACGTAAAAAAATTTTAAAGAGCAATTATTTATTATCAATGTAAACTGTTTTTATTATTGATTTGAAGAAAAATGGTTTAATACGTTTTTTAAGAATTTTACTGAATTTAAAAGTAGAGCAATTTATGACGACATAGACGAAAAGTTAAATACAGACAAACTTTATTATTGATGTGTTACCTACGCACAGCTTGATAAATATGTAAAATATTACAAAATTTTAAAAGATGAAAATTTATAAAAAAATCAAAGAGATGAGAAGTCCTTAAAGTAAGGGTATTTAATTTTTCGTACAATAATATATCTACAAAATACATAACGTCGACTTTATTAGCCGTTCTTGACATCGTGAATTGAATTTCTACATCGCATTTGATGCATACATCCATTTTATTATCAGAAATCTAGATGATCAGCTTGTATAACTGTAGCTTGCTAGGACTTTGGACATAAATAATTTAAATTTGTTCCCTAGGGATATGAAGTTACGACCTGTAGCTTGTAAAATGGACTTATACTATCTGGTCATGGAGGCAATAAATCTTTCAACTTCAGCGATGTACAAATGCAATATAAACAAAGCGAGGAAGTTGGCAGTCTGTGTCGTCGTTTGCGCGTCTCCTAACGTGCGCGCGTCGCGGAAACCGCGCGCTTTTTTATCTGTGGTGATTTAAAGTTTCCCGCATTTTTGGTACGTTCTCTTGTTGTGTATATTACTAATAATCATAAATAATAAATTTATTATTAAACGTTGAATGCTAATTTGTTTCTTTTGTAATGAGTTATTATTTTTTTTATTGTTAAAACTTGTGCAAGTTTTAAATAAAAAATGCTATATAATAAAGAGCATTAAATTCCTTAAGTAATACTTTTTGTGTGAAATTTCTAACTTTAAATGCTGTGTTAATTTAAGCCAAACGTAACGTATAAATTGACGTAAATTTTAAACATCGTCACTGACGTAAAAAGGTTGTCATGTAAGCTTTTAAACAAGTCATTGTAACTTTTTTAGATATATTCACGTTAAAAATAACATTAAAGGGAATAATTTCTCTGATATACGAATACATAATATTGTAGATAACTGTTTGTCATTATAGTAAATATTTTGCCTTCACTATTTAAATACTAATAAATATCCTTGCTTTTTATGTTTCTGTTCGGAAATACAGTAAAATGTCACTTGGAAGTGTGTCAACCACAGCGGTCCATGATGTCGAGTCGATACCGTTATATTTTCTTTATTCTGTGGTCGTTCGGATTTTAAACGTATGCTAATATTTCCTTGTGTATGGTAAACGTAAGGTTGAACGTTTGTTGAAAAAAATCGAGGTCTTAAAAGCAATACACTTACATTAATTTTTTGCGCAGCAGAAAACGATTTAACTATCCTAATTTTAAAAGAATTTATTGATTTTTGTGATAGTTAAGAAAAAGTGAAAATTTAAATAAAAAGGTTTAATAAAATTTTAATTTATGAAAATCCTAGAAAAAAAAAGTTTTAACATAAATTTAACCATTAATTAATTAGTATAAATGGTTAATAACGTTTGTTTTATAGGTAATATAGTTTCGAATATTATCTAACTCTGTTATTAAAACTTGCTTGTTTTTGTTATGTTCATATATATACATACTTATATAATGTGTGTGTATATTTAGAATAATTATGGTCTAATTTAGTTTCTTTCACTGTTTGTTCGTAGTTCAGAGAAGCCCAATTTCAAACCGGTGTTAGCGCTTATTAAAATCCATTATATATCACGACTAAAGGCGGTATTTCTATATTTAATTTAGTTTTTCTAGTAGCCTAGTTGTAGTGGCCAAAATATTAGTCCTTGTTTGCAAGCTGCAGGTTATGGGTTCAAATCCTGGGACGAAACCTCTTTTTTCTACCGTTGTTTTCTGGGTGGTTGGGCAAATATGGTCTAATCATCTTCTTCCTTGAAAAGTAAGATGATCTATGCTTCAGATGGGCATTTCACGTCTTTATCAAGACCATCTTAGGCAGTCCTCAAAGTCAGACCGTTTTTTTATTAAAATTTTATTGATAACTGATAACATGATAGCCATCGAATTCAATTTATCCTGATCTTTACGTTGTGAAGGCTAGATAAATCTAGAATCTAGAAGCTAGAATAAATCTGCATGTTATAAAAGGTGACCCTTACGATAATAGTGGCTGAAATGAAGAATTATCATAATTTTTGGAAAATATGATTGTAAACGTAAAAATAATTTATTAAAAATGGAAAAAGTGTCAGTTTAACAATGGCTCTACTCAGATTAGAGGCTTCCATTTCCGTACCGGTGATAGATTGTTGATGATCAATAAGAAAGTCTAATCCTTATATATTACATAAATATTTCTTACTTTGACTCACATCATCATCATCATCGTCATCATCAGTCTGTCATAGGGTTTTGTACCGTATGTGGATGGACCAACTTTTTACATGCCCATCCGACGCATGGATAATTTTACTTTTCAGACATTTCGGTGATCGGCCCAAATTGCCCTAACCAACTAAGAAACAACAATGAAAATTTGTTAAGCCCCCGCAGGATTTGAACCCACTACCTCCGATTTTTTAAGCACATACCACTAGGCTACAGAGGCAGTTGTCACTCTGATTCGCCTTAATCTTTATTCAGATTTGATAAAATCTTTTAAGTTACGTAACATTTTTTGTTTATATACCTAAATAGTAATTTAACTAAAAGTCATGTTTCTATTTCAGAAAACTATAACTCTTCTAGAATGATCCGAGCCGCAGAGGTAAGACAAATCCAAACTTCGACATCATCAGATGTTTAAAGTTATATTTACCATATAATTAAAACCTAATGACGATTACTTTTTTTTATCAATGAAAACACAATATGACTATTAACTTTTTGCTCAAAAACCGCAAATGAATGAATCATTGTAAACTAAATTACACACATTAAGAGAAAACACGTTTTAAACTCGTTTCGTTTTTTTTCAATTCTCAAAATAGGCGGCCTTACTAAACAAAATAATCTTTGTGATTTGAAGACGAAATGATAATATAAATTGTAAATAATTTTTGATATATTTACATATCTTTTGCAATTTGATGAGATTTATATTTATTTTATTTATTCTTTTTGCACATTAGAATATAAATGCCTTAGGCATTATCTGACAGTTAACCTTGGGGAGGTTATGAAAAAGTCAAAAGTCAAGCCAAATCTATGTGTAAAGTCAGATATTAAATAAGAGTACAGCTAATAAATACATTTTCTAATAATGGAACAATAATGCATCCATACTTAAACATAAATAGATATATATTAGGAATATGTACACATTCATATAAACACAAATAAATTTAAATGTACACGAATATAACCATTAATACATATACATATGTGACAGTGTCAGTTGCTTCGCCGTTTCCTCTTGCAATAAATATTTACGCGCTTTTTATAAATTGGATGATATTGTTAGTCTTTTATCTTTCCGTCAAAAAATTATTTTTATTCAAATTTGGAAATATAAAACCTACGTTATAAATACTTCCCTATTGTTTTATAGATAATTTTTATAAGAAAATTTTCCTGATGGTAAACGATACGCCCTGCTCAAAAGAAAAGCAGCACTAGACCAACGGCACCTTTATGCTAGACGATGCTATTCCCTGGCCTTCTATTTTCAAAGTTTTATGTTTAGATCATCCTTGATTCTGATCAAGGGTGCCCCAATCAAAACTATATTACGGAGTATATTGTTGAATAATCTTTTATACTCAGTCTATCGAATGGAAAATATTTACACCATTGTGGACGAACTGTTTATCTTATTTTTAATTGTTACACCATTTTGCCCATGTTTGCTAAATTTCAAAAGCATTATCGTTCAACATTTATTGGTGTAAACGTATAAAATAACTTTTAAAAAGCAGCGTCAGACGCCACGCTTCCGCTATTCTTACTAACTAGCGACCCGCCCCGGCTCCGCCCGGGTGCAATACTGATATCTGAATAATCTACGGAAAAATATACAAATTTACCAGCTATTCTATACATTATTATGTATGAATTATACATATAAACCTTCCTCTTCAATCAGTCTATCTTTTAAATAAAATAATAGTTTAAAAGATTTAAGCATACATAGGGACATAGGGACAGAAAAAGCGACTTTGTTTTCTACTCTGTAGTGATAACTTAGACCACGGTGCCATTCAAACCGGAATAAATGAATATGCCGGATTAGCGCAGAAATAGGGAACTTGTTTGTTCTGTCCCTCATAAGAAATAGACCTACCACAGTAAAGTCCGATCCAAAATGGGAAGACCAACAGAAGGCGGTGAGCTTTTAGTTTACAAATGAGCAAAGAAATGGTACGTTGTATGAAATCATTAAGATTGAATGATAATGATTATTATAAATTTAATAATCTGTAAAAAAAATCGTGTGAAGAGTTCAGTAACAGATGAATAAATGCATTCTGCCATTGTGAAACGTGCGACGAATTTAAAATGTGATTAATGAGAGACGTAAATTAATGATACGAGGTTGATAGGATTTTAATGTTTATTGAGATCTGAATAAATAACGGGCGCTATTTTGTGGTTTTAAGTAAATTTCAAGGAGGTCGTCTTAAAAATAAAACCTTGGGTTTATTCAGAATCGTGATTTCTTATTAAAAATGCTAATTATTTCGTGAAAACTAATGATGTCAATTTCAATACCTTAATTAATAATATTTTAGCGATCAATATCGTTATACCAATTAATTAATTAACCGATATTCAATTAAATAAATTATTGTAATAATGAAGATTGCAGTTATTTATTTTAAAATAACTCCTAGATATTTAATTTTTATTACATATTTTCTGCAAAT
The DNA here is from genome assembly GCA_029286875.1 of Lamproptera curius. Taxonomy (NCBI): domain Eukaryota; kingdom Metazoa; phylum Arthropoda; class Insecta; order Lepidoptera; family Papilionidae; genus Lamproptera; species Lamproptera curius. Next base: position 640,134 of record JAGSMT010000193.1, on the reverse strand, counting down.
ATGGTGACCATGCTTATTTATTGAATCGAATAGAACTCCAATTCAATATGTATTCTAAATAAGAGTTTAAAAGATAATCAAATAATACTACGTAATAATGTCTCCGTGGTCAAGCTGTATTAGCCCTTGCTTTATAAAGCGGTTCATCATAGGTTCGAATCCCGCGGGGAAAAACTTTATGTTAGGTATCGTTGTTTTCTGGTTGGTTAGGGCAATTTGGCCGATCACCCAATTGTCTGAAAAGTAAGATGATCAATGCGTCGGATGGGCGTATAAAAAGTCGGTCCACCCGCCAACCCGCATTGGACCAGCGTGGTCAAAAACCTCCTAATGGAGAATGCGTGCCTTTGGTGAGGTCTATGTCCATCACTGGACTAACACAGCCTGATGATGATGATGATGATGAAATAAGAAGTATACCAATAAGATATTAATGGCGGCAATAGTGAATACCTGTACGATTTTTAACTGCATCTTTAGCCTAGTCATATGGGCTTGGGCTTCAGGAAACAGGAGGTCGTTCGTTCAAATCCTGCAAGGATTCAAGATCTTTTCATAGTTGTTTCGTAGTTGATTAGTGTAAATCGGGTTTTATATTGAGATGATCCTTTGGTCACTTAGGCACATAGAAGGTCGTCCTGAGCCTTATCTTTCTCATGTCGTGTCGGTTTTCCGTCCTATCTGACTTAACGTCTATAAAGGTACAGGGTGTGGGCCTTATTGTGTGTTATTATTGTGAATATTTAAGAAATAAACGCGAGATGCTTTGGCCAAAATATTGAAATTAGACTTTCTTTTTAGGCTCAGGTTTTGACAATTTTATAACACAAGTACTAAAAAGTATATGTGTAATATAATACAACAGAAGATCAAAGGACAAGGACTAGGGCACCCTTTTCCGAGGTAGCATTGTTAAACAAATAATCAAATATAATGCTTCAATATAGATTAAATATATTTTATTTGAATTAAGATGAAGGTATTTGATATATATCACCGTCAAGCCCTTAAACCATTTATTGAAACTAATAGCAATTATTTATTTGTTGTCGAGACACAAGGCTTATGATGGAAAATGCAATTTGCATCCATCCGCATAACATCACGCGATGTTTTATAAATTATTAATTACTAAAATGGGATTATCTCTTTTCTTTCCGACCTTATATCGATTACTGACGTCATCCCCGCATAGTTTTATAATTGCCTATGATGGTATTTGCCCTATTGTTATTCCATTATCGCTAATTGTGGTATATAATTAACAGCGATGGGATGAGAAGTAAAACTTTTTAGTTTTATTAAAATAAATACCAATTATACATTATCTCATCATCATCATCCTTTGATAGTCCATATATAGCTGGACATAGGCTCCCTAATACACCCCTATCCATTAGGGGTTTTGGACCGTATCCCACCACGCTGGTCCAATGCGGGTGGTGGGTGGACCGCCTTTTATATGCCCATCCGACGCAAGGATCATCTTACTTTTCAGACAATTGGGTGATCGGCCAAACTGTCCTAACTAACTAGGAAACAACACGAAAATTTGTTGAGTCCCCGCAGGATTCGAACCCACGACCTCCGGTTTCTAGAGCAATCGCCAATACCACTAGGCTACGGAGGCAGTATACATTATCTTTGTTAATCTTTTAAAGTTAAAAGATAATAGTTTAATTTAAAACAATAATGACTATTATATAAATTTCTTAATTATATTTTAGCAATATTGTTATTGACAAAAGCCATATCGTAAAATAATATTAATTTCTTCTTTTATAAATTTGTAATATAGATGACGCGAAACAGAACAAATATTTATTTTTGTTTTCATTAGTCTATATTGACCGTTCGTTGTGATTAACAATATTTTTATTCGATAATAATTTTGTATCTAAATTTACAGTCGTTTCTATTGCGGAAATGCATAATAATATATAATTCACTTATTTTCGTTAAAAAACTGTTACAGTCAATTTCGTAACGTTCATAATATTTTGAGACTGGTAAAAAATTAACGAATGTGGCCGGGGCGTCAGAAAAAAAAGATGATTTGTGGTTAACGGTTGCGGTTTTTCCTAACCAAGGTCTTGGAGTCTTGTTTTTATATTTTTTGAAGTTTTTCATATTGTTTACTTGGCGTTCTTGGACATGGAATACGGAGGCTTCCAAAGGCTAAAAGTTTTATATATTACTAGCTGGTGCTTTTTAATTTTTTTTATATATTGCCTCGCAGCCGAAGTTGCACACATACATAAGCTATCTTTCAGTGATTAGTCAGAACAAACAGACAGACAAAATTTATACCGCAATCTTATATAGTCTCTAGTATTAATAGTATTCGACTGCCTCCGTAGCCTTGTGGTATGGGCGTGTGCTTTACAAACCGGAGATCGTGGGTTCGAATCCTGAGGGGACTCAACAAATTTTCATTGTTGTGTCATAGTTGGTTAGGAAAATTTGGGCCGATCATCCAATTGTCTGAAAAGTAAGATGGTCCATGCGTCGGATGGGCATGTAAAAAGTCGGTCCACCCACCAACCCGCATTGGACCAGCGTGGTGGGATACGGTCCAAGAACCCCCAATGGGTAGGGGTGATTAGGGAGGCCTATGTCTAGCAGTGGACTATCACAGGCTGATGATGATGATGATGATTAATCGTATTACATTTTATAAATATCTGTCAAACTCCGCAATATGTTTAATTAGGCACCAAAACGATTTTTGGTAAAAAGCAAAAACATTTAAAAGACAGAGGCGCCATACACGAAGCTTTTTTTATTTGTTAATTCACATGAGCAGTCGGCCGATTTGATAGAAAGTGATCACCGACACCCATAAACATTGGCAACACCAAGGGTAACGAACGCGCTGCCTACCGTGAGGCAGATGTTACGTTCGGCTACGGCGCCCTTCAAACCGGAACACGATAGTGTTTTCACACTACCACTTTGTGGCAGAAATAGGCACCGCGGTGCTATCGATCCAGACGTCCTTCCTGTAAAAATGGGGTTTTAACTAAAAATTTATATAGTAACAGTTTTACTAACTAACGGTTAGGTATTTGCCAGCGTAGCGTTAAGTTACCGTTGTGTTAAGATAATCAAGCTGTTAACTGTATGCATTCGCGTAGTAATAATGACAGAAGTTGCTATTTCAATTTGCATAATTACCAGCTTTTCCCGCGATTTTATCGTCGGAGGCTTTTAATATTTCGCCTTTAATGTATGAATACATGTAACGTTCATATATATTACTTGAATGTCACTTTGCTATATTACATCATCGGTATCGCACTTTTTTCGCACTTTCTCATTCGTAACCTAAGTAAATGTAGTTTACTTTTTAGGAAAAAGGTGCTTAATTCAGAGCTTTATCTTTTAAGGTACTACGTATGTTTTTTTTGTATTTTCTAGTCATGCCAGTGCCCCATACGCGAGATAGGACCGTCTATGGCGGAATCATGCAGTGGGCAAGCGGTGTTGCTATTTATGACAATTTTGGAGGCGTTCATTAACGGCCGGTGTGACTTGGCCGATCCCTGCAACAGGATAGAGGGGAGGGACGAGCCAGACGATAATTATGACTTTGTAGTCGTCGGTGGCGGCACTGCTGGAGCCGTGGTCGCCGGAAGACTCTCTGAGAACCCGCAATGGAAGGTAAACTTGAAATAATTTGCATTAAGAGACTACTTAGTTTGTGTGCATGCTTCAAATCAAATAAATAGTATATCAAATCCACAAATTTACGGATTTTCCGCGTTACTTAAATATATTTATTACGCACGTTTGGATTGGTGATTCGACGGATAATCGTATCTCATTTCCAACATAGTCTGCTGTGCATCATGGATGCTGGAAAGATCCGAAACGTCGGAATAATAATTAAATAAGTAAATCCGTAAATTAGTGAATTGATATGTTATAACGCGTTAATAAAAGAATAATTAAATTAATAGTATTTCTATTGTTAAAAATCTTTTATTATTTTAAAGTACAGGACATTTTTGCATTAGTACTTGCTTCACTAGCTTAAAGTGAATCAATAAACATATAATTTCTATTGCGTTTCTGATTGTTTTTAGACAACTAGCTAAAGTTGATATAGTAATCCAAATATACTTTTATTAACTAATGCCTAACGAACATTTGCATAAACTTGACTTTCCTATGACCGGTATTTTTTTTTTTGGAAGCTTATGAGCTAATGGGTGTTCTCGGCGAATTAGACTTAATATACATATGTTATTAAGATTGAAGATAACTAAACTACTACTTTGCAAAAAATAACATTATGTGTACAAAGAATATTGTATAATAAGTCTAATAGGACTATTCATAATAGCTATTTTATAAGCATTTGAAGAGCTAGTGACTTCAGTTAAATTTTTTTAGCGGAGTTCAAATTGTTCTTGAGCATAGTTTGATAAATACTTAACTTTGAGTTATTAAGAAAAAATTGATTAACAAAAATTTGTCATGATTTATATGCCGTTTATTTAGTAGTGCGAGATGATTCACGTGGCATGAGTTACTAAAAAGAACTATTTCGTTTCGCAAACTAGTTCTTTGCAATTTATATTCAGATTATTTTTAGCTGGAGTATCAATGTTCTTTCAAGTTTTGTTTTACGACAAACTTCGTTGATGGATCGTTAGTTTTTTTTAAAACAGATACAAAATAAAACGGTATACTAGGCCATACAAATAAAACATTAAGTTTTTGTAATTTGTAGCAATGTAGTACGTATTATATTCCAATTAGTAATTTTTTTTTCGATGGACATCTCGGTGACAATTCATTTAAAATTACAATGTTTACATGGATTTCAGGTCTTATACGGTTCTCGTACATGTTTGCCTCCGTAGCCTAGTGGCAAGGGCGTGTGTTTTAGAAACCGGAGGTCGTGTGTTCGAATCCTGCGGGCACTCGACGACGTCCATTGTTGTTTCCTTGTTCGTTAGGGCAATATGGGCCGCAGGGCCAATTGTCTGAAAAGTAAGATGATCCATGCGTCGGAGAAGCATGTAAAAGTCGGTCTACCCACCAATCCGCATTGGCCCAGCGTGGTGGGATACGGTCCAAAAACCCCCTAAATTATTTTTAGTGGAGGCCTATGTCCAGCAGTGGACTTACACTAGCTGATAATGTAATGTAATATGTTTAAGGTCCTAAATTATTTTTTTTCTAATTATTATTGTCTAGGTGTTACTGTTGGAAGCCGGTGGGGACGAGCCAGCAGCGTCATCGGTTCCGGCTTGGGTGACGTCATACTGGTGGAGGAACGACACGGACTGGATGTACTACACAGAACCGCAGGAAAAGGCTTGTCTAGCCGAAGGCGGGAGGTGTTATTGGCCTAGAGGAAAACTTCTTGGTATTTATAAACAATAGATTTTTACCTCGCGATCTTTTGCAATCTCGTCTATAAGTAAATTATACAGAGAGAACAATGTCATTTCATTTTCATTTAAACGTTGATTCATTATGTCGGTGAAAGGACACGGTTATGGTATTAAGGACGTAACAAGAGTTCTTCCTCGCTCATAGTAATTGGACGTCACTGATACTAACTGTAAAGGAAGTGAGTTCAATGACGTAATACACGTAACTATTGCTATAAAAACTGTGTCATTGCGACGCTAGGATGTCTTTGAATTTGTTATCTGTTAATTATCCAATATTTAGAGGGGCTTTCCCTTAAATGTTTTAGACAAACTACATATACTGGATTTTAATCGGACGTGGCTGCGATGATTCTCCGCTATGGCTATTGAGTGCATAAGAAGGTGCGGGATCGATTCCCGCATGAGTCAACCACACAATTCATTGTTTATCATAATCACAAAATCGTGACTCCGTTGTTTTATTTTATCTATTTTTTATCTACATACTATATAATTAGTAGAATTACAAGGAACTTGATTCATCATAAGATTTTTAGGTAACCAATTATAAGTCACAAATAATACTATCACTACATTTTACCTACGGCTCGATATGCTTTAAAATTTGAAAATGTAACTTTTTTCTGCGTATTATTATTTTAGGGTTACAGTAATAAATCAAATACAATTCTTTTATTGTGAAAAGGGCTGATTATATCAGATCAGGGCTGTTATACTCCCCTTTAATGATAACGAACATAAATACCAGACCCTTCAATGACGTTTTAATTGTTTTAAACAATCTAACCAATTGTATCAAAGATGCGTGCTAATCTAGCGTTGCTATTGATATAATTTTAACGACATCTTTTATACGCAAATACTTCACGCTATTGAAGAAAAGGATAATGCATTTTAGTCTATCTCATGACTGAGATCACTGCGAAATGATAAAATCTAAATATGAACAAGTTACAAAACTGCCTCCGTAGCCTAGTTGTATGGCGTGTGCTTTAGAAACCGGAGGTCATGTGTTCCAATCCTGCGGGGATTCAACGATTTTAATTTTAGTTTCCTGGTTGGTTAGGGCAGTTTGGGCCGATCGCCCGATTGTCTGAAAACGTAAATTATCGATGCGTCCGATGGGCATTCAAGAAGTCGGTCTATCCACAACCCGCATTGTACCAGCGTGCTGGGATACGGTCCAAAAACCCCTAATCGATAGGGGATGCATAAGGGAAGACCTATGTCCAGCAGTGGACAAACACAAGCTGATAATGATGACGATAGACACAAGTTTCGGTATTAAATAAATAAAAATTAGGTCAACTCGAACTCATTTTCCTGTTTATTGAATAAAATTATCTAGAATGAAAGAATACTTGCAACGCTAGTTCGTTAGTTAAAGATACACTGATTACAATAATTTCATTTTGATTGATATAGGATTTAAAAGATTAAATAATCTATGAATTTTTATTCAGGTGGGTGCTCAACAATCAACGGTATGATGTACATGAGAGGACACGCGGCAGACTATGATGGATGGGCGGTGAACGGTGCCACGGGATGGTCCTGGCACGAGGTGCTTCCTTACTTCCTGAAGAGCGAGGACAATAAGGAATTGGGCAGAGGGGCTTCCAGGGAATACCATAATACTGGGGGACCGATGCCAGTTCAAAGGGTATGCAACTTTGTGTTGTTGTCGTTGTAAAGAATACAAGTAGAATATCTAATTATATGTGAGTGATGTAGCATACATCAAAAGTTTTGAAAGTTCGTGACTAAAAATTATATGAATAGAAGCGACGATTTTTTAAAGGTCAAGAGATAAAACTAAATGTTGAATCATACTATAAAGTACCGAAACTTAAAAGTATACAAGCCATATTTTTTTCCATCAAAGACGCAAGTAATTAATAAACATTTTCTTACGGCAGCTTAACTTGTAGGTAACACGCCTTATAACAAATATTGTATTTAGGGATTCAATCAACGTTAAATATTAAATACAAGTCCCAAATTAGTCCAAACTGTTTTGTTTTTTACAAATAAGGGGCAATAACAAAATTTTTATAACAGTTTTCACATTCGAATGTTTTTGGATCTAAGGGCCCTTTTTTATGATGTAGGACTACACACAACCATAAAACTTTACTTGACCATACAAATTGTTAACAATTATTGCCAAATGATTGAAAAACAACCATCGAAAAAGTACGTGGCACTTATAACGATATATTTATTGCAGTTCCGACACGCGCCGCAATTCGCCCACGACGTGGTGTCCGCGTCAATTGAACTGGGCTATCCGCCCACAAGTGATCTGAACGGCGAAGGATCCACTGGATTCTCGATAGCACAGACATTTAACGAGTAAGTAATGTCCTTAACTGCCTCCGTTGCCTAGTGGTATGAGCGTGTGCTTTAGAAACCGGAGGTCGTGGGTTTGATTCCTGCGGGGATTCAACAAATTTTTATTGTTGTTTTCTAGTTGGTTAGGGCAATTTGGGCCGTTCACCCAATTGTCTGAAAAGTAAGATGATCCATGCGTCGGATGGGCTTGTAAAAAGTCGGTCCACCCACCAACCCTCATTAGACCAGCGTGTTGGGATACGGTCCAAAACCCCCTAATGGATAGGGGTGTATTAGGAGAGATTTATGTCCAGCAGTGGACAATCACAGGCTGATGATGTGTGATGCGATGTGAAGGTCCTTGAAAAAGTGGGGACTTCGAAACCACAAGCATGAACATAGTTAATGCTTAGCTTTATTCATTAATACATTTTGGGATGCTAAATATTGTGAGAATTTTTGACACGCACATTCATTATAAACTCTGAAATTTTGGCGTTCGTAAAATATATCAAAACAAAGTCTTATATGTATAGTAGAGCATGTTTGATCGATTTTACGCCCACGTCGGTTAAGTCACTTAGGGTGTAATGACCCTTCATCCACATTTCCATTTTCTGCCGAAGAAAAAAAGGTAACTCTAAATATAGTATAAGTATCTGTTTCGCAGTGGCGGTTCGAGATACAGTACGGCGCGTGGTTTCCTCCGACCGGGGGCGAAACGGGAAAATTTGCACGTAGTTCTTAATGCCCTAGCTTCCAAGGTTGTTGTTGATCCAAACACAAAGAAAGTGACGGGCGTTGAATATATTAAGAATGGCGCTACTAAATCTGTCAGAGTGAATAAAGAGGTAAGTATTATAAACAACTTTTATGGCGATGTCCTTTCTTCACTTAGACTATAGTATCTTTATTTAGATTCAAATGTTTTCTCTCTTAATCCTATAATTAACACTTTTGACTGTAAATCTAAGTCAAAATTTTTTTAAACATCGACCTAAAAGTAAATATATTTCTGTTTAAACAAATAGGGAATCATTCCACGCGGCTTCTATTCATCATATTATTAAAGTTGTAATTGTTATTTAAAATAAGTTATCACCAATCGCCATATTGCAAAAATAAATAATGTGTTGGTACTTTCATACATTATCGTATGAAATTGGTCAAAATCCAATACCCATGCTAAGAAGCTTTCTACATAGTTTATTCTCAACCTACAAAATTAACATATTTTTCCAATCTTGGACATTGTTATATCTCCATGAGATGTCTACAAATAATATTTTCACCACAGGCTATTCTCTCAGCGGGATCCTTGAACTCGCCACAACTGCTCCTACTTTCCGGTATAGGACCGAAAGAGACACTTCAAAAGTTCAACATACCGATAGTCCACGAGCTCCCTGGTGTTGGACAGAATCTGCAGAACCATGTTGGTGTGAAGCTTGACTTTACACTGATGAAGGAACCGGATGTACCGATATTAGATTGGGCGGCCGCTATGGAGTACATGCTGAAAAGAGAGGGACCCCTTGCCTCTACGGGAATGTCACAGGTGATATGATCATATCTTACTTATATTATTAATATCAAAGGTTGTAAAAATATTTATGTATATATGTTTAATATGGGATACCAATGTTATTTATTGACTGCCTTTTCCTTTACTAATTTTTATGAAGTCCTGATATTTACGCTATAAAAACCGACATAGTTCATCGAAACCCATTCGTTATTTTTGGCATAAGAGCGTAACAAACATCCGTGCACATAAACATTGCCATTGAAAATATAAACTAATATCAATTTTACAGTTAACGGGTATGGTGAATTCAAAATACGCACCAGCGGGTGGTAGGCAGCCGGACGTCCAATACTTCTTCGGTGGCTATTACGCCTCATGCAGCGACGGATACTCGGTGGAACCGGCTGCATACGAGAAAGCTGATCGAAGGACTATTATGTAAGTTCCAAGACATCAAGCGACGTAAGCAGAACTTTCTTCTAACACGATACGCCCTGCCTGTAAGACATTGTTCTTAATTCTGCCAACTGCCTCCGTAGCCTAGTGGTTATGGTGTGTGCTTAAGAAACCGGACGTCGTGGGTTCGAATCCTGCGGGGACTCAGCAAATTTTCATTGTTGTTTCCTAGTTGGTTAGGGCAATATGGGCCGATCACCCCAATTGTCTGAAAAGTAAGATGCTCCATGCGTCGGATGGGCATGTAAAAAGTCGGATCACCCACCCACCCGCATTGAACCAGCGTGGTGGGATACGGTCCAAAAACCCTCTAATAGATAGGGGTATATTACGGGAGGCCTATGTCCAGCAGTGGTCTATCACAGGCTGACGATGATGAATTCTGCCAAAACATTAGTGTGTAAATACTAGTGCATTCCGGTTTGAAAGGCGTCAATACTTGGTAAACAAGACTATGTTACGTCTTATTTACTGGTTTCCGGTGGCGATCAAGTTTGGTTGCTTACGCTGCGTTTTTTAGAGCAGGCCATATAACTTACCATCAGATGAACTTATCTAGTCGCCGAGTTTCATATAAAAACGTTATGAACAGGATTGCAGCAATCGCCTTGCAACCGCGCAGCAGGGGCTATGTGTCACTGCGCTCGACCAACCCAGCGGATCCTCCAGTGATGCAAGCCAAACTACTTCCTCGACGAACACGAGATGGATGTGATAGTGGAAGCATCCAAGATCGCGTATAGATTGGCAAACACAACCGTAAGTATAATTAAGATCATTAGAAGTATTCGATACTTTGGTGCAATTATTATAATATAAACGATTGAAGCGACAACCTTCTATAACGAATATGATCTTATGATGGTCGGATAGTCGATGCTCACGCGGCAATCTGACGTTCGTATCATCTTTCGATTCGAACCTATGACCACCGGTTTGTGAAGCTAGCACTAGTACCACTAGGTTACATTTAGAATAAAATACGTACATATTGTGCAATTAATGCTGAATCTTAAAAAATAAATCAATATCTAAATGTTTAAATAATAAAAATATCATACAGAATAATCTTTTACATCACCATCAAATTGGTTTGTCTAGATATTACGGGTTAATTACACTATTATGTTTTGCACCTAGGCGTTAATTAAGAAATACATTGTTTTGGTATCTTATCTAAAAACTCTTTTCTATGTTTTTTACCATTAAATTAGTCACATTGTTTCGTTAGCTTAAACTTCTCTTGGCAATATTTTAGGCAAATAGTTCATTTTTCACTACAACTTATTTTACTTCTATATTAAGCAAGTTCGTTTTTCTCTTACCTTTCAACTCTTCTATTTCTATACGTTAAAATTCTTTAACCACTCCTCGAGCTTCTCTTTTCTCACCATTAAGTTCTGTCGTACAGATACTACGCGAGAAATACGGAATGACGCCAACCCCAGGTTACGGGTCGGAATGTCCGGGTGGTGGTGAGAATCCCACGGACGAGTACTTCAGATGTTTGGCGCAATACCACACTGCCCCGAGAATCACCAAGTGGGCACTTGCAAAATGGGCCCCATCACCGATCCTATGGCCGTTGTTGACCCATTGTTGAACGTGCACGGAATACAGGGTAAGTAGCTAGCAGTTTATATATTAATGTATAATATAATAATATAATTTTATTTATTGTATAATAACCTTATATGAAATAAATAGCTTATGTATTTTTCTTTTCAACCATTTCTCGAATTAATTATTATTATTATTATTAATCTTTATGCACGAAATGTACAGAGGCGGACTTAATGCCAATGGCATTTTCTGCCAGTCAACCTTGGGGTGATGCAGAGATAAAAGTGGGGAGGTGCAAATATATTAACATCGTGAATTGAAACTTTTATTATAAATATATAACTATGAATAAATAGATAAAATACAACAAATGCATATATATTCAAGAAGTAAATATATATAGTATATACATATATATAAATATAATAATACATATATAACATACATGAATAAATAAATACTTAAATATACATATATAATAAAAAGTATGTCTGACTATTTCATTTATCCGTTGATATTTCGCTAAGTAGGTGTAATTAATAAATTATTATATTACGTAAATTTTAATCTTAAACGTTTAGGTTTTCTCGTTGCGTTATATATTCAATAAGAAAACGTTTTTTATGTTATTTTTGGCAATCGATTGGTTATTTAACTTTATTATTAGATATGTGGATTTCAATATCTTGTCTTTTTTGGACTTTACCTATAGTTCTAAGACCAATCGGATAATAGTTTAATTAACACTTAAGTAATAAAACCTTAATATTAAAAAAAATAAGAATGACTTTTAAATTGCAGGTCTAAGAGTCATCGATGCTTCTATTATGCCCATCATACCTACAAGTGAGTAAAAAAACTGAATACAGAATATTTAAATCCAAACAACGACATAGTATAAGAAATTATTGTCTAAGAAATACCAATATTATCATAGTTTCAATATTTAATTTACTTTAGGCAACACAGCAGCGCCTACGGTAATGGTGGCCGAGCGAGGCGCTGACATCGTTAGAGCGAGACATCAATTGTACAAGAACAGGCCGGCTAATGGATTAGGCAACAGATTCGGAAATGAAGATAACCAAGGAAACGCAGACAGGTTGGTTTTCAGATAGTAGCTGTTAATTTTTTTTATATTACGCTAATTGGTAGCAGTTTGAAACAGAATTTTTTATGAATCGCAAACTAAAATGTAATAGTTTTACAATTTAAACAAAGAGTATTCAATGACATATAATAAATATACTATAAAATCCAAATGTTACCTAGACACTTTATAAATTTGTTAAATCTTTTATAGCATTAAAAGCCAAACGTCATAAGGCAATATGTGATTAACATGATGGCTATAGATTTCGTGCCATTACAGTTTAAAAATAAAATTTGTTTACATAAATTGGATCAAACTAAATTTAGCTCTGATATAAATTGGATTAATCTAATCACAATCTCCGTTACACTAGGCCTATTGTTGAATACAAAACGGTAATTGTAATAACAAAAATCTCGAAGATATACGAAGTATTTGTCACCCGAGAAAAGTGTTGTTTTTTCTGGCTATAGCCCTTCGTTAAGATTCATTTAAGTGATTACTTACAGCAGTCCAAGTTATTCCGTCACCGTCGAAAAGGTCCCCTGCGATTGCTTTCGGTCGCAGAAGTTACCGAGGGGTAAAATTTAAAAGTATTTCGGGATAAGACTATCATAATCCGGTCGTAATGTATCCGGACTTGGTTGTTTTAATGATTTTGGTATTTGGTATCATTTTCTTGCTCTTATGCAATATCAAAATAGAATCCTGTACAACATCAATCAGGATTGTGCACCAAATGTACATACTTGACGAACAAAACTTGTAACGCGATATGATCAGACTGATAACCTTTTACCTAAAATATTTTTCTTACATCGTGCCAAATGTGTTTACTAATTTACTTCAAAATTAAATACATTACGTTACAAGCAAAATTCGCAAGTGTATGCACCTTTAACTGGGGATATATTATAAGATACGTATCACGTATATAATTGAAATATCCTATTGATATCGTGTATAATAGGCATGATGACAATAATTGAAAAATGGACCTACAATGTCCAGAAATATATACTATTTACAATGAATGAGATATTTCTGCAGAAATTAAAAGTTTAGTGGAAAACAAATGCAATTTTAAAATTATAATTTAAATTTCCCGCTAAAACGCTTGTTAGTGTCATGTCGTCGCTTGTGACGTCACGTTTGAGTAAACAAAACGTAAATGCGCTGCGCTCGGGCAAGAGTTTAGTTATTTTGTGTTATTGAATATGAATTCGAAAGTGTATAGGTGGTGTGGGGTTTCTCAGTGTGAGAATACATCCATAAAAACTACTAATAAGCTATTTGTGTTCGTTCCTCCTCAAAATAAAACAATACGAAACAAGTAGCTTAAACTTGCAAGGCGAGATTCAAAAGGAATATTGCCCAGTACTCACATTTATTTTCGTGGAGATCACTTTGACGTAAGTTTTTACATACTTTTGTAGATTCTAGTATATAGTATTTGTTAATAACATTTTGAACGCGGTCTAAATGTAAAAATATCAACTATCTATTTCGAGGTTAGGTTTCATCTCAACAAAAACTCTACCAGCATTATCATGTCGATTCTAGGCAAATTAGCGCCGTTTGCTTAGTAAATCCTTGATCCATGATTCGTGTTATTTTATATTTGAATTAATAATATTCACACTCAAATAGTACTCGGTATTCAAACAAAAATAATAAAAACAAGATGTTCGTGCGTGTTGCGCATCCGTTTACTAAAGCGTGACGTCATGCGCTCTGATTGGTGTTCAAGATATCATGGCGAATTGCCTTAATTTGTAGTCTTATTTTATACATCCACAGCCTGTAATAATCCACTGCTGGACATAGGCCTTCCCTAACACATCCCTATCCATTAGGGGGTTTTGGACCGTAACCCACCACGCTGGTCCAATGCGGGTTGGTGGGTAGACCGACTTTTTACATGCCCATTCGACCTATGTCATATTTTATAAAAATAAATATTAATCATACTTTTAATAAGAAAAACAATGCGTATTTTATATTCCAAGCTTCAAGTTTTATTCAATAATAACAGTATTTTAGTAGTTTTTAATTACTGTCATCATGCCTATTGAAGCGTATCTCATTTTTACAGAGAGCTATCGATATCTCACCACAAAAGGGTAAAATATATTTGATAGATAAGATGCCAGTGTATTTTGAGACATCGACGATTATACTCTTGTTTATGCGAATACTACATAAATTAAAAGCGAATTCGTATGATAAATTACAGTTTTACCGATTTTATAATTTGCCCGTGACCATGGACCCTAGAAGTCTGATATTAAGGGCAGTTAAAAGAAGAGCCATCACAAATTATTTTAAAAATAGTTAAACGCTATAAAATCCCATGCCATTTTTTTATATATACTAAGGAAGACAATCAGTCGGGCTATCTGATAAAAAGAGGTCACTGACGCCCATGGACATAGGCGATACCAGGGGTATCACCAATACGCTGCCCACGTGGGATGTTATGTCTCATTTATCCAGTAAATACGCTAACTACGGTGCCCTTCGAACCGGAACGTAGAACAATTTCGCACAGTACTGCCTTACGGCAGAAATAGGCACCGCGGTGGTACCGCCCCAGACGGTCACGTCGTGGAAGGGAACCTACCACCTCCTAAGTTATAAATCATGCACCGACGTATATATTGATCTTAAAAGTTTTGTCAATTTAGTTTCTTACGGAGAAACTTATATTGAAACAACTTAAATTTTAATTCGTACTAGATGGAGTCATGGCAATGGCGTCGATTGGCACAAAAACGACGCCAACAATGACCACGGATGGGAGCACTGGAAGCCGTGGGAGAAGAACTGGGCTTGGGAGCACAAGCAGAACAACCCAAATTGGAACAAGCAGAACACGGCTGCGCCAAGCGCACGGCACCATGTTTACAGCACGTGAAATAACTCGAGCGGCCATTTTGTTTTTTAGATAAATCTCACTGGCTTGACCTTGATTAGATTCTACTAAAGTAGCGTAACTCGTAGCAATGGTATGGTCTTTCTACAAATCTTATTCAGATCTTGTGTTAGTGTTTTATTTATTTAAAGTACCCCCAGGGAATATGTCGTTATTTTATTAGTATGCAGTATACAAAAAGAAGTTTGTAAAGTCTATTTCTTATCGAACAGCCTGTCTTTTATAGTTAGAAAGAATTGTTATTCTGATAAATCAGATTTGAAATACCTACAAGATTTAATATACTATTTAAGACTTTCATAATAGAAAATTAATTGAATTTATCAGTCCAGTGCATTGTTTTCAATAGGACAATAGTATAATAATAATTTATTTAAATATTGTTTTTCGTAACATAAAAAAGGAGAAACATACAAATTTTAATCATTCAAATAGTTGAAGTAGTAATCATCATCATCATCATTATCAGCCTTTGATAGTCCACTGCTGGACATAGGCCTCCACTAATACACCCCTATCCATTAAGGGGTTATGGACCGTATCCCACCACGCTGGTCCAATGCGGGTTGGTGGATAGACCGACTTTTTACATGCCCATCCGACGTATGGATCATCTTACTTTTCAGACAATTGGGTGATCGGCCCAAACTGTCCTAACCAACTAGGAAACAACAACGAAAATTTGTTGAGTCCCCGCAGGATCGAACCCACGACCTCCGGTTTCTAAAGCAAACGCCAATACCACTAGGCTACGGAGGCAGAGAAGTAGTAATAGAGAAAATATTTTACGACAAATAATGATTGTGCCGTTGTTTATCTGTAATTACATTTTGACAGAATGTAAATTAAGAAAACTAATTTATTTTTATTTATTGCTCTATAGCCATTACAGTATTCCGCTAATTAATTTAAAAGTAGGTTTTTGTTCTTTGTTGTTGTGTATTTATTATATAAGGTCTCATATTTTTGGAATTAATTTCCTATCAAATATTTTCATTAAAATGTAGATTTTTACTGCACTTGTTATAGATTTCAATAAAAATTAAAGGATTCTCACTAATATACTTTTAAAAAAGCTTGGGTGAAGTCTCAAATCATTTGACTTTGCAGATGAAAATGTGAAAGTATATTTCAACATGGTGTATAAATATGCCTTTTCATATTGTTGGTAAATATTCAAATTAGTAATATGGCAATTATTTAATAAATTAAAAATATATAAAAAACTATCTACAATGTATCATTTCTTCCTCCCGTTTCGTTTCCCTTTTCCTTTAGTCTTCACTGGTTCAGGCTCTGATTCGGAACTGTTAAAAAAAATAAACATAAAATTAACTTACTTTTAACAGCATTATTACATGTGTTAAACTAAAACTGTAAGTCCAATAAAATGACCAAATACTTTGACAGACTCGGTTCGATCGGCGGTTAGTTTTGTCCAACGAAATTTGGCACTGCTTAATTATATTTTTTACTTTGTAGAGACAGTAAATTTAGATAAAAAAATTACGAATCGCATTTTATAATAACGCTCCCGGTCTACTAGTTCTGCATTAGTTTAGAAAAACTGCCTCCGTAGCCTAGTAGTAAGAGCGTGTGCTTTAGAAACCGGAGGACGTGGGTTCCTACGGGGACGCAACAAATTTTCACTGTTGTTTCCTAGTTGGTTCGGACAATTTGGGCCGATCACTCCAATTGTCTGAAAAGTAAGATGATCCATGCGTCGGATGGGCATGTAAAAGTCGGTCCATCCACCAACCCGCATTGGACCAGCGTGGCGGGATGCGGCCCAAAATCCGCCTAAATGGAGAAGGCGGGTTTAAGGGAGGCTCATGTCCAACAGTGGACTAAACACAGGCTGATGATGATGCCAGAAAATACTAAGGGACAATCGGATGATGACATCACCCATACGACACCAGGTGCCTCGTTGCCTATCCCATAAGTTTACATCAAATCGATGTCGGCTTTAGCTATACTAATAATATTTTATTTTTCATGGACGAACTACACAACATCATTTAGTCCCAAACTAAGCACAGTTTGTACTATGGAAACTAGACGATTGATAAAAGCAAAGACTTACTTTTATGAAGTAAATAAATACATATTGTATTGATACAAACACACAGACACGAGAAAAACACTATGTTAATCACACAATAATTTCTTTGACGAGGACATACGTATGACATGACGTTTAGTAGACATACGTCTATATACAGAATGCATGTTTATAATACGTGTAGCATTTGTGTAAATGTCAATCATAATTACAAAGTTACATGATTACAAATTTAATAATCGTTATCCATAGACTAAAATCATAACTTTAAGTTAACTTTATGAATAGTAATGTGAAAAACTTTGTACTTACTCTCCACTCGCTTCTGGAGTCTCCGGTATGGTTACGTTCGATTTAGATTCCCGCCCTGTGACGGATATCTCACTGGTGTCCTGCAGAAGGGATTGTTCCTGCAAAAAGCAGATAACATAATTTCATTTCATTTCGCATAGAGGAACTATATGCTATTTTTATTTTATAAAATTTATAGAATGACGAACTTTACATATCTTATTTCTATTATCTTTATATACTTAATATATACTTTCAAAATGAGGTTAGAACAGTACCAATGATTACATACGATATTGTTAATACCATAAAGTACATTTTGAGAGAAGTGTTATTTATTAAACGTACAAAATGTGATGGTATATATAAGACAAATAATAACGGTACATGCAAAGTGTGTGTGTCATTTTACTTGCTTAGTGCTATTACAAATGGACATACAGCATTTTGTGATCGCTTAGGTGGCACGGCGCCCCTCAGTATAAGTAAACCTAACTTTTGATAAATAACACAAACTAAAGTTAATTATATTAAATAACAGTCATAGAAAAAAAAACCTGATACTTAGGTGGCGTACGCAAAAAACATAACATTATAGCTATAAGTTATTGATTAAGGCCTAGTTAATTATGTTGTCGAAGGTTGTTAATAAAGCCTAATAGAAAAATTCAATAAAATATGAATTATTCAGTTCCCGGTAAATGGTACGATTTAATTATTGGTCATATACTCACAATTTCTTTGTCATAAACAATCGTGTGCAGTTTCGTTTCGTCGGCCGAATCATCGAAATCTTGTGAGGTACCAGCGCTACTTCGAATGGAGGCTGACCGCGTGGATCGTCTCGTGTTAGAGGCTGGAATAAATTCAACAGCGTAATTAACGCATACATTTAGGCAAATGTTGAACGCAGTTAATTTTATAAGCTAGAGAATTGTACATAGTATTGTGTTTTACATAAGCATTTGCTTACGTAAATGCTACGATCTCATAGAGCATCATATTGCGCTACCCAATAAGTGAACAACACCAAAACAACCCGCAACAAACCAACAAACCCCTTGGCGCAGTGTTTAGTGACTCTGACTGTTGCGTCAAAGGGTTGAGGGTGAGTTCGATTCCCACCCGGGGCAAAATATTGTATGATGAACATAGTGTTTTTCTCTATATATGTATTTATTTACAAAAGAAAAGGAAGTTTATGTATTTATCAGTTATCTAGTTTCCATCGTACAAGCTTTGCTTGGACTAGATGATGTTGTGTTATTAGTCCAGAAATGTTATTATTATTAAATCATGATTCGAACCCAGGACATACACCTTTTTGGCATACAACCAATGAGTACTTATTTAAATGTATTAGCAAGTCAGCAAAAGCTGGGTTTGTACCTGGACTTTTCTTGTTAGACTCATTAGACTCTGATCCTGAGGATGACTGTAGACCGCGCGTAGATCTTCGTACTGTGATGTTGGAAACGTCAAGTTCGTCGGGTGAGGATGGAGGCGGCGAGGACTTTTTGGCGTCTTTCTTTTTGCCCTTGGCGGTTTGGCATTTCGCTAAAAATATAGCCAATTAAAGATAGTTAGTATTATTTAGAATCTAGATTATGCATTAAAGAAACTGTAACTGATAAATCATGCATAGATGAAGGGTATTTTAATTGTGGAGTTTTGATGTCAGATGTTGTGTTAAAACTATTGTTCAGATGAAACAGGGTGGAAAATCGCTCGAGAAAATTGTTTGTTGGTGCTTTTTATTTTATTATTATCACTTGTTTAATACTGGACCCATACAGATAATAAAATACTATAATAAATGTTTTTGATGGTAACTGTATAATAATTTATTTGATTATTCTACTTAAAAATAGTACATTAGATGTACTATTTTTAACAACTATTAAACATACAGTATTATATCTCGTTTACATCTTAATTACATTAGCTAATACCCTTTAAATCTTAACCCGGCAACATAAACATAAGACCTATGAAAATAATTTAGTCTTTTCACATATTACCTCTATCCACATCAACAAGTGATCGCTGGGATCTACTTCTTTTGACACCTCCCTTCTGGTCATCTATTAGCTCATTATCCTTGTTGCCTTTGTTTTGTTTCTTGCCTGCCTTCTCTTCTGACACACTTGTTGTCGACGACTGCTTGTTCATTGAGAGCTTTTTCTTTTTGCCTTCAACAAATAAATGTTAACATGATAAAAGGTCTTTCACAGACAATAATTGCTTAACTGTTTTCATTATTTAATATGTAAAATAAAAATCTGTCATACCAAATTGCTTAAACATGAAAGTTCTAAAGTGAAGATGATGGCTTACATGATGTGATAAATATATTGTAAAATATCATTAACTCGGTCTTTGCATTAAGACTTACTTGTTACGTTATATTGACCTAGTGACAACACTAAATACGGTGCCTTTCAAAACACAGTAGTGTTTAGACACTACTGTTTTCGGCTAAAGATGGCACTTAGCAACTTTCCAATTTGGCTACATGTAATTACTTACACATAGTGTACAAAGCACTTTTCATGCCTGTCATATTATCTTTACTTATTTAAAGTAAATTTTCAGTATATTTAAAATATGAATACCTTTTGTAACCTTTGCCTTTTTAACGGGTGACACTCCGCTGCTGTCAGATTCGGTTGGTTCCATGGGGGGCAGAATATCCGGCTCTGTGGACTTCTTAGGTGACTTAGGACTGTTGTTTTCTGAGTTTTGTTGCTGCTCTAAAACACAGATTTATGAAATTACCTTAAAATCGTAGTATAAATGGAAGTTATGATATAAAACTGTAATAGTTATTTGAAATACCACAGGTGTTTTTAATAAACAAAATCTTTACTACTACTAATATCTTTAGGTTTTGCTCCAAAAAAACGCAATATATATAGGTATTCTATATAAGATAAGACATTGGATAGAATTTGGCATCAATAATATTAATTTAAATGCAATAATTACCATGCATTTCTTTTTATAAAATAATTTTACCGAGAATTTGACAGCCTATTTATAATTTAAAATCGTTAAAAAATTATTACGTTATTCATGTCAAGAGTCAAGATTTCCTTATTAATTGACAAGCTTTACCTTCTGTTATGGTGGCCATGTCGTTGGGCGAAGACTCATCTATGTCAGGTTCCTCTTCAACGGTCTCGTTGACGACGCAATGTGTGCTGCGCCCTATCGGCTGGGCTGAAATGATATAAATTTGACATTTAAAACAAAAAGCTCATGTTTTCATTATTATATTATAAAGAGGAAAGATTTTGGTCGTTTGTTTTAAATGGGGTCTGAAACTACTGAACTTGTTTGAAATATTCCATCGGTACTAGCATGCTATATTATCCTTGAGTAACTTAGGCTACCCTTAACCTGGGAAAATCTATTCTGAAAATCAAATAAACAGGCAGAGCCAATGGGACGGACTTTTATTATTGCATTGAGAAGATAAGTGACCAACCAGACTCAGACTTATCTTAATGAACTCACTGCTGCATAAGTTACATAAGATTTGAAGACCTTGTAGCTTCATTTTGAGTGCACAGCCTACCTTTGGGGTTATAAAGCTAATTTATAAACTTACGTAAAGATGTCGTCATACGCCCAATAGGTGGCAGCGAATCTTCTCTTTGCACAGTCCCATCAGTTATAACTGAAATGAAATCAATTTATTGAATTAGTTGCAATGAAATTTTCTTTAAAATTATTGTAATGCTGTTAAAACGTCTTTATAATTTAAGGTTCTCCTTTATTGACTAGATAATGTATAAAAAATCCTTTTCTTATATATGCTGCATTAATGTGTAATTTACGAGACATATCAGTTACTAAAAAGGTTTTTCCTTTTACAGTGACCATGTAATAAAGTAATAAAGTTAACCAAATTGTATAATTTAATAATAATAATAATAATAAGACATTTATTTGTAAAAACTTGGTATAGATAAAATAATCGATGTAATTATAAACCATTCAGACTCAATGTTTTGCTCCACGGAGCGTACAAATATTATAAAATAAAAAAATATTATATAATTAAATGTCAAAGTTACAAAATTTACATTAATAATTTATACTCTTAATTATATTTTTTATAATATTTAGGTTCATTGTAAAAGACATATTGATTAATTATTTTAAAAATACCATACCTGTGTCTGACATTTTGTTGAGACTTGCACGCTCTTGTGCTTCCAACGCACCAAGATATCGCACCAGATTTCTGGTTGCCTGTTTCTCTGGAATCTTCTGTAAAAAACAATTTAAATATACTACTTAGATATTTATACATATATATATATATATAAATCGCGAAGACTTCTTGCGTCTTTACAAACTACCACCTCATGGCGTCCACCGAATGTAGTGACATTTTAATGTTTTAATGCGTATGTAAGATGTTTTAATTAGTATCATATCAGTAGTCGACGTCAAATTTCATTTAAACGTTAAATGGTGATATTCAAATTTAATATTTCTAGCTGAATTTGTGCGTCCGTTCATCTTAAATCTTTCTTGCACACATTCAGTGTGCAAGAAAGATTGAATTATCTCCGTATACGTTCAAAACACTGCATGCACATTCCCGCCTCCATCCACCTGTATGTTTAAATCAATTCCGTATAATGCTCTGCATATATCATAAAGATTATAATAACTAAATGACATCCATCTACTATAGAATTCAGATTGGTTCCGAATACTGTTTTTGAATTATTGTATCCAGCTGATCAGCCAAGAGGCTTCCACCTATATAAGGGCTTATAATGACTCCAGACACAGATAATAAATAATTAATAGTTGGCATACAAAAGTGACAATACCTATGTATAGCGTAGGTATTTTCACTTTGGTGGTCTACAAAATCTTAAAAAGCAATATAATAATTTTTGACGAGTGACAGGTTAGTTTGTATGTATAAACAGGTAAGCTCAGAGGCACAGGCTGGTGTGAACAGGTAAGTCCGCAGTTGGACATTTAATATTTTGGGACTTGAACACTACTTGTCCAACCTAATTCATTAGTAGAGCAAGTTGAGTCGTTGTCAAGTTAAGGTGTAGTTACCAGTCGTTTTGATTAATAACAATTATTTATTTGAAAGTTTACAAATGTAATACCGAACCGTTGTCTATCTGGGAAAATTATCTAAGAGTGAGAGTGAAACAATGATAAATTTTACCATAAAACTATAACTCCTGCAAGCCATGTTGATTTTTGTGTATTTATATCGCTAAGTACAATAATTTCGACATAAAATATTACGATAATACAGCAGAGTTGAAAATATAAAATTTATGAACTTTGATACATTGGAATGGTGGAGTTCATAATATCCAAGGAAAATTACAGCATCGCCAGCCAAGTATACTTAAAATTCTCATGCAACCGAAGTACTAACAATGCGGATATTAAGATACTGGATAGATACATAAGTTAATCTACATATGATCTATAAAGATCACTTGCACCGAAAGTCTCAAAAAGACCCGAATGACTTTCTCCGACGGACTATTCATAAGAGATACAGATATTTCTGTGAAGACCTTCTACCTAGATTTAAAAAAAATTAAAAGCTCTAAAACTATGGAAAACAATAAGAACAATATGCCATCTAAAAACTAGTAAGACGGAGCCTAGGAGTTACTACGTTGGCAGACAATAACTAACAAGCATCTGAATCATTGGAAAATGTAACAGATATTTTTAACGATAGAAAATCTGGCAATCAATGTTTTAGCTGCAATTACAATACAACAGAAAATTAATTAAATAGTAAAAGTGCTAATAATTGAGACACGGGTTCATGAATAAGTTGTTGAGAATCATTTGCATACCAGATGGTCCAACCTGAGAGAAGTGATTTAAATTACAATATGTTTGTCGTAATCAGAATTAGCACCTAAAGTAGGTTGAGGTTCACATCATAGTCTATAATTTCGTTGTTGTCCACGGGCGCTTCAATTAGTTCCTCATTCAAATCTAAATCAATCTCTTCGAGAGATTTTCCTTTGTAAGCGTCTGCTTTTCCATCTTCCATAAGAATGAGAAGTTTTGATATCTTAGCGGTTTTGTATACGTCATCTGGCAACCTGTAAGACTTTTCATGTACTTCATTAGTATGGCCCATGAATTTAGCCAGCTGCTCCATATCATTTTCAGGCATGGAAAAAATTCGTGACAAGGTGGCTAAATGTTTTCTGAGCCTTCTAGAGGATATTGCTTTAGGCTGTTTCGCCCCTGATAATTTGGCAAGCTTTTCCAAAACTTTGTAGCCATAAATTGTATTTTTATAACCGGAATTACGAAACAAAAATTGATTTGGTGTCGAAGCAAAAAAAATATGCCGAATCGATAATAATAATTTAATATCATCTTGAACTTCTTTATTAAACAGAAGTGGTACTCCGCGGCCGCGTTTACCTCTAATGACAACACGTTTAAATTTACCAGTACGTTTAAATTTCTTTACGAAAATCCTTTCTGAGGCAATAAGCGCGCGATCAAACTCTTCATACTTTTTATTGTCATTATTGTCGCTTTCTAAATAATCGTGCACTGCAATTCTTTGAAGTTCTCCAGGCCTGCCCCTTTTTAATAATAAAACCCTACAATACACAGACTCTAAAAGTTGTGTATATGTTTCAGTAGTTTGTAAGCCTTCTTTAATTTTTATAGCAGCATCCAAGGATTTTTTATTTAGGTATTCTTTAAGAATTTTTAAATCATTTGCTAAAGGCACAATAGTTATCTTATTCCACTTTTTCTTGTTTAAATCTGTTGCAGCTTGTGTAGACACATTATATTTCCAATTTGATTCAATAAGTTGAATCAAAGTTTTTAAATCGGCTTCTATTTCTGCCAGTACTTCCAGTAAGGTCCTTGCTTTTTTAATGCACACATTATTGCAATATTGTAGCATTGTTTCTAGGTGGTGGACAGATTCATTGCGAACGTAGGTGTTTGCATACCTATCTTTTTCTATGTCATAATTTCCCAGTATTTTAGTTGCTTGTACAATGTTATCATAATGAATTGGTCTTAAGGAGAAAATAAGTCATTAATGGATGGATCAATCTTTTTTAATTCTAGTAATAATTTTGCAGGCTCTCTCATTTTTCTAGACACTACGTTAACGAAATGTTTTTCTCGTTTAGTTTTTAAATATTGAGATCGGAAAGCACATATAAGGTAATCTTTTTTTGCAATAAGTGATATTTTGTCTAGCTGCATTCGGGGAAATACAGTTTCCTTAAGTTTTTCGTCGATTTTAAGATGACGTATCAGTAGATTTTGAGCCTCAGATTGAATGTTTTTACTTCCTGATTTACCACTACATTTCTTTTTATGTTTCCACAATAGTTTTTTAGAATAGAATACCAGACACTCTGTACACGGCCAATAATCAGTAAATTTGAATTTTCGCATCGGTTTAGTGACCTCTTTTGAATTTACAAGGTAGTTTCCTTTTTTACGTAGAGCTGCAATTAATTGTTTTCTATCAAGACTTTTTTTTGGGTTTGACACAATTTTTTGGACTTCAGTTTCATAAATATGGTGTCGGAGTAAATGACGAGCAAAATTTAAAACACAGTAAAAGCAATAATCTTTATCTCGAACCTTCGAACTTTTGGTTTTTTGCCTTTGGATAATTGTTGTACTATCATTAGAATTATCTTCTATTTGAGATTCACTATTAATTTCGTAAATAATCTCTTCATTTGGTTCTGATTCATTGTAAGGCTGTGGAAATTCCCCACTAACATTTACATTGCAAGGAGAACTGCTTTTACAACTAACTTTACTTAAAGTTATATTATTAGGTGGCTTGAAAGATACATTAGACAAGGAATTATTAACATCGAGAGGTATTCCTTGATTTGGTACGAATTTATCTGCTTTATAACGTTGAAGAAGTTTCCTTTCTACAAATACACTACATGGAGAACAATTAACCAATTTTGCCAATGTAAATTTAAGAAAGTTTGCCAATTTAAGAATCCTTGCACTTCTTTTCATTGTGATTCATATATTATTACAATCATTAACTATAATAATAAACCAAATAAATAACCACTTTTAACGCATTTGCAAATAATTCACTTTGGTGACCAGCTTGCATCACGGGCGGCACATGCCTGTTTTTTTACAAACATCGGCAAGCTCGCCGCCCCGCGCCCCGCGCCATGCGTCCCTCGTTAACCCCGAATAGGCCCCTCAGACACCGTACCTAGTGCCCGTTCGAGGATATTTAAGAGACGCAAGATTGTTATCACGAAAAAATGATAAAAACTTTACAAATTAAGTATATTCAATGGACATGATAAGATCGGTGAACTGAACTCAAAGTATACGTGGTAAAGTATACGCTGAACACTAGTGCCCTCCAAATTTCTGTCGGACGATGGCGGAACTATGTTATACGCTAAAAGACATTGTTTTGATGAAATTACGTCCATGCCAATTTTTTGCCCTAGCATTCTAATAATCATATGGGACCTTGGGCTAAAATGAGGTCGGTCAATCTTGCGTCCGTATTCCGGACGCACAAAGTCAGTTGGACCAGCATCATCGGTAAATAACGCCATGTAAGACGCAAGATGTCCTTCAAGATGTATATATATATATATATATATATATATATTCAATTTATAAAGTACAATGAAAATTCAATATATGAAACATTATAGTATCCTAAATTTTGCACTTTTTTGTTATAATTTAAAATGGTTAGAAAATTATTACGTTATTTGGAGTCAAGATTTCCTTATTAATTGACAAGCTTTACCTTCTGTTATGGTGGCCATGTCGTTGGGCGAAGACTCATCTATGTCAGGTTCCTCTTCAACGGTCTCGTTGACGACGCAATGTGTGCTGCGCCCTATCGGCTGGGCTGAAATTATATAAATTTGACATTTAAAACAAAAAGCTCATGTTTTCATTATTATATTATAAAGAGGAAAGATTTTTGTCGTTTGTTTAAAATGGGGTCTGAAACTACTGAACTTGTTTTTAAATATTCCATCGGTACTAGCATGCTATATTATCCTTGAGTAACTTAGGCTACCCTTAACCCGGGAAAATCTATTCTAAAATCAAAAATAACACAGGCAGAGCCATGGGGCGGACTTTTATTATTGCATTGAGCAGATAAGCGACCAACCAGACTCAAACTTATCTTAATGAACCACTGCTGCATAAGTTACTTAAGATATGAAGACCTTGTAGCTTCATTTAAGTGCACAACCTACCTTTGGGCTTATAAAGCTAATTTATAAACTTACGTAAAGATGTCGTCATACGCCCAATAGGTGGCAGCGAATCTTCTCTTTGCACAGTCCCATCAGTTATAACTGAAATGAAATCAATTTATTGAAATAGGTGCAATGAAATGTTCTTTAAAATTATTTGTAATGTTGTTAAAACGTCTTTATAATTTAAGGTTCTCCTTTATTGACTAGATAATGTATAAAATCCTTTTCTTACATATGCTGCATTAATGTGTAATTTACGAGACATATCAGTAACTAAAAAGGTTTTCCTTTTACTAACCAAATTGGTATAAATTAACTATAATAATAATAAGACATTTATTTGTTAAAACATGGTATAGCATAAAATAATTGAGGTGTAATTACAAACATATTCAGACTCAATGTTTTTGCTCCACGGAGCGTACAAATATTATAAGATAAAAAAAAACATATAATTAAATGTCAAAGTTACAAAATTTACATTAATAATTTAAACTTTTAATTATATTTTTTTATAATATTTAGGTTCATTGTAAAAAGACATTTTGATTAATTATTTTAACAATACCATACCTGTGTCTGACATTTTGTTGAGACTTGCACGCTCTTGTGCTTCTAACGCACCAAGATATCGCACCAGATTTCTGGTTGCCTGTTTCTCTGGAATCTTCTGTAAAAAACAATTTAAATATACTACTTACTTACTTATATATATTATGTATTCATTTTATAATATACAATGAAAATTCAATATATGAAACATTGTAGTATCCTAAGTTTTCACATTTTTTTGTTATATTTTAATCTCAAAGATGAAACATATACTTTAAACAAAACATTATTAAATATCAACACATGCCCAACTAACATTATGGAATGCATTTTAACATAGAATAAATCTAAAATGTCAGGAGGTATAATTTAATTAAAACACTACATAGTATATACAAAGATGCTTTCTCTGTCCCAATATAAAAATCTTTAAAACTATGCCACGGATTTTGATGCGGTTTTTTTAATGGAAAGTGATTGATTGATAAGGTTAGTTTATATGTATAATTCATGCATAATATTGTAGAGAAATGGCAATAAATTTATATAATTATACATAGATTTTACGGTTCAGTATTGCACCCGAGCGGAGTCGGGGCGGATCGTTAGTATATTATAAACTAATATCTCTGCCCCACCTAAGGGCCGAATATGTAGACAATGCTTTTTGTACAAAATTTGTGCACAATGTTACGAAAAACCTAATAAAATCTGTTATCCACCCTTTATTCATTAATGTGTGAACACATAAGCAAAACAATTTACCAAACTTACCGTGATAAGTTCACGGAGCGTCCGCACTAGATCCGAAGCGACGTTGGCATGTCTGGGCGGAGACAGTAAAGCGAGGAGACGGCAAGCCAACGCGGCCTCCGGAGCGGCCGGCTTGCGGGACAGGGCTCCGCAGAGGGTCAGCGCCATGCCGCCTTGGCTGTCCACCAACTGAAAAGGATTGTTAACGGCTTTAGTGAAGTTACAGTAAATAAATACTTTGTTTTTTTTTTTACGTAATTTTAAACTATTTTTAACTTCCGTAGCTACAAGGCAGTACCAGTGAAGATTAAGTTGTTTGAATTTATAATTTTATGTAATTCGCCGAGCGATACATTACGCAAACAACTCGAAATAGTACACGCACTTCATACCTGGTTTAATAACAAATAATCAATTACACATTAAATATCATGTAGTTAAGAGGTTTTAATTTACCTTTATGAGAAGGGCACCCCAAAGAGGGAGGTTCCAGCATCATAGTCTATAATTTCGTTGTTGTCCCGGGCTCCAATTGGTTCCCTTATAAATTCAAATCAACTTTCGAAGATTTTCCTTTTTTAAAGCGCCCGCTTTTCCATCTTTCCATAAGAAGAAGTTTTGATATCTTAGCGGTTTGGTATACGCCATCTGGAACCTGTAAGACTTTTCATTAATTTCAAGTATGGCCCATGAATTTAGCCAGTTGTTATATCATTTTCAGGCATGGAAAACCGTGACAAGTTGGGTTAAATGTTTTCTGTTTCTAGAGGATATTTTTTAGGCTGTTACGCCCCTGATAATTTGGCGGCTTTTCCAAAACTTTGTAGCCAATAAATTGTTTTTTATTAACCGGAATTTTCAAGGAAAAGATTTGGTTTGAAGCAAAAAAAATATCCGAATCGATTAAAATAATTTAATATCATCTTGGAACTTTTTATTAAAAAGTTTTTCCGGGCCGTTTACCTTAATGCAACCGTTTAAATTTACCAGTAAGTTTTAAATTTTTTAAAACCTTTCGGAAAAGGGGATCAAACTCTTCATACTTTTTATTGTCTTGTCGCTTTTCTAAAAACTTACCTGTAATTCTTTGAAGTTCTCCAGGGCCTGCCTTTTTAATAATAAAACCCACAAACACAGACTAAAAGTTGTGTTATATGTTTCAATGGTTTGTGTTTTCTTTAATTTTATAGCAGCATCCAAGGATTTTTATTTAGGTATTCTTTAAGAATTTTTAAATCATTTGGTTAAAAGGCACAAAAGTTTTCTTTTCCACTTTCTTTTTAAACTGTTGCAGCTTGTTAGACACATTATATTTCCAAATTCCAATGTTGAATCAAAGTTTTTAAATCCGGTTTTTTTGCCGTACTTCCGTAAGGTCCTTGCTTTTTTAATGCACACATTATTGCAATTCGTTTTAAGGTGGGTGGAAGATTCATTGCGCAGGGTGTTTTCCTATCTCTTTCAAAGTCATAATTTCCCAGCTTTAGTTGCTTGTACAATGATATCATAATGAATTGGTCTTTGGGAGAAAAATAAGCTTAATGGATGGATCAATCTTTTTTAATTTGAAAATTTTGCAGGCTCTCATTTTTCTAGACACCAGTTAACGAAATGTTTTTCTGGAGTTTTTAAATAGGAGATCAAAGGCACATATAAGGTAATCTTTTTTTTTGAAAAAAGTATTTGCATGCACCACAAAATATTTCCCTTTTCGATTTTTGGAAAGAATTTATGAATTTTGTTTCCAAATTGAATGTTTTTACTTCCTTGATTTACCATACATTTCTTTTTTATGTTTTACAATAGTTTTTAGAATAAAACCAGACACTCTTGCACGGCCAATAATCGAAATTTAATTTTCGACCGGTTTAGTGACCTCTTTTGAATTTCCAAGGTAAGTTTTTTTTACGAAACCAATTAATTGTTTTCTATCAAGACTTTTTTTTTGGGTTTGACACAATTTTGGACTTCCAGTTTTAAATATGGTGTTGGATAAATGAAAAAAATTTAAAACACAGTAAAAGCAATAATCTTTATATCGAACCCTGAACCTTTTGGTTTTTGCCTTTGGATAATTGTTTTATTTCATTAAATTATCTTCTATTTGAGAGGTTCCCATTTTTGAAATAATTCTCTTCATTTGGTTCTGATTCAATTTTAAGGCTTGGAAATTCCCCACTAACTTTACTTGCAAGGAGAACTTGGTTTTTTAACCCAATTTATTATATTATTAGGTGGTTTGAAAGATACATTGAAACGGAATTATTAAATCAGAAGGGCCCTTGATTTGGTAACCTTTATTTCGGTTTTATAACGTTGAAGAAGTTTCCTTTCAACCATACCTACATGGGACAAAATTAACCATTTTAATGGAAATTTGAAAGTTTGCCAATTTAAGAATCCTTGCACTTCTTTTCATTTATTCATATATTTTCAATTCTTCATTAATTAATAAACCAAATAAATAAACCACTTTTAAAGCATTTTGCAAATAACCTTTTTGGGACCAGTTTGCATCACGGGGCGGCCATGCCTGTTTTTACAAACATGGCCGCCGCCCCCGCCCGCCATGGTCCCCGGTTAACCCCGAAAGGCCCCTCAGACACCGACCAAGCGCCCGGTTCGAGGATATTTTAAGGGGAAAGATTGTTATCCGAAAAAATTAAAAAACTTTACAAATTAAAGTATATTCCAATGGACGATAAGATCGGTGAAATTGAACCCAAAGAACAAAGTATAGCCGAACACTAAGCCCTCCAAATTTCTGTCGGACGGATTGGGAACCATATTATACGCTAAAAGACAGGAGAAATTAACCCATCCAATTTTTGCCCAGATTCTTAATAATCCATTGGGGCTTTAAAAAGGGGGTCAATAATCTTAGTCCTATTCCGGACCACAAAGTCAATTGAACGGCATTATTAACAAAATTGAAACCCAAGATGTTTTAAATATAATATATATATATTCAATTTATAAAGTACAAAAAATTAATATAAACATTATAGTATCCTAAATTTTGCATTTTTGGTTATATTTTAACCAAAAGGAAAAACATATACTTTAAAAAATTTTTTTTTTTATATCAACAAGCCCAACTAACATTATGGAATTGATTTTAACATTGAATAAATCTAAAATGTCAGAAAATATAATTTAATTAAAACACTACATAGTATATAAAAGACCTTTCTCTGTCCCCTATGTATGCTTAATAGAAAGTGATTGATAAGATAGTTTATATTTAATTCGATAATATTGTAGAGAAATGGACAATTTATATAATTTTAATAGATTTTCGGTTCAGTATTGCACGGCGGGTCAAGGGCCTGTATATTATAAACTAATTCCCGCCCCACCTAAGGCCGAATATGAGCAATGCTTTTGTACAAATTTGACAATGGAAAACCCATTAAAATCGTATCCGTCCCTTTTTCATTAATGTAAAACACATAGCAAAACAATTTATAACTTATGATAAGTTCACGGAGCGTCCCAGATCCGAAGCGAGTTGGAGCTGGCGGAACAGTAAGCGAGGAGACGACAGGCCAACGCGGCCTCCGGAGCGCCGGCTTGCGGGACAGGGCTCCGCAGAGGTCAGCCATGCCGCCTTGG
The DNA here is from genome assembly GCA_029286875.1 of Lamproptera curius. Taxonomy (NCBI): domain Eukaryota; kingdom Metazoa; phylum Arthropoda; class Insecta; order Lepidoptera; family Papilionidae; genus Lamproptera; species Lamproptera curius. Next base: position 608,257 of record JAGSMT010000193.1, on the reverse strand, counting down.
CTGTCCACCAACTGAAAAGGATTGTAACACTTTAGTGAAGTTAAAATAAATCTTTGTTTTTTTAACGTAATTTTAAATTCTTTAACATCCTAGCCAAGACAGTACCAGTGAAGATTAAATTGTTTCAATTATAATTTTATAATTTGCCGAGCGATACATTACGCAAACTCGAAATAGTAACGCCACCAGGTATGGTGGTTTATTAAAAATCAATTACACATTAAATATCATGTAGTTAAGAGGTTTTAATTTACCTGTATGAGTAGGTACTATTAAGAAACATCTTCTGGCTATAATAATAGAGATAAAAGGACATTACAAATCTACATAATTACTATATTTTTATTAAAAGTAAGGACGAGACAAAGTTTACCTGTGGCTAAGCGGTATGTCAGATTAATTTATTTGCAATTATAAAATAAATATTAGTAATTACCTCGTGATTAACCCTCGTCAGCGAAACTATGAACCTCACGACTGCTTCCTGATCTATTTCGGCTATCGGCGAACTTGAAGGGGCGTTTGCTAACGCACGTAGAGTCGGCAATGTAGCTTTCTGTACGAAAACAATGTGAATTCTTAATCACAAAACCTATTACATTGTTATTAATAAAGTTAAAATATATCCTTTCGATTATTACTAACTATTAACTTACTCAAAGATATTATAAAGGACAAGTCACGCACACATGCATACACTCTCTCTTCCTTCACTCTCATAGTCCGTTGTGACTGTGTGTAGAGGCCTATGTCCAGCAGTGGACTATCAAAGGCTGTGATCATGATGATGAAATTTTTCATCAGGCTTGTGATTAACATTTAGAAATAATTATTTACCTGTATCTGCTCTTGAGCGCCGTCTACTGTTATTGGGAACGTTTGAAAGAAAACACCGATTGTCTGACGGAGCATATCTTCCTCAGCTAAAAATAAAGTTTGTTTATGAATTTTAGATGTATTTTTATGGTATGTTTGCAATGTCAATAAGGTTTTTTTTATGAATTCACACAGAGAAGCAGTCGTGAGAGCTTAGAAAGTCTTAAAAGCATTTTCTGTACTTCACCCTCGACCTTTAAGTCGACAATATTTAATACTAAAAACACAAGAGAAGTCCTAATAATTCTTAATTAATTTCTAGCCATTTATTTAAAGAATGCACGTGATTGGGATGTCGTTCAATAATCATTTGATATGTCTATTTTGCAGATTTAAATACAACACATTTTTGAATCGAAACAAATCTTCTCGAATCTATTGTAATTAAATTAGTTTTTTATTACTAATAAAATAAATTAATATTAGTATAACGAGAACTGACTGTAAGTAAGCTAAGCTTTAAATAGGTGGAAATACCTGTAGCGGGGTTGAACCAGAGTAACAGCAATCTGCTTAGTATCGAAGGTGACTCAAGATGACCCAGATGTATAAGACGACAGAGGCCTTCGACAATAATCAGTCTATATGCAGCACACTTTAACAAAAAAAAAAGATTTAACATAGTAATCACATGATAAATTCTACAGTTTTGATGTATTTCATTGGGTTTAATTATTTAAGATTATACCCGATGTTTTAAACCCACTTTAGGATCCGGGACCGATCGATCAGACATAGTCGTAAGAACTGTGTTACTTATTATGCATAATATTCGAGTGAAAATTAAATGTGCGGGCCGATATCGCTAAAAGTGGGTCTGCGTCAAAGTTTTTATCGGATTAATAAATTAAAAGAGCCCTGGAAAGAATCCCTAGATTTTTAAAAAATTTAAAAGGTGATGAACACGGTAAAAACAATGATATTCTTACTGTACTGTCCATTATCTTCAATAATAATTCCACCACTGTGCTGTGCGCTGGTGAAAGAGATATTACAGACTCTGAGATGCTACCTGAAATGGAAAAGGAAAGTTATTTAAAGCAAATTAATAATTTAAAATTTGTCTTAGTTTTTTAAATCTCTTGCATAATCAAGGAAATTCAAAACGGATTCATCATTACTCGCGTTTATTATTTAAAACACATTAGAATATTATTAGCTCAGTAGTGTCGGAATTCCACGACCTATTTGATATTTGGTATACATTTATTAAAACTTCATGCACAATTAAGAACAATACGAACTTAATGCAAAAATGGCATTCTCTACCAGTCAACCAATGGGTCGTAATGAGTAATATGATATGGGTATGAATTCATTAAAATTAGTGGATACAAAGTTCTGTATCGAATCTAATAGAAGGTAAACAAGAGATCAAGCATATGTACATATAGGTATAATGGTTATATATAATTGTTCACATTGGTGTTTCTTTTATTGGTTAGAGCGATGAAGCCAGCAGGACGTCTACTTGGTGGTAAGTGATACGTCACAACTCAAGGAAAAGTAGTAAAAGATGCATCACCGCCCTAAGACTTGCGATGTTATGTCTTGTTTACCGAGTAATAACGCAGGCTACGATACCCTTCAAACCGGTAGACGGTACACCATATGCACTGCGGTGGTACTACGCACGGTCCTTTATAAAGAAAAGACCATCACATTATAATTATTGTTAGATCTGGTCGGGCTCTGCTATAAGCTTGTATTCTGTTAAGTTTAGGCTTGTTAATTTGACTCGCGTACAGCATACATACCGTCATCTCCAGTAGCATCAATGGACACACGCGTGTTCCTCCTCCTCGCATCCGACCCGTCCAGCCTTTGGGAGTCCGCCTCCTCCTCCTCGAAGAGCCTTGCCCCGTGCACGCACAGCAGGTCCACTATGCACCGGAGCACTGTCGTCACTACGGGCTCGTTGGCTGTGTCTATCAGCTGAAATGTACATGTTACATTAGCTATATATCCGCGACTTCGTCCGCGTGGAAAGGTAATGTGCATTCGAATATAATGTATAGTAACAATATACTGTTATTATTTATAGTAACCCATACTTACGTTTGCAAAGAAGAATGCCTTGTGTTCTTTCGCAAACTCTTTGTCCAACATTCCATAGAGGGCTACTGTTTCCAACGCATTAATTAATACATCGGGGTTTTGAAAAATCTCGACCAAAAAAAAGATTTTATAAATAATGATTAATAATAGATATGGCTCTACTATATTAATAGCTAAAATTTAATAAACTTTGACATTTTAAAATTTACTTTACTGCTTGCAAAAACTGTGTTTAAAAATATTAAAAATAACCTAAAAGGGTTTTCACTCAGCATTGAATCATGAGTTTTTTACCACCCATAATTGCTGGTTTTCAGTGGACCCCAATATATGATGACAAAAAAAAATGATTTACAATTATTTAACTAAAATAACTAAGGATTTCACAGGAAAAAAATAGCAAATATAAAATAATATAATAAAAATGTACTTATTGAGTGTATGCGTGTAAAGATATGCGTATTTTGTAAAGCAGTAGCGTGGAACACATTATTTAGACATTATTTGAATTTTGACATATGAGTATATCATAATAACCCTTATTATAACTTAAGTAATTTTTTTTTATCAAATTCAAATACCTTAATTTAATATAGAATTATTACACTCGCTTGTTAATTGTTAGGAATGCTACCGTTATATTTAGCTAATAGAGAACATGTAGTGTCTGTCTGTGTGTGCTTGAAAAATGAATACCTCCAATTCATTGAATATCATCTGCAGCATTGGTGTGACAGTTTTAAGTTGCGGCGTGTCAAGAGCGGCATTCAATATAATCAAGCACTTGTTCAGTGTTGCCTCGTCTGACAGCTTCTCTCTAATAGTCTGTAAAGTTCAAACATTAATTACATATATTTATCGATCGAATCAAAATTATATACAATATACCACTAATTTAACAATCTATGTTACTGAGGAAATAGAAGTAAAATATGTGCCTGCACATACTAGATTGGAAAATATTTTTTATATATCATATATATTAGTTAATATACTAACAGTTATAGGTGCCAGTGGTGTAGGTGTGGGTTGTATGTTTAGTTCTTCTAGTTTTTTCTGGATATCTTCAACCTGTAACAGAAATTGCATTTTCCATCACCCTTTTATCATTAAAAGGGATCTAAAGCCTGTTGGGCATGTATGTTGCGTGGTCCAACCACGAACAAGCGTTGGACCAACGTGGTGGGATACAGTCCAAAAACCCCCTAACGGAGAAGGCATTAGGGGAGACCTATGTCCAGCAGTGGACTAATACAGGCTGACGATGTTGAGGAACGGTTAAAACCTTATAGTTTCAAGGAGTCTTTTCTAATAAATAAAATGCGGCTAAAATGATTTATAACAAGAGATGAAAATTCCCACCTAAATAAATATATATTTGCTGCTGTTATAAAGGAAAAATAAAAAGGATTAATTTTCCTTATATTAATGTTAAAAATTTAAAAACAAATAATTACCTTTCTTTACACTCCTTAGGGCATAGTTTTGATCTCGGACAGCTTCCTCCTGGGCCTCTATTGCTACGTTCAATGATACCCGTAGTCTGGCTCTCTGAAATTAATTATATATTAAATTAAACCAAGCATCAAAGCCATTCTTATTCATTTATGGAAGATTAAACTTTCTTATTGATTGTCAAATAAACTATCAGGGTTCGGAATGGAACTTAACCTAAGAAGAAACCCGTAAAAACTCAAAACAAAAATATTGTTTTTTGTGATATCTACAGGATAGGGAAACCCAAACTTCCTTCGGCCATTTATGGGTCCTCAAAGCATTGTCTTGAGAAGGGAAGGGCGAATTAGGCGACTGCGCAAGAAAGGGGCGGTTAATTGGGCCTGACGTAAAGTTAAGGGAAGGGACTTGCACTGGACAGTCTACATATCTTTAAACCCCACAGAGTTTAATAAGTGGTCAAGTTAGAATCAGTGAGAAAAACGACGAAAAAATATGATAACTAGCTCCACCACTTAGTGGTAAGGGCTTTAAACAGATCAACCGACGAAACGACTTAGGTGGACCAATAATATTTTTTATATGACTTCACATTCATATTCTGTTAATAGAATGCTGCCTAAATTTTTATTTTTCCTCCTAGGTTGTTTTTGTTCACTTGTATATATTTTAAGGTTGGAGGCATCCTATTGTCAAAGTAGCGTTTTTGATAATCAATAAAAAATTAACTTCTACTACCGGTTGTTAAAAAGAATAAATTGTAATATTGTATTAACAATGTAATTTTTGTTTTGTTATTCTGCCATAGATAAGCGAAGTTACGGCACTTTTGCCCAGAAATTAATTTAGCTACGGTCCTTTAAACCGGAAGTCAGAAGTGTTTTTAGACACTAGTGATTTTCAAAAAAAGAGGTAGCACCAAGACGGTCCCTTGTAGGAATGAAGAAGACATACTAACTTTGAAATCTTAATATAGGCGAAAATTTTGTTAGCACTATATTTTATCACATAACCTTATTTAAATAGATTCCAGATCCTCTAGGGATCTTGTAAATAACTCACCTGCAGCTTTAATGTGGGTTGACGGTCGGGGTGGTGGGTCCTCAATTTCCGGCTGGCAATTTCAAAGGCGGATATGACGGCCGATCCCCACCCTTTTGGGAGACTTCGGGCACCACCAGCTCCAAGGCGGAACCGGAACGCCCCTTAACACCTCCCCTTAATGGACCGTAATTCCCACAAAAAAGAATTAAACAGGGCCGTTAGGAAAATCTTTTTAAAATGTAAAAACAGGTAAAACTATTAATGCGTCCTTAACAATCGCTTATATAATAAAAATAGGACTTATTGGATCCTGACTCCAAAAGATATGAATTAAATTTTAAATTTTTGTATCTTATAAAAGCCTTTTTTATAAACTTGCAGGTGCCACAATAACAACTGAATTTGATTTCTTCAGGCACGAAGTACCCAAACGGTTGCAAACCATTTCTAAATGGTTAAATTAATCTTAAAATAATTTGACGTAAATTTGTAAGACTAACAAATTGAGAAAATATCAAATAAATAAATAAGGTGACAGAAACTGTAAAAGCCTAAAAATGTTTGCAAGTCAGTTCTTGTGTCGATTCTGTCAAAAAGGTACTGAGATAAAGTCCTATCCGTAAAAAGCGCGGCGTATGACGCTGGATGCCGCCACAGGATACAAAATATTACGTTTCAAAATCAGAAAGTTAACGGGGTATCCACTGTCTCTTATCAGTCGTTGGCCAAAAGCTAGAAACTTTAAAAATAAGTTTTATTTTTAAATGACCTTGGGTTTTTTTTTAAATTCAATCAACCCGTAAGTAATTAAGAGCTTTAATGCACCTCCCTGCCAGTAGGATCGGGAGGCGTCGTAACTGCAAAGTAAACCCAACTCTTGAAGGACGTATTGGCGTGTACTAAATCCTACTGGATCGTCCGCTCCGAAGGACAAGGGAACTCCACGATCCTGTTAGAAATAAGGTTTAAAAATGGTGCAAAAATTAAAATACCTAGTAATAGATGTAATGGATTAGTTCTGACACCAATTTTTTTAGTTATATAATAAAATTTGAAAATGAATAATGAAAGCGTCCAAATTGTATCCATTAATTCCTTTTGTACCCGGTGGTAAATTAAATAATTAAAATTAGACTTGGGCCTTTAAAAGGATGTAATATGGGCCAGTTTAAATTTAAAACATCTTTTCAGTTTGGAAAGTTCCACACTTCATTCTTAGTTCATAAAAAATCGAAGAATCCTTGGTTTTAAACCAAATAGTTAAATTCCCATCCTTTTTAAAGTCGGTAGACTGTTGGGCACAATTTCCAATTCTCTTTCAATTTGTCCGAAATGGCGCCAGTACCAGGCCGTCTCTTTGTTCAGCCTTTTCCGGGGGAATCGCCCCAAGTTTATCTTCAGGCAAATAAACCCCGGAGATCGGAAAGACGTTAAAAAAAAACAACAATTCAGTTCATACTTTGAAATTAACCAAAATCTTATATATAAATCAACTAGCAGACCCTCCAGGTTGCTTGGGCTAGGTTTTTCCTCATTGGTAATTGGTTTAAGGGCTTAAGATAAACGGAAAGGAAATGTCAGTCATGAGGACCACCATGTTTTATTATAAAAATGTCATTTGTAAAATAACAGTTAACTTGATGATAATACCGTTATACCTGAATGCAATGAAAAATAGCAGTCGTACTAAAATCGACTGAAGACGATTAATCAAAATGTTCCTTCTGTTGATATCTTGCAAAATTCTACACAAAAGAGTTCGTTTTAAAAATTAATATTGTTTATTTAATTCTTACTTCTGTATTAAAAATGTTATAATTTGAATGGATATGAAGCACTACCACCAAAAACATAATTTTAATGTTTTAGTTGCATGGTTATTAAAAAACAAAGAAAAAAAGTTGATTACATTCGTCGCAGGCGTAAGGAAATGACTACCGTATGAAATAATAAATAACAAATATATAGTGTCTTCAATCGTATCCGCCGTTGAATATGACATGAAAATATTTCCTGTATATAAGATACAACATCACTTTTATTAATTTTGCTCTGTAAAAATTAATTTCAAATTATTACATTTTATGTTGTTGGCGCATGTTAGGACGCTACTATTATTATATTATTAGTTACTTTTTTTTAAATTGATGGCCTGGTATAAAATAAAATTTAATTTTTTGTTTTTAACAATAGATAGAAATTATTATAAAATTAACTGACCAAAATTAATGAAATTTTTGCAATTTATAAAACTAACTTTTTTGTACCAATTCTCCTATTATCAACGAAAAATTTATAATATTAAACCGCGGCATCTATTGACACACAACGCAATCAATACATATCGGCAACTGTCACAATCGTTTTGTAGCAAACATTTTGCATCAAATAATAATAGAAAAATAAATTGTTTTAAAACATTATTGCGATTATTAATTAAGATGTAAGCTATTCTATCTTTTAAGTTGGATAAAACTGCACATAGTGGGCAACTATATTTTAAAATCAGTTAAGTATTTTAGAAGTTCATCCCGGACAAACATCGTTACACGAGATTTATATATATTAAGATTGCTGTTAGTCTCGCTAAAACTCGATAACGGCTTAATCGATTTGGCTAATTTTGGTCTTCAAATATTTGTGGAAGCCCAGGGAAGGTTTAAAAGGTAAATAAATAGCAAAATTATCGGAATTGAACAATGCAAATTAAATCTTTCTACCTACATATATGTTCCCAAGAGATGAAAATAAAACTTACTTCACAACTATAGTTAGCGTATTTACTACAGTTGGTAACTATTTATCACATTTTTATATAATTGACAAATCATATAGAAAAGTATAGATATTTTATTTATCGATTGATGTAGTACGAAGTCAGCCGGATCAACTAGTATAAAAAATAAATGGCGACAATCCACCAATCAAAATCCAGGTTGTAACTTTGTTCGTAAACAATTAAACGTCCTATTTGGCGCAATTAATATTCAATCTTCCCATTTCTATAAATATATGTTATGGGGTCAACTTCAACTTCTAAAACGGTATTTTGTCTTAGGTTCTATTTATAATAAGGTATTGTTAAATATAGACATTTAAATATAATTCGTAATTTTATGTACTAATCTATTTCAAAGCGCTATTAAATATAATTAAAGGCCCAGAAAAATGTTTCTCGTATTATATTAGTAGGATGGTTCTAACAGATTTATTATCTACCTTACTTTCAATAACACACGTTGACCTCCGATTCATATTAAGAATAGTAAATGAGAACAGTCCGCAGAGATGATTTTTTCCTTACGAAACGATATTAAGTACTCACTTAAACAATGACTCCAACAACTTGCCAGCAACATATTGCGAGTCCTTAGCGTCATGCGCGTTATCCAAACGTATAGCTTTTAAGATCTACAATGTTCCCTTGAAAAGTACTTAACCAGCCTGGTATCAGAATCTCTCAACAACTCGTCGCACACGCTGGCTGCGCTCTGTTAGTCCCACCTTTAAACATAAACCAGTACCATCACAATAATATAAATACAGAACACTTAAATTTCTCAATACTGCTTTTATTGGCATTTTAGTGTGTCAGGCACACTAAAGTAAATAAAAAAAAAGTTCACACTTAAGAGCTCCATAATCTCATTACAATAATTTTATAATTTCATATGAAATTTAATATATAAGCCCATTACAGAGATTTCACTCAGGAGATTTCGTGTGTACAGATCACTCAATTTTTGATATGAAAGGTGATTGGTCAAATTGTCAAAGGAACTAAGTTGACCATTGCTTTACAAGATGTAAGTATTAAACTAAGTTTCCATCAACAGCTGGCATAATTATATATATTACATACTCGCCCGTTGACTTATACACGTAGTTTCGACGCATATTTAGAAAATCGTTAAGATTTTTACGTAAAACTGTAATTCCTCAAAAAGTAATCGAATTGTTTAAGCCTAATTTTGTGATTTACATTGAACATTTGGCGACGAACACCTTTAGCACATATTACATTTTGATTTCAGACGTTCGAACTTTGATGACTTTTTTTAATTGGCTACGAATTACATGGACATCGGCAATACCAAGGGTATTAACGCGCTGCCTACTGTGGAACATAGGCTGTTACATCTCCTTTTCCAAGTAAATATGCAGGCTATCATGCCCTTTACAATGGGACAAAGTTGTGTTTTCACACTACTGCTTGTCGGCAGAAATAGGCACCGCGGTGGTACAACCACAGACGGCCCCATGTAAAAAAGGGGACCTACCACTTTATTTGGTATGTTATATTTTATATACTCGCCTTGAGAGTGAGCACCCGCTGTCTGACTCTAAGCTGAGTAACGTTTATTGCAGCGATGTAGAGAAAGGCAGCGCGACGCACCGCCTCGTCGACGTCACAAAGTCGCTCCAACACGAAAGGCACGTTTCTTGTGCATTTTGCTATCGACATCACGATTGCTCTGCAATTATAGAATATTTTCGATTCAAAATAACTCATCTTATTTCAGCCAAATGGAAGTTGGAATCTTTTCACAAAGCAACTTGAGGCAACATAAATAAAAGAACACTCATTGCTGGACTGCAGCCAAACATCTATTGCGTGATAATCAGCTAAATAAATAGTAATATTTGCAAACCTTAATAAATTAATTGAGTACAAGATTTAAAGCATAAAAGCCATTACACTTAAATGCCTTAAATGCAGCCTAATTTTAATTATTAAGCCCCTCCTATGGACTAAAGAATATTTATATGTCGTGATCTGTTGTATGTTGTAGAAGGTTTTCTACATTATAGATTGCCTAATAATTTTATACTGATACATAAAGGCCCACCTTCTTACAGAAGAGCTGGGGTCACAGCTCATGTGGAAGCGATAGGCCCTTGTAACATCATCATTTGGCTCCATGGGGTTCTGCAGACGCTGCAACGCCAAGGCGGCGCGACATCTAACCGCACCGCGGGTGTCGTGAAGGCGTTGCATCTGAGGACATTATTTGTCAGGGGTCATATATATATTACTAGCTGTTACTTGTGGCTTCATCCGCATGGAATAGGAGAGATGTCCATGGGCTGTATAAAAATATTCTACATAATATAATATTAAACAGTTATTCGTATTGTATGTTAACAAAAATTATTAGCCTATGATCTTTTTTCCGAATCTGTTATAGGTATATACTAAATTTCATCCAAATCAGTTGAGTGGTTTAGACAGTAAAGATGGACAGACAGACAGAGTTTACTTTTGTATTTATAATGTTAGTATAGATTGGATAGTACTAATGTCTTCTGCTGCAGCCGCTTATCTATATAAGAGAAAGAGAGCCATATGTGCTGGAAACATTAAAGTGCATAAAAATAATAAAAATAAAATATTGAAGTTAGCAGCAAAAATACTTAGATCAAAAACTTAAAATGTTTTGTCTTTTTAAACCAAGATAAGATGTACCTTCTCATGCTTTAATTTTCTTTTTTGTAGAGATAATGTGAAAACAGAACAAAGCAATGACATTTCAAACATATTAATCAGTTTTTGTTGAGTTCATTTGATTATAAATACATAATAACCCTATTTTTAAATTTTTATCTATTTTATCCAAAGATAACTCAAAATTAACTTTCCTTAATATAGTGCACATTTGACAAACCTGTGATGCAAGTAATTTATCACAAAGATCATCATCCAATGAAGCATCATCTCCAAGAGCAGCAAGCACTGCTGCTAATAGCTGACTCGCTCTATATCGAACTGATTGTCCGGAAACACATTGACACTAAAAGTATACCAAAATACTATACATAGTAAAAATATTTATATAAAATAATGTAAATACTAATCAATAATCAGTAATCATAACAAAGTAGTCCTATAAAAATTTTAACTGTATAGAAATGGATATAGTCAGAAGAAGACAACAATTGAAAGATAATTTGTAACTCATTAGTATTAAATCATAAAAATTTGAATCCTTACAAAGAAGCTTATTTAAATCTTGGAATTTGTTGTAAAAGCAATTTATTAAAATACTATTATTAATATTATTTCAATCAATAAAAGAACATGGACATTTATTGCCATGAGTTGACTTATTTACCCTCAGAAGTAATTAATATATGCATCAATATCTTAACTACTTCTCGGGATGTATATTTATAATCTTTTCAACCCACATAAGAACCGTATAATTTTAAGTAAATTCAATACTTACTTCAAAAATTATATCAGATATAAACATAAGAAATTCTTCTTCATCATCCAGAGAAGTGCAAAATGTCGCGACAAACTGTATTACTCTATCAACATTTGCACTTGTATCACCAAATGTAAATAAGTACATTAAAGCATTTTTAAAACTTTCACGAAATGAATCTAGTTCAGTCTGTAAATAAATGTTTTCATATATTTTATAAAGAATGCGTATATCTAAAATAAAAATAAAATAATAATAAAAATAACATAATAAAATTAATATGAAAAACGTTAGGGTTAGCCCTAAACTGTATATTAGCCAGAATTTTATAATAGGAATAAATAAGAAAAAGTCAATTAATAAATAGCGAAAGCACCACTAATGTACTACTTTGATACTAATACAAGTTTGTTGTTTTGAAATATTTTATTAACCCCATAAAAATAAAATGATACAAACCTTTTTGTACAACTTCTTCATTTCCTTCACATATTTTTTATGTTGAACAACGTTGTATTGAACATTTTGAAAAATCTTAAACATAGTTGTTATATTTCGCGGGTTTGGATTTGGATTATTTATAGGCACTGTTTGTGGAACTTCTGCATCAGTTGGACTCATAATGGATAAATAATTTGAAATATATGTGATTGGACAACACAAAACTACTTTTTGGTGTCACCTATGTGTTTTAACATTGGATGAAATGAAAACACAGGAACGATCGTTGTATTTCAAAATTTCTGAAATGTTATGACAATAACGTCCAGTGTTGCTACCATAAAGTAACTTATTTTTTTATTTTTTTTTGATGAGATAACCAAAATTATTAATAAAATAGGGTTGAGTCATGTTTAAAAAAGCATTTTTAAATTGTTAGTGTAGCTAATACTAGTATCAACCTCATCTAGATAATAAAAATTCTATTTTGAAGTGCCTACGGCATTTTTTTGGCCTACCGCCTTACATACAGTCAAGTTACGTTTTCTTACATTCGAATAAAGAATATTATTATTAGTCCCCAACACTGCACATAAATACGCTTACGTTCCAGAGTAGTCCTCAACGGTCCTACATAACGATTAGATAACCTTATCAAATCATTTCAAGCTGTAATGCTAGTTAGTTACTTAGAACCTTGGCCATGATGCGAGCGCGAATTGAGGTGCTCTTCTGTTTGTTACTTTAGCATCTACAATGGCCATTTGGATGCTTAATTGACACGGAGTGCTGTAGTAATCGCAATATTTTAGCCATGTTTTTTGAAACGCTTACACCGATAACATATTTTTGTAAAGGCAAACGTCATATAATTAATCTGACGTCGCCCGATATTAATAATATATAGGTATCAATATCACCTTTAATCAATATCACTTCATATTACAAATTTATTTTGCCTCTATATTTTCTCATATTATTGTTTGCTATTACCTGTGTATTGTTTCGTCTAATAATCATTTATGGATTTTTAGCGGAACTTCAGAATAGAGCGCGCGCAATTCAATTTTCTTTTTCATTATAATTTAAATTTATTTTTTCCTTTTATAATTAAGTGTAAATAGTAAAATTTAGAAGCAGTGACTCTTGGGAAATGGAGGGTAATGAAGGGGGCGGGGATAACCCGCCCACTTCAAATAAAAGGACTCGAATAGAGGATGGTGATACTGATCATAAGGCGAACTTTGGCGTAGGCGGTGGCGGAGCGTATGACTCCTATGTGCCTTATTAAGCCAAATTATAAAAGACTTTATCCAGAAAACTCGGTCAATACAGAGTTTAAAGTTTTGTTGAAGCAACAATAAGGACAGACTGGGCAACAAAAAGCCCCATTTATTTAAATCACATATTCGCTCACAAGTTAAGGTGTGACGGCAATTCACAGAGTGAATGCCAATAAAATACAGTTATTTTTAAACAGTACAACACAGAAATAACTTTATTAATAATACACCATTTTTAAAAAACATGAAATGAAGGCTTTCATTCCTGCTGCACAAATTGAAAAACAGGAATAATAAGATTCGTTCCAGCGAATATCTCAAACAAAGAGTTGTACAGTAGGTTGTCATCTATTTATGAAATTAGTTGCAGTTAGGAGATTTTCCAAAAAGTCGGACATGAACATGTTCCATTACAAACAGTCAGCATAACTTTTTATCAAACATATTACCGGATAGTGTACATACGACTATTTTCTTACAGAGTATTTGAATATATGTTCCACCTCTACAACAATGTTTTAAATGTTTCAAGTTCAATCATTCAGCTAAAATATGTAATAGTAAACAAAATGTTCCATTTGTGGAGGTGAGCATTTGTATAAAGAATGTGATAAGCCTACTGAAATCTGCTCAGTTAATTGCAGTGGACCTCATCTAGCTATATCAAAATTATGTCCTATTAAATGAAGAAAATTATTGAAAAGAAATCCAAAAATTACTTATGCAAGTGCTACCTTAACTAAAGAAATAAATAACAATGACTTTCCCCACTTCCAACACCAAAACAACTGTATATAATAGTGTAAATAAATCTGTATATAACTCTGTAAATAAGCCTGTACATAGTTCTGTTAATAAGCCTGTATATAATTCTGTAACAAGCCTGTAAATAAAAAGCATGATTTAATGACTTTAGAAAATATTAAAATCAAATTGTCTCCAACGATGATGTACTATGAGCCCTTGTACAAACATTGGTGGAGTTAGGCAACTAAGGTGATGATTCACCTACTACAATGAAAACAATTAAGGATATTTTAATAAAAAATTGAAATGATGGATCTAGATCCTTCACAGAATAGATTACGTATTGTCAGTATAACATTCAAAGTGCTAATAATAAAAACCCTTACTCATTAAATTCTTGAAACAACAAAACATTGATATATGCCTACTTAATGAAACATGGTTTAAAGATGACAAATTTAAATACCAGGTTATAATATTTATAACAGAAATTCAAACAACAGCCATAATGGTGTGTGCAATTTTAATTAAACCGTGCCTTAAGTACAATGTTATTCACACTAAATTCTTAGAGGACATTCAAACTGCTTGCTCTATCGTTATCAACAGTAAGAGGTAATTTGACGGTTCTTTGTGTTTATTGCCCACCTACTAGTCATCATATTAGAATTCAAAGATTACATGGTATATATATCTTCAAAACCAATATTTGTAAGTGGTAGACTTTAATGCTCATCATATAGCATTTGGTTGTTTATCTAGTAAGAGTCGAGGGCCATAGCTTATTTAATATTTGACAACTTAGATTTATGCATTCTAAATGATGGTAGATTTACAACCGTCAACCTATCCCAGAGGGAACCCTTCTGCTATTGATGTTAGTTTTATCGGTGCTAGTCTCGCATCTATGTGTGAGTGGTCTGTCCATGATGATACCATGGGAAGTTATCATTACCAACAATAACAGAAATATCCTTAACTATTGATAAATATCACATTGGTTCACCAGTAGATAGATTCTTATATAAAAGGCAGATTGGACTAAATTTAACACTCTTTCCACAATAGTTTTTAAAATTTTCTTAAATTCAGATGACCCATTATTAACTTACAGCGCTTTCTGTTCCTGTTTGGATATATTAAAAACTATGACAATTCCTAAGCTTACAAAGTCAGAGTAGCTTTAAAAGCAGATTTCCAACACCTTGGTGGAATAATATTTGTGAACAAAGTGTCATTGCATCTTATAATGCTTTAAATTATATAGAAATGTACCATCCATAGAGAATTATATTAACTATAAGAGAAAGGATGCACAGAAAAAACGAACAATAAGCTGAACAAAAAAAATTGGGTGGAATAAAATAACTAATACTTTCAGTAGAACAACACCCATTAGTAAGATTTGGAATTTGCTTAAAATTTTTAAAGGTGTTAAAACTGGAAATAGGTCATATAGAGATGAATTCATTTCCTCATTTTAGATAACTTAACAGATAAGAGTAATTTAAGTGACACTAGTAACTTGAATATTATTTTAATTTAAACAATGATAATCAAAACTCAAAATTTTTAATTGAACCCTTTACATGGTCAGAATTTACAATAAGTTTACAATCAAGACCTAATACAACACCTAGGTATGGATGACTATCCTTACCTATTAATAAAAATCTAAATCACTCAGTTCAAAAATTATTTCTAGATATCCTCAATCTACTTTGGCTTAACAAATATATTCCACAGGCCTTGGAAAACTCAGTGCGTTATCCCAATACTCAAACCAGATAAACCACCAGCATTTGCTAGTTCATATAGACCCATATCATTATCTTCATGTCTTGGTAAAATTTTTGAAACAATGGTAAAGTCCGTCTAGACTGGTATGTTGAAGCTAAACACATCATTCCAGATGTTCAGTATGGCTTTAGACGAGGGCGAAGCTAGTGCTGATAGTTTCATCTCTCTAATATCTGATCTGAAACATGGTAAAGAAAAAACTGCAAACAGTTAGTGTATTCCTTGATGTTCAAGGTGCCTTTGATTCTATAGATCCTGGTATACTTGTGAAAGTTATGTCAAGGCTAGGAATACCTGGACAACTTTGCAAATGGACATACTTTTTGAATGAAAGGACAGTGTATGTAAATATAATAATATGTTATATGGTCCAAAATCTGCCTCAAAAGGCACAATGCAAGGAGCTACCCTATCACCATTTTGTATAATATCTACACTAGTGAAATTTGCAACTTTGTAGACAATGTGAATAATAATGTAAATGTTCTACAATTTGCTGATGACATAGTTTTGTACAGTAGTAACTATAATTTACAAGTAGCAATAGACAGTGTTAATAGTGCTTTATCCAAATTGTTTTGTTATTATAATGACATTTTAAATCTGAAAATTAACCTCATCCAAAAGTAATGTAATGATTTTCAGTAAGGATACACCAGTATACAATGTCATCTATAATGGTGAGGTAATAAAAAGTTAACAGCCAAAAATTTTAGGCATAATAATAGACCAGAAATTAAATTTTGAATCACATATCAACTCATATTACCAAAAAGCTTTAAGAGGTCTAAATATTGATGAAATGTCTTGCTGGAGTTTCATGGGGAAGACCCTAAAATGATTGTGCTTAATATACAAGTCAATTGTAAAAGCCATTTTGATTATAGTACCCTTGCTTATCTGAATAGTTCTCATGTACATAAAATGGATAAGTTACAAAATAAAGCTTTAAGAATAATAGCAGGTGCAATGTGCTCCAACTCCATAAGGGCCATGGAAGTTGAGACAAAGTTGCTCCATTAAACTTAAGGCGACTTTTACTAGCATCCAGATACAGTCTGAAACTATTAGCTTCTAATAATATAAAATAATTAAAAAATTACCATACCTAAACATTACTCCCCTACATCATCTAATCGTAAGACCAGTCTTAACAAATATACACCACACATTTGTCCAGTATATATGTGAAATAGATAATAAATATAAAAGACCAATAAACAGTCTCTTTGGTCATGTTATTCTAATAATAGTTATCACTCAATTTCACATCCAGTTAATATTATCTCTAGCACAATTTAGTAACTCTGACATGGTTCAGTTTTTATCACAAAATTATATATATTACACTATCTATACCGATGGCAGCAAAGGAAATAAGATATGTTCATTCAGCTTTTTATGATTCAAAGGCCAAATTTTCTCAAAAGCTTTGTTTTGAATGAATCCTGTTCTATTTTTACGCTGAGCTTATGCTGTTTATCAGGCCTTTACTACAAATTAATGTAATTAATAACTGTAAATACTTTTATAGTAACTGATTCTTTAAGCCTGATAAAAGTTTAAGTAATATTTCTGTAAATTATAAAACCAATTACATCTTGTATAGAATTAAAGAGCTATTGTATAAATATCATCTTATGGATGTAAATGTATCTTTATGTGGGTACCTTCACATAAAGGCATTACTGGCAATGAAAAGCTGACCGTGCTGCATATGAGGCTATTAACAATATCGATGTTACAGACTCATTATATGTTTCATTTACTGACTCTTACCTAAATATTAAAGAAAACATTGACATTTTGTGGACGGAAATGTGGAAGAAAGATCAGGAAAACAAGGGAAAATGGTATGGAAGTATCCAAGATAACCTACCTGTTAAACCACGGTACGACAAATTGAAAGCTTTTGAAAGTAGAGATTTCATTACAACAATAAATAGACTGAGATTTGGCCACAATACAGCGCCGTCACATCACAATGACTTGCATTGTTCAGTAACAGCCAATGTGTACACTGTCAAACAGAAGAAGGAACGATCCACCATATGATTTTTGATTGCCAACGTTTTTTAATTCAGAGACTTCTGCTGGCTAGTGAACTTAGTGTTACCAGTGCATTTAATGTGTTCCTTCCTCCGCCTGCCATCACTTAACTTTATACTAAAAGATCAACATCCTATAAACCTATTTATAATTATATAAAAATACAATTCAAGCAATTTAAGTGACAAAATTTAGTGAAGTGAAGTGTATTGACTCCAAAGTAATGAACATTTTCCAAATAAGATATGACCTAAAGGTCTATGTTACAGGTCATAAAATCCAAAAAAAAAAAAAATAATCATTTATATTTAAAATTTACTTCGTTATTTTTATTTTTAGGATTTTTTGTCATAAAAATGATAGTTCCATTTCCGTAGCGGTGTCTAAAAAGGCGGTGATAATGTGAAAATAATACACAAAAATAATTTTACGCTGTAAAATTTTAATGTCAATATTTTTGATTTTATAAGCACAATCATTTTAAGACTAAAGTTAATAGTAAAACTCATCTTGTTCAATTATATTATATACAAATGAATATCCAACACTATGTATGTAAGTAATTTTGTTCTTCCTATCTATAATTGCAAATTTAAGGGATTTCTACAATTTTTATTCTGTACCATATAACTTATTGGAAGTAACATTAAAAAAATTAAATATGTTACATGAGTTTTGCACATTCAAAACTTCAATAAAATGAATAAACTATTAATTGGCATAGCAATATACTAGCGGCGCATATTAATGGTGGGTTGCTTGTTTTATGCGAATATGTTTTTTATATAATTTATATGTAATAATGAGTAATAATGAGTATTAAGATAAAAAATGCGCGAGTCAATTTTTAAGCTTTTTTTATCAAGGCAAAACTTGTTCCTTTAAAATGTTGAAGTCTAGATAACATCACACTATAAAGATGTCAGTCTCAGGAGTTGAAAATTATGGTAAAACATGTTTAAAAAAATAGTTTATCAGCGATGCAAATGTACTTTAAGCTCAGTTTTTATAACAGTTTAAACATGTGACAACACAAATATAGTTTGAAATTAATCACAATAAATCTAACACTATGGTCATCGTATGAAATGTGCTTTGTATTGAAAATTAAGAATTGCGTCTTTAATTTTATGTAGATGAATTCACACGTTGCGTATTATCTAAATTACCTAACTAAATACAAAATTTTCAATATATATGTATTACAATAAAGTTAGCAAATATAGGAAGCTATTTAAATACAATACAATCATTAAGCACGGTCGAGTTAAATCTTATATTTATTTTTTGTTTCAGAGAAACATTTTGTATGTGAATGTGTTAAGTACCGAAGTCTATATATCACAACAAAACGAACGCGAATGTAATGAGTAAACTTATATGCACCAGAAAACTACTGATAACCTTTGTATCCATTTATACAAAAACAAAGATATTACTTATTGTAAACGTATTTATTAACTGTGGTCGTCTTAATTAAACCAAATCACTATATTTTTACAATAAAAAGTATATTTATACAATTACAGTATATTTCAATACGACATTTGACATATTGTACTCGCAATCCAAAATATTTAATCGTAATGAATAAAATTATACGGTATTAAATAAGCTGAAATAAATTGAATTTATTGGAATTGGTGCAATTAAGTTTTCCGCATATACACTCCTTTATTCTAGATCGTCGATCAAGGAGTCTAACTCCTTTTGTAATGTCATAGACTCCTCCCTCTGCTTGAGTACATCGTCCTTCATCCGATCAACGTTTGCCATGAGAAGAGCGTTTCCTTTCTTCAGAGCGTTCACTCTGGTCTCGTGCCTCTTGAGGCGTTTTGTAAGGTTGTCTTTCTTGTTCGGTAACGGTGCGTCCTAAGAGGGGAAAAAAAAACTTGTAATGTATTTATTATTACAATTATTACAATATATTCGTCTAGTAATTTAATGAGAGACAAGAGTACATATAAATTTAAAAAAATTGTTATGAGCCGTGACTGTAATAGCAAAATTCAACTTGCTAAAACGTTTAATTAGTAATCATTGCGTATGATTACTTAAAGTTTTTAGTATGCTATACTAAAAACTTTAAGTAATCAGCTACTGTAAACTCTTCTAAGATTTGCTACATTAACTGGAAAACTCTTTTTGAAGCAGTTACTCTTTAACTGGAATTAAAATCTTATCAAATCACAAGCTAAGCGCGTTGCGCAAAACGAATCTGCAGCTTCCTGCTTGTGAAAGGAGAACTTATTAGAAGTATTGGTCGACTTCCGATCATGTGGGATGGCGATCCCCGTGCGGTAGGCGGATCAAGTTGGAGGCGAGTAGCAAGGGATCGGCAGTCTTGGTGATCATTGAAAAAAGGCTATGGACAACAGTATACTGTAAAGAGCTGATAATGATGGTGATGATGAAAATAATATTCATAAATAATCTTTTACACCGTATTTTAGAGGTGCATTTAATTTACCTCAGGTTCACTTTCACTCTCAGTTTCACTTTCCGTGTCCTGCTCTGTTTCAGTTTCGGTCTCTTCTTCACTTTCACTCTTCTTTTCCTCCTCCGACTCCTCTTCTTCTTCTTCCTCCTCTTCCTCGTCCTCAGAGCCCACTTCTTTCATCATGGCCGCCATTTTGTCGACTTCACGTTTCAATTCTTTGTACTTGCGTTTCTCCTCTCTTTAATATTGAAGCTATCGTAAGTAAGCATGAACATTGAAAAAAATGAATAAATCTAAGGGATCGCATAGTTATTAAAATAAATGTCACTGAAAATAAGTGTAATAAATAAATGAATTATTTTGAAAAACGATAACAAAGTGATGTCAGGGTGAGAAAGACAGGGTTTTTACGTTCTTCTTACGTAAAAACCCTACGTACGTAACAAATCAGATTGCAATGGTTATATTTGATAAACCCTCTTTAAACATTTGTTAATGATGTTTTTATTATTGTAATAAAATACATAACATTTTGAAGCAAACACTTTTAAGAAACAATTTTAGTAATAGCACTCAACTTCAAAAAAAAACAGCTAGGAGTCGTCTTGAAATATTAAAAATATAGTATTCTATTATGTTATGCTCTTTTCATCGTTTTGGATCTTTTTATAAAAATTCATTTAACAAAAACAAGTTGTAATTTTTAAAAACGTATATGGAAATTGATTCAAATGACAATAATTTTTGTGTCACTTACTTAAGAGCAGCTTGTTGGTTCTTCAGTGCCATTTTATAACCCATACGTTCCCTCTTCATGTTGTCTTGTTTCTGTTTCAAGTGTGAGATTTTATTTCTCATATTGCGTATTTCCTTCTCCATTCGCTTTTGTTTCTTTTCTTCGCTCTCTTCCTATAAGGTCAGTAATTGTATTAAAATAGTTTGTAATATCGAATCCACTAATTTACGGATTTCCCGTGTTACTTAAATATATTTGTTACCGACGTTTCGGATTCTTTCCAGCATCCATGATCACTGCAGACATGGAAGTAACGCGGAAAATTTCGTAAATTAGTGGATTTGATATGTATAATAATCGCGTAAATAAAAGAAATAATTATAATTAGTAAAATCTAAATATCTTTTTATTTGCCATTTTAGTTCAATTACTTGTCTTTATGGTTCATTAAAATAGTATCCAGTGAAAAGGATGAGAAAATTTGAAGCGTCAGCATTAAATATAGAGATAAGCTATTAACGAAATCGGTAAGATTTCTGACAATCATAACTCAACATAGGACCTTCTTTTGTACCTTTCATGCGGTATTTGGCTCACGTTTAGATGGTGACATTTTATTGCTAAATATACGTTAGAATTATTATATTAATGCAGAATAAAATATATTTCATACCGCTTCATCGTCAGATTCCTCCTCCTCTTCGAAGCTATCGTCCTTTGTCACGGACAATTGCTTTACCGCATGGCTGGAGCGTCTTGATCCAACGTTTGTTGGCATTATACCCTGGAAGGTGATAAATATACAAATTATTAATCAAATATTTCTTTTACACTAATTTGATTATTAATTTAACTTCTGAAAGTAGCAAAAATACCGAGTACCTTACCGTGTAAATTGGCCTAAAATAAATCAGTAGTTATTTTTTAAACAAAATAATGTAAATTTAATTTAAATAGTTTTTAAATTTAATGTTTATTATATTCAATTAGCGCAGGCTTTAGTATTTATATTCAAAATATAATTTGAATGCTGTATTTATACAAACATACATATTATAGTATATATAAATCTGCTTGATCTTATTTATTTTTTAATTTTGAATTAGTTAACTAAGGCAAAAAATATTATAAAATAAGGTTAAAAGTTTTAGTCGTTACCTCATCATCCTCGTTATAGTTAGTAAAAGAAGCATTAGCAATGTTATTATTAGCATCAGCCTTATTCTGTAGATCCGTCGCTTGTTTCGAATCAATATCAATGTTTAGTAACCTACACTGCTTTATAAGATCAA
Source organism: Lamproptera curius (assembly GCA_029286875.1). Classification (NCBI taxonomy): domain Eukaryota; kingdom Metazoa; phylum Arthropoda; class Insecta; order Lepidoptera; family Papilionidae; genus Lamproptera; species Lamproptera curius. The sequence goes on along the minus strand of JAGSMT010000193.1, from coordinate 585,827 downwards.
GCTGGGTTTTTTGATAAAAGGATAGCGGTTCTTCAGACGCCATCAACTCCTCGAATTTGCCCTGGAAATTTGCGAATAAGCTATTTTGTTAAAAGCAAAAACTAACGCTGTACTCGAAGCAAATAAGACATGCTTTAATTTAAACAATGTAATCCTGAGCAGTCCTACTGATTTCGTCGTATTTAGTGGATTTTCGTTCAGTTCAGTTTAAAAATACCGCTAGACGCATAACGCAAAATCCTTCTTTGCTATGGTTTACATCGTTTACACCATATAACATGTCTTTTTTATATTGTTATAATAAATAGCAAAGTGCATTAAAAACTTGTGTATAAAATACCGCTAAGGCCTGTTCCAATTTCTTTTCCAGTTCCGCGTTCCTTCTCTTAACTTCCTCTAATTCTGATTGGGCCGTGTCTCTTCTTCTGCTGCTTCTAATACTGCTTCTCTAGATTGTCAGCTGTTTCCTTTGCTTTCTCGACCTCCATCTTTAGATTGTTCACAAGTCTCTCGTCGTACGCGTCGGTAACGGATATCACAGTCTTGTGCTGCTCCTGCTTTATGATAGCTCGCTCCCTTGCCAACTCAGCTTCTAAGTTGTGTATTCTTGTTAATAGTCGTTTGTTTTCACGCTCTTGAGCTTCTTTGTTTCTAAGACATAGAAATACATTATGACACGTGACATGACATGGTCCATCTTCGTTTTTCACAACAAATTAACACAAGTTACTTGATCACCAATTACGAGAAAGTTAGTGTCTTGACTACTTTCATAAATTTGTACAAAATTCCAACGTGAACAGTTTTTGCAAGAGGAAATATCGCTACAGTATTTTTTCGTGTTTTTGCTGACATGTTGGGTTTTTTTACCTCAATTCTATAGCGAGAAGTTGCTTTGTCGATTGGAGATCATCTCTAACCTTGTCGATGTCGTCCATCTCATCAATATCTTCTTCCTCTGCTGCCGGCACCTGAAAAATTATAATAATGTTGATGCCATATTTAAATCTGCATAAACATAGGTATTGCTTATCCACCGCGTTGAATTTAATTCACAATATTCCCTTTGTAGATTATGATCATAGGACAGATAAACAAATTGTAAAACTTGAACGATATGACATCATCAGCCTATGATAGTCCACTGCTGGACTTAGGCCTCCTCTAATACAACCCTATCCATTAAAGGGTTTTTGGACCGAATCCCACCACGCTGGCCCATGCGGGTGGACCGACTTTTTACATGCCCATCCGACGCATGAATCATCTTACTTTTCAAACAATTAGGTGATCGGTCCAAATTGCCCTAACTAACTAGGAAACAACAAACAATGAAAATTTGTTGATTCTCCGCAGGATTCGAACCCACGACCTCCGGTTTCTAAAGTACACGCCCATACCACAAGGCTACGGAGGCAGTAAAACTTGAACGTATGGTCTTTTGTTGAATCATGCCAGGCATTTACCTCTGGAACTCCCGGCACTATGATACCGGAAGGTGAACTAGCCAGATTTGCTTGTGACATAGACTTCTGCACTTGTTCCTCAATCGTCATCTGCCTCCTGAACTTCCTCAAGCCCTCCAAATTAGGTTTGCTCCTGTCGTTGGTCTTCGTCTTCTTCAGCCTCACACCTTTGGATATCTCCTTCAGTAGCTCATTGTGCGAATTGGGCTTCTCCGATTCGAATATGAATTGGTCTTTGTTTTTCACTACAGTTGATCGTGTGATTATTGGGCTTGATCTGAAATACAACAAATAAATTAAAATGAAACTGTGAGTGCTTTCTTCTTCGTTAAAAAGCTGGGGCACTCCGGCAGTATGATACAAAGTGAACGTGACAAATACTTTTGTATTTTTTACATGGGCAATGTACTTTATTGTGATCTGAATAATTGAAAATAAGTGTTTTAATGCATAGTATTAAATTGTAGTACAATAATTATTAGTATTAATTTTTGTAGCGCATTAAACAAAAACAACTATATGATATTAATGAAAATCAATAACTTTTACGTACACAAATTGTAATATTTTGTTGAGAACGTAAATTTACATACTTAATGACAAATAAAAAGCGGATTTGTTAGTCAAATGTATTTTTCTCCATCGTAAAAAATACTTTAAAATTTCAAAATGAGTCCACATGAATTTGTTTTTAGAAATATACTGGTTTTGGTTATATTACCTTTGAAGTAAATAGCTACAGAATGTCACGATTATTCGAATTCCAATAATTTTTTGTTCAATTTGGGCTCTGTCGATGACCGAAACAAATGTTTAGAAATATGAAACTAAATATGAACGAGCATAACACCATTTTAGAGGAAGTAGTTTATCCGATACGTTTCATTTTTACGAAAAACATCACGGATATCATGCTAAGAAGTTAAATCTATGTATTCACTTTTACATAAACGTTGCTATAGTTCCCAACAAATACTATACATGAAATATTTATAACACTCTTGGTTTTTAATACTGTCCTACGCTTTTAGTCTAGTTTTGTTCCAAAAAGCATATTTAGTCACTAAAAAGAAACGATAGATATTTTATTGCTTTAATTCAATTTAACACAGACTGCGCATAATTAATTAGATTTTGACTTACCTGTCATTGCAGACTACATGTTTGAGTTTCTTCCCCTGTTCTACTTCCTTCATCATATCGCTCCAGTCCGGTCTTCTCCTGGGCCTGCTACGAAGCGAATCCAGCTTCTTCAATTTGTCGGGATCTAACGGAGCTTTCTTAAACTCTGGTGGTGGTGGCATCTTGGGCGGTAGCGGCGGAGGCATTGGAGGAGGTGTGGGCTTTAGGAGACCTGGAAATATGCGATTATTACATGGTAAGGTTAGGAGACATTTTGTAGTGCACAGTACGAAGGAAGACATTTTACAATTATTACTTTTATTTACGCGATTATTATACATTTCAAATCCACTAATTTACGGATTTTTCGCGTTAGTTAAACATATATAAACCAACTTAGTCTGCCCGTGATCATGGATGCTGGAAAGAAGCCGAAACGTCGGGAATATATATAACTAAAGCGAAAAATCCGTAAATTAGTGGATTTGAAAAGACATTTTATGTTCTTTTTCTCAATTCTAGTTCACAGTACTGTGCAATATAAAAATATGTATCCACAAGTTTATGTTTATTATTATTACGTAAAATTTTACATAGCTCAATTTGTAACATACAGACGTAAAATATGTTTTTACATTTTATGCATTCAGCCTGCTGTCTTTTAGAAGCCTTAGTAAAGATCTAAACACTGCTGCTATTTATGAGTATCAGAACAGTATATTTAAGAACAACTCGACTTGTAATTCATTTATATAATGCTTTAGAGTAAATAGCGATAGCCGTAGGCGATTTCATAGACAAGAATTATAGATATGGTTACCTCTAAAATTGTACTCTGAATATACATCGGGCATTTTGATTGTCCGCCCAGAATACGAAGAAAACAATATATTCACCAGATATTTCCGGTTGTATTAAAAAGAAATGACGATTGGATTCACTAAAAATATTTCACTGGCAACTTTATCACGACAGAGAAAAACAACATTTCAAAATTAGAACATCGAGCTCAAACTTTTAGAAATTCAAATTTCGAATGAAAATCTTTGTTTATAAGCGTATCTGCACCTGAACGGGTGAGACGCACGCGACGCACGCGGAACTGTCTGGGACTATACGGACTGGATTTAGACCGCAAACTTCTAGCGCACATGAGATCAAAAGGTAAGGGATTGAAATAGCGGACTAACACGCCTAATGAGACAGGCAAAGGAAGATGTTGCGTGCAATGGCCGATGCTCTTACGTCTGACATTGTTATTTTCTCTTCAACTTGTACGCCTTAATTATCTTTACAGTATGACGTAAATATGTTCTGAGAGCGACATATATGTATGTACATAGTCAAGGGAGTAGACAATCTAAAATAAAACGTGTTTATTTTGACATGATTGTCCAATAAACAGGAATTAGCCCTTTGACTCATCAGATTGTCACTCTGCAGAGAATAAACGTAATCATGCCAAGTTATAATTAACATCAAGTCGAGCTGTGAGTAATCACAAGTTATAAATAGTAAATCTACAGTCTCATACACGCGGGTGTTATTTACCATACTGTCTATAAAACAGAAATGGTAAGACTAAAGTATACGACAGATATTAAAGAAACCTAAATCATATAACAAACGGATTTAGATAAAGTAACCCGTGAAACTGAATGCTCGTTTTATAAAGATAAAACTATCCCTTTTGATATATTTTTCGTTACTGCTTCGGGTGCGTCTTACTGTGAGAGTCTGCTGTTTAGTGATTTGTGATATCCAAATATATAGGCTATTCAACGCTAAGAGATAAATGTTTAAATAAACGAAAGCTTGTAGCGCAAAACACTGCGCTCCTTATGGACAGGGGATCACTTTTTTTAAACCTTTCTTAAGGTCTATAACAGAACTGTTTTATTGGAATATAATTATTGAATTAATACGGTATTTCTTTTATCATTCCTTATTGTAATAATATGTATATTAGAATTAAAGTATTTCGTTAACAATGAAGTTATGCTTCCAGACATTTTTTTATTGCCAACGCAGGCAGACGAGCAGTCGGGCCACCTGATGGAAAGTGGTCACCGACACCCATATACATTGGCAATACTGGTATCACCAACGCGCTGCCTACCGAGAGACATATGATGTTAAGTCTCGTTTACACAGTAAATACGTGGCTACGGTGCACTTCAAACCGGAACACAGTAGTGTTTTCACACTACTGCTTTGCGGTAGAAATAGGCACCGTGGTGGTACCCACCCAGACGGTCCCATGTAAAAAGGGGACCTACCACCGGTATCTCTTGTCTATGGTAAACTTTACCTAACACGCAGAGTTCGCGGGAAGCTTCCGTTCCCACGCAGCAGAATTTAAGAATGTTTGTGAAACTTTCAATGCCTTAAACTTGTTTTATTTATTTATTTTATCTGCTATCTTTCAAAGCTTCATTAAAAATCAGTACCTACAATGCCGAAGTTAGCTTCTTGACTTGACTAGCATAATTCAAATTGTAATGTAGTAACATTTTTACCCATGTGCCAAATAAATATTTAGCTCTTTTTTTCTAGAGAGTATCTATCAATACTTACTTCTTAAGCTCTCGTTTTTCGTGAGCGTGTGTCCTTTTGGAATTTCATTCGCTAGTGTCTTGTCGATGTTGTCCTTCACGCGTTCGTGTAATGGATCCCTCCATTTCTTCATGTTTACTTCATCTTTTGATGGTGCCTTTTGGAGTGATGGCTTTCGCGGTGTCGGCGGGAGCTGTAAAATAGTTAAGTGGACGTCAAAGTCTAACGTGGAGCAACATGTTTTTTTTTAAAAACGATACATTTATAGAAATATTAATAATTATATTATATATATGTATGTATATAGAAATGTGAATATTTAAAGAGATTTTTATAACAATATTTACTAATTTACATTTAATTTTGGCTGTATCCTGCTGGTTATAAGTGAAAACTTTTTACGACAAAAAAAAATATCAACAATTGTTCATTCTTATATTTGAACCGACTAAGGACCTTTAGTTCGTTCAAATATAAGAACAGGGTTTCTTTTTTTGTTTACGTATTATAACACTGCATTGTACCGATTCAAAGAGCACGGTACATAGTTAATTACCGTGTACAGTGAAACTACACAACTAAAACAATTCATCATCATCATCAGCCAGTGTTACTTCACTGCTAAATATAGGCCTCCCCTAATGCGCGCCTTCTTCACTAGGGGGTTTTTGGACCGAATCCCATCACGCTGGTCCTTTGCAGGTTGGTGGGTGGACCGACTTTTCACATGCCCAATCGACGCATGGATCATCTCAATTTTTGACAATTGGGTGATTGGCCCAATTTGCTCTGAACAACTAGGAAACAACTATAACACAAAGTTGCATTTACCGTGGGATTTGAACCTACGAACTCCGGTTTATAAAGCAAGGGCCGATACCGCTAAGACGGAGGAGGTACATAACAAATAACAAATTTATTTACAAAACTTACACTATGCCTTGAATAATTTCCAATCGGATCATAATAATTTCTAATTAACATTTTACAAAAAAAAAATGTTATGCTTTTTTGTAGTCAAGAAATAGTTACCTGAGATTATTTGAACGATTAAAAAGTCGATGAAAATCGAACCTTAATTCGTTCGAAGTTCAGAATTTATTTTCTTTACGTTTAAAGTTCTATGGCGTTATTCAATATTATTTGATGATAAAATTATAATCAAACTGAGTTTAAAGGTTAAATAGCATAATATGCTTGTAATAAACTCAATTTACCTTTGAAGTAGCTTTTTCTATCGGAGGTTTAGTTGCCATTTTGGTCTTATCCTGTGACTTTTCCTCAGGCGCCGCTTTGTTTTCTAGTTTTGGTTTTTCGGCTTCTTTTGTGTTATTACTTTTTTCTGTAGTCTTTGAGATATCATTAGTCGTTTTCTTAGATTTTTCTTCTATTTGCGACCTCGGCTTAAGGTTTACTTTAACTTTATTATCAGGTTTATCTTCATTTACCTTACCATTAGTCGGTTTGCTATTTGCAACATTGTTTTGCTTCGGATCTTTCTTCTCTGTTTGTTTCTGGTCTACGATAGTGACAGTTTTTTCTTTGGGTCTGTCATCAATTGTTTTGACTGTTTTTAGCGTCGGCTTTTCTGGTGTTTTATCGTTTCTGTCATCTGTTTGTATTGTTTTTACTGTTTTTAGAGCGGATTTGGTGAATCTGGGTTTTTCATCGGCTGTTCTATTAGCCTTGTCCGCCTCCTTTGCAGCCGAAGGTTTGATGAGCTTTTCTTCAACCTGCTCTTGCTATCACGTTCTCTGATTTGTCTATTGTTGCCTGCTTCTCAGGACCCATGGAAGGTAAGCATATATTAATGGATCTTCAATTGTAAATTCTTATAATTTAAATCGAAAATAATTTAACTCGCTCTCAATTAGTTATTTCCACTTCTAAACAAAACCTATGGGCAATCGAGAAGTTCATCATTTCATTCACTTCTGCATTAGAGGTATTTCTTTTTCTTTTCAAAACGCTTGTATATTTCTTGTTTTCCTAAAAGGCTGTATAGGCGGAATTTACAATAAAATATCTTAATTTATTTATTTAAACCTAAAGTTTGAAAGTTCCAGTTCATTATTGAATTTATTAGGTGATATTGCGCTATTAATTGTCCATAAACTTGTGAGCATTAATAGAATTTTAGACCGATTCAGTTATTTCATGGAGTGTTCCATGTCGAAACTGGACTATAATTTCTTATAAACCAAACGGAAGCTAAGGCTAAATTTAAAAAATATCAAATTGTTCACCCAGTCGAGAAGTTCTGAGGTAACAAACATAAAAAAAATACAGACGAATTGAGAACCTCCTCCTTTTTGGAAGTCGGTTAATAATATGATTATAAAGTTATCAACGAGAATAAATCCGACATTTATTACAATCATATTCAGGAAACATGTGACGAATCTGTAGCGTTGCATTATGGCGGCAAACGAGTGCGTAAATAAACACGTCCAGTGCCAAGATTGGCGACCTTCGCTACTTCAACACGATAACTTTTTAAAATTAACTTTTTTTTAAGGACAAATGAAATTATATGTTTAACTACGAACAAATAAAAAACAAAACCAATGGATGCTAATAAAGTATGACCTTTTATTTCTTATTTCAATTTAACCTTGTTAACATATCAGGCTGTCTACATAAAATATATTTTAAATAGTAAAGTGACATCAAGCTTATTAGAACTAGTCTTTAATAGTAGTTCAGATTCAGAATAAAACAAACCAATGTAGTAATGTCAAAAGAAATATTTTTACTGTAAATTTTTTGCATATAAAAGTACACGTATGAATAGGTCAATAGAAGTTGGCATCAGTGCTCATAGAGATCAGTTGCAGTTTCATTCTGACCTTTATATTTATATAAAGATATAGCTATATATATAAAACATAAGCGTGCAATACATATATTTTCCATGGTTGTGGAAAACTTAAAACTGATTATAAATAAGCGATCGTAGAAGGGACGATTCCATGTTTTTTATGATAAAGTTTTGACAGTTTACATTTGAAAGATTGTAACTGACAACGTTTATACCATTCACCAAAGAAGAGGTTTTTCAAGTAGTTTTTAAATGGAGTAATCAAACGGCTCTCTTATAACTATATATTTATAGCTTTCGTGGCCTAATGTTACTGGCCCTTGCTTAAGAAACCGGTAGGCGTAAGTTTTATGTGAAGATTCAATGGCGCACGGAAACGAATTTGTGTCATAGTTGCTTTGTGGTTAGTAAGGAGATAATACGCTGATCATCTAGTTCTTCTAAAACAAATGATCCATGCGTCGGATGGACATCTAAAAACGTCAGTCACGATCTTCAAGATCAAATTTGTAAGTCAAACAAATAATGCATCTAGAGAATGCAGTTAGATGTGGTGGATCGTAGTCAGAAAGCAGGGGAGGTCAGATGCTAGTCGCTATGCGTTAAAAAAGGTTATTCTGATAAATTTGGATGAGTTAGAAGTCATTTGAAGAACATTAAGAAGAGCCAAATAAGGCTTTCAATGATAAAGAAAAAAACTATAGGGTCCAATGTTGTCCGCAGCATAAGTGCGATATCTTAATAGCGGAGCCACGCCATTTTTGATTTACATGCGAAGTTTATGTAATAAGAAAGCTTGTTATTTTGATAGTCTACTGCTGGACATAGACCTCCCCTAATACACCCCTATTCATTAGAGGATTTTTATCCTACCCTCTCTATTTTAGCACCAGTAAAGTTAAATAATTTTGACTAAGGTATAGGTTAAAAATGTAAGTAAAGTTTTATGTCAACTTACTTCGAATATTATTTAGATACCGTTCTATTAATTTGTTTCTTTTATTTATTTACGACATTTAATTTCACCAGATTACTTCATTGCGTCATTTATCGTATAAAATATGGTACACTAATTTCGCGTTTTAAATTTATTTTTAACAAAAGTTTAAAATCTTGACTTGCAATGGGGTTGCTGAGTTTTATTTGTCACATGCGAGTTCTAAAATGTAAGACGATGGTTTTAGCAGACAAACAAATTTAGCAACGTCATGTTGTTGAAATTATTTCGAGACGGCCATCTTTATTATATAAAACATGTCAAGGTTTTTATAGAGATACGTAGATTAAATAATGTTTCTTTGATTAAATGTTTACATTCAGTAACCGAGTTACTATATTTGCGTGCTTAAGTATACGATATTCGAAAAATATTGTAAAAGTAGATTATTTGTGACTGAAGTCTTTAAAAAAGTGATATCCTCTCATGTTTTCAGTGAGTATTGAAAGGATTCAAACCTATTGACACTTTAACAATTACACAAATAGTGTCCGATGAACCATTGGCTACTCAATAAAACGACTTACTCTTAAAAATTCATTTTCGCTATTTAGATCGAATACAAAAGATCACAATTTATTAATAGATATTTTATGGTGAAGGTTAAAAATAATTGATTGAATATACGGACATACTTTTTATTTAACTATCAGAAACATGTGACTATGGCTTGTTATTATATTATTCTTTATTACTGATTAAACATATTGCTAAAATTGTAGCTTTCGTATCGCGTCTTCAATATGTCTACCCAATACCCGAACGATTTTAAAAATGGCGCCTAAATACGTAAGGCGAATTACCCGATTATATTTAGCGTTGAACGCATCGACGCGATTTGATAAATCATAGCTTTACGGAGCGACTACGTTTATTTTGTAAAATGTCCGTCCTCTCTAAAAATATCGCGTTCCGCTGGCTTACGCCTCGAAATACATAAACGCGGACCGTTTCGACCGGCTTTTGAATACGTCACTGTAACTAGCGCTTTCTTAATTACTCGTAAAGATTTAAAGCTAAGCTTTATTACACCACCATCTTAACGGACGCTAATTAAATCTATAAAAAAGTTATTACGACAATGGCAAATTGAATGTCATTGTGTTCTTTATTCGTTCAACAACAAAAAATGTGTGCGTAATAAATTTATCCAAGCGGATGGTTCGTACGATGCAGCACGGGTGTTTTTATCGATTTATAGTTACCTATTAATATCCATTCAGAACGCGAGAGATCTACGTCATTCGAACACTTTAACAGCACAGGATACGCCGTTAGATAACAAGATGATTCGTTTCTTCACGTTACACTTACAGCGTCTTTTCGACAACTTATTGAGATATTGTGTTGTACACAGCGTAGTGGTTGAATTCAAGCGCACAACACTTATGTGTAACAGATGTCTGGAAGCACTTCGCACACTATCGCGTCCCGCCACCAATCTCCAGACTGGTGGAGTTTTGAATGTTCAAACGTCCAAATGTTCGAAATCCATGTGCCCTGCCAATGTTTCGGCCACGCTCTCGCGTCATCGTGTAGGTAAATATATATCAACCTACATACATGCACTCAGAAATATAGCCCTCCTTCGAAGTGGCGTCGATCAAAAAATAAACAACGCATACGCGGCCGATGGATTTAGCTCCCGCTTTCTTATACTCCAGGAGACGTACTTTATCCCTGAATGAATGCTGCTTCGTTTATCTTTTTATATTTTCAAACTTACAAGTAAGTTTGAAAATATAAAAAGTAGTATTTAGTAATTCATATAATATACGATTTACATACATTAGTCTTAGGCTTATGTTACGTAGGACATCTCGACTCCGGCTTCTTGTCATGTTATAATACTAACATATTAGTTTGATAGTACTTTTAACACATATTAGAGCTTGATATACTCATAAAATTTATATTATTAACATAATGATGAATATATAAATATAGTTTTACGGTTCATATCGCATTTGAATATATACAAATAATTTTATAGTTATTCCCGACATTTAACACTCTTCTCAGGATTCGTGATGTTTATCAGCATCCATGTTCTGTCAAAGAACGAACTTGCGTCTTTAAAAATATATATATAACCGTACCTTAATAAGTGAAACATATCTTATGGACATGAGTAAAAAGTATAATTAGTAGTAAGAGTTGTCCCGTTACAAAGAAATAAAGAAACATGCCCTTATTTAATTTCAACAACAACTAAGCTATTTAAGCCCATTAAAACGCTTACTGCATTGTCTTCTCGTTTTTGTTTTGCGGCTGATATTGTGATGGCTCATGTAGTTTGAGAAGTTAGCTAACGTATTAAAATATTAACGCAATTTACCTCCTTCTCGCTATATTAGTTATATTAGGGTCAGCTTTAAATCCATCCATGCTTAACCGAATTACAGTTTTTACGCAGAGCGACTGACTATCTCTACAATCCAAAGGGTTAATAACTGCATCGGTAGATGGGGTTATCATAATCAGCCTGTAATAGTCCACTGCTGGACATATGTCTCCCCTAAAACACCCTATCCATTGGCGGGGTTTTGGACCGTATCCCACCACGCTGGTCCACTGCGGGTTGGTGGGTGGACCGACTTTTCACATGCCCATCCGACGCATGGATCATAGATACTATATCGCATCTTACTTTTCAGACAATTGGGTGATCGGCCCAAATTGCCCAACCAACTAGGAAATAACAATGAAAATTTGTTGAGTCCCCGCAGCATTCGATCCCACGACCTCTAGTTTCTAAATCACACGCCCATATCACTAGGATTCGGAGGCAGTTGCTTAATTTTAGAGAGCTTGCTTAAATTTTAAGGCACTGGCATTCTTTAACGACTGCTAACGAGGCTCTTAACAGTCTGGACTTTTACTTAGCCTTCTGACGCATGCTAATTTATCCATCATTTATAGTATTATTACCTTAAACATGGTTCTCACAAGATTTCCATTTAGCTGTTTCAACTCTTGGTCATTTTTGAATTTAACGCGAAACCAGTATTTAAAGTAACAATGTAGCGTTACATTAAGCATTGCGAGTAAATTAGTATCATCTGCGAATCATTTTGATTAAAATAGACCCAGTTTTTTGCATAATATGCTACGTAACAAATTTTGCCTTTGTTCTTGTTGCAGTTTCGATAATCTTTACAATGTTTATGTCTCGGAGCTATTTTGGTAAATTGAATTACGTTTTGACGTGCTGGAAATGCATCGTGTTAATGAAAATTAAAAAGGAGGAGCGGAGAATTTAAGATTTAATTTCCAACATTCCTATTATTTATGTATGTAAAATATTTTTTAGTGTAAAAGAGTCCATCATATTATCCTTATGTGTATAGTAGCTTAAACAAAATTTTGTAATGTAATATTTCGTACATTTGTTACAACGAACATATCAAATTTTTTTTACGGTTTCTCAGGAAAGGACCATTGAACTTTTTTGCAACAATGATATTTTGTCCTAACATTGCTAATGGCTGGCTAAACCCATAATGAACAGCCATACTGTACACCTTTAAAAAGGTCAACAAAAGATCGCAATTATATATGTAACTTTAAGGTAATTCACAATAAACATTTTTATTCTTCACTTTATACGGGAAATAAAGTGTTATTTAGAAAGTAGTTTTAAGCAACACATTACAACTTATCCAATTAAGTACCTTATATACATTGCCCATTTAATATATATCCAACTGGCTCTATACCTGCTGTAAAGCAAATTTATATGAATATTTTTTAATATTTAGGAGGTATTACAAAAAAAGTTAATATTTGGTCCTGATCTATGAAATTTTATCAATACTATTTATTTACTAGAAATCGAACATCGATCATATGACCGAATTTAAAAATGTGATACGTGATGATAAACTGTATTATTTTAGTAAATAATTCAAAATAAATCCCTTTTAACTTTATAACACAATCAACCTACTTATGATTGTTATGATCTTTCTAGCAATAAATAGGCAAAGGAAGCATTTTAATACGAATATCCCTCCTATATTCGTATTAAATTTAAACATAAGGTTCTTCTTTCAATTCACCATAAAATAAATGAAAAATCCCGTATTGGGTATTTTACAAAAAAAATATATAGGTATGTTTTAACGTAAGCTATGTTACTGTGAAATTTCATTAAAATCTATCGAGTACTTCTTGTGTGAAATAATAGAAAACATTCACGGCTGCTAACAGACATTCGCATATAGCAGGAAAAGTAGGGCAAGGTAACAACGACATTTGCAAATTAAACTTAAAAATCTTGTAAACTAAGATTTTTCCGTAACATTAAAGCTTTACGTTATCTTTAAAAACATTCGACTCCTTCCTAATAATGCTAGGTAACTAATAAAATTATCGCATTTTATTAGACTTTTACAGATCTTTTAAGATAAAACATGTTTTTTTTATTAATTTAGGTGCACTTGTTAATATAAAAAATATCTAAAGGTAATTTGATAAGTTTAGAAAACTAGCTGTTACCCGCGACTTCTTCCGCGTATTAGAAGAAATGAGCGTACATTTCTTCTATTCCACGGTGTTTTGATGAATAATGTATAGTATAACAAAAATCAGATGCTATAAATGTATGTTTCTATCTTGAGACACAAAATTTCATAGCTTTAACTTCGAGGATGAAGAACTTACACATTGGAAAATCTATGTATAAATTCGTGTAAATACCCATTTAGTCACTACATTTCATCGTTTTATGTTTAACAGAGGCGATTTCCATATAAACTTTCATCCCTTATTTCAACCCTTTCGACCACTTTTATCGCCATAATTAATAGTCTATGTCCCTTTTTTGAAGTCTATTCTAAGTATGTACCAAATTTCATCGAAATCGGTTCAATGGTTTAGACAGTAAAGACGGACAGACAGACAGACAGACAGACAGAGTTACTTTCACATTTATAACATTAGTATGGATATGTAGAGTGGTATATTAATTTTGTGTATAGGACATGTACAGCTAGAAAGATGTTAAATGATAAAACAAACCGGAAGTAGGAATCGTAAACGACGTGATGAAAATAAAAATGGCTCAAGTTCAAGATTTATTGGCACCTTGTTTTTAATACGACTGCGATTTTACACAGACGATAAAACTTTTCGTATGTATGAAGAATTACCATTTATTCATTATAATTGATTAAGATTATGTTCACGCATTTTGCCTTAAATAATTATGTATGGTAATAGTTTAATTATTTTAGAATAATTTAAGCATTAAATTTCTAGTGCCTTATAAAACACTGCCTGCCATCTGTTAGCGTAATAATAAAACAAAACAGAGCTCTTATACACGCTACTCTGTACTATTTTACAGTAGGTGACGCCACAAGAAATGTAAATTTCTATTTCATCGGATGATTACAAGTTCGTATTAAAACGTTGATAAAGGATAGATCAACTCATTTGAACTTAATTCAAGACGAATTGAGCGGCGCTTGTGTATACCGTTTAATTTAGAAATTATAAAACTATAAAGTAAGTTAACATATATATTAGAAGTCGTTCGCCGTAGTTGTCGGCATTGTTAGTGTATGAAAGTATTATTGCATGAAAATAAATATTCAAATTTCTAAAAATTTACTTCATTCGGAGAGTAACGAAAAAATTAACCACTCAGAAAAACTAACTCAATAAAGAAAAAGGCCCTAGGGGATCTATTCTTTAACGTTGTCTTTCCCAAATTGACGTAATTAAAACTTTACACCGTAGTTTAATGTTATTTTATGTGTAGTTTGTTTGTCGCTAAATTAAATACATCAATAATAATGCTAGACGCTTTGTTAATGTGGTTACATTGTTTACACTTTTGTTATGATCATTTGTAAAACATCTAGAATTAGTTGCATCTTTGTTACCTCTGTTATAGGTACAGTATTACAATTTAACTACCTCCGTAGGCGAGTGGCGAGTTCGAACTCACGACCCCGGTTACTAAAGCACACGCCCGCTTTAGAAACCGGAGCTCGTGGGTCGAATTCCGCAGGGAAACAACTGTGTTATCGTTGTCTTCTGGTTGGTTAGGAAAATTCCCATGCGTCAAATGGGAATGTAAAAAGTCGGTCCACCAAGCAACCCGCATTGGACCAGCGTGCGTGGTACCCATAACAGAGAAGGCGTGCAGGGCGGCGGACTAAGCCCGTCAGAGGCCCGGGGCGGCAAAGCTGAATGAGGCCCCCAAGTTTTAGGCAAAATGTATTTCTAGAAGCTTTTTATTCCGTTCACATTTGTATGTATTTATGATTATTTTGTTAAAATCTGGCAAGTTAAATTTAAATTCGGCTTAAATTATTTAAGCTTAATAAACATAGGTATGTACCTACAATCATCATCATCAGCCTTTGATAGTCCACTGCTGGATATAGGCCTCCCCTTATACACCCCCATCCATTACAGGGTTTTTGAACCGCACCCCACCACGCTGGACCAATGCAGGTTGGTGGGTGGAACGAATTTTTACATGCCCATCCGACGCAAGGATCATCTTAATTTTCAGACAATTGGGTGATCAGCCTAAAATTGCCCTGACCAACTAAGAAACAACAATGAAAATTTGTTGAGTCCCCCTCAGGATTCGAACTCACGACCACCGGTTTCTAAAGCACACGCCCATACCACTAAGTTACGGAGGCAGTCGGACCTACAATATGGAATGAATATGGTTGAGAAAAATAAAATTCGAATCGAACGACAAAAATGGATAAATCAAAGGTAGTTTTTATTTTCAATAGATATTAAATTAATTATTATATGTGTTTTCGTGCCTTCAATTTAGTGAACTCGTTAATGACTTCTGTGAAATCATTTTTTTTTTAAATTTTTCTTTTAATTGAAAGCACGGCTATATTAACCAGTCGCTCTTGACCCATTATAGATCGAAGATAATTTTTAATTAGTTTAAATTTCGAAAAACTTCTCTCGCATGATGCAACCGAGATGCAAATGGTCAAGAAGTATTAAAATGTAAGCGATGTACAGGGTAAAGATCCACTGAAATCCCAATTTATTATATATTGTAGGATTTCTTGGGCTGTCCATTTGGCAACAACATCCATAGTCGTATCGTATGTCTGTGGTACCTTTTAATTTCTTGCTCCTTATTAAAAACAATATAAAGATTTATTAAATTATCAACTGCTACAGCCAGAGCGTCATCTGAAACTTCCAGCATAAACTTTTATTCAATAATTTGGAAAATATTCTTGATTTATTTCATGGCCACGTATCGTGTCGACGATTCTTGTATAAATCGATTTATGCATTCAAACATTGACCGTCTTATTTATTTTTGAATTGTCAATCCAACACCAAGAGCTAATTCACTCAGCATCGTTCTTTTTACCTTCCCTCTTCCTCGTGTCTCTATGTTGATGTCCATATCATTGAATTTTTTGAGCTAAAAGTTTCAGCATTGTCTAAAATCGTGTTTCATTCGGTCATTAAGTACTCATTCAAGGCTTTAGTTTAACGATTCTTATATCCAGAGTCATTTTGGGAGACTTCAAATATTACTGAACTAAAATTACTTCCTCCAGTACAGAAAGCCAAAATTGTATATAGGTTAAAAAGGTAAAATCACAAACAGCCAGCTCAGCAAACTTGCTCTTGATCTTGTATTTAGATTAGCCTTTGTTGGATCTTGAAAATGTTCCAAACTTCTTATGATTGTCTCTATGTTTTCTTTTACGACTTTTACTGACTCGTAATGAGCACTAATGAGCACACAGAGAGTATCCGAAAATAATGTTTTAAATTTATTCCAGTCTTCTTTTTTAGTAATGGCCATCTCTGTGTAGATGATGAAAAAACGAATACAATTTCTCTACTGTTCCAAAAAACACGACGCTAAAATGAACGCATGCAAACGCATGAAATCCACAAAGATTCAAGGAATTATTAGAACAGGGACTGAAAAGTGCTTTTGGATTATTTTCTCGGATTTTTTGACGCAACCCTCCATGGACACCGGGCATTAAAGCGGCATTGTCGTAACCTTGAGCCCTGCACAACGCTAAATAACTCGTAACTAATAACTCGTCCATCTTTTTTGAGCTGTTGCTGAATGTCTTTTGACGTGTCCTCAGCAGTTTTTCACAGATATAAAAAAAAACCTTAGAAAGATTCCCGTACTTCCACAATATCATTTTCTATATAAACGAATCTAATGATTTAACTCATTTGGTCTGTTTTACTTTCATCAGGAGTGCTGTCAAATATTATTCCGTAATATTTAGCCTTTTTAATGTCTGCAATAATTTTTTTTTCTTAAATGTTCGCCCAAACATAGAATAAATTAATTTTGAATGCCTTTTAACAAATAAGATGGTACTATCTTTGACCTAAGCAAAGCTCCTTCAGCACCGCATCATATTTCGCTAAAAATTGTACTAATGCTAAAAAAATTCCCCTGGTTTCCGAAGAAATATCTTCACGGTGGCTTCTGAAAGCAAGATTTGGTTGGGCTAAGACTAACGTGACATGTAAAAGGCGATGTAAAATGTTTCATCGTTATTTCTTTTCCACCTCTTAGATTTAATTTCCACCACTGACCAACAAAAGAAAAACCACAGACAAATTTATTTGTATGATTAACAACCTCACATGCAAATAACCGGCAGCAGTAGCAATACAATTTCTTTGTTGATGGTGAGTAAAGCATCCATTTCCTTAACTATGTTGTCTCGTTTAAATGTGAGTAAAACCACGGCAAAGTTAAACAACGTGTGTTCCCTTAGTGCTTTCACCTGGTCTTTCCACAGATTCAAAAGGTCCGTCCTTATTTTGAAATACTTCACTACTATTCTCGATAATGGAAATTCTGATGTGAAGACCTCTAACTTAGCGACGTATTCTTCGGCTTCCTCAGAATTTTTCGTTAATTTATTAGTTTTATCATTCTGTGTTTCAGCATCAGTCACACCGGATTTTGTAATAACATCACATTTAATAGACCTTTCAACTATGTTTACTGTCTCAAAATCAATGATTTGTACATTGCATCCCGATTCATCAGTTTGACTAATTTCTTTGGCAACGCAACTTTTCTTCTCATCAAAGTTTGAAAGTATATATTTATATGTGTATATTTTTCGACTTAAGTATAATGTAAGTGTATGCTTACGAAAGTGAATTATTCAAGCTTCCTTCATTCAGGGGAAGTACCAGCTACACAGACGGGAATACCCCCAGCGTATTGGACGCGGTCAGCATAAAAGTTTATTAGTACCACGTAAACACTTTCGATGACTGTAGCGGGCTTATCTTGATGAAATCATGAAGCTACTAAGCATATTTTTAAAGTATTATGAAAAACGCGAAAAACATTTGGGGGTCCCCTAAGACCTGCGGCCGGGGCAGGGCCTGCCCTCCCCCCTGTTAGTCCGCCACTGCGCAGGAGGCCTATGTCCAGCCATGGACTAACACAGGCTGATGATGACGATAATGATGTAGATCATGAAATATGATTTTATTTTTCTACTTAT
Source organism: Lamproptera curius (assembly GCA_029286875.1). Classification (NCBI taxonomy): domain Eukaryota; kingdom Metazoa; phylum Arthropoda; class Insecta; order Lepidoptera; family Papilionidae; genus Lamproptera; species Lamproptera curius. The sequence goes on along the minus strand of JAGSMT010000193.1, from coordinate 567,350 downwards.
ACTACTGATAAACTAAAAGGCACAAAAAATTGTGATAACCTTTCAATTCATTGTATTTATCATACTACAAATAGCAAAAGACCTTTAATCAATTTTTTTGATTCTCGTATTTAACCAAGATTTAAAACAAGTTCAATAAAATATATTAAAGACATATTATTAAATAGTAAATAACTAAGCAATTTCGGCAATTTTTTTTTCACATTTTAAGAATTTCAATTTAAACGACTAATTAAATTGCTGTACATAATATAATTAGAATACGATCCCATGATAACCTGGTAAAATGGCAAGGTAAATGAAGATTATTATATATAATAATTATAATAACATATTCTTTTAAAGCCATCGCTTAAAATTTGTTGATGTTTAATAATTCACACAAAACGTCAATTCACACTTACGTTTCAAAGGTTTTGCGGCGGGTTCCTCGGGTTTTGTCTAGCATCCTCAGTCTTCGCAGAGCTTTCTACCGGCTTCAGCTTCTTCTGTGTCCATGGTGGTGGTGCCTCCGTGTCCTTGTCCTTCACCCAAGGAGGCCTGAAGCTGTCCCGTCTCGCCGGCGACACTTTGCTCACGTTGCCGATAGGCATTTTATTGTTCTGCCGCCAAAATGTAGCGTGTAAGTTTTGGCGGGAAAAATTTTCAGCGGCTGTAAATTGTGTCAGTGTGTGTGAGTCCTGTGAATTAACTCTATTGCATTTATAATCTGTTTATTTGAGTATATTTGATTTTTTATAAAAAAAAATGTGATATAAATATATGGTTTTGTTGTTATTAATCCGGTACGATACTATGATATCATATATAGTTAGTGCGTATCTATGATCTATAATTACTGATGTTCTTTTTCGAACGGAGACTACATAATTTGCGTCCATGTATTACATGTTAACAAAATTAATTTGTTACTTTATAAAAAGTTTTATTATAATTCACTGTTAACCGTAAAATACTGGCATTTACGAATTATTTTCGATATAAAGAAAAAAATAAGATCGTGTCTTGTTGTCTTTGGTAAAAGGTTTCTTGTGTTGGTTGTTTTTATATGTCATATTGGACTGAAGTGCTTCTCGGTATGGCTATTTTCGACCAATGTTATTGTTAATTTCAGTCGCGTGCTTTGTTATTTCAAATTTCATATTCCATTTTAAATTCGACACTTATATACCGACGCTAATAATCACAATTTGGATTACTTGTGATTAATTGTGTCGGTATATGATGTTATTGTGACTATAATTTATGTATATGTGTATATGTTTAAATATTAGTGCATAGTATTTTTATCAAACAATATTGAGTATATTTAGACTATAGAACGGTTATTTAGCTAGTAAAAACATCGTTGTTATTTTGCAATATTCAACCTCATTATGAGAATTTTTCATAGTGATATTGGAAGACCGCGATATAATATTAGAATACTAGCGTCTGATTGAGGACGATAAAGGCAAATAGTTGGCAACGGTCGTAAATACCTCCATTTTACAGCATTGTTATATATAACACGAGGAAAGCAGGATTATGATTTTCTTCTTTAAACTTTGTTATTAAGTCGTAAAAATATATATTATAGCAAAATGCAAAATATATCTAATTTAAATGTTTACTGAAAAGTGTTAACGTATTTTTTCATATACTTTTTAGCTAAAGTAAATAAAAAATACCAACTCTTTAACTATTTTACGAATTTCATTGCTTTAATCGGTAGTTTAAGTTTCATATCTTTTCTACCGTCCATGAACGAGGTACAGATTTAAATTACTTAAACGCAGTTATTAAATACTATGTATGCATTGTACTAAAATCCATTTTTGTCTATAAAACCTGCACGTTTTTATAATAACTTGGAACGCGATCTTTCGTACAATATATACACGTATAAGTCTAAAAAGCGATGAATTATTTTAACAATTTTCCATAGTCTTTCCTTACGTCGATCCACTTGTGTGTGTGTGTAACTGTCTGTGTTGTGTTAGCCCCTTTAAATTCTAAACACTTGAACACACCGAACACGATCAAGTTGTCATATCTTTACAATACACACAAATTACAACTGAACTCCTATAATCCGCGCATACTCGGCGTGGCGCGCTCCACACGACTAATGGCGGAATTTCGACAGAACAAATCCCTCTGGAACTTATAAATAGGTCCCCCCGTTCCCGTGGCAGCGTCACTCCATCAACAAATTGTACGTGTTTCCTTACGTCTCTTTAATAACGATATATATCTTTAAGAGTTGCAATTGCGTCATCATCATCATCTTTCATTGATGTTTTGTTGACAAGTGAAATTTTATAAACAAATATAAACTGAATAGAATAGAAACTGTAATAACATAAATAAGACTTCGTAAGCTTATAAGATGTTCGTTATAAATAAATAATGACAATTTTTGCTTTACTTTCCATTAACTGTCGCCCGCGACTTTGTCCCTGTTTTTATCTAAAAAAAGTAGTTGTAACTATCTTTCAGTGAAAGACCCATCAAAATCGGATCAGCTATTCCAGAAATCAGATAGAAAAAACAAACAGATAGACATTTTTTTTGTTATATGTATCGGTTATATATCATAATGCAAGTATTTGAAAACGGTTATTTTAATGTTACACACAGACACTTTAATTTTATTTATTTGTATCGATAAAATGGACAATAAGATAAGGTATTTAATTCTATAAGGGTTTATATTGTACTTACTGAGCTTTGGAAGCGACTCAATACATTTTTGTGATAATATATATGTTTTAAAAAGAACAGAATTATCATTCATTAAAGCATATCTTTGTTGATCTACTTGACATATGCCTTATACCTTTGTCCTTTTTTTAATATACCTTTTAAGGTTTTAATAAAAATGGATAAAAAACAGCACGAAACTGAGTCACAATGTTTATCGCCACATTTTAAATGAAAATCTATAACGATATTTTCTAATAACATAAGATGAAATATTTTTAAATGATTTTATTTAATCTAAATATGCCAATATATTGCCTTTAACTTGCTTTAAAAATAACACATTGTACTTTTTTCTATATATATATATATAAAGTTGTTACTGTGTGTCATTTTTAACACACGTGGGTAGATCATTCGTATAGAAACATCAAAATTGTTTATTTGCAATAATAATTTCACAATATTATAAAATGTAAGAATGCACAAAAAGGTCTCAGAACAACATCTTGTGTGACATCGTGAGTGACTGTTTTAGTCTATATTATCTTCTGTAATCACCAGAATTGAAACCGAAGAAAATATTTAGGTTTCTTTAATCTTCCTTTTTTTAAGAGCGCGGTAAAGTAAGACATGTTTTATTTTCTTATCTTTCCCTGACGGCCGGATGGGATTTAAATAAAATGGATCGTCCAGCGTCACAATTTCTATTTCAGTAACTTTCCCGTTTTACGTTCGCGCCTGTAGACGCGAGGTTAACAACGGAGATGCATTGTTTTGCTCAAAAGAATTTATCGAATGAAATTAAAAGTATTTTAGACGTAATATCAGCTGTTGATAGTTTTGGCCTTAAAAGCTTACCGTGAAAATGATTAACATAATTCATTGGGGTCAATCCGTGATTATGTGCACATGCAACGTATATTAAAACTGACCGATAAAAAGAAAACGACAAACAAAACAAATTAAAATGCACTAAAAAGTAAAAAACTCCCCAACCCAAAATCCCTCTTCTTCCTCCCCCTCTTTCGATTCTAACGTGATGTGGACCTTAGCCGATGAAAGATTCCTTTGAGTATCGTTAATTTGTTCCTAGAATTTAAAGAGTTCCGTCGCTTTTTCATGGATCGCATTATCAGAACCTAACCAAACTCATATCAAACTGCAATTGAATTACATTCTACCTAATACATAAATAAAAAAGAATCATCGAAATCGATTGGCGTGATATTGAGCTATTAATTGTCTATTTGTTGAGCACATACTTAATGTAAATTTCAGACTTATTCAGTTTTTTCATGGATGCCACTGTCAGAACTAGACCAAATTGCTATGGGACCAAATGGGAAGCATCAGCTTTCTAATAAAAAAAACAACATCCAAATCGTTCACCCAGGTAAAAAAAATACAGACGAATTGAGAACTTCCTCCTTTTTTTGAAGTCAGTTAAAAATCTGTTGACATTTTTAAATAATAGATCTTCTATCAAACCTATATAAGTAAGCGTGGTCACGTCCTCGTATTAAGTCATCTTGCTACTAATCTAACCAGTATCACCTAAGTACAAGTTGCACAACTCATATTGCATCTGAGAATTGAGAACCTCCTCCTTTTTTTAAGTCGGTTAAAAATCTGTTGACATTTTTAAATAATAGATCTTCTATCAAACCTTTATAAGTAAGTATAGTCACGTCCTCGTATTAGTACGAGGTAAAGATGACTTAGGTCATCTTGCTACTATTCTACCCAGTGTCACCTAAGTAAAGTTGCACAAATCATATTGCATCTGAGAATTGAAAACCTCCTCCTTTTTTTGAAGTTAGGTTTAAAATCATGACATTTTAAGATAAAGATTCCTATCAATCCTATAGCTGCGTGTCAGTCCTGTTTATGATAATTTATATCTATGACTATGTGTCATTAAATACAAGTTAACTTGCAATGATCGTTATGTGGCATCTGAAATTGATGAAACTCCCCCGTTTTTTATAACTGTGTTTAAAATTCTGACGATTTCTAAACTAATAGATCTTACATCAAACCTTTATAATGTATATAGCCTGCCCATTTTACAGTAAAGATGAATGGATCCATCTTCTTATTCTACATGTCACCAGCTAAGTACAAGTTTACAATATCATATTGCTATCTGAGAATTAGAACCTCCTACTTTTGAAGTTGGTTTAAAATCTGATGATATGTTTCGAAATACAATGGATCTTCTATCAAACCTTTATAAGTAAGCGTGGTCACGTCATATTAGGTCATCTTGCTAATAACTCCAGCTTGTCACTGTTAATACAAGTTCACAATGAGTCTTATTGCATCTGAGTTTAATTGATGAACCATCTCCTTTTTAAAGTCAGTTAAAAATCTGTTGACATTTGTTAAATTATAATAACTTAACCAAACCTTATTATTAAGAAGATGGTGTCCTCTATTAATCATCTTAAATATAATTACCTAGTGTCCTTATACAAGTTATGCACAAATATGATGCATCTAAAATTGAAACCTCCTATTATTGAAGTTGGTTAAAATCTATGACATTATTCTTAAATAATAGATCTTTCTATTAACATCTTTATAAATAAATAAGATCAGTCCTCGTATTAAATATCGAAAGTACTAACAGTCATTTGCTACTATTGTACAGTGTCACCTAAGTCGATCAGTTCCATATTATTGCAATCTGAGACGTTTGAGAACCTCATACTTTTTAAAAAGTCAAGATTTAAAAAATTGTGCATTTTACAATAATAGATGCTATGATAAAGAACTAGAAATAAATAAATATGTTAACGTCTTGTACTTAATTACATCATCATCATGCTATAATCACTGCTAGTATCACCCTAACCAGCTGTTCATCATATCTAATCATTGCATCTGACCTGCTCCAAGAAGATAAACTGTATTGAAGAGATAAAATAGATGTCAGTTTAATTTAATTTATAGTACCTTTACAGATAAAGATGGTCGCGATAATAAGATCCGACTTTTTAGCTGTTTATGGTAATTATGTGGTGGTACTATATTGTGCTAGCCAATTAGAAAACAACGTTAAAAAAAACTTGCAATTGATCGTTAACCTGATGGTAAGTGGTAAGAAATGTAGCATCTCGCCACAAATGCGGCACCACCGTTTATTCACTAACTGCACTTTTTAAAATTCTGTAAACGATTATCATAAGAACTATGATTAATTTTATCATTTCACCTATAGGTTACTTTTTAAACTTATTAATTTTGAACAATAGCCCAAATTTTTAAAACCCGGTGGGAATGGATCCTGATTTTTTATTTTATATAAACCAGCTGTAACTACAATTTAACAATATTAAGAGTTGCTACTGGATTAATATTAAACGTTTTAAGCGAAATAAAGAATCTGAGATGTAGGGTTTCGGAGTAATGTACAATGTGATCTAAAATTACGAATCTATCAGTGCTAAGGAACGGCTATATTATGGGATGAAACTGGTGATAAATCAGTCTTGTAATAGATTTGCCAGTCTTGTGTACTGGATTAACGGTACAAATATTTATTATTGTTGAAATGATTTATTATTTTGTGACGTTTTTAATTGATTTGACCGATTCCACACTTTTTAAATCCAATCAGAGCTTTAACAAAATAATGCTATGGAAATTATTAGATAAACTATAAACCGTGTGTTATTATTTCCAAAAAAAGAATTGGAAATTTAACATACATACGTTTAAAAAAATAATGCAATACAGTTCTTATACTAAATTTATTCAAAAATTGATGTTAAAAATTATAATATATTATTAATTTTGAAAATATATAGATATTATTCTGTAAAATAAAATAGAAACATTTCATATTTACTTTTGACGATCATTTTAAATGCCAAATAAGACATGAACGTATTGTAAACTATCTCGAACCACAACATTATATTGTTATTGGTTATATGGCAAGCTGTCGATCGCTCATATTTTATGTGCCAATGTGAACGGCTTTCAACCTAATAACTTTGTTAAAAACGCTTACAACAGAAATTTTAAGGAAAATTGGTCCATATATTGCAAAGACAGATAGGTATGGAGATAAATAACAAAGAAATAATGAAATTATAGTTAATCTTGTATTATTACAATTCCTTTAATATCATCATCATCATCATCAGCCTGTGTCAGTCCACTGCTGGTTATAGGCCTCCCTAATGCACGCCACCGCTTCCAATCTTCGGCTATTCTCATCCAGCCCACACTGGCCACTTTGCGAAGGTGGAGTGACGAACTCCACCTTGTCGCAGGGCGTCCCACACTACGTTTGCCGGAATCGGTCTCCACTCCAGAACTTTTCGAGTCCAGCGGTCGTCAGTTCTTCTTTTGCTTCTTCACTGTCACTTCAGCTTCCTTTTGTTTACGCAAAATATTCTTTATAAATGACTATGGATTTTGTCAAACACATGTAAACGCAACTGAATCATAATTATGAAAAATATACTTCATTTTATATATTGTGATCTATTTTACCATTACATTTTTATACTTTAGAACAACATAGTCATTCTTGAAACGTATTTATATAATAAGAATCACATAAAATATATACTTACTTTATGAACTATTATCATAGGCTGATAATAATGAAATTGAAATAAAACGCAATAAAAATTACTTTCCAAAATATAATTACACTGCCAAAATACCAAATGTCAATTCTGTTTTGAGCGAATAGTTCTCTTAGTGTTCCTCTATAACTGTCTCATATCATTAACATTTAGCTTTTGGAAACTGGCCAGTTATTCAGGATCTTACATCAGCGACTATTATATGCCCCTGATATGAAAAGGTATGATAACAAACTGCGCGAATGCTACATTGAATGTATGCAGATTAATTTAGAGTAAAGATGGTAATTGCGTCTTCATATCACTTTTTTGTAATGAGATATTATATTTGGATACTATTTTAATGTTTGGCCATTGATGAACTTTTTTCGTCAATAGCAGTTTTATCGTAATATATGTTTTTATCGTCTTAATTTCTATTATAATATTTTAACTGACGGAAACGGTAGAGTCGTAATAAAAACATCTTATATTATAATGTTAAAAAGCTGGACCAATAAAGGGATGGGATTTATGTAAACTAAGTCTAAAGTCAATAACTCTATTTATTATTCTTACTCTGATAAAAACAAAAGTATATTTATTGGTGAGCTGCGAAAATGTTCATACAGCCACGCGATTTTCAGCCAATTGGAGTGCCTGAATTTCAGTAGCCAATTCAGTTCATAATTAGACTTTGTTAGGTAAATTCCTTCTATTAGTTGCAGGCGTTGTTGTTATTTAAGATAAATAATGATTTGGTATAACGAACATATCTAGGTCATGACTTCATAATCATCTTCATTATCAGCCTGCGTCAGTTCACAGCTGGACATAGGCCACCCCTAATGCACGCCACCGTTTCCGATCTTCGGTTATTTTAATCCATCATGACTTTAACCACTATAATAATAAATGCTTAAAAACTTCTGAATATGAATAAAATCAGATAATTATTATCTCTGAATGCCATCACTATTATTTCTCGTGTTGAAATATCGTCAATAACACTTCAGAACTGATTAAATTTGCTTAGACATTGATAAATTTAATTAATTATATAACAATTGCATTCTAATGATAACAAATTTCGATTAAATAGTTATATAATTTTAACATAGTAATGTTTCATGTCAAAAGTTTTTGAGATTTGAACAAATAAAATAAATATTTATTATTATTATATAAAATAGCTAAAAAATATAGAAAAGTTCTGTGAATGTTTCGAGCCGAAAATGTTTTAAATTTTAGTTTTTTATAATCTAATCGGGCAAAACTTTTATGACTGATCTTGGAAAGTAATACTTTAGCAGACATAATATATCAATCGCATATTAACTATACAAAATTCTGTCGTTTCACTATTGGTTAGGCTAACAAATATGCACCAGAGAGACATTTAAAAAGTTTGTCCCGGTTATCATACAACATTTTATAGTTTTAAGGATTATTCTGGTAGTTTTATTGAATGAATTAAAATCTTTCGGGTTGTCGAATTATTTGTAACATTGGGAATCGTAAGCCAACCATAAAACTTATAGATATTTTTACTATAATCTATATCGCCTTGCTCTATTAACGAAGTCAGATGTCTTTACAGGAGAGCCAATTAAGTTTGTAAAGTTCGATTTTACGCGATCATTTCGTTTCACATGGAAGATTACTGAATGAGTTTTAAAGCATATTTTTAAGAGATAAACTACATAAAAAGACGTTAATAACTCTTCCGGGTAGATAGATAAAATGCAAATCGAAACTACTAACCGATAAAACTACGTAGATCCGACAACAATCTTCAACGTAATATATTTGTTTCGTTCAGAATCAATTTAGTTTTTTGTCAGCTTAAATTTGGTGTATAACAAATCAATAAAACAATTTTCGACATTGCTAATACGGACGACGATTATATTTATTCCGAGAACGGTGAACATTATAGATCGTTTGAGAACTAAAACCGTCGTTAAAAGCTGCTTACTATACTACATATTTAATTGGAGTTAGGTTAACCATATCAGGCACACCCATTCTAAACAATGAGAGCATTGCAATTATTATCGGCTGTGATCAATGATGTGCTCAGGCGCCTAGCTTCCGGCCCAACCTTAAGATTAGAAACATTTTTAGGGTTGCTATGTTTCAATTTATAATTATTATTTTTCATCAATAAAATAGTAAAATAGTGTACATTAATAATTGTATATTTAATAGCGCGGCCATTAAAACGTTGACTAGTTGTTGCATAACTTTGACGTCGAATCAAACGCGCTGTTATTGGCGGATCGGCATTCAGCGTTTGACAGTTTGGAGAAGTTTTACCAATGGGGTGATAAAATTAAAGCATGACGTTGCTATGGGTAATATTGTTAACAAGTCAGTCAGTGCATAAGAATACCATTTGTTATATAAAATAGATCTAATTTGTTATGTAAATAAAGTATAAATAAAAAAAATGGTGTTATGTCTCTGCGTTGCGTAGTTGTGTATATTTCGATTGAAAAAATAGCATTTTTCTTGCTCTTCATATGTTAGGATAGATTATTTCCTGGTAACTTTTATAAGTCACCTTTACTAAGAAGCAACAATAAAACATATTGTTTGAATTAGAGACTGCCCTACTTTAAACAAAATCGGCCACACCTTTTGACAGGAGCTTGGTCGTGAATTGTAACATCGATAATGGTATAACAACAAGATGGGATAATTCAATGTCGTCACCTAATCCTAGATGCTTCTACAGTTTGATTTTTCGTTGAAATGTCACATGATGCATGTTTATAAACAGCCCATGCCATATTTTTTATAGGAAACCATTGCAAAAACATATGTGCATTTTTTTAAGAAGGAAATTACGAAACGAGCAGAACTTTGACTTGATGACAAAGAATACGCGATGCCTTCCAAAACATAGTATAAGTACCATAAATCAGCTAACCATCAATTCGTTATACGTTTCTTTTACCAAATAGTTACACTAGCTACGGTGTCGATCAAGCTAGAACATACACTATGTTCCAGCTAACAAACTGCGGACTTCTTACATAAATGGGCAATTGCGGTAAGTCTCTTAAGTTGGTTTCTCGTAAAAACGAAGCCTAGCGTCTTTAAGAAGTAACGGGTTACCTTTTACAGATGGCGCACCATTAAACATACTGATATTTAAACATTGCTGTTTTGCAACTTAAAGGGCACTGAAACAAATGAATTCATATGGTAGACTGGAAGAAAATGTCTCAAGGTGACCAACGGATTTGATGCATATTGCACATCGCGGAGAATGTTTGCACATTTTATCACATCTAAATTATTAAAGAATTTTATAATCATTATTTATTGTTAATTTAGGAAAAAATGACGCAGTTATGACGTGCAGTACATTTAATCATTGCCGGCTTTAAAACATCTTAAGGGTTAAAATTCTATGGATTAATCGAAAACCTATCCCAGGTAGAAATCTCTTCAAAGAGGGCGTCTCCAGGACATTCAGTGCTTCTGACTTGACGATGGCCGAGAAGTTTGTAGTCAGCACTAATGTAACCAAGTTCTACTCCTGTTGCGATCAACTTTTTGGTCGTTTCCAGTTGATGGGCGGGTGGGACGGAAGCTGAAAAATAACGAATGAAAGAATAAATAAATGTAAAAAAGTATTCCCTTTCGCATGCAGAGTTTTGAATAAAGACTTTTGCCCTCTTAAAGGGCCAGCAACCTAAGGTCTTGACGAATGTCTTTAGATGCGCAGCTAACCCTGTTTCTCCAAATTTTCTCCAACCAATTTTTCAGTAAAACAAGAAAATTGTCTTCTATCCATGCAATTTACGTTGCTTTACTTGGAACTGACAAGCACTCCGACCCTTGCTTTTAATATAGCATTTAAAATAAAATTTAAATTGGTACTTGCTATATATATATACAGAAAAGTGCATGATTTTCTTTTGTTGTTTATATTATTAACAGAAATCGGGAGCAACTTTGTTCCGCTCTGTATTTCCACCCAGTCATTTTACCAAGTTAACATAGGGGCAGCTTCTAATCCCTCCAGATTTACCGAAATAACAGTTTTATGTAGAGCAACTGGGTTCTGACTACCGCAACCCAAACATACTGCATTCTATGGACGAATTAGTTGTCAGTAAATATTTTGAAGGCTCTGACTTCATATAACGACTGCCTAAGATGGTCGGGGATCGACTTTTTACCTATCTTACTTTCCAGATAATAGATGATTGGTCCATGTTATCCTTACCACATAGAAAACGATGATAACCAATCCCTGCTGGATTCGAACACACGACTTCCGGTTAATAAAGCAAGGGCCAATACCGTTAGGCCGCGGAGGCGGTTTCGCTCTATACATAGGTAATACGGGTAAAAACATTCCTTACAGATCCAATCACCAATCAACACTATCCCGATGCTATTGTGGTTTGATCCCAGTGCGTGTGCACCCAATGTCTCCCAACCGCGTCCTTCGTACACAGCGCCGTCACCTCCTACAGCGAAGCTGTAATTAAAAAAAATATGAAATGGTGATGAGCGAGAGCTTTGACGATAACTAGAGATGTCGCGCTTTTGAAGTTAATAAAATTACACTTTACTCCATGTAGTAGCCGGATCAATTTTAAGGCGAGTACCAGGGGATCGGTCGTCTTGGCGCTCATTGAAGAAGACCATGTCCAACAGTGAACAGTATAGTGCTGATAATGATGATGATGATGATGATGATGAAAAGTTTTTACCGACCTGTATCCGATGTCTGCAAAGCCATTTGTCGACTGATGAACATTTTGTATAGAGCGCATAGACTTTCCGCACTCCTCGGTAGTGTAACAAGCTCCTGGGATGTAGGTGTGGTGTATGATCACCAATGGCACCGGATAATTTAGTGGTGTTACACTAATAGGTGGATTGGCGCCCCATTCGGCTCTCGATATAAACACGTAGTCTGCATATGCTGTGAGAAAAGTATATTGAATTAAAAGTGATATTTAAGCAAAAACAATATATCGATATGTTGTATATATACTCTAAAAAACTGCCCGGAAGGTTTGGACGCCGGGAACGATTCTTTGTAATTGAAGTTGATTCTTAGAAATATTTTCTTAACTCAACGTATTAAAGCCGTTTTACCAATACTTGAGCTGAATGAAATAAATTTTTTTTTTTTCTAACAAGGCTGTACGTTGTAAAGTAGGTGCCAAGATTAATGCGTTATGATTGGTTGACGTCGCCTAATGCTGAACACCACGCAGCCATCAAATGTCATTTGAGTTCACATTTCACTTTTTTAACATAGATTTCACCTTACTTGGCTCTTGTATAGCGTGGTGCATTACAAAAACCATATACTGAAACAATATAGTAAAATAAAACGGTTTTTTTACTACGCCTCAAAACCAGACGCCCATTTCGTTCACTTTATGGAAAGCGGTAAACGTCCATGGGCATCGGTAATGCCAGGGGTATCACAAACCTGAGACACAGGATGTTGCATCGTGTTTATCTAGTAAATACTCTTGATATGGTGCCGTTAAGATCGGAACACGGTTGTGTTTTCACACTACTGCTTGGCTCCCTTTTAAAAGGGGGTCCCCTATCAAATCCACTAATTTACGGATTTTTCGCGTTACTTAAATATATTTATTCGACGTTTCGGATTCTTTTCAGCATCCATGATCACGGGCAGACTGGGGGTCCCCTTTTAAAAGGAAACCGTCTCAAGACTAGAACATACATCACAATATACAATACAAAATAGTTTAAAAAAAATATTTATCCCATATGTTTTATCTGTAGCTCCCGACTTTTCATAAATTTATAACAGTTCTAGCGGACCTGATAGACATTGTCAGGATATTAAAATCAGAAATTAAAAAAGTAATATGTGAAAGTTTAATTCGATTCAGCAAACAAGGTTACTTGCAGAATAGGATAATGACATAAATAATAATAATAAGCATTAACTTGTTCTTCCAACAACAAGACTCCGAAGAACATCCCAGAAAACGTTTAGCTTTTGCCCGTTAATAAATTTAAGAGAGTTGTTAAGGAACGTTTGTGTGTAAAAACATATTAATGTTGTAATGACTACATTAATGATAACATACCCAGATAATGAATGATTCACTACAGGCTAATTAAAAAATATGTTCAATTGTTTTTTTGTTTTGTTAAAAATTTATTGAAAAACAGAAAAAAAATATATTCCCTCTGAGTTTTTTCTTAGGTCAGAGGCTTCTATTTCCGAACCAGTAATAGATTAATTGGCAATCAATAAAAAAGTGAAAGGACTAGCTTGTTGAATTGGCAGGGGGCCGGTCATAAAAGAATGGATGGGCGCTTATAGGCTCTGAGGTGAAGGCCGCGTTTGGGAAGACGGATTGTTTGTTGATCTCCGACCAGGTGGGATGCCGATATCTGTGCCGGTTATGGTTAGAAGCGATTAGCAGGGGATCGGCCTACCTACGTCTACCTATGTCCAGCAGTGGATCGATAAGGGCTAATTATTATAATGATGATGAAAAGTGTGATGTTAAAAAAATGACTTTGACTTTGACTGTAGATAATTAACCAAAATACCGACTATAGCGAAAACTACAGGGCTTATTCGTAAATCTAAACCACTCTCAAATTCACTTGAACACACAAAAAAAATCGTTGAAATCGGTCTAGCTGTTTAGGAGTTCACAGAGAACACACGTACAGAAGAACTAAATATATAAAAGATAATCACCTGTTCGAGAATTTGTGTAGGATGGAGGTAATCCGTACACGTGGTAAGCCAATGAAATTAACGTTAGGGAGAGAGCATTGTATCTGAAATTATAAAGAACAAGAAGCAGTAAGTCGATAAAAAAAATTAAAGTAGATAAGATGATAGTCTTAACGTATAGATAAATATCTATAAACTTAAAAAAATTAAATTAGCGTAAACCATTTTACAACACTATTTCATTTTCATGATGACTAATCAGCTTTGTTAAATAGAGGTTTAAGGCCATAACTGACTTGTACATCTTGTCTTTTGAAGTTAAAAATCAAATCCACCAATTTACGGTTTTTTCGCGTTAGTTATAAATATTTATTCCGGACGTAATTGGTATATACCAATATAGTCTTAGAGTCCGAAACGTCGGGAATAAATAATAAATGTAATGCGAAAAATTAGTGGATTTGATATTTTTATAAATGTAATAATTAAGGAAGTTTACTAATACATAATACAGTGAGATTAGATTACTCAGGAGTATATAAATAATATAGTGCTTATCATACTATTAAATAAGTACCTAATTTTTTTATAATTAATAAGCTTATAACGGAAGAGGCTGCGGCAACTTCAAGCGGAATGTACAACCAACCCTTGATGCAATAGTCATGGAATCATTAACTGTTTTCAATTATAAAGTCATGGGTAACAAATCAGAAACTAACTTTAAATTAGTTAAAGCAAAACTTATTTTTGTAAAATAAGTAGATCAATTTTAAAGCAGTATATCAAAAAGTCTAATAGTATACTCACAGTGTTTGCAATGCCACGTCTTTCCAACTGTGATTTTTACTTTATATGATCTATTATCAAATTTATACACTTATATATATGATACGTCAGTCAAGAAACGAAAGATAACGTCCTGGGGTCTTTACAAATATCTTTATAATTGAGGAAATGCTTTGTTTACAGTTTAACATGCGTCCTTTCTAGACCTCCTTGGGGGATTCACCATTATTAGTTGGTTATCAATCTATGTTTAAAAAGAGTTAAATATAAAAACATTGGTTTTATTTGACTAAAGCATTATTTGGTGGGGATTTTAATTTTATCTAATCTTTATTAATATAATACAATCTCAATCTCTACAATCAAATCAATAGTAATAATACGTGCACTGATTTTTCCTTATATAGATTGTTGTTTAGAAGGATCTGGAAAATTCTAGAAAACCGGTACCCAATGCTGTCAAAAAAATAGTATAAAACACTATAGGGGTGGTTTTTAGGGAATTTTAGCCAGCGTAATAAACGTATTATTACTACTTACCCTCTTTTAATGATTTTTTATGATTAGTTCTGCCAAAGAATGGCATTTGTATCGTGTACCGTACCGTATGTTTGCGGTATCGTGTTCGCTAGCAGCTGTCACTGCTCAGGTAACCTATTTTAGTTTAAACTTAACTTTATTGCTTCTATGTCATCTAAAAGCGTCTACTTTATAATAAAGTTGTTTTACTTTCTTATACAAAAAACTTATGACCCGTAACTCAACGGCCACAGACAGCTGTCGTGTTGAACTGCATTTCTCATTAGCAGGCTAGAGTGTATTACCCACCATCAAGTGAACGCGTTTACATCTTATTAGACTTATTGGTTCATAAAAAAACCGTTTTAAGACCGGAATAATGGACTTAATATTGAATAAATAACGGACTACTCATTTGGAAGTTAATTATTACATCAACTTGGAATAAGAACTTTGTTAATACCATACATGTGTTTACAATAGACTTTCTTTAGACAAAACAAATATTTCTTTAATGTCATACTTGTTGTGCGTCTAAAGATTCACCATTATTCTCTTCTAAATATACTGATTTGATATCCAGGATTACGGCAGGTTCGCCACTACTTAATTGTAGCTTTATTGCCGTACTTATTTTCTAGTCTTGAATATGTATTGAAAAGGGTGGCTATAACCACATTTATGTCTTGCTGCAGAAGTGGAATTGCGTCAGAAAAATGATCAAATTTGCGACTGAGCAATGCAGCGTTCGGGAATTATTGTGAAGGGGATGATAGATATTTCTTATGGTATTTCCCAGTAAAAAAGAACTTGAGATTTGTTATCGTATTCAAACGCTGTTAGGGTTTTTTTTACCCTTCCTTTTTTTTTTTACCGTGGGGAAATGCCTACGCATACCCGTCCTCGCGGGGGCCAAGACGGGTTATGTCGGACTCGCACCGACTAAAACCACCACGTTGTTCCTTCCTGACGCCTTTAGGGTGGGGTCACAGGAACAACAGACTCCCCCGAGTCTGTTACTCAGGGGCCATGGGAGCCAGGAGTTCCCAACCCACACAGGAACGATACTCCCAGCCCCCAGCAGCGGCCCGGATGATAAGCTCCGCCGCTAGCTCCATTTCGGCCGCAGAAGGAGGAGAGATCGACGACTAAGGGCGGCACACCTACCTCCTGCAACCCGTCCCTCGCACCCTCTAAAGGCGCATCCAAAGCGGGCTTGTTCAGCCCGCTTGGAGCAGCCTCCTCCACGGCGGGCCTTACACCTCTGGCCGGCCAGGTTCCTCTTAGCTTCCCCGCGGCTGACCCAAGCCGCAGGTACTGAGCCCCACCGCTACGACAAAGCGAGAACCTGTTCGGGGGGTTTTTTACCCTTTCTGTACTAACCTACTAGTATATATAAAATTTGTCATTCAATATAAATCAAATTCGATTTAACGGTAGATAATTTTAATGATTCCAGTAATTTCGATTAAGTAAAATTACTCGTATATAGCATTTGTTAAAAAAGAATTCGCCAATAAATTTGTGACGTACTCAATTAAATGATATAATTGTAAGATAGCATTCCAGTAAAAGTCATCGAGTTTGTAGTTTGGTGTTGAAGATAAAGGAAATTTACCTTTTACGCTATGCGATTTTAAAGTTATCTATTTATGTGTACCTATACAATATTAGACTCAGAGCTAATGTCCGTCAATACTGATAAACTAATGGATATTTATCTCTTTTGTTTGTATGCAGTTTTTAATTTAGTATATCGCAGTTAATAATCTATATTTATATTTTAAAGATTGATCCTAACTTTTTTAAGAAACGTCAACAAATATATTTATAATTTCTTAACAAATGCTAACCCATTTATCTTTTTTCATGACGACGTATACCGACGTATACCAAATAGTAAGCCCTAGAAAAGTGTCTTACTTGCAACTTTACTACTACGTAAACGACTAGATATTTTTTTCAAGGTTGAATTTGTTTGCTTAGGTTGCTTTTCATAAGGGCAGAGCGTGTCACTTATTATTGGTTTTAACCAATAAAGAAAACTATCCGAGAATACGATATCCTGGCTACTAAAGCCACTTTGCTCCGGATTACCGAACACTGCTTTTCCTAGACTGAGTCTTATATAGGAAGAAAAGGAACGAATTTGTTTAAGTAACGTTTTATCGCGGGGTGATCCACTGTCCCATTTGCCGCTCTCTCTGTACTTTCAATATTATGCGTTGCGGCCGAAATACGAAAGTAAAAGTAATAGGAATAATAATAAATAATAAAAGGCACTCTTAAAGTAGTCCTGTTGTATCCATAATAAATAAATAAATCTCGTGTCAGTTACCTACACCTAACAAAATTAAAATAAATCTCGATAGAAAATATAAACTGCAGCGTGCCTTATCTAATCTCGTCTGGACTAAGCTCTTCAAACTAATTGTTACGTTCCTAAGTGCTATTTTAAAATATAAGTTTTACTTTATGCGAAGTAAAGAACTTTAGACTTCGACAAGCTGTCTTTATTTTCTGCAATAAGCCGATTTGGGGAAGTACTTTATAGGCATCCGAATATTATTACTCACTAGATACTTTAGTAGTACTGTGTAGATTACTAGACAGTTTGTAATACGCCTACTATTCCTATTTATTTTCATTACTTTATTTCTGTGTTTTACAGAGTTTATTATTTCGAGAAGCCTATATCATTTATGTGTAACAGCAGGTATAGCCTCTTGCTTGTGACACCTGCCGACTTGTATCATTTTATTTATCTACGAATCGTTGTATAATGTTTATGTCTATTTGACTGACTAAATAAGAAGAGTATTCAATTGACATTTTTTTAATGTATATGTTACCTCGTTGCTCCGCTTCTAGTGGTCCAATTTTGTTCATTCTTTTTTTTAATAATAATTGGTTATAAGTAGTTTAATAGTTATTTAAGAAATAAAAAAAATGACGGCACCAAAAATCACAACCTCGACTCTACTTGCTAAATAAAGAACTACTCTATTGCAAACGCTAGCGAAACCGCTAAAGATAGACTTAAACTATGTTCCACGTAATTTTACTTATTAAAATAAAATAAAGTTCGCGGGCGCATATATCTTTGTTTTTGGAATAACCCGTTAGTGTAAGTTTGCATAAAAGATATTGCCTTTTTAAAATCTTCATTCTATTTGTATAAAACGTGTCATACATGACATTTTGAACAAATCATTCTTAAAAGATATTAGAGATTCCAAATGCAGTGGCAGAAATCATGGGATAGTTTCTTGCAGACGTCACGTTCGCACCCGCTTTCATTACGCAAAATGGTTATATATAGATTGAAGTCGGTTATATTTGCAGTTTCAGTCCACTGCTGGACATAGGCCTCCTCTAATGCACGCCACCGCTTCCGACCTTCGGCTATTTTCTTCCAGCCCACACCGGCCACTTTGCGAATGTCGTCACTCCATCTTGCCGCAGTACGTCCTACACTACGTTTGCTAAAAAAAACTATATGCCATCGTAATTATGCGTTAACATAAGTGGAATATTAAGTGAGAAATCACAAGAGCCCATTTTATTTATATGGCTCTCCGAAGTCGTTATTATTTCTGTGACGTCACATCCTATACATTGTCTCGGAACGGTGAGTGAAATTGTAGAACTTAACTCATTGTGGTGATACATCAGGCGTGGCCATTGGCCCCTGTCAATAATAAGATTAAAAAAAAGAGCACCTGAAATGATGTGTGGTATAAAATAATTAAACGAAATAAAAATATGGTTACCATTTTAAAAATTGAAATCAGGCACATTCGTAGCTTATTTAAGATAAAGCAGTTTAGGTTCACATAAAATTGATTACAATAAAAAAAATCTTTATTCTACAAAGAATGATTGTATTTTTAATTGAATATTATCTCCCGTAATAAGTATGGATTATAATTGATAATGTGATACGCAACCACGTTATATCACATCAGCAGCAATATTACGATTGTATCTTTGATTTATTATTTGTCAGCTTCTAGGCGATTATTCTGGGGAATCACCTTGCAAATTGCTACGGATGGCTTGTAGAATTGTTATTAAAACATTTTATTTATCGTTTTGTTATAGGGGTTTCTTGTGTTCGTTTTTGTTTTGTGATCGTTAAAAAAAAATTGAATGGAATAACCTGCACCAGAATGGCGTTGGCTACGTTTCAAGAGACTATGTTGTTTAGTATTTTGTTTTCTATTTAGGTCCATGTAATGAAATAGAGGAATAAAAATACGACTGCTTAAACATCAAACCTATACAGAATAGATTTAGAATAATTTACTTTATTTTTCCAGTCATTATTTTTCAGTAGTATTTTAATGCCTTAATGGATTTTGTATTGTGCCAATCATCGCGGGGAACAGGAAACCGGAAAGCAAACTCCTACACTTTGCTTTTCGGTTCCCTGAAAATAGAAACCTAGAACCCTGCAGTGTATCTACGATAGTTGATACGTGGAAGAACCCTGTAGAATTATCTACGATAGTTACGATTTTTCTAACTATTATTACTTACTATACATTTTCTGTCTTACATTCAATTAGGAATATCTTACATTTTATCGCTTCAATCATCTGCATTCTTATACTTCGATTCTCGGATCCTAGTCAATCGATTTCGAGGGTCTACTTTGTTTAAGGTGGCGCTTGACCTTGTTTCTTTTTACTTTATAATTTGTCCTCTTTCAGGAAGGACTTGAAAAAAAACTTATTTGAAAAGTAAACTAAACCTTCAGAAAAAACATGAAATGTTCTATACAATGCAACGTCATCGAAATTGTTACAGATCGTTTTAAAGATAACTGTGTGGCGTTATGTGAATCAACTCTTTGAATAATAGTCTCTACTATGAAGACTAAAACTGTTCGTACCAATTGATTATCTTAGAAGATTTTAATAATATAGAAATGTTGAGGTGAAAATTATGAGATTACGACATACGATTATTATATTAAGTAATAATTTCAAGTATCTGTATTTGTTGTTTTCATTAAAATTTAAACGCTTAAATCGAAAGTAAGTCCGTGACCGAAGGCGGACGGTCTTTAAACAAAAAACAAAACAAGAAAAAATGTCTAAGCTTAAATTTACCTTTAACTTACGGCAATATTTGCTTCCCAGCGATGACACAAATGACCTTAAATAACATTTGATCAAATAAGAGACAGGCAGAAGTCATAATACGTATTAATTTCCGCGTACAAGTCAAAATAAAAAAAAAAATTACTTCTGTTTTAGTTTTTAACGATGTACTGATGATAATGTAACTGCCTCCGTAGCCTAGTGGTATGGGCGTGTTTCCTAGTTGGTTAGGGCAATTTGGGCCGATCACCCAATTGTCTGAAAAGTAAGATGATCATGCGTCGGATGGGCATGTAAAAGTCGGTCCACCCATCAACCCGCATTGGACCAGCGTGGTGGGATACGGTCCAAAAACCGCCTAATGGATAGGTGTATTAGGGAGAGCCTAAGTACAGCAGTGGACTATCACAGGCTGATGATGAAATGAACTGATGATAAGTTTCCTAAATAGCTAAAATAAAATAAAAAACCTTCACAATAAAATAAAATAGTATTGGCTGTTTGTAACATCCAATAACCGTTTTTTAAATATTACATTATGATATATAATCGATACATTTTTTAAATGATTGTCCGTCGGTTTGTGTCTGTTTGTTCTGGCTTATCTCTGGAATAGCTAGTCCAATTTTGACAAGGCCACACTGGAAGATAGCTAATGTAACTGGGAAAAAATTTAGGCTTACTTTTTACTACAAAAACTAACTGTATTTTTCTTTTCATTGTCACGCGGACCACTGCGCTGTGTAAGATATTATATTAAATATCAAATGTTACTAGTTCCAATTTCGGAAAAGAAATAGTTTAATATATATTCTCATAACAATATTGTACAGTTTATGAAAAACGAGGAACTATTGCACATTATTTTGAATTATTAAATTTTACGTCTATATATAATAAGATAAATAACAGAAACGATCAAGCTTTAAGCTTATACAGCTTTCAGGTTAATTATTACAGTCAAAGAAAAAACTCAATATATTAATTGACCGTTAACTTTTTAGACTTTAGAGTAAATTCCTTACTATAGATAAAATAAAGTTGTATACACCAAACATTCCAATCGTAGGTTCCCCGTGAAAAAGAAGTTTACAGAAAGCTACTAACGTCTACTCTCTAATGTATTTAATTTATTTCGAGGCAAACGAGTGGCAGCCTCGTACTGGGCATCACAGTGTGGGACGACCCCCACGAGATGGAGTGACAATCTGTGCAAACGTGCAGGAGGTAGGTGGATGCTGGTACAGGATCGTGATTTTTAGTGTTTTATGGGCGTCTATCAGAAGCTCAGCAGTGAGCTTTGCCGGGCTGAAATGACGAAAACGACGAGGCAAACGAGCTGGTGGCCGGTGGGTGATGGTAAGTGATTACCGCCGCTCATTGACATTTGCGACATCAGAGGAGCTACACATGTCTTGTCGGCCATTTCGGAATGAGTACGCTGTTTTCTCATAGACCCTAAGCCATATCGATCATTTAATATTGCTCACGTAAAGCCTTCTCAAGCCTACACGTTCGTAACAAGAAGTGGCGTGTCCTCGCACGGTAGTGGATCATGGCCATTAGGGTGGTCTTTCGTACTTGCCATGTAGTTGCGTTGCACACAACTCAACAAGTCGTCGGGCCACAAAAAAAATTACATTTTGATCACAGATTTTGATTACAGAATAAACAAGATAGTTTTGACAAAGAAAGAAGATATCTTAAATTTAGGAGTTCTGTTAGACTGTAAATTAACCTTTTCAAAGCATAAAGAACGAATGTTGGATTCAGCATATAAACTACACTACTCCCTTTTCTGATAATAAATGTATTTCTGATATTAATATGTAATAAATGTAATTCTGATACTTAAAATACTTTACTTTGCATACGTCAGAAGCATTTTGGAAAACTTCAGCGTTATATGAAACCCACACTACATGTATATCCAACATTAATGATATAGATAAAATACGCGCATACTATTGATATGACTTTTGTACATGGTATTTGTAATGGTTATTTTGATTGTGATCCCTTAAAAGAAAAGGTACTTTTTTGTAAATATAGGACTAGAAATATATCTCGTTTTGAAGGTAAAAAGACAAAAAAATTAACCGAATTACATAGAAGTTTTAATAATAAATTTTACTCATTAGATAATTTCTAGTTAATACGATGAACTTTTAAAAAGTTTATTAAAAATGATTTCGCTAGACTGACATATACATATACACGCACAAATTATACGCACGTTTGCACTCGCTCACACACACACCAGTTTTTTATAGGTTATCTTTGAAACTTTGTATATTTTTTACGTTATGCTCTCAATCTGTTCTCTATAATAATTGGATAATATAATGTAAATGGCTGTAGATAAAGTTTTTATTTTTGTATGTAAACTAACTAAGAGCTGTGGATTTTATAAAACAATAAATAAAAAAGTAAAGAGATGCACTTCTCTCAGCAAGGCCAAGGTATCATGACGTCCCGTAAGAACTGGTTCGTTAACAATTCGCTATTGACCGAGCAGCTCGAATGATAGAAGTTGATTTTTTGGTACCTCTGCTCACAGACAAGACCTCTAAAACTGCACTTAGCAACTGTAGTCACAGTGGTTCATTCTCGCTCAATATAAAGTTTTCGTAAGTTCAAATTTGAATCTAAACTGTTTTCATTTTCTCGTTTGTGCACGGTGATCGGCTGTGATAAATACTGTATTTCTAGTCGGTAGTTTATCTTTCAATAGATTATCGCTTTGATATCTTATATCCATTAAACTAGCTGCAGCCGACGTTGACTACGAGGAATAAACGATTAAAACTTTAATTTTTATATATACATTTAAATTGTTTATTCATTCCAGTCCTAATTTACAATATTTTGTACGGAAAATAACAATGTATTCTTTGCTCATACTTCAGTGGAAAACCTGTCCCAGGTAGAAATCTCTTGGTACAGCGCCTCTCCTGGGCAGTCAGTGGCAGATACTTGGCGGTGTCCGATCAAAGAGTAATCTTGACTAATGTATCCCAATTCAATGCCAGTTAAAATTAGCTGCTTCACGATTGCTAATTCAGATTCGGATGGCAGCGCCGCTATTAAATTGTAGAACTAATATTATTAAATTGATTTGAATGACACAAAAATAAAAACAGATTCAAATGCATAAGGTAGCTGCCTCCGTAGCCACTGGAGTGGTAAAGGGGTGCGTGTGCTTTAGAGACTGGAGGTCGTGATTTATCATTTTAGGCGATCATCCAATTGTCTGAAAAGAAAGATAATCCATGCGTCGGATGGGCATGTAAAAAGTCGGTCCACCCACATTGGACCAGCCTGGTGGGATACGGTCCAGAAGCCCCCTAATGGAAGAAGAAGGCGTGCAGTAGGGGGCCTATGTCCAGCAGTGGAATAACACAGACTGATGATGATGATGCATAAGGTTCACGAGTATCGTTTATGATCTGTATTTATTAATTGCGTAATTATTCATTTTCATATACAAATAATATTCTTTAGTTTTACGTTGCCTTTTTACTAGGTCAGGGTTTGTTATGTTTTGCATATTTCATTTTATAATGAAAAAGTAAAAAAACCTATAAACTTAATTTTTAACTTTTGATAAACATTAAAGTTTTCTGATCAACCACTGTGTGTCAAGTCTACAGACATTTTGTTAAGTTGGAGGAATGGGCAAGATTTCAATTTTTTTATTATTTTTAATTTCCTACAGATTCAGTTCGTCGTAAACTACTATAGTGTGTACGTAAAATGCACTTTTACCATTTTATATTACCCTCGTTATTATTTGAAAACTATAAGTAAGTGAGTAAGGAAAGTTACATGTTTAATGCGTTGATCAATGCACTAATAAACTTACGAATTTTTTTTTATGAGAAACTATTCGTTATAACTGTTACTTACAGCTCCAATCTCCTATTAACACAATTCCGATACTGTTCATGTTATATCCGAACGCATGAGCTCCGACCGCACTCCAGCCACGGCCTTCATACACCGCTCCGTCACTACCCACAGCAAAGCTGAAAACACGACGCTGCTAAAATATAATGAATATACAACGATTTCTTTTTGTATATCTATATATATAAAAGAGATTCCCAACTATATATTGACTCATCACGATATCTCTGGAACCATAAGGCGCAAAGACTTGAAATTTGGTAGGAATATTCCTTTCGCCGAGTAGAGGTCAGCTACGGATTTTACGAAATTCGACCCACATGAGGGGTTGTTGTGGGGGTTGCTAGTTCATTATATTTCAGCAGTCTGACTGTACTTTGCTCTCCTGCAATAGTCGTTTGGTCACAAAAGAAGGAAAGCTCGATCAAATTTTCTCTCTTTTTTTAACCATTTTCTTATGTTATTATGGGGTTGACTCTTGTTCGTCCGGATTTACCTAAATAACACATGTGACCTCCACAAGCCAAAACGTTAATTAGTATTAAGAGCATTTACTTGTATCCTATGTCGGACCATCCTTGCGTGAGCTGGTGGTAATCTTGTATACTCTTCATCGCCGCAGTACATGCCTCTCTGGTATAGCACGCTGCAGGCTGATGGGTATGGTGGATGATGACGTAAGGAACCGGAAGGCTTAGTTCAGCCACGGCAAATGGTGCTCTGGCTCCCCATACTTCTCTTGCTACGAACTGAAGCTTTTTGCAACTGAAAATTAAATTTCAATTACAAAATGTTATAGGTTAAATGAAGGTAGATAGAATTAGGATAAATATCTGTTAATTTTAATTAATTCTACTATACTCTTATTAGTATCTAAAATTTAGGATTTTCCTTGTTTTTAATATAACTGAATAGTGCAACAGCCTCTTGAATTGTCACAAAAAAGCAAACATCATTTCAATCATATACGATATGGAATATATAAACTTTAAAAAGCCTAAAGTTGAATTTGTAGACACGTATCTGATTAACAAGATTTAGATATCAGATTTTGTTCAAATGCTTTCAAGAACTGTGCGGGCGCACCAAATAATTCTTCAAATTTATAAATTGGCATTGATCGTTAAAAAAATAAAAATGGGGAAAATAATTAAATTATTACAATAATAAGTGCTTATGCCAATTTTTTAAATATTTACATATACAACACAACATTTACAGATTATATTAATTCGTTTTATATATATATATATATAAAATTTGCATGACACATAATTTAAGTATTGGCCGTTACGATTATAAAAGGTGACTTGTCAGATTTTTTTTGATATTGAATAGATTTTTTTTTCCAGAAATACTTTCTAGTTTTCGTTTTAATTGGCATACCGTCTTACCACATTTATGACTCGGATAACAGTATGCTGCCGATATGAACGCGACAAAACACGCAAGTCTTCGGATCGCCATCGCACCTGAAATATGAAATCAACACGAATTGTAAAGACTAATGTTAAAACTATTTATATAATATGTAATTATTATAAATATATCCTAATTAGATAGATACGAATCTTCGAGTGTCATTAAGATATGCCGATATCGATATTTACTTCAATACCGTATCGATAAAATCATCGGCACTTTGGTCAAACCTCGCTACTTCAAACTGATTAAAATTTTAGTATATGCTGATTCGACGTTAAGAATTTCAGAAGCAGAATTTAAAGGAAAACATGATGGGTATTTGTTTTACTTTTTTATAACAGGATTAACTCATCGTCATTAGCCTGTGTTAGTCCACTGCTGGACATTGGTCTCCCCTTATGTCTTTCCATTAGGAGTTTTTTGGGCTGGTCCTATGTGGGTTGGTAGGTGCATCTATGACACTTGTATCATCTTACTTTTTAGACAATTGGACCTTGGAATTTCCTGACCAACCAGAAAACAACGATTACACAAAGTTGTTTCCCCGCGGGATTTGAACGCACGACCTCCGGTTTATAAAGCAAGAGCAAATATCCCTAGACCACGGAGGCGGTTAAAAGGATTGACTATGGTGTTAATTTTTTAACCGCCTCTTAATTATATGAACACACCAACCTGCATTGGACCAGCGTGGTGGGATACGGTCCAAAAACCCTCTAATGGATAGGGGTGTATTAGGGGAGGCCTATGTCCAGCAGTGGACTATCAGAGGACTATCAGAGGCTGATGATGTGATGATGATGTGAATTACATGAAAGAACGGATACGTACACAAACAACATAACGTTAAAAACAAGATCAAGTAACTTTATAATTTGATTATAGGTGATAAATTATTGTTTTCAATGATTAGGAAGCAAAGTAAAGGAAATAAATATATTAACATTTCAACACCTATAAAATCTTAATTAGGGAATTAAAACATATTTATAAATTTAATTATCTTTGTTTGTCTATTTTCTATATCGAGAAAAGGCTAATGTTTTCTATGAAACGCAATATATATTGATATATCATAATATACCGATTATAATACAATACTTAAAATCTACTAGACGATATAATTATGGAATTAACTTAAACGCGAATAAATTTTATCTAAGAGGTTATATTATTACATTTTGCCAGTTTAATAACTCTTAGTAAATACTTATTTTTTATACAAATATTTATCATACTAAGGCAATCTACTAAGGATGATGCGCGTTCAAGCCTCTGTAGGGCAGGCACATTTCCATAAAGCGATTTGGCCCAACATTTTATGTACTTAGACATTGTATTGTATAATATATAATTATATTTATATTCTTTCAGTCTTAATTCAGACAATCGGTATTGAAATTTTATTTATTGTATAAACATTACATAATCCAAGCGACATTTCAAATTAATGAAATAATTAATATGTCTAGTATACTATAATGAAGATATAATACAAATAAATACAGTGTTTAGGCACAGTATTCATGTTTTCCTTTTACCATTTAACTTTTTAATCGAATAACAAGCGAGAAGCTCACATAGATCTTTCATAACTCACATATATCATTAACAGTTTCTAATTAATCGAATATGTAATAAGTACCTTAATAGGAGAAAAAACTAAATATATTTCAGAAGGTTAAAATTTGCTGAGATTTTTTATTAGAAAATACAAAATGTCCGTCTTAAAACAAAATTATTATAAAAAAAAGTTATTACCTTTTTAACGCCACTGCGGAACCTGTAGATAAAATAATAACTGAATATCGTTTAGCATGCATTATTAATAGTATATATAACATAAGTGATTTGTTTGATAAGGATACGAAATTGGGGATTTGATTACTTTCGACTGATTGTATTCGATAACAGAAATCCGATTTCAATATATTAGGCTGCGTAACGTTTAATACTATTATCTTATTCAATATGTTTATGTGTGTGTAAATGATAAATGTCATTTAAAAACTTATTTTTTAATGGATAATCAGCAGAATTATTTTATAATTTTATTACAACAAATGTTTTAGACTTCACAATGTTGCAGGAGACTAACGTTTTATTTTAAATTGGGCTTCATTGACGATTATTTTAATGTCTTCAACGTAATAACAGGTTGCATATTAAAAGTAACTGAAAGTAAAACTTTGGCGTTAAAAAAAAACTTAATAGTTTTCTCTATTCAATAAGTTAAAATTTTATCTTTTCACAATTTAGAAGTATATAAGCTTTAATTTATTGTTTTAAACGTTACCATCGGCTAGAAAAGACGGCCTTCAATTGTAAAAAAACTACAAAAAAAAAGCATAGTGAACTATTTTTTAATCATTCTTTGTAAAATATTTTATATAAAGTGGAAAGAATACAAATTTTACTATGCGTTCCTTTTGACGTCTGAATTCCATTTTGAAAGAGTACGTCACTATATTCACCTCGCATCGTTGCTACTTCCGTTCCATACGCACCTACAGCGCTCTCTATCGTGTCCGGTAATGTCCTGACTTTAAAGTGTATCCGATTCCATCCACATTTATACAAAATAAAAACAGGCTTAACGCCAAATAGGTTACCTTAACTAAGCAACTTTCATCACTTTTCGGTAAAGCTTGGATAGCCGCTATGACGGTAAAAACTTTAAAAAGTTTTTTTACGTGGGGAAATGCGTAAAAAAACCCGTCCTCGCGTTTTTGCGCTCTTCTATAACCCAATACGCGCTCGCTACAGAGGCAGCCCCACCACCGGCCTGTAGCGCACAACACCTAAAGGCGCGTCAGATCTTGCATGTCTTTCGTCGCGGCTTCAATACTGACAAAAAGCAGACTCCACTAAATCTCCAAAACCGGTGGTAGGTCCCCTGTTTAACCGGTAGTAGGTCCCCTGTTTACAGGAGACCGTCTGGGTGGGTACCACCGCGTTGCCTATTTCTGCCGCGAAACAGTAGTGTGAAAACACTGTTGTGTTCCGGTTTGAAGGGCACCGTAGCCAGCGTATTTACTGGGTAAACGAGACTTAACACCCTATGTCTTACGGTAGGCAGCTCGTTGGCGATACCACTGGTATTGGTAATGTCTATGGGCGTCGGTGACCACTTCCATTAGGCAGCCCGACTGCTCGTCTGGCTGCGTATGCCATAAAAAAAAATCTGTTACCCATTGTTCTTGGAGAGGCTTCAAGAGTCTTCCACGTCCAGTCTTACTCCTAACACACAAGGCTGTACTGAGCGAGACAGTTATCCTAACTGCAAAAACGCATCATCGTCGATGCAACGACATGATTTATGATGGGCCTCGGCTCCATTCAGACACTTTCTCAAGGAATACTTTTTATAGCTAGAAGAGCTCTAACTAACATTACTACCACTTCTTGAGGCGTTGGCGCTGGGAGAAGAAGTGGCGAAGGAAAATTCAGCAATAATCCTATCTCATATGAAGTTAAGCCACGGTTTCATATAACAAAGGGTCTGTAAGTTCAACCTCACCGGTGGGACCGATGTCATGTGTGTGTATGTGTTGTCCTACACTACGTAGTATAAAACTTTGTGGAGGTTTACACTATACATATAGAACCATTCAAAAAGTGAAAAGCTACTGTAGTAACAACAGTTATAAGTGTTGTTTTTCTTATTTTGTTTTAAAAATATATCCTGTCCTCTCTAATTAAATATTAAAATAGAGCAGGTTGTGCCCTAAAAAGACAAGAACATGTCTTTGTCTTTGAAAATCATAACCCTGTGCGAAAAAAAATGAAAACGCTGGCTAAACCACAGGAGATAAAAAAAATATTTGACTAAATTACACGTTAGCATAGCATAGCTCAGAATTCGTCTTCAAATGTCACAACGTCCTGCAATTAAATCGCAAACGGCGCCGTAACCGTAATGACAGATTGAAAGTATGTTATGTACATATTTTTTGTGCTTTTTTAAATTGTCTATAATAAATCCGCAAATGCATATATCTCTGTTTTAGGAATAACCCACAATAGCCCTTTTAATTTAAAACAGTGTTAAAGATTGCAATATTTTATTTTATTATAGTGTAAGTTGAGATAAAGGTTAATGCATTAAAATTCTTCATTCCATGAAACGTGTCATATATAATATTTTCGTTAAATGGACACATTAAAAGATATTATAGATTTAACATGAATGAATATTACAGATTTGAAATTGTCTCGTTGTTACCGGCTTATATGCGCAAAATGTTTATATACTGTTTAAAGTCGGTAATTTTTTTGCTTGAAAGTTCACATGTTTCTGAATGTAGTCTTTTGTTTGCTTCGAATCGGAACGTCTTTTTGAAAATGGAGAAAATCGGAGGGAAAGTCGTTATTTAAACCTGTGTCGAAAAAAATAAACATCATCAAAAACGGTATATGACGCGTTGTCTATTTTATATATATCAAATTGTATATTCTTAATAAGTTATCTTATAAGTAATTTAATTTGGCAGACGAGATGGGCTTCCGTCGCTATTACTAACAGAGATTTCTTACACAATGTAGGATATTGTGATTCCTTAAGTAGTGCTTCATCATGTCAGCCCTTATCGTCTACCTTATTTTCGATACTTAATGTTTTTTCATTTAAGTTTACTAATTTTAAATATTTTGAGTCATTTGCGAATGCTCACAATTACAGGTTTTAAAAGACTATTTTCGATATTTTCAACATTATAACACTAGTAAGATAAACCAATTGAACGCTTATTAATACCGCTGTTACAATATTGCCTTATAATTTCAAAGAAAACTTGTAATAACATTATTCTGTATATTACACATTTGTGTAAATTATTTTTCCTTAAATCCGTAAATAAACATCGTGAATCAATATAACGCAATCGTCCTAAGAATTAAAGTGACACGTGTCGTAAAGGGCTATCAGTCTCGAGGGGGTTTACCGTAGATTTGACATTAACACAAGTAATCTGATTGTCCTCTATATATAAATTGTGATTCAATAAATATTATTGCTTGCGTAACAGAAATGAAACAAAATCATTTCAAAACTGTCAGGCTATTAGACGTTTATATCTGTGGAGACCAGCTGCTTTCCGTCGGCGTTATCTCACATAATAAAAATTTCTTCACAGATTCTCTTTTAATTTGTAGACAAACACAAAAAAAAAACAAAAAGAGGAATCGGTCAAATTGTTCTTGATATTTGCACTTAGCTATATATGTTTATATCATAGATAGAGAATGAAATTTTACATCCAAGATCAGGAATCTGTGACCGGTAAAATAATATTTATTAAATATATTCTTCACAAACACAAATATGCAAGCGAGCTTAACGCTTTAGAAGATTACTACAAAGTTACAGGATTAAAATTACGCTAAGATTAATCAATGTTATTATTGTAAGTACAATAAAAAAACGGTGAATAATTAAATTGTATTACTGAGAATATACTACTGTATTTATACAAAATGTACACAAACAATTCAATATAATTTCATGAATTTTGAAAATGTTTAATTTATTGAATAACGTCCCGTCCAAGTGATAAGTAATTGTGACTTTGTTTCAATTGTAACAAATCTGGTTTCTTATGCTTATATTATTATTGCTGTCTAAGGAAACTGCCTTTTCAAGATATTAATTTTAAAACACACGCAAATAACAAAATTATTTCGTTACTAAGAATAAATTACTGCGTAACTACTTAAGAAAATAATAATAAAACTGAAATTCAATATTCATTTAGTTTTGATTTTTATTTATTATTTTTCTCTCTTTTGCTTGATGCTTGCTACATAGGGGATTTATATTAGGTTCCAACATCTTAGGTTTTAT
Source organism: Lamproptera curius (assembly GCA_029286875.1). Taxonomy (NCBI): domain Eukaryota; kingdom Metazoa; phylum Arthropoda; class Insecta; order Lepidoptera; family Papilionidae; genus Lamproptera; species Lamproptera curius. Next base: position 535,778 of record JAGSMT010000193.1, on the reverse strand, counting down.
CTCATGTTTATTTCAGTTAATTTCAAATTAATATTTTTTTTATCAGTAAATAATTTAAACCTGCATTTAAACTACCTTACGCTAAAGGATTATTGTCATCATCAGCCTTTGTTAGTTCACTGATGAACATAGGCCTTCCCTAATGTACGCCTTCTCCATTAGGGGGTTTCTGGACCGTGTTCCACCACGCTGGTCCAATATGGGTTGGTGGGTGGACCGAATTTTAACATTCCGACGCATGGGTAATAGTCGATTCGAGTTTCTTATTAATAGAAAGAGATTCTATCATATCGCCCCCATGTAAGACGTGGGCCCCCTCATTTTTTTTTTACTTTTGAATCTTGATACTTTTGAGCAACAAAAATAATTTCTTCTATACAATTAATTTCTATAGAACTACATAATTTCAAACACACAATATCACCAGTTCAAAAATATTGTCTTTGCCACCAAATTTTAAAGCTTTAAGCACACGATCTAATATTATGCAACTTATGACTCATTACAGTCTAGTTACTAAAACGTTAGTTTGAATTTTACAAATAGATAGTTTTTGCTTTTTAAAACTGTTAATTTTTAGAAATAATGATAGTTTTGCTATAGATGTAATAACATAGTAAATCGAACAAGATGGTAGAAAATTTACCAGCTCAATTGATTTCAACGTCTCTATTAATAATGTTTCAATTGTTACTTATGAACGAAATACATTGAACAATCATAGATAAATTAGGTAACGTTGACCTTCGAACAGGTTTCTTAAAAGTAGTTCAAATTACGAGTACAAGCTTGTTTTTAGGCACAATTGAAAGAATTTCAACTCCTTGTTAGTGTCCAAAATCAACAAAACTAATGTTTACGCTTCGTAAGGACGATAACAATTAACGTTTAAGCGAACAAGACCTGCGGGGAATCATTTTTTTTATTTCACAGCAATTCTTTAAATCAGCGACGGACATAACCTTCTTGATAAATTACCGATGATGTCAGAAATTAGATTTGGTTTCGGAGTTCGTATTTAAAAAATCTAAAAAAATTGCCTCGTAATATATAAAGTTCGGTCGGTCAGTACACTTTACTCATGCGTTAGATTTGATCAGAGCAACTCGTTTAGTATTTGAGAATCTGAGATGACGTCGTTTAAAATAAACATTCTTGTGTTGTTAACTGTGGCAGTGTGTTTCTATATTGTTAATGGAATACCACTGTTTGAGTCGGTGAATACTAGTAACGGTAAGATATTTTTAATACGATTATTAGGATAATAAAGTTTATTTTGTCAAATTATACGCTTGCAGTTATATGTGTGACTCGATAAAAAGTTTTAGATTGCTTTAAGTTGTCGATCATTAAGTTTATTGAAAAATTCTTATTAATTAACACTGGTTTGCGTATTTGGAGGTTTCAAAGTACATTGAATTGGCTAGAGTCCATATATTATCCTTTTTGCGTAATAACCAAAGGAAAAAAACAGAGTAAGACAAACAATGCGCAACTCAATCTCAAAACGATATAAAGAAAAAAAAACCTGCCAATTGCAGTTCAATATTTTTCGTTCGTTGTAATCAATATATTTTAGATAATGCACGGGCAAGATAGTCACCTTCTGACAAGTGGAACGCCCTGCCCAGAAGAAATTTAAAAGAGACACGAACAACTCAAATTAACTCCTCCAGTCGCTGCCTTATATGCTACCATATATGTCCAGTAATTACGCTGCCTACGGTCCGTTATAAGCGAAAAGCAAATCTGTTTTACATTGATGATTTGTTGCCACCGCCATCATCATCACGATCATATCATCACCATCAAGGTACCGAGTCGGTCCTCTGTAAAAACGTTACCCACCATCATTAGAAATGAATAATTCTTACGAAGTTAGTTTATTTAGTAATTCTCCTTCCAGTAACGAAATACCCGTTCCAATACTTCTCCCGTGAAGATTGGGGAGGTGAGCCATCGTCAGTGAAGAAACCATTGAAAAAACCCGTCCCGTACGTGGTCATCCATCATACATACGAACCGGCAGCTTGCAACAGCACGGCAGTATGCAGTAGAGCTATGAGATCGATGCAAAGCTATCACAATAGCAAAGGATGGGGTGACATTGGTTATAAGTCAGTATTAACTTTTGAATATCCATTTAGACTTCACCCATGCACATTTCTTACACTGTTCACTTGTTGAACGAGCTAACTCTGATTATCTGGATGGCTAAAGCTCCCTTGTTTTTTAAGGGCCAAAATGCAACCACCATTCCGATCATATAAATATTCTGTTTATTAGGGTAGCAGCAATATTTATTAAAATGTAAAAGTATTTTTATATATAAATGTTAATCATTTATATGGATATATATTTATGTGTATAATATAATCATACATGCATAATACACATGAAGATTAAAATATATCTCATTTAATATGTGGTCCATTACTGCATTTACTATTACTTTATCCAGTTATTATAAGTCTAAAGTTTAATTTTATCATGACAAAATTGCACTATATTACTGAATGGTTGACTGGGAGACAATAAAAAAGTGATAAAATTAGAAACGACCTTCTTTACATGTTTCTTTCTTTATTTACTTTCTTTTTATACGTGATATTTGTTTATTTGTAACAGGACGGCTTTTAACAGATCTCCAGGCTGCTTCCTTTGTCGTAATTTTAAAGCAAAGCGACTACCTATCAACTAACCACCACACCTCAAACGTTTTACAATTACCTCTGAGGTTTGGAGTTCTAGTATTTTGTTTTTGATTAAGCGAGAGTAAAACAGATTATTAGCAAAATTTTTGTCGCTACATGTTACATATATCTATAGAAGAATGTACTATGACATCTTAGTTAAAAGAGAGTAAATATTTAAATAATGTTTTATTGACAACATTATTCGAGAGTCAGTTTAAGGTCTTATTAATCATTGGTGTTAATAAAAAGCTGATAATAATAAGCAATCTATTTTAGTTTCTGCGTGGGCACTTTGGGCGATGTATATGAAGGTCGAGGATGGGACACCGTCGGAGTACACGCAGGGAGGGCTAACAACCACAGCATTGGTATTTGTCTGATTGGAGACTGGAGAAGTAAGTAAAGCTTTAAAGAATATATTCATTTGTACAATTTTTAATTGAGGAAGGAGAGACATTACACCTAAATAAGTGCGACAAAATTGATATCGCACTCAATGTCATGTTTTTATTTTTTTGTGATTTTAATGATGACTACGCATTGTTTTTTTATAAATAAATAAAATTTAGAGCAATAACAAATCACCATCTAGTCTCGAACTAAACAAAGCTTGTAGTATGGCAACTAGATGACTGATAAATACATGAACTTACTTTTCTTTTGTAAATGAATACATATTATAATAATACAAATACCCAGACACGAGGAAACACTATGTTCAACACGCAATACTTTTCCCGTGGCGGGAATCGAACCCACACCCTCTGTCGCGATAGTCCGTGTTACTACCCACTGCGCCAAACGGTTCGTCAAATATAAAGAGTATAAACAGAACGTGAGAAATAAATTAAAAAAAACATTAAAAGAAACGGTTTTTTTAAAAAGTACATCCTGATTATATAACGGGTTTATATAACAAAACAACATTATTTTAAAATATTTGTCTCTCGGTCTGTCCGTTTGTCTGTCTGTCTATCTCTGTGTCTGTCTGCTTTTTGCATTTTTTAATTTGAAAACAGCAAAATTTGCATGGTTTTTTAAATTTTGTTTGATATAAAAAAAATGTCGGATTTTGTAATATTTTCTTATATAGGTATAGTGTAGTTTGTAATATTTTTTATGTGGAATTTAGTAGCAGTTTTTATTTAAGATTTTTCATATTGTGCCAAATTCGTACATTCCTAGCCAATTTCAGAACTTATAGCTTCACAATCTACACACTATTAACTGCAAACTGACTTTAATGGCACTGAAATCGCAAAACGTCTCACAAAGATGGTCTTAACGAACAGGACCGCCTCTTTTCTTTTCCTTGGACGCATAAATAATCTTACTTTTCATGCGGTATGGAATGTGCCCATAGAGCTACAAACAGTTAGTAAAACGATAGTTCCAATGTAGGATTCGAAACCACGATGTATTCTATGTAAAGCAAGGGCCTATAGCACTAGGTCATAAGGCGAACTGGTTATATATGTATGTATTTGTATTACAGCGATTGCTTCCATCGGTAATAGCTAGTTATCTGCCTAGTGGTAAGTTTTTATGCTTTAGAAACCGGTGGTCGTGCGTTCAAACTATGTTGGAACTTTACAATTTTTTGCGGTTGTTTCCTAGTTGGTTACAGACAATAGGGCTGATCAACCGATTGCTGTTAAGTAAGATGATACATACGCTGTATGGTCAAACGTTGGTCCTGCATCTGATCTCTCCTGGTCGCGTCAGTTCTTCTTCCCATCGGACTTTGAATAAATTCCCTATTTCTTCACTCTGAAAGTGCAACTGTGAATGCGCGTACATTTGAGCAGTATAATATCCCCTGCGCAGTTTGCTGAGCGGCCACCGTAGCCGGATCGACTCAAAGGGCATTATTGTAATTATAATAGCGTTATGTACATTAAATATATTGTATTTTACAGCGGCGTCACCCCCAACTACAATGCTCGAGAGTGCCAGAATGTTGATATCTGCAGGAGTGGAAGATGGACACATCAGTACCAACTACAAGCTCGCCGGCCATAAACAAATAATGTCGACTGAGTGTCCAGGGGAGGCCCTTTTTAATAAGATAACAAGTTGGGATCATTTTACTAAAGAGGTTCCAGAATTATACACAGTACGAACTTAAAGATAAATGAAACGACTTGAATTGTTGACAAATGAATATGGTATTACAACAATATTATTCAAATGTTCTCAGAGAAACTTGTAGAACTTTTTAAAACATGTTAAAAGTTTAATGTTGTATAGTTGATCAAATAAAATTTAGAACAAAAACTGTTTATTGATCTGTGTTTTGGTAATAGATGATATTCATAATATCGGGAAACATGAGGATACTCGCTCTTTTTAAATTTAAATTAAAAAACTTGTATCACTTTGAAGTTCACCATAGTTTACATCCTCTCTTAAAGAAGTCTGGTATTGTTAAAAAAAGCTACGATTGAATATTTGAATCCCAGAATTTGCTTTTGGTTCATATCGATATAAGCAAAGTGATAAAATAAAAATTCCATAGGAGACTAGCTGTTCATCTTCCAATTTACAACAATACATATAAAAACACGTATAAACATCATTATGATTACGCGCCTTTCTTATGATCTTAGTTATTTAATTTAATGAAATGGTCATCATCATCATCATTATCAGCCTGTGTGAGTCCACTGCTGGACATAGGCCGCCTTCTCCATAGGGGCTTTTTTGAAACGTATCCCACCACGCTGGTCCGATGCGGGTTGGTGGGTGAACCGACTTTTTACATGCCGATCATTCATATTCATTTCAGACAATTGGGTGATCGACCCAAATTACCCTAATCAACTAGGAAATAACATTGAAATTGTGGAGTCCCCGCAGGATTCGAACTCACGATCTTCGGTTTCTTAAGCTCTTACCACTAGGCTACGGAGGCAGTTGCAAATGGTCAGTCGCATAAAATGTTTATCTCACAGTAGATCCTGCCTGTTAGAAATAAAACGCAATACTGCAATGTTACCCAACACCTCGTAGTGATAAATGTTGCGTCTCTTTTATACAATATCCTTACTATGCCTTATTCTCAGCTATTTATTTTTTTGGCTACTTTTCCAAAAGAATAACACATTTTACAAAGCGATTGGCATTTGACCTCCACGACCCAAAGAGTCAATTGCATTGTTATGATGGATAAGACATCAGTCGAAAAAACCCGACGTGGTTTTTGTCACGTAAGAAACATTTTATGCTGTCTTTACGGCCAAAAGTCATTCAAACAAATAGGATTACGGTAATTCGATAAAGTTCAATACTCTCAAGTGATTCCCCTGTCGTGTTTGTCGATCATGTTGACTGATGACAAAGAATTATTATTAACAATAAGCCGATAATTCACGTCGTATTTACTTCTGCAACGGGGCTTATTGTAATCAATATAGCAATGCATTAATAGCCCTGTGTGTGTGTTTGTTTAATTATAGTTGTTATTGTAATACGATACAATTTTATAATTAAAAACACATAACATAGCCAAATTCTAGAAGTTTACAATGTTATTACGTCAGTTAGTGGTACATCTTAACGGTAGGCGGTTCGTTTTACAATTCTACGTATAACACAAAATTTAACAATATTTCGGGACTTTTAAAACTAAGGTCACATTTCTTTTATCTTGTAGAGGTGGGCTTAACCAGGATTTTTGCAAAATTGTATCTCCAAATTAGGTTGTCTTCTAGAAAATGTACAAACGTTAATATTAAAATTTGTAGAACGGACGGTAAGGCACTACAAAACAATTCTTCTTTATTCACTATCAGATATTTAATAAATAAGTATAAGTTTAATTTCATTTGCGTATACATTTCGTATACAAAACACTATGCTAATGACGTAATATTCTTCCCCTAGTAGGATTTAATAATAAACCGCCAGAGATAGAATGAACCAAACATCATACCAATCGTCAGATAATCCGCTTGACACAGGGATGGTCCTGACCATTGTGTTAAAGGGTTTCAGTTCAAATTCATGATAGGAACAAAATTGTGTCATAAAATGTGTTTTTTCGTGTGCATACATAGAAAATATATTTTTACTAAGATAGGTTTATGCAGTAATGTTTGATAATATAAATGAAACCCACAAACTTTTGCAATATATACGCAAAAGTTTTTATAAAAATTAAATATTTTACAATAAATTAACTATTTTCTACCCGATGGCGCAAATTATTTTAACGCAATAGCCTAAAATAATCTATAGAATAGAATAATACGCAATTTGTACTGATCGTAATATTACAAAATATTTGAAGACCTTAAAAAACAGCCGACATGAGACTTTCTTCACATTAACAGCTTATTTAGCTCTGCATATTAGAAACTTTACTATTTAGACTTTAATATTTGAAACATATATACGTTAGTATAATAATTAGTTTTTAATACAAAGAATAATAAACAATATAAAATCATTTTACAATTAAAATAAACAGTGTCGCAATAACCTCTAGTATTATATTTTATGCAAGTGATAAATGAAAAAAAGGATTAATGAGATTAATTGATTATGTGTTCAAAGTATTGCATTTTTGATTTAATATCAGTATTTTGATTATATATGTATATTTGAAAGAAAACATTTATGATTGCTGATAACAATTAGCCGCATCAATATTGGTAGGTTTTACAAAATGGCTGAATTTTAGACTATGAAGCGAAACAATAAGTTATAAAAATATTCATGAATCAATATTTTTTTAAACATTATATATCTTTTTTTTATTGGCAGACGAATAGTCGGGCCACCTGATGGGAAGTGGTCACCGACGTCCAAAGACATCGGCAATACTAGTGGTATCACCAACGCGCTGCCCACCGTGAGACATAGGGTGTTAAGTCTCGTTTACCGAGTAAATACGCTGGCAACAGTGCCCTTCAAAACGGGACAACAGCAGTGTTTTCACACTACAGCTTTGCGGCAGAAATAGGCACTGCGGTGGTACCAACCCCGACGGTCCCCTGTAAAAAAGGGGCCCACCACTTTTGAGCAGATGTGTATAGATTGGGAAATATCCCCAACTTGTAAGTTTATAAAAATGCAAATTTTAGCCAACCTAAAAAAAGACTACTCGTTAATAAAAAAAATAAATACTAATTTTCTGTTTTTAATAGAAAGAGTGATTGAAGAGGAATGTTTATGTGTATAACACATGCTCAATATTGTAGGGAAATTTTCTATTAGCATAGCTCGCATGCGAAGCAGGGGCGGGTCGATAGTTATAAACTAAAAATAAAACGTTATACATTATAAAAGCAAGTATACAAGACTAAGATTATTATAATGTAGTTTACGATATAATAATAACTAAAAAAGAGACTCCTAACAACATGGGATGTGCCAGAATTCAGCATAAATTGATTGGATTAGAATGTTTATGTTTTAGGGATTCTTTGCTTTGTCTTTTTTTATATGATTTTGATTACTATTCAATATTAAATTCATCACCAACCAACACGCATTGGATCAGCGTAGTGGAATACGGTCCATTAGAAGAGGCCTATGTCCAGCAGTGGACTAGCACAGGCTGATGGTGATGATGATTTATGATGAAGTTTTATTAAGAAATTAAATACATTTCACACTTCTAAGACGTGGAAATGGGTTAAAACTATAGTGTATTAAGAAAACAATGCGTTGTATATCAAAATGATGAATGCCTTTGCAAACAGATTACTTTTTTCATTTTATAACATACTGTTCAAATAAAATGATAAGTTTTCGTAACTTATAACATTGCTAGCTATGCCTTGTGGTTTCTCCCGCGTGGTAAGCAAAAGCAAAAGCAAAAACAGGAGAAATTGCTAGTAGCTTAAATATTCATCATAAGCTTGCGGGCCTTTACTAAGTAACGTAAGTTGACTAAGTAAAATAAATATTGTTTATACAAACTTAACTGATATGATATGTAAGGTATATTGTTAAGTTTAAGCGAATAACAGTAACAAATACTTACAAACCTACTGGTTTATCATGTTAGTTATAGCGTCGTCTGTCTAGCGTTTTCATCGGGGAAACATTAACTAGCTATCGATCACTCTACGATGATCAAGCAATGACAGCGAATTGTTATTTACACCGTTTGAAATCGCTTATTTTGAGTTAAATCTTTCCTAATTTAGTAAGATAATGTACTAATAAATACATTTTTCATGATCATTAACATTTCTTCTACATTCAATTTATTATTCACTTCTATGGATAGGTCTATTGTAAAATTTTAATAAGGCTGTATGTATGACTTTATTTACCTCCTAGCTTCCGCTCGTGACTTCAGAAGCAACACTTTTGCTTTTTATGGCATACGCAGACAGACGAGCAGTAGGGCCACCTGATGGGAAGTGGTCACCGACACCCATAGACGTTGACAATACCAGTGGTATCGCCGACGCCTGCCTACCGTGAGACATAGGGTGTTAAGTCTTGTTTGCCAGTAAATACGCTGGCTACGGTGCCCTTCAAACGGAACGCAGCAGTGTTTCACACTACTGCTTCGCGGCGAAATGGGCACCGCGGTGGTACTCACCAGACGGTTTCCAGTAAACAGGGGACCTACCACCGGTAAACAGGGACCTACCACGGTGCTTTCAGCTAAAGTTAACTTTAACCCGCAGTTTAGTTTCCGTAAAAGGTAAAAATATGTAATAATAAACTTTTACAGGTGTAAACATTATTTTAGTCCTTTTTTTATTACTCTTACACTCTTATTTGTTTGAGTCAGATGACTAAATAATATTTAGGGTAACGAAAGAATTATTGAAATCGGACCAGCAAAGCGAACACAAACAAACAAATAAAATTAAGATTTAAGATAAGAGATAAAATTCATTTTTTATTCATAACTTACGCTATGAATCTTAAAAATTGCTCGAGGTGGTAAATATGAACAGCTTTTAGTAATTAGTGGGGCACTTTAGTTGAAATGGTGGCCAAGTATTTACATAATAAGTAATGGGAACCTATTTTTAAGAATGACTTTATGTTATATTCTTAAAAATTGTCATTGAAATCAGTTTAATTTGCAAAAAAACATAAATAAAAAACGTACTTAATTATATGCTTATGGGCGTGTGCTTTACAAACCGGAGGTCGTGGGTTCGAATCCTGCACCGGGACTAGACAAATTTTCATTATTGTTTCCTAGTTGGTTAGGACAATTTGGGCCGATCACCCTATTGTCTGAAAAGTAAGATGATCTATGCGTCGGATGGGCATGTAAAAAATCGGTCCACCCACTAACCGCATTGGACCAGCATGGTACGGTCCAAAACCCACTAATGGATAGGGTGTATTAGGGAGGTCTATGTCCAGCAGTGGACTATCACAGGCTGATGATGATGATGACTTAATTAATGCATTTTGAGTCAATCTCAAATCATTAAATAGATACTTATAATTCCAATATTTATATAAATCTAAATCTATGTCACTACGTGTATAAATCTGTTTACGATTATTCGTACACGTTGACCTCAGGAGCAAAGACTCTGTAAGAGTTGAATGGCTTCTTTGTCAAAGGAAGCTTCTTTATAATCCACACAAGATGTGCAGCAGAGGAAAATGTTTCAAAAGTCAATAATGTCAACTTTCTATATTGCTGCGAGAACTAAGCGACATGATACATCAAGCGTTCTGTCTGATGTATTCTTCCAAGAGATTAACATCTAAATTAGGTTACTTACAACTAATAACAACGTTCGCTCGCTACTTTGTTGCTAATGTAATCTTGCCCGTATTGTGCACATTACTTCTTTATTTATTTGGCTTAACTGTAGTATAAAATAATTAACGACGGAACCATTGTTTTGCTCAAGTCATTTTGTTACTAGAAATGTGTTTCTACTTCCCAGAAGTGGTGAATGCCACGTGTCTAGAAGTTTCGTTTATCGCCCGGTCGCAACGAATGGGGAAAGTACCGCTTTGAAAAGTCACATATAAATGACCAACACTCACTGTTCCGATACATTATTTGTGTGCACATTTCGGTTCGGTAGCAATAAGTTTAAGGGATTTATTATGACGAACGTAATGTATATTGTAAGTGTGTCGGCTGTGGTTTGCTTGATCGTGACTAATGCCATGCCAAAATTGAGCATCGACGGTGAGTTATGCTTACATTGTTTTACATGATTTTATTTAATATACATATGTGTCACTACCTTCGTAGCCCAGTAGTATGGGCTCGCACTATAGAAATGGGCGTTCGTAGGTTCGAATGCCGCATTGTTGTTTGGTAGTTGATTAGGGAAATGTGGGTATTCGAAACCCGTCGCCCTGAGAAGTAAGATGATCTATGCTTCGGATAAACATGTAAAAGGCATTGTCCTTGTTACTTTCCGTCCCGTCGGGCGCGTACCGACAGTTTACGTGTACCCTTGAGGACTATAATGTCTCCTGCGTAAATGACTGATCTCTAACATAGATCTACCAACCTAGCCGATGGGGCACAATTTAATTATGTATGTGCTAAGAACAAATAAGCAGGCCGCGCACATGAAGATACGTAATTTAACATTTTCATAAGGATTGGAAAATTCACAACCGATCCCGATCAAGTTCTAGGATGTTTTGCATGTATGCTTCCAGACAATGACAAGGCAAGTACCGCCATGTTAGGCGGTAAAAGGATTTTTTAAACAGCATCCGCTGTGATTAGCGGGAAGTGTCGTACGTCAATCAGCGTGTTTGTATATATAGTATTTTAAGACATCGGCCCGCGTTGTAGACCTTCTTCTTCTCGATCTTTGTAAAAGTTCAAAATTTTTTTGAAAGCTTTACTGACAAATAAAAATTCGTCCTCTCTCAAAACATGGTAGGAACTTTTTTAAATGTGATAATGATGGAGCTGAATTGACTCTATCTTATGTGTATTCAATTTTGGTACCATGGTGGCGGTTTGGGACCCTTAGCGTGGAGGCTAGGTGCCCTGAATCTTCAGTCAGATTTATCAGTCATTTAGTTAGCAAATAAGTATTTTTTCGAATTAGAAAGTTTTCAGTTTTGTTTATCAACTGTTTTTTTATTAAATATAAAAAACGTTAAATATTAGATCCAGGACGCCTAAAGTACTTCACTAGAGAAGACTGGGGAGCGGTACCATCAACAGATCTCCGACCAATAAACCAACCGGTGCCGTATGTGGTCATCCACCATACGTATAAGCCGGACGCCTGCAATACGACAAATCAGTGTTTTGAATCTATGAGGTCAATGCAGGCTTACCATATGGGCATGGGATGGGGTGATATCGGTTACAAGTGAGTACTGTCTGAATTAAATAAAGATAAGTAATTAAAGTAAAGATTGCTTATATCTTATAGTGTAATAATATAGATTTATTTATTTACTTTATCTTACTATGTTATGGAAAAACTCATTTTAAAATATTTTCTTTTGCTTACCTTGCTAGCTCTTCACCACCCAAAGGTTGGCTGGTAGACAATGCCATCGGCATTAAGGCCGCCTTTGTGTTTAACAATGTTTTGTGCATAAAGAATAAATAAAATAAATAAAGTAAGATTATAAGTATAGAATTAATAATACTTCTCTTTTAGGTTTGCTGAAGTTATGGTTTTTATTCTAAGTTATTATTCATTAACTAGTTGATCCGGCAGACTTTGTACTGCCATAGTCGATAAATAATATATCTTAACATTTGTATGACATTTATCAATATACAAAAAAATAATCTGGTATCTAGACAACAACTGTACTAAATCTTCCAGCAGTAGTTAGGTAGGTTGAAGCTTCAATTCGTTTTCTAAACGACACATCGAAATTTTTCATATTTGTTTACCTTTTAAACCTTCCCTGGACCTCCACAAATAGTTCAAGACCAAAATTAGCGAAATCGGTTCAGCCGTTCCCGAGTTTTAGCGAGACTAACGAATAGGAATTGATTTTTATATATAGCTAAAGTATATATTAAAGATGATTATCTTCTATATTTATTTTACTTAAAAATCTTGTTTTGAATTAAATATACACAGCTGAGCCTCATGTCTTGGGCAACATCTAAGAGTGTCCTTAAAATAATTACGGAAATTCCTAATTATAAAAAACTTTTAATTATAATTCTTTACATAAACGGTTAAGAAAGCGTCTTCGCTTTTATTCATTTACTTTAAAATTCCATACCTATCTGTTGATTATCGCCACCATAAAAAAGTAGAAACAGCAGATTATATGAACCTGAACTTCAAACCATATTCATAATTTTACTACAACGTAGCACAAAATGTAGACTTCACCAGAAAGATTTGATATGATGACCTTTTATTTTAAATAAAACGTAGCAAAAAAGCAAGACGCTCATCTGATGGCAAGTATGTCCTGCCAATAAAGAATACAGAGTTATACAATACAAGTGTGCTCGCCGTCTTAACATATAGGACGTTACTTCTTGCCAGTCCTTATCCAGTAGCCATCAACTTGGCTACTTTCAGACTGTTATCTCGTATACCCAGTAGCCATCGACATGGCTACTGTGTTTCACAGTAATGATTTTAATGTACTGATAGCACATATTGTAGAAATATCCACCCGGTGCGTCCCCAGTCAATCTTTGTAAAATTCAAATTTTTTTCAAATTCAAATTCAAATATCTTTATTCAATATAGAAGTTTACACTTGCTTATTGATTGTCAAACACACTACCACCGGTTCGGAAAAGGACGCCTCAGACCTGAGAAGAACCGGCGAAAGAAACTCAGCGGGCTATTTTTTATGTCATCTTTTAAAAATAACAAACAATTTGATAATTCGGCATTACATATTATGCAATTTTGAAACAGGACCTGGAGCGAGCATTCCATTACCAGGCTGTGTTATCATAGATATAAAGAAAACATAACCCATTAAAAATTATCAGTATGACTTCGACGATTTTCTTGCGACTTCTTAACTAATAAGATTAGTCTCCATTGGGCCTTTAGTACAAAATATCCGAAAGAACACATTAAAAATTAGCTACAAAAATACCTGAAACTCTGCGGGTCCTAAGAATTGATCAATTATATATCAATGATTAGGGTTTGATAGATATAAATTTTCTAATTGTAATAGTTTTTGAATAGCTTGGAAACATGAAACGAAAGTTATGAGATTATTGTTCAAACAAATTGCAATAAATTAAATATATTTAATATTCCCTATAAAAAAATTAGTGTTGCATTTTTTGTTCAATGAAATCAATAGGTTTAAATATGAGAATTCATGGTATGCGTACTAATATATTCTGATTAAACAGACTTACACACATACAAATTCATGTGCGTTACACTAAATATATAACCGATAAAAAAAAATTTTCGGTAATGCTTGCAGTCTTTTAAATGCCACAAAATACTTAAATCTTACTTTAAAAAAATCAATGCAGTATTTTTCCCCCTTTTTTTAAGAAAACGAAATATATGCAAAAATACCATTGCTTTATCGGGAAGTCCCTAGATAAGATAACACCTACTCATTACAACGGAATGGCAAAAGGAATAAACATCTTAAATTCAATTATTATCGATATTACAATTCTTGATGGACATGTAAATTGCACTGACGCGTGTATCATAGTATTTCATCGTTTACTTTATGGCTGTTGTGAATTTTATACAAATAAAGTATAGTATATTATCCTTATGTGCGGTAATTAGTTTTAATCATGCCAAAAGTTAGCATAGAAATCTCCTTCGTTAATGCTTCAAAGTTCTTGGTAATACCTATTGTTATAACAATGTAGATAGAGCATTATAAAAGTAAATATTTGTATGTAGGTATGTAATGTGTAATTATAATACGTAATGTAGCTGACAATATCATGTGGTCTTGCAGCATTTGTGCGCTTTGTTTAATAATTAGGTAATATTTAGATTTGTCCCTTTTTATATTCACCTTCTTTATTATATCTTATTTTTGCTAGCTTTTGCTTGGGCAGTGACGGAGGTGTATACGAAGGCCGCGGCTGGGACATTGTGGGAATCCACGCTGGTCGTGCCAACAACTTCAGTATGGGCATCTGCCTGATTGGTGACTGGAGGGGTACGTATATCTGGTAACATTTCAAATTCAAATAATTTCAATTCAATATAAAATTGTTAGACTCGCTTATTAGTAGAATGTCAGGGACCTCTAAATAACGAGGAAATTCTTTCTTGTAACCTTTTAAAATATATACAGCTATAGAATACATATTTAAAATAAGTATTCTGTAACTGAAATGAATATCCAAATTTGAAAAATCACTCGAAATTTAATTACACCTTCAAAAACATCACGGATCCACCCCAAATGTAAATTATAAATTTTGTATAACCTTGGTAGATTCCGAAGTCCTACTATGGAGTACGGAGCAGCGGCCTGCCTAATAGCAAGCTGAGAAGCACGATCCCTACTCTATATGCTTGGTTGAATTGCATTACCTTCTATACAATTCTTTAACAATTTACTATTGGTTATTCTACCCAAATTCTTTATACCTTTTTTTTATACTTCTCTTCTAATCTACCAAGCTCAGATGTACCAAAAAAAAGCGTATATTTAGAGCGAACCGATTTTGATATCCTTAATCCTTTATTGAATACAAGGAGTAATGAAGCGAAAACGCCTACGCCAAACTTGATGATGAATCATGCCTTACAGTGTGAGTAAGACAGATCCGCAGTACAAGTGCAATTAGTCAATTTCCAAACGCTGTCTTGACGTTTATTCAAAAATGTTCAGCAGTGGACTGCTAAAGGCTATTAATAATGATGCTGTTGATGATGATGATTATGATACATTAATGCGCTTGGCATTTTGAAAATTATAAGCATTTTCTTATAATCTACAAAGAAATTTCACTAGCTACCATTCTTAGAGTTTATACTGATCTTCTTTACAGCTAGTAAGTACTCTGCGAATGACATGTAGATAAGATATCAAAAGATTTTAAGGCACATTATTATGATAACCAGTTATTTTAAAAATTAGACGGGTGAAGAAAAACAAGAAAAAAGTAAGAAAGATTAGTTTTACGACAAAAGTTATAACCAGTCATGATCATAATCTTTGCTTTCACAGTCTCAGTACCACCAAAGGCAATGCTGGATGCGACACAAAATCTCATAGCAGCTGGAGTCGACAATGGTTCTCTCAGTCCAGACTACAAACTTGTTGGACATAAGCAGATTATGGCCACCGACTGCCCGGGACATGCTTTGATGGACATTATCTCGACATGGGAACACTTTACAAACGAACTGGTAGATTTCGCCAGGATTATATAACGTTAGTTGTAGACGAAAGTTAAGAAAGCAAGTGTTAAGTATACATCTTATATCTCGGTCAGTTTAGTTATCTAATTTTATAGAAATTTATTTATTTTGATTATTTTGGTTAAATAAATAAAATAAAATGAAAATAAAATTACTATTAAATGAGTTACTGTTAATTGAAATGTCATATAAATTGATAGTGGAATAATTGAGCAACTAGATAAAGTAAAAAGAGCAGATCCTTCGCTTTAATTGCATATTCTTAATACTAAACACTAGACTAAAAATAATTAAAACCTAAAAACGACTAGTCAGTAAGTCTTCCAGTGTTAAAGTAAATTATGTATATAATAACGGCATTTCATTTTATTCAATTTAGATAATCTGTTATTCTTTAATTTTCTACATAAAGATTTCACATAGAATCCTTTGAAAGAAATAAACAAAATGGTATCAAAAGTGAATTCATGATTTCACCCAACAACCCGCATTGGACCAGCGTGGTGGGATACGGTCCCAAAACCTTCTAAATGTAGAAGGTGTGCATTAGGGGAGGCCTTTGTCTAGCAGTGGACTAACACAGGCTCATAATGATCAAAAGTGAAACACTCATATTGGCTTAAGATTTAATTTAGGGTTAATTATTTAAACTATAATAAAACTGAACTGTAAATTAAGCTTTAAACCCTTAATAATTATATTGTCATAACCCATCGCCGCCTATTGTTTCTATCGTATTATATTTAGTTTCGATTTGTACCAAATGTAATATCCTTTGCCTTTAAAATATTCAAACAACATCTGACTTTAATTACTGAAGTTTTATTTTCAACTAGCGATTCTCCCAAGTGATCATGGGGTCAGCAGCATCAATCTAAACCTTTTAGATTTAACTAAATAACAGTTTTTATCATCGTACCTCCACAACTGCAAACTAACATTTGAATCTTAAAATCAAATCTTTAGAGATCGCCCCATATTTTCCTTTTCCAATCAGAAAACAACGATACAGATTGCGGTGCACGGTTTATAAACATTATTATTTATAAAGTGCGGTTTTCTTGCTAGGTCACGGAGGCAGAACAAGCTTTTATTACTGTAGTAAGTGAGTATCTAACTGAAAAACTTGTTATTTAATAAATGAATATTTTATTGCTATTTTAGTACAGCTATATAAAGTAAAAAGTTTGTTTATAATTCAAATTAAATAGTTCTGGAAATACTGGTAGTTTCAAGAATAGTTCCAGCGTCGGTGATGGAATAATTGAAGAATATTTCATAAATTTACCAAGTCAAAATACTAAAACCTGTTTAAATATAATTGAAATTTAAAATTAGAAAACGCTTATTCAAGGGTCATTAAGCTTTGCAATTCAAGGTAACAAGCAGTTGCTACCAAAAATATCATGTATATCTTAAATAATAGAATATAAAAGATTAGTCCTTAAAGAAGGCTAGACATGTAATTCTTGCTAAAAGTTGTTCATATATTGGACTACTATTTTTATCTATTATATTAATTGAATTAAATTTCTTGGAAAGAATTTGCATTTCTGATGAGATATAAATAATCCATTGCTCC
Source organism: Lamproptera curius (assembly GCA_029286875.1). Classification (NCBI taxonomy): domain Eukaryota; kingdom Metazoa; phylum Arthropoda; class Insecta; order Lepidoptera; family Papilionidae; genus Lamproptera; species Lamproptera curius. Next base: position 518,217 of record JAGSMT010000193.1, on the reverse strand, counting down.
TTGGTAATTTATGTTCGCAATTGTATATACAAACATATTACTAACTACCAGATAGGCGCGAACAAAAATATTTTATATTAGATTAATATTGTGTCTCGTTTATAACGACTCTAGGTATATACACCAGAACACATTTGATGTGTTTACTACTATTTTACGTATTGTGATGATTAAGCGAGGAAACAAGTTTTTGTTATCGTTGTTTTCTGGATGGTTAGGACCATTTGGGTAGATCACCCAATTGTCTGAAAAGTAAGATGATCCATGCGTCGGATGGGCATGTAAAATGTCGGTCCACCCACTGACCCGCATTGTTATACGGTCCAAAAACGCCCCAATGGAGAAGGCGTGCTTTGGGAGAGGCCTATGTCCAGCATTGGACTAACACAGACTGATGATGATGACCATGATGATGATGATGATGATGATAATAATTTCGAATAACATGCATACACTTCTATTTAAATAATATTTTCCCCTAACCCACTATTCCACTTAGCACTGCCGTCGTTGCGGAAGTTATGAATGGTTTGGCTGGATTTGCTACTACGTAAAAACTTGTACCCGTTTATTATCAAATTTTTATTTAATATTGCTTCCCCAAAAAGCATTTATTTTTCTATTACACCAATTTGTATATATTATTAAATTCCATTTATTGAGTCTAGAAGCTTTTGGTAAATTTTCTTAAGTAAATGTGACTAACAAATTGCAACCTCCTATCTAGACAATTAATAGCCAGTATGACCTTAATATCAGTTGTTATCGATAGATATCATGTGCTTACATGGGTTTTTCTTCGTGGAAGTTTATTTAAACCTTTCGATGCTATTTAAAACAGCCCCTTCCTTACATTATATCAATTCCTCGCAAAAACTATGTCTAACAATAAATAAATTAAACGATATAAATGTAACCAGTCCTATACTATTTACGACGTTACGTAAAACAAAGATGTAAATTTAAATACAAATAGAACAAACTCCAAAATATGGAACAATTGAAGTCGACTTCAGATAAGTGGAAAATTATTTAAAAATTCATGGTGTTATTATTCCGCGCAGTTATGGCGTCGATTAGCCGCTTGTTCGCTGAACGGCCATCATTATTTTGCAGTGTTTAATTTTTTTGTTAGCGGCAAAAGACGGCGGAAGGCATGTTTATATGAATTTGTGTTCTGTTGCGCGTGTGTATGTGGAAAAATTATGTTTTCATCTTGTAAAGAGCACATTAAACTCATTGAACTTATATTAAATCCGATCGTTTTCTAACCTAATTTAGCTATAATATAGTATATCTATATATACAAAAATTAATTGATGTTCGTTAGTCTCACTTAAACTCGAGAACGGCTGTACCGATTTGTCTAATTTTGGTCTTGAGCTATTTGTCAAAGTCCAGGGAAGGTTTAAAAGGTAAATGAATATAAATGTTATCTAAATTGAACAAAATAAATTATATCTTTCCGCCAACATATTTGTTCTCAAGAGGTGAAAAATAAACTTAGTTTCACTTAACTAAAGTTAGCATATTTACTATAGTTTCTAGCTATCTATCGCATTTTTTTATGTATATTGATAAATCATATACAAGTAGTATAGATGTTTTATTTCATCGATTGAGTTAGTACGAAGTCCGCCGGGTCAACTAATAAAGTTATAAAGCATAGAAACCCATCATTTTTGTACAGTGGGTTAATAAGAGTTCCATCGATTTGAGGTAAAAAACTATTCAAGTTAGACCTGTTCCGAGATATCAGCGCTGTAAATAGGTTCTAAAAAATATTTATGTCAAAGTATGTTGTGTATATTAATAACATAATTATTAGTTTTTGATACCATTCTTGATAAAAATGTACATCTTAAAATAATAGTTGAGATAAGCAACTAGATTATGAAACAAGTCATGTAAGTTTTACACATTTATTCCTGAACTCTATGAAAACAAAAACTCAAAACATGTTTTTAATCTTTTATAATTTAACATTAAAATAATAGATAAATCCATGCATAATTAGAAAGTAATTTCATCATCATCATCATCATCAGCCTTTGATAGTCCACTGCTGGACATAGGCCTTCCCTAATACGCCCCTATCCATTAGGGGGTTTTGGACCGTAACCCACCACGCTGGTCCAATGCGGGTTGGTGGGTGGACCGCCTTTTTACATGCCGAAAGTAATTTATTAGTCAAATAATATTAACCACTTTAACAAAATATGTATCTTCATCTACTTTCTTAAAGGAGATGACATTGTTACATTTTAAGAGTGTTTTCTCTCGGTATCAATAAAACGCATAAAAATGATTTGGTATCAGTATTTATTAATGAAGTCATGAACAAGACGAAATAGTTAAATGTCGTAAGCTAAGCAACATATTACAAATCAGTTCTTGATACAGAACAATTGTAAACAATAATTGGAAGTACAGTCAAGTTAAAAAGTGTTCAGTATATAATATTTATTATTAATAAATAGCATATAAACTGTTATATATTAAGGGATTCCTATAAGAGAAAAGGACACTACGCGATGCCTCATTTTAAGGTATTTTAAGCCGTTTGACTATCTGGTTAGACTTCCAATTTATTATGTTTTGGGGCTAACTTGAACTATTGAATAAAATTTTTTCTGCTGACATAATTTTTTTGACAATCTTTACAAACATAATTATTAAAAATAAAATAGAAGCTCAGAAGTCTAAATATAACCAAATAATAAATATATTTGTCATAAAAGATAAAAGTACCTATTTTGCAACTGTGTATGATAATTATGTTTTTATTTTTATATTACAACATTATCCCTAATTAAATTTATTAGGTAATTAAATATAAAAACTATATAACAAGTGTAATGAATCTTTTCAAAACCAAGACGAAATCAGAATCAAAATTACGTTCGCAAGTTCAATTCCGTTTTTGTGATGTTCTATAACGGGCGCAAAGGTTACAAAACACCATTTTCGTGTCGGCATATTCAACACCGTCCGGGGAATAACCTCTGGTCAACAAACCTTACTAATACATATAGCTATAAGAGGCAAGCTATTTATATAGTAGCGGAACGGCGGCGGCCAACGGAAGATCTGAATTGCAATCTCGTATCTCGTAACAAGTAAAATTATCCCGCCATCGCACCTGACAGTTTTGTGTGCGACGCTATTTTTTCAAGGTGTCCTTTTTTTAAACTCGAGTTTGTTTTTTTTATTTTTATAGAAAGATTCATTGTGTTCGTTTTTTCAAAGTTATATGCACATTTTTTGTTATAAAATTAAGTCCCTTTTTATAGTCAGAAGCTTCTCCATAAAAGTGAGTTGTATTAATTTATTAATATTACTATGAGTACCTTTCCATTTTTTATTTAATCATACTTCACACGCGTGCTTTATAAATTATTATTATTTTAATTTTATAATTAAAGAAATGGATGAAATAAATATTTCACCCTAATTTGTTTGCCTTAAATATTACGTGCAATGTAATAAGGAAATATTTGAAAATTTATATCGAAGGAAGCTTAATCTATTAAAATTATTATAGCAAATAAATAATAAAATACCAAAAGAATTAATAAATGTATTATTAATTGTTATTACATAAAAAAAATCAACTATAACTTTACTTACAAAGCTATGATACATGAAATAAATTTTAAATTATATAATATAAAATCTCGTTTTATGCGTAACATAATTACGCTTGTCTGGATCGAATGAAAGGTCAAACAGACTAAAACGTTCGTCGGCTTCTATTAAAGATAATGTAGCATCGATCGATATTCATATCGCTATAGGAACTGATAGAAAACGCCACAAAATAATCGTACAAATGAGGTTATCGTATCTTTGTTTCTTTCACAGTTTTCGTCACAAAAATACTGAGTGATGTTTGCGTTTGTGATTGTGTTTTTGGGTTTTGTGGGTGTCATAATCGGTGGACCGGCTCTATTTACTGGTATGTATTTGTCCGTTAATGTATTCATGATTTGTAATTGTTTTGAGGAATTTATTGAAATAGGAAAATGTTCTACATGTAAATTAAATTATTATTAATATAATTAAACGTAATTAGTACGTTTAATATTGAGGAAAATTAACGCAATTGTTGTTTTTTTTTCTTTTTTAGTTGTTATATTTCTGTATTTAACGAAGCTAATGACGTTTTAAAGTGTTTAGTTTTGTTAAAAATTAGACTTAAAATTTATTTGTAAGAATCATGTAGACTTATGGATTAAATCAACATATACATGTAGTTAGCAATAGAACTCATTTATTCATCAATGGTGATTTTGTAAAATACTCGAATTTTTTGTTAATTGTTCAGTTAATTAATGTTTCTTGAAACCATATGTGTATTTTAGATTCCTCTATTTTTTTATTATATCACTCACTAGCAGTACAATCACGGCTCTGCCCGTGATATTTTCAGATTATGTAGTTAAAAGTATGTATATATGTTACTAAATGTAAATGTAGCTTTACATGGTAAAAGAATTTTCAAATCAGCACATTAGTTTTACGGTTTATTCATTACAAACATACACAAAAAATACAAATCTTTCCACTTTATAGTATTAGAATACATTAATACAAACAGTTCAACGGTATAATTGAGTAATATATATAATATTTGAGTAATAATAAACTTCCAAGAAGTAGATTGAACGGTATTGCTTTTCTACTTATTCACTATATTACTTTATCATACTATGTTACATTTTGTTACGGTTTATTAAACAGAAACAGATAAGGGACAAAATAAACACCTTTCAACCTTTCGGCAAATTCATTGTTACTTCAAAATATTTGTTATTATTTTCTTATAAATATTTGTAGACCACAAGCTATGTTATTATTATATAATATTTTTATAGCTATATTCCTGTGATCGTTTTCTTTTCATCTAATTTCGAAAATCCATCCATACGGATAATTTTTATATTTATAATATAAGTAGGATTTCTAAAGCAATTCTATGTACAGACAGCATTTATAATACTAAACTTAGGAGCCATTTCAGGACCTTCAGAAAACGAGGTACCCACATACGATTTTCCATTCGTGACGAGATCCCAATGGGGTGCTAGGGATGCTAAACAGAAGCTACCAGTCCAATCACCAGTTCCCTATGTGGTTATCCACCATTCGTATCAGCCAGCGGCATGCTACGACCCAGCGCGTTGTCGGGATGCTATGCGAAGCATGCAAAACGCTCACATGGACAGCAGGGGCTGGTGGGATATAGGATACCAGTGAGTAAGAAGCCTGTTTTACGTAAATAATAATAGTTATAATGTCTTTATTTTCTTTCTACAAATGCTTTATGAAGTATCTTTTAAAATAGTAGAAAAGAGCTAGTTCTTAGTAAAAAGACTAGTCTTTGTAATAAGTTCACGTAAGAACCTGTGTTATAAATAACTTAAATAAATGTGCCGGTAACAGGTTCGAACATGAAATATTCTAAAATAGCTCCTTATACTACAATTGCGATCTTTACTGTAACTACGGCGAAATATGCTGGCAGGTGATGGCAGCAATACGGTAGATTTTGCTGTGAATAAAAATAACGTAGTCATTTGAGAAGAGCCTATGCGAAAGATAACTACAGAAAAACTATAGACACTTAGAACTAATTAAAGACATAAGTTACAAATAATATTAGATTGTATCCCTAAGTCTTTTATCAAAACGTGTATGCTTGTGAAACCGCAAATGAATGTTGCTTTTTATCAGTTAAGTTGTCGATTGATGGTTGTGTATTACCAACCATAATGAGATCTTAATTATCAATAAGAATATGATAGTTTTTTATTAGAGTAGAAGGCATTATGACATCGATTAGCCTGTCCTCATGCCGTTAATATTGAGTACACACTTGTGGTGATTCGTATATGTTCGCTGCTTTTTTCGGACAAGAATGTTATTACTTCCCATCAAGCCGTAGTATTCTGTTTATTTATCTACTAGGTTTTAAATAAATATTTCATGGTTTAGTAAAATACAACTATTGTCTAGTTATTAACACGTTAGCTGCGGCACCAATGTTTGCATACTTTCCGTTCCTGCGGCACGAGGTATAATCGGCCCGTACCGTGACCAGACGTTAGGCGACACGCGGTCTATTAGACCCACCTCCTTTACAGACTAAAATCCATTTTCTGGCGCGAAATCAAAGATAAATGAGAATTTTGGTCCTTATTGATATAGACAGTTAATTGATGAACCCTAATCCACCGTCGCCCCGGGATCTAATGGCTAGTTTAGGAATTATTAGCAAAACAAAATATGGGATCTTATACACTCGTAACGCACTGAAATAGGGCAAATTTTCGCTGCGATCAGTGATGGAAAAATAATATCGACGTTTTTAAACTGTCTTAACTACGCAACGACTTGACCGATTTTGATCAATTATATCTCATTAGATCGTTTTAAGGGCAAAACCTGGCAAAACAACATAAAGCTATCAAAGGATACATTTTTTTTTAAATAATCTAAATTGTGCTTGAAGGCGCCATAAAGAAAAAAAAACCGGCCAAGTGCGAGTCGGACTCGCGCACGAAGCGTTCTATTCTATACCATTAAGAGGCACCTATTACTGACTTATTATTGGAAAATAATGGATTACGGTTTATGCATAAGGTTTTGTCTTTCTATTTGTATATGAGAATCTTAATGCGGTTCACAGAATAGAAAAAAAAGGCAACCAGAAGTAGAAAAGAAACTGTCCTATTTATTCTGCCTCGGGCTTTAAAAATACAATTATTAGAACTTGAATTAACATTAAAAAATCAGTATCAATATACTTTTTTTAAAATCTCAATATATATGTTGTACTTATTTATGAGTGTTTTTCATTGAAACAGGGTACAATAAGATTTTTTGCACTGAGTGCACTGAGTCAAAATCTTTTTGGATTTTTTATCAGCTTCACGAGATGGTAAAAATGTGCGTAGTTTTTGGTAACAACCAACACATCTTCTCCTTTTTCACCCTTCTCGAGGCAATGGCTGCGCTTTCAGGTGCTGAAAAGTAACAAAATGTAAAGATAACGTAATAAAACTGACATTGTTACTTAGGTTAGATCGTAGATGAGAATAACAATGATAATGTAGGTATAACTGCATCAATACTTAAAATGTTGAAAGAGTAGGTAGGTAAGGTAGCTTAAATTCAGAATAATTAAAAGGAAACAATAATAAATAACTTAATAATGACCAAATGTCAAGCTTAGTTTATGAAAGCTTCAACACGTTGACTGTCAAGAAATATATCTAAGCATTACATTACCTGGGGTCTCATCGATTTCCTTTTTTATTAAAGATTCTATAAGTTTCTCCACAAAGAGTCTTTTTGGTAACTTTTTTCCATCAGTTTGGATTGAATTAAACACAATCCAGGCATTAATTAGCGCCGTACCAAATATTAGCTCCATTACAACTTTTCTCCACCATTTGATTCCTCTCATCAAAGTTGTATAATAAGAAGACATCTGGTTAGAAAAGTCAATGCCTTTTTTTGTTTTATTGTACAGCAAAACACATCCCGGTTTTTTTATGCATTCGTCGGTTCCTCTCTTCTTTTTTCCAGTATCTATCAGGTTATCATCGTGATCTTTGCACGTAGTCAACATCAAAACATTCTGTTTATCCATCCATTTCATTACCTTTACGCCCTTTTTGTTCATTTTTCCAATAATTTCGCCTTTCTGCAATTTGTAACTAGTAACTTGCTTTGGCAGATATTTCCGTATTTTATTAAATGTTCCACATAAAAATGTTTTTTGTGATAGAAGATCTTCTGCCAGGCTCAACGAAGTGTAGTAATTGTCTACTATTACGATTCTACCCATTTCTGTCAGATTTGTCATCAATCTTAACACTACTTTTTTACTGTGTTCTAATTCTTTTTTCTGATTTTTTTCCCTGTATAAACCTCTAACTCAGAAGTATAACCTTCGGGAGTGCAAAGCTTATAAAGCTTTACGCCGTACCGGTGTGATTTGTTTTTTATGTATTGGCGAAAACCTAGTCTTCCTCTCCATGGTATCATGGTTTCATCGATTACCACATACTTTCCAGGATTTGCAATACGTCGAAAGTTTTCTGTAATCTTTGTGAACATATTTCTAACTTTATATAGTTTGTCAGTTTGGTCTTCATTACTTACATAACTGACATGAGCATTTAAGTAGCAATAAAAATCTGTCTCTTTGTCATTACTAAAGAAAGAAATTCGTTTCGATACAATTTGTTTCTGCTCCAGTATAAATTTAAATTAGGAAGTCTACACAAACCCATTGCCAATAAAACAGCCAAAAATGTTCTCATTTCCTGAGAACTGGTGTCACTCCATTTTGTCATGCGTGAATTACGTTTCATATTTTGTTGATTTATTTGTATATACTTTTGTGCGTAAGCGTTTGTTTCAGATACCATTATATCAATCATCTCATCTGTAACAAACATCTTGTATATATCTTGAGCGTACATTCTCCAGCGAATTTATTAAAAGTTATGGGACTTTCCGATATATTTTCCCACTCATCGTGATCTTTAGCTTGCGTGCCGGGTAATGTTTCGTCCGTGACTAAAATGTCATCTTCTGTAGCTTCTTCATATTCACTATCTGGAGATAAGTCCAAAGAATGAACGCAATTTTCCATTGAAGCATACTCTTCCGAATCACTACACTCTTCCTCTGAAGGACTATAATCATTGTCAGTACCGCTAAAATTATCATCTTCCATATTATTACTCTCATCCAACTCAGGTGATTTTCGAATATTCTGCACACTGTGACATATTTTGTTTGTTTGTATTATATTATTGTTTTCGCAGACTATATGTTCAATAATATCATATTCGACAATATCAGGTGATTTTAGAACAGTTGGCAATTTGTTATTCATGTCTCGTTTTCCTTTAACATTGTCATCAGGAATATTTTCTATAATTACAGAGACCTCTATTTCATGACTTTTTTTGGATTTGGACGGATTAAAGTCTTCTGAATATGTACATTCGGATGTAACATTTTCTCTCGGTCTTTTTTGTGTCGGAGTACGAAGTAATTGTTGAATGTTGTCCTCACTAAGTGATATATTACAATCCAGTAAATTGGAGCGTGAGATTTCTGACAAAGATCCAGCTCTGCTCTCCGTAGTTCATCATCATCATCAGCCTGTGATCCACTGCTGGACATAGGCCTCCCCTAATACTCCCCTATCCATTAGAGGGTTTTTGGACCGTATCCCTCCATATTTCTCCGTAGTTATATGAGGAAAATCTTTTAAAGGGGAACCTATAGGATTTTGTTTTTATTGGTGAGGTTGAAGCACTAGAAGCGGACAAGCGAACATTCTGCAATATTTGACAAGTTTTCCGGTACTAGGACTGAGATACACTGTTTCTTCTTGTGTTTTGAGTTGGATAGTTTTCGGATGTTTGGACTGAGGTTAACTGTTTCTTCTGGTTCTTTCACTTGATCAGGATAAATTGAATTTTTTAGTGGCAGTCTGAGCACTTGTTTTTGCTTTGTGTTGTAATGTTTTGTATTTGCAATAATTATAGATATATGAGGCACAACACTGGTCGCGGGAAGCTCGCGTTGAGTGCGGTACGAGGTCAGGGGATATGGGACGTTTTAGGCTCGTTCCGCACTGCATTAAAATTATATTAATTCAGTGCGGCACGAGGCCCAAGGCATCCGTACCAAGGTAGGTACACCACGAGTCCGGAACCATTTAGTGATCTCAAATATATTTATCTCTTTCCTACACTGGACCAAACCAAAGCTATGCCATTCGACGACAGAGAAATTCACTTTTTGCTTGCCGCACCACAGGAAGTTGCATCAGGGTGATTTAGGCCTCGCTTCGCACTTAACGTGTTAACCTATCAACGTAGAACAATGTGTATTGTACAAAAGACTTTCGGGAAAAGATTTGATAAAGTTTGGTTTCATTGTATTCACATAAAGCTGAACAATATTCGAATGTAATGACAGTTACGATAAGGCATATTAAAGAACAATAACAAACAAATAACTTGTTGTGAAATAGAAGGTTATCAGAGTTAACACTTTAGTCATGAACAGTTCCAGACGCGCTAGTTGACATTTCGTCAATTCACTGTTTTATAATCACGTGTTATCGACACGTGAGTTGATATCGATATTTCACGTTTGTGTATACCAGACATGCTTGCACTGTCATTAAAATTTAAACGGCTATAAAATGTGTTGTAAATGCAGATACAACGTGTAAAAAATACCATAGAGCTAATCGTGAAAAGCAAAATAATAAACATAATCTTTTTATTTACCACAACCGTACATTCCAGCCATAAATACAGGTATTAGTTAAAAATCGGTTCTTAACCAATGCAAGGCTACACACAGTTAGAGGTCCCATTTTTACAGTGTCAGTACCATCTTGATGTCTATTTCAATATTGTATAAACACTAGAGTGTTTCGGTTTGAAGGGTATCGTAGCCAACGTAATAAGAAAGAAAAGTAGACGTGATATCCTAAGGCTCAGGGCAAATGGACTTGCACTACATTTCTTATAGACGAGGCGTGTCATTCACCACTACGTAAAAGTTTTGCTCGTTGGCAAGCATCTCTCTCAAAAAAAACCAACGCATTTTTTTAAGTTAGGCTCTAAGCTCTGTTCATAATTATTCTAGGCCTTATTTGACTGATATAGATACACGTTTCAGCCACAACTTAACAAAATAAGTAAATGCCTGAAACTAACGGGTCCTATGAAACTTGCTACACACTTTTGAATACGATATATCATTGTAAAACAGTTGGCTAACTACGAAGGGTAACGAACAAGAAAGGGATAAGCGCAAAGAAACTAAAATGTAACCAATTACAGTTGTAGTTAACTATGCTTTTTTTCTAAGCCATTAGTGTCCCTTGCTTGGCATAAACCTCTCTTGTTCATATGTTTTTTTTTTAACTATAGAAGACCAGTCTTTCTTAATGTACAGTTCTTTCATTTATCTTTTCAAATTGGTTCAGTTCACGCCATCTTTTCCCAGGTCTGTCGTATCGTCTTTTATTCTAGCTATTTAACTTTATAATGTTGTTTTTTAGTTTTGCAGTTGGAAGCGATGGCGTTGCTTACGAAGGCCGTGGTTGGAATGTACTCGGCGCACACGCCCTGAATTTCAATAGCGTAAGCATAGGAATATGCCTGATAGGCGACTGGTCGAGTAAGTGTTCAACCTTATATATTTAACCTTGTCTTCAATTTCTATTTTCCTTGTATCGTAGCAAATGAACATATCTAAATACATATAGTTTACCACGTGTATAATGACTTTGTAAGTTGCAGATAATACTGTATTATTTTCGTGGAATGGTTTTCAATGATTGTGAAAAATTATTGATTGTGTGATCACCAATGATTATAATGATACATTTTTTATTAAATTTGGTATAATAATGTCATATAATTTCGCATTTATTTAATGTGAACGTACTTTTTATGACGAGAACCGAATAAAGGGAATACACGTTTACACAGACTACAAGCGCAATAGACGTTTACGCTATTAGTTTATTAAGTTATATTAATCCACCAACCAACCCGCATCGGACCAGCGTAGGATATGGGCCTATGTCCAGCAATGGACTATCACAGGCTAAGCAAAGCAAAAATAATGACATTACCATAATTATAATTTTACCAACAACAAATACATTAGCAAAGACTGTTCTAAAATGTATGATTAAAAAACATAGTTAAATATAGTTAAAGAAGGAGTAATATTACTTAATAAACTAAAAGAGTTATTGTCTATTGAGGTAGTAGTCTGTGTAATGTATTTTCATTCGGCTCTTTATAAAAAGTATAAGAATTGTCAAATTGCGTTTGCTAACAGATTCGCTGCCTCCGCCGGAACAAATAAAAACTGCGAAGACCTTGATCGCGACGGGTGTTGAACTCGGATACATTAAACCAGATTACAAATTAGTTGGGCACAGGTAAAAACCTTTATTTTTACCAAAAGAAACTTGTTAACACGTCCTCTTATAGTTTTTGGGATTATGTGTCCGGGATTTACACGTTTGTGTATATTTGCTCGACCTCTAAAAGTAATTAAAAACAACTTATTATCAGACGTAAAATGTAATAAATAAACGAAATTTTTAGGGGAAAGTTTGGGATAAAAATTTATTTTTAATAATGCATATGACGTATGCGCGGAAAAGTAATATTATTTTCTCGGGCATTACGAAGCACATAACGTAAAGACTTGGAACAGACATAATTTAATTCTTCCAGCAATTAGTCTGCGGAGATTAAGTAAATCTTTTATAGGAAAATGTATACGATTTTACAACAAAATCTCAGTAAACGTTCAGAATTAAACTAATTATACATTTATAAATGTTGTAAAGGAACATTAATGTGTTAAAGGTTATTATAACATAAATGAATTAATAAAGGACAACACAACCTGGTAATGGAATGCTTGCTACAAGCTTGTCAAATATACAATACGTATCGTAGAACTGTAGGTTGCTAAAATAATATATGATGTATATTTGATTGATGATGACAAAAAAAGGCCTGCTAAGTTTCTTTCGCCGGTTCTTCTCAGGTCAAAGGCGTCCTATTCCGAACCGGTGGCAGCGTCCTTGACAATCGCGTGTGTTACACTTCTATACTGAATAAAGATTTTTGAATTTGAATTTGATATGCCTTATAAATACTAACGCGGCTAATTTTTAAGCTTCTAATAGGTCTTATGGGTGAAATGTAATATTTAATTTGTTTACATATATTTGTAATCATATTTAGCTACCTATAACATATGAGGGAATAGTATGAAACCAAAAAGGCTCATTGAATGTCTCGTCACATATTCAACTATTTCAGCCAACAATTTTCTCAAGTTTTCATCGCGTTGGCTTTTAATCTATCCAGATTTACCTGAACAACAGTTTTTACGGAAAGTGACTAGCATCTAACATACACAACCCAAAGGGTGAATTTCTCTCTATGGGTGAATAAGTTGTAATAAATTTCGAACGCAGTAAAATCCTATAAAGATTATATTTTTGTCCCATTTATACATTTTTAATAATTGAGTAAGTAAGAAGTTTCTACAACCTTTTATACCTTTCTTTATTTTCTTTCTCAGACAAGTACGCAACACAGTTTGTCCTGGAAACACGTTATATCGAAATGTGATGACCTGGGATCATTACGTTCCATTTCCCGCTTCGTACAAAGACCTTATCCATGTCGCGGAGTTGCCGGAGAGTGTAAAAGAAATGCTTAGAAACACAAATGTAACCAATAATGAGCAATAGTTCAAGCAATAATCTTACTTATACGTCATTTTGTAAATAAAAATATTAATAAGATGTAAACTTATATTAGTAGTTGTCAAGATAATTTATCATTGTTAACTTCTGTTTAATATTATTTTTATTTATTTTCCTCAAGCTTATCTCAAATAATATATACTCTGTGTGTAACGTGAACTACTTAAGATTAAATGTATTTCGTAAAATTTATTGCGAAATTATATATTTATTTTGAATAATTCAACATACATATTTTAAAATAACAAATCAACCAGAAGTTCTGAGGAACACAACAGTAATAAATTATGTTGGTAAAATAAAATCTTGTAAATATATTTTAATTAAATAACATAAGTTGGTAATAATAATAAAAAAATATAAGTACAACGTTTATCTGTTTTATTCAAACAGTATTCAACTGTCCTGTTTTTAATGAATAAAAAGAGACAATCCTTAAATTCATCATATCAGATATCTTTGTCGAATGAATTAAAATAAAAATACCTTCTTTATGGACGAAATTCAATGACAGTTCAAAAATACCTCAATCATTATACCTGAATATAATAAAAGGAGAATACATAAATATGTTTATTTTTATATTTTTAATTCGGTGAAAACGTTTACAGGCTACTGGCAAAGGCCTTATGTCATCATCATCATCATCACCCTGTGATAGTCCACTGTTGGACATAGGCCTCCCCTATTACACCCCTATCCATTAGGGGGTTTTTATATATAGGCCTTATATATTACAATCATACTAAAATTTGCAGACAAATATCTAGTGGCATGTCTTTTATCTTGGAGAAATAAAAACTTGGGTACACCACTATATTTCTACTTGGGTTTTTAATTCTTCCAAGATTTTTGATTCATTAAATGTTCTATTCTAGACATTTGAAAGTTAAGTGAAAATAATTCTATTCAATTTTAGCACTTCCAAGCTCCCATTAACGTTAAATTTGCACTAATTAAAAAACTTTTGCGTTTCTAAAAAGAATGCAAAAATTTCTAATTTGAATTTAAAATACAATGAACAGAATTATAATTATATATGGTCAAAATGCGAGAATAATTAATATACAATGTGACGTTATCAGAATGTTAAAATCTACCGAATTATGTATGGCATTACTAATGTCGTCAAAACAATGATTGATGCTCTTACTATATTTTAAATAACAGATAAACAATCATAATTTATTGTAAAGATAGAAATAAAATGAGGTTTTTATCCCGCGTAATTAACTTTTATCAGGTGAAATCTTGATGTTGGCGACGCTCATTATTAAGGGGCTTCACCGCAGAAACATATTTAACAATGACCAAGTGTCCGTGATTGACTTTGATTAGAAAAACACACTCGCTGAGCTAAGAATATATATTGCAATTATTATGAAAATACCTGTTTTATATCGTAGTTGCTTGTAAACTTTATTTTATCGATAACACTCAGATGAATATGTATTACTTATACAAACAGCGTTGATCTGTCAATTATAAATAAAGAAACTTTTTTTAGTTCACATATAGGCACTGATTGTTAAAGCGCTACTTATATCTTCATTCATTGGCATCTAGACATCTTTGATAAGAAGGGTTTAAATTTTTAGCTTAAATAACTTTAATATCCAAGGTGTTGCCTGCGTCCGTTGCCTTATTATATAGACCAAAGTACATGGGTTTGAGTCCTACGGGATAGCATTTTATGTTCATTTTTTTGTTCTGTTAAGGACATAACATATTGTCGGTCACCAAATTGCTAAAAAATAAAAGATAATCCATACATTGGATGGTTATTTAAAATGTTATTCTCTCAATCAATTTTGTATTTTATACAATCATTATGCACTAGGATAGGTTAAAAATATGCAGAGTTACAAATGTATCAGAAAATATTTAAGGTCTGCTTTCATAGTGGACTCTCTGGAAATTGGAAGTCGACAAGTTTACTAGTGTGCTAATTCCGCTGTGTTTCGGTTTGGAGAACTGTAGCTCGTGTAATATAGAGTTAACGGAATGCATCTTCATACTCCTCTAAAGCGTGAGAAAATGCAATGTAAACGGATGCGAACTGCCACGAAAATAACCTATCTATTTTTAAAAGTTTTAAAAAGTGTAAATTGCAATTACTTGTACTTTTATATTTAAGCCATAAACACGATCATCATCATCATCAGCCTTTGATAGTCCTCTGCTGGACTTAGGCCTCCCCTAATACTCCCCTATCCACTAAGGGGTTTTTGGACCGTATCCCACCACGCTGGTTCAATGCGGGTTGGTGGGTGGACCGACTTTTTACATGCCCATCCGACGCATGGATCATCTTACTTTTCAGACAATTGGGTGATCGGCCCAAATTGCCCTAACCAACTAGGAAACAACAATGAAAATTTGTTGAGTCCCCGCAGGATTCGAACCTACGACCTCCGGATTCTAAAGCACACGCCTATACCACTAGGCTACGGAGGCAGTTGAACTGAGTTGCAGGAGGCATAAACACGATATTAGTTATCAACTCACTAACTAGTATAATGAGAAATGATTTTTCTTTGTAATTTTTCGGAAAGGTTCGTATTAATCGTGTTTAAAAAACAGCATCAGTATCCAAACATCTCTATATTATACAATGACATTATTATTTTGACATCTGACACTAAACAATAAAATTTTATATTAATGGTATGAAAATGTCACTCATTTAACACGATCGTTTATTGACAGTTCCAGTTGACAGTTGACAGTGTAGTCGTATTCTGATCCAAGTTTTCCCGAAGGAAAATTATTTCTCACTACATCTATAATAACATCCTCAGCCGGTTTCTTTGATAAAAGCCATAAGATATATGAGATACAAAGGTCAACCATCTGAATAATAACTATAATTTATCGACAGTCAGGTGCTGCTGAACGTAATAGTATTGTAAAGGAAATATTAATTCAAAAATCGTTTTAATCTGTTCAGGCATTACATTGCGGTGCATAAATGTATAATGCATAACTACCACAAACCAAGATTTGTGGTCATTTATCCTCGGCATGGTTCTACAACTTCTTGATTATGTAATAAAAAATGGTAATGTTTTATTAAAAAATCGCAGTGTTTCTTGACGGTATTCTTTTAGATAGGATCATAACATTTTAAACAGCAGCAAATTGTCCATAAGATATAGTAAGAGCCTAAATTGAATTGAAAAATTATTAATTTAATAACATAGTGTACAGTTACTGTTCAGGCACAGATTACTCTTTCTTTACTCCCATAGGTAAATTTTACAGAAAATTAAAATTTCAGTTTTCTAACTATGATAGATGAAACTTATGTGATGAAATATTTAACTATATTAAATATACGTTTATTATTATGTTAGTAGTAATATTTGAATAACTCCAATGATATAATGACCATCCACTTTACAAGCGATGTGAGTAACCCATACGTGGACGCTTCACAACCAACCAGAAAACAGCAGTACATTTTTGTATATATGTATCACGGTGGCAGCTTTAGTACAACAAGTATATGTAACACCCTAATGGGAAAGTCGTGCTTTATGAGGAGGCCTTTGTCCAGCAGTGGGCTAACACAGTCTGATGATGAAGTATATGCATAGGTGCTACTTACTAATTTGTGGCGGAGTTGAGACTGATATAACTATTTATTTATTTATGCAAAAAAAATACCTGCCATAAGTCAATTCAAATATTAGATATTTCATTAAACATATAAAAACTTCTGGCTTTACAAATAGTACACTGTCGACTACGTCTTTAAAAGTATTAACTTCCTGCATTGAAGTGAAGGAGGTCAGGAAGTAAATAAGAGAAACATTGCATTTACAAGGTAAAGTTGAACAAGTATTGATTAAAGTACTTTTAAGGGTTACAACGTAACTTATAATATATTATTTTGTATATTGAAAGTAACAATAAACTCACTTACATACATTTTACGCATAATTCGTAACCGTAATTGGTGTATAAAAATCCGAGTAAATATTGGCAACTCAGCATTTTTATTTAAAATTTACATTGTAAAACTTTATACAATTTATTAATAAAATCAAACCTTTTAAACAACATATACCTAAGCGAGATAAGACACGAAACAAATGCAAACAAACTTTAATACCACCGAAATGTTCTAGAGATAAGGCCATTCATTGAAAATAATGTTAACCTTTAGCGCTTTTTGTAATTTAATCAATCAAATATTTAAAAGTATAAGGCATAAAAGGCGATCTCTATAGGTGCAAAAATTGAAAAAAAAAACTATTATGTAGCATGAGTAGAGAATATATTCGTGTTTAATAAAGCATCTGTGCATGACATTGAGTAGTTTTAAAATTGCTGAATCATGTGATCTTTAACTATTTGCAGTCAATGGCTTATCTAAATTTTCCTCAAAACTTTCCGCCAAAATTACTACGCTTGCTGGTGTCTATAAAGATTTTTAAAGCATTTTGATGAGATTTTTCGCCGTTGTCTTAAAATAAAGCCTACTAAAATTTTTTTGTTAATTGTTTATTAAATTAATAATTAAATCATGACGAAGTTATTTATTATCATGAAAGTTATTTCCATTGGGAGTTGAATAATATTCTTCAGATTTTGACTATGTATTAGTTTACTACTTGTTAGTTTTCGGATCACTATTTATTCCTACTATATAATTATCCTTTATAGGGAATTATGTACGCGTGTGTCTCATAAGGGAGATCCAGTGCCAATCATGAACTATTAAAATAGTTCATATTTTAAGTGCCTCCGTAGCCTAGAGGTGTGGGCGAGTGCTTTAGAAACCGGAGGTCGTCGGTTCGAATGCTGCGGCGACTCAGCAAATTTTCATTGTTGTTTCCTAGTTGGTAAGGGCAATTTGGGTTGATCACCCAATTGTCTGAAAAGTAAGATGATCCATGCGTCGGATGGACATGTAAAAGTCGGTCCTCTCCCCAACCTGCATTGGACCAGCGTGGTGGGATGGGGTTCCAAAACCCCCTAAAGGAGAAGGCGTGCATTAGAGGAGACCTATGTCCAGCAGAGGACTAACACAGGCTCACGATGATGATGATGATGATGGTGATAGTTCTAATTGACAAACTGCTGAACCTCCTCAAAGACAAACGCCAAGACATTTGGTAGTGAGTAAAAAACCATTTTGTATTCAATTATATTGTGAACTGTGGCTTAACCTTACATAATACACTAAATTTTTTTCACTAGCAGTCCGCTCATACACAAAAATGCAAACTTTTGTGTGTATGTATGATATGAAATATAAAAATAGACAAGAATAGTTAAATATGAAAATAGATAAGAATAGTTTGCGATATTGACGACAGTATATAAATAATAACGCTAGATGTGTGATTTACTATGATTACATTTATTCCAAATAGATTTTGGCTAGCCTACACAGGGTTATAATTTTTTTTTGTTTACGCGAATACTGCACATTATTGAATAAAAGAACGGATTTTATCGCGTTTATTTTTAAATATTTAAATTCCCGACGTTTCGAACATTTTCGAAGACCGTGATCACGGCACGTGAACGCGATAAAATCCGTAAAAAGTCCTTTTATTTAATAATACGAAGATTTATACTCTACCGACTGAGCTAGCCGCCTCTGTGGCCTAGCCGGCGGAGAAACAACTTGTGTTATCGTTCTGTTCTTGTTGGTAAGGGCAATCTGGGCCGATCACCCAATTGTCTGACATGTAAGATGATCCATGCGTCGGTAGGGCATTTAAAAAGTCGATCCAACCATAAAACCGCATTGAACCAGCGCGGTAGGATACGGTCCAAAACCCCTTAATTGAGAAAGTGTGCATTAGGTGTGTGTGTTAAGTCCAGCAGTGGACTAACACAGTCTAATGATAAACTACAAAAGCACAGACAAAAATCAGAGTGAAACGAAATGATTACAAAACTATACAAGCAAAACAAGAGAAACATACTTAACCGGCTTATATAACACGTGCCTCTGACGTTTTTGCTCTCACGTCACAGATCCGGTGTAAAAGGAATCACCGAAGTGAACGCGATAGTTGCGTAAAACGATTAATAATGATTGATGTGTATTAATCGATTCGTTTACTTTTTACGTTATTTTATCACACGATACGTTTGAGCATCTTAATGTGTGGAAAAATTTGTTTTACTAACTTCCCCTTGCGGTTTCATCCATTTAGTGATTGATATAATTATCACTAAATTAATTAGTGATAATGATGATTACTCGCCATTTGTATGTAGTCTAGAGATCCTTGCGGAATAAGTATTACTTCTTTCTACATAATTAACGCTTTTGATATGATTTGTGTATAACCTGGTTTTTAAAAATATTGGACATATTGAAAGTGTCAAGTTTAATGTAAAATTAAAACAATGTTGGTAGCATTATTATTGAGTTCTGGTTTATAGGGCTCCGTAGCGAGCGTAGTAGAGAGCAGCAACAAGAATTGTAGTGTCATAAGCCACTAACTGCCTCCTTAGCCTAGTAGTATGGGATGTCAAAGTCAAAGTCAAATATCTTTATTCAATATGGAAGCATTACACTTTCTTATTGATTGTCAAATAATCTACCACCGGTTCGGAAATGGAAGCCTCTGACCTGAGAAGAACCGGCGTAAGAAACTCAGCGGGACTTTTTCTTTTCCTTTTTCTTCAACAAAACAAAACTTTTCTACATCAACAAAACAAATCTTTTACAAAACTTTACATAAAACCTTACATTTTACTACTTTGAAATAGCCTGGAGCGAACAGTTCATTACCAGGGTGTGTTATCTATCAAGTAGTCATTACAACAATAATATCCTTTAACACACAAACGTTCCTTTACAACTTTTTAAAATTTATTTACAGATAAAAGCTGAACGTTTTCTGGTATTTTATTGTAGAAGAGTATACATTGTCCCATGAAAGATTTCATTGTTCTTCGAGCCTAGTTTTTGGAAGAACATAATTATGCTTATTCCTAGTATTTATATTATGTGTGTCACAATGTTTTACAAAATCATTTTTATGTTTATGAACATACATAATATTTTCAAATATGTATTGAGAAAAACAGTCATTACATTAATTCCTGTAAACATTTTTCTCAGCGATTCTTTGGGACCCAGGTTGTGCTTTGGACGTCGGAGGTCGTGGGTTCAAGTCCTGCGGGGACTCAACAAATTTTTAATGTTATTTCCTAGGTTGGTTAGGGTGAATTGGGCCGATCACAATTGTCTCGTCAATGTCGACAATTGTCTGAAAAGTAAGATGATCCATGCGTTGGATGGGCATGTAAAAAGTCGGTCAACCCACCAACCTATATTGGACCAACGTGGTGGGATACGGCCCAAAACCCCTAATGGATAGGGGTGTATTAGGGGAGGCCTATGTCCAGCAGTGGACTATCATGCCATGCAATTACGTAAAAAATCGTATTGAAATAAAAATTTCAAACAGCTTAAAGTTTTCTCTTTCTTCGTTTACCTGAATTGAGAGGTTTAATTCGGCGTTCCTACGTTAGTGAAATGAAGCCGATATAAATACCAAATCTATAGCCAAATAACCATAGCAACGGAATGGTGTTGTACTTCTGCAGTTGTTGTCATTCAAATCAAAATCACAATCACAGTCTCGGTGAGTACAGACGAACATTCGGGCTACCTGATGGAAACTTTTTCACACTACTGCTCTGCGGCAAAATGGGCACCGCGGTGGTATCACCCCAGATGGCCTCCTGTAAACAGGGGACCTACCAGCTCTGCAAAATATGTTGATTGCATTGTTACATCTAGTCTGTATCTTTTTTGTCCCTGGTGTAAATATGACAATAGTCGAAAGTACGTCGACCTTCTCGTTTAAACATTTCACCGAATTTTTGTATCAGGCAACAACAAGAGATCAATAAATTAAGAATTATGCTATACAGTTTTGAGTTATAAGGCTTCTCGTCAATTTTTATTAAATAATAATAAAATGCTGATAAATTGAGATTATGATTTAGAATTAGGTATAAATTATACTTACATTACAATAGATTCTTCTTTAAAATATTACTAAATGTGCAGACATTGTAGCCCAATACTGTAATTCTGTATTGAGCTAACTTATTTGAGCTTGTTGTTTGAGTTTTTAGTTGCAACATCATTTCGATAGTTCTGATCTTAATACGATATCATTTTTATTACGTTTACCGTCGCCCAAGGCATGAGGACACTATACTGTGACTTTAGACTTTTTGTTTAGGTGAACATACCGAATTTTCTCTGTACTCTGGTGTTTCACCCAAAGGTTGACTGGTAGATAATGCCTTTTGGCATTAAGTTCGCCTTTGTACTTACTTGTGCATAAAGCTTTAATAAAATAAAACATACATAACCACAGTTTACTTTGCTCACGTTACATAACCACGCACGAGGGTACAAATACCAGGACACAAAGAAAACAAACTTATACATCGATTTCCACGGATAGTGTTTATTTCAAAATATCTTTCGAATAACAAGTATTACAAATCACGTTTAAATAAAACTACAACTAAATGAAAATATTGAAAGTTTGTTGAGGACTAGTGTTTTGAAACACAGTAAGGAAGCTTTGCTCGTTTCTATTTTACTACTTATCTACTTTTCACGTTTTGACATATACAGTGAGATGTCAAACGCGAGTTTGCACTACACTGGAGCCATAATAGAATGATTTTATACTATAATTAATTGAAAGCGAAAAGTTCTCCTATTGGTTATTAGCCGCGAGATATCAAACATCACGCGATATGTGGCTAATAGTAAGGCGAGAATAGTTGGTGCCGAAAAGACTTTAAAATGAGATTTTGTTAGCATTAATTCCGTATTGTTTTCAGTTTTTATATAAAACATGTTACGCTAACGTTGTTTTCTGAAAAGTACAAAGTTCAAACACAAAGACAAGTTCTCGAAACATGTTCCATGTAAATGTTCCGTGTGTGCTAACTCGCGTTTGTCGCCTCGTAAGATATAGATGAATGGACAACATCTAAAAAGCCGTAATAAAAATATAGCAGATACAGCAAATTCTTTTGTAAAGACAATATCAGAATAGAAAACCTATTTTTTATATTCACTTCTAAGATTATATAACTCACATTATATATTATCTGTTAATCTATTTACCAAGCAATTACAACGATTTTTTATGTTGAAAGGAAGTAATAAACTATTTATTACACAATTTATTCTAACAAAGGTAAATAGTTACAAATGTGTAAAATTTATTGTTTGATATTTTGTTTCTACACAGATTTATTCAACAATAATTTATATATTGTTATTTGGAATTACAGCGGATTGAACATGGAATTTGAAATACATTTCAATCTCTCTATAGTAAAATAGTGTACAATGAAATTTACAAGACATATGTACTTTACAAAACTTAAAGATAAATCTTTATAGGTACTAAATTAAAATTATATACCTTCTAGTTTTTTTTGCAATGTTCTGCAAAGTATTTTTTTTGGTTTAAATTAATACGAAGTTCTTTTATAGTTAGCATAGTATGTATATGTTATATATGTTAGTTGAAAATTATATATTTTTAAATGAAGATACATTTTAAATATAGATATAATATACGTTATTAACTCTAAATGAAGTACAGCAGACAGACGGTCAACTATTTTACATCACAATTTCATTACTAAAATGCGTCATTGATAATAAATCTGTTTTTGTTATTATTATAATATTTATAATTATATAATTATAAATTTAGTATATATTATAACAACTTTAAGCATTAATTAAAAGCAAGGTATTAGTAAGTTATATAGCAAATTATTATTTTGATCATTTATTGATATGAAATGTATAATATATCGATGTACGAAGCTTGAAAGAATTAAAATATTTATAAAAGCTTAATCACACATTCACAAAAATAAGTTTGAATTTGAATTACAAATACAAATAAGCAATTGCTACAGTATATAAAATATATAACTAAATCTGTTTTTGTATGAGTCTTTCAGTACATATATTCTTAATTATTAGGCTTTCAACAAACTAGAATTTGTCGCTATATTACATGCAATAACGACGGAAATCGAGAGGCTTTGCCTTATTCAATAAAAATACTTGCAATAAAATTTATTTTACAAATTAGGAAGCAAAATAAGTATAACCTATTGGTTGCTATGGCAACGATGTATCGTTACGCGTATCACGTTTTTATTGGCTAATCGTAGCTTGTTGTCACTCCATAATTCATTGCTATTGGTTGCGCTGCTTAAAAAATATTTAATGAAGTCTGCACTATATCAGGCTCATAAAACAAAGTAAGCTAAACAATATTATTTTATTACAAACCGCGCGTGATTCATGCCGTTATATTGTGAATAAATACATATGAAAAATTAATAAACACGCGAAAAAAGCTAGTTGGAGCGCCAAACGTCCACGCTGGTGAAATAATGATTAGATGAAAAATCTAGAACTATTATTATATATTTTTGTACTCATGGCTACGTAGACATTTAACAATCACATTAAATAATATTATTTATATCTGTAATATATTTTTTACGTAGTTTGATTAAACTTCACAAACAAATGGTTTGGTTAACCTTGTTCTAATATAATATTACTCAGAAATGATCATGCGACTTTACAAATTCACTTTATTTAAAAGTACAATTTAATATAAAATTCTACATCAAATTGTACTTAAAATAATGAATAGTTAATGAAAATAAAAAAAGGTTTATGGAATGGTTATTACTCTACTTTGTCCGTAACCGTTACAAAAGAAGATTTTTTCAAATAACACACATAGTTACTAATATTTGAACAATATACGTCTGGAGTTAAAAATATGCAACAACATTAAAGTATTGTAAATATATTTTTTAATCTGCATGATGCCGAAAACAATCGTGATCGGATATATTTCCTACAAGCTGGTTTGTTTATTATACCTGAATGTTTAGTAAAACCAAATATATGGAATTCATATAAACAAGTGTCAAAATGGTGGCAAAATCCTGATTGGTCTACAATCATCATCAACCGCCTGTGTCATTCCACTGCTGGACATAGGCTTTGGGGGTTTTAGACCGTATCCCACCACGCTGGTCCAATGCGGGTTGGTGGGTGGTTCACCAGAACCTTGTCTGCTATTCAGCAGGATGCTCCTCGAACAGGTGATGTTGGCTAGGGTTAAGGTGTTGAGGAGCTCCTTGCACTGTTGATTGGTCTACCGCCGCGGCAAAACGTAACTACGTGATATTTACCCAATGAGATCGCTGTATATTCTGTCGCAATTACATTATTTCATATCTTTGTTGAATGTAACAATTCATTAAGGACGATATTATTTTATACAAGCAAGCTTAAAAAAATTCAAAGTTACTATTATTTCTTGTTCCTAATGGACTTTTGCGTACTGGCGTGGCATATGAATAGAATAATAATAACTTACAGTTATTTACTTAATTAATATGCGAAAGAAATTATTTCAATCTTGTGCCATACACAAATCTGATCTATCAATATATGGAATATACAGATTAGAAAAAAATATGTCTTATAATATTACATTCTAATCAATAATAAAATATTAATAGTTATAATATAGACTTCGATTAATATAATTATTTATATATCTATATGTTTATAAAGTACTAATAAAATATATT
The DNA here is from genome assembly GCA_029286875.1 of Lamproptera curius. NCBI lineage: Eukaryota > Metazoa > Arthropoda > Insecta > Lepidoptera > Papilionidae > Lamproptera > Lamproptera curius. The sequence continues at coordinate 493,205 of JAGSMT010000193.1, read as the reverse complement.
TCGATAATTAAATATCTTATTCACCACATTGTATAGGATAATTGTTTTTATTTTTTACATCTGGTCACTTTTGTTATAGAACTCTGGAGATATGAGAGATGCGATACACTTTACATTTATTAAGGTATCAACAACATTTCCACATAACATTGGAAACTTTGATAGCAGTAATCCAAATGTAATGCTATGGTTAAACATATTATAATCATCATCATCATCAGCCTGTGTCAGTCCACTGCTGGAAACAGGGCCTCCTCTAATGCACACCACCGCTTCCTATCTTCGGCTATTCTCATCCCATGAACGTATAATATTAAGTGTGAATTATCTCAGTGTATACACTACTCAAATAAGACTCAAATAAAATGTAATTTAAAACACTAATGACGCTAAAAGAGAAAGCGTTCTTATTGGTTGACCGCCGCCATGTTTAATCCTTACGGGATGTTTAACTAACAAGATAACGTTTTGCCGCCAAAATATGACACTAGCGTTCGTTTTCCTAAATTACCTGTCATTGCGCCAAAGCACAGGATATTATACTTGAAACAATTCAATAGAATACCTCAACAAGGACTAACATTACTTTAAAATATAAATATAGTCAGCTGTGCAGCTGAATCTTCGAGAAACTACGAATTTTAGTATTCGTATAACGCAAGACACGCGGTGCCAAACACTAGCTGTCCTTTTTCCTAGTATGTAATTAATCGATATCGATAAAGCTTTCTCTTTCACACATATCCGTAAGCGAACAACGCAAAATATATCTGAATACCCATTATTGACTCTCACTGATCCAATTTGTAGAACATATCCTTCATATTTATTATTATAGGTAAATTTGTTACTAGATTCTTGTAATAAATACACATCAGAGCTATTTTATAATTATAAACGTTACTTCTATATGCTCATCACAACAACGTAATCGTCTTTTGTTTTCGATATTTTATTCTAGAAGCCAAAAATCTATAAAGCAATGTATTAAGATTCAGCAAAATCAATTACCTAGTATAGTAATAGAGAGTAATTATAATTCCTGTACATCAATCATCAATATAATATAAATTACAAATGCGCGAATGCCATTTAGAAGTCATGAAACTAAATTTAATCTTGTACAAGGCTGTCATGTTTATGTTAGTTCGTTTGATTTATTTATATTTATTAATGAGGTTTCGTCTGTTTCAAATGGTTCACTAATTAAATAATTAGTGAACAATTGAAAAAACATTTGATTCGTTAACCACAAACTATGTCCATTTAACGATGCAAAGAATAAAATTTACGCATACTACTTTTTATCATTCGATATTTAATATACTGTTGATTTAGAAAAAAACTGTTATTTTTTTATTGTTTAAATACGAAGCACTATCTCTCTTACTTTGGCAAGTTTGAAAGGGATAAACGTTTACTAGATTTCACTATATTATCAACAATGTTTAATCTAATTTAGAATCAATTAAATATTTTGTTATCAATATTTTCAAACAAATTTTTCATTTATACCCAAATATATAATAAATCGAAAATCGTTACTAATCGCATACAGTTATACTCCTAGTTAAAATAGAATTAAAATTTTCTAATAGGTAACACAGTGTAAAAGTTATTATATTTTTTTTATATATATATTAATTATTTTCAAGATTTTCAATATCATATAATCTATTGTTTATCAATCGCTAAATATTCAAACAGATCTATTATTGGAGTCAAGAGTGACTTACATAGTTACGTTTGTATCTATTTGTTCTCTATCAACGTTTGAACTTGTAAAACTAGATCACGTGCCAGGGAGAGAACACCGGACGCGTCGTGACGCTCCGCCATTTCTGAAACAAGAAAAATTTATGAAACATTAAACATAAATAAAGAAGCGTCTATACGGAATAAAGACTGCGGTATTTTAATTATGACTTACGATGGCTCTATATATTATGGACCGTTTTATTTTTTATCTGAAAGTCAAGTATAGTTATGCGAAATTAAGGGGATATTGAATTTACATAAAGACTAATTTCAAACTCGATTGGCTTCAAAAAGTAGCTCTTGGGTTGAAAATCGCGTGACAACAAAAATAGCCGCGATCCACGTATCGGTACGTTTGTTTCTGTCGCTTCAGCATTCGACATTAGAATTGTACACTTTATACCGAACTATTTACATTCGGAGAAAAGTAAATTACTGTATTCTTTTCTTTTAAATGATTGTAAACATTCAAACATATTAAGTCCACGGTAAACGGGTAACTGCCTCCGTAGCCTAGTGGTATGGGCGTGTGGTTTAGAAACCGGAGGTCGTGGGTTCGAATCCTGCGGGGACTCAACATATTTTCATTGTTGTTTCCTAGTTGGTTAGGGCAATTTGGGCCGATCACGCATAGGCATGTAAAAAGTCGGTCCACCCACCAACCCGCATTGGACCAGCATGGCGGGATATGGTCCTAAACCCCCTAATGGAAAGTGTGTATTAAAGGGAGGCCTATGTCCAGCAGTGGACTATCACAGGCTGATGACGATGATGATGATGATGAAATGGTGTCTTAGGTCATAAATTTATCAGAAATATTTTTTTTAAATGAAGATAATCAACAATTTGTGTATCTTTAGAGGGAAGAACGTCAAATGCTCAGTCTCCGTTTAGGATATGTTTGCTTCCTAGTATTTTTAGCTATTTTTTGAATTCATGTAGAAATTTTACAATTCCCCAGACTTGTTTATATTCCTTTTCTTTTAACCTTTACCAATCCAGATGTTATAAAAATTTTATGCAAATTCATCAGGGTCAATAAAATTAAAATTTAAAAATTTTGTCCTTGTCCCTTTTATACCTATTTCTTGTTATTATTAAATGTTTGTCCTGTCCCTAATAATATAAGTGTCTTATTTAAAGTTATTAATCCTTTGTTCTGTGTCTGTCCAGTTATCTCAACCAAGCGCCATTGACTCACTACTGTGCAATTGTCAATAATACCAAACATTTCCTAATAATTCAACCTTCTTTTACCCAACCCTGACATTGGCAGAATCACCGAGTTATTCTTGGTAGAGCCATTATATTAAAAAGAAGAAGAAGAAGTCAAATGCTCTGATTGCGTCTCTAAAAATATCCATCATCATCAGCCTGTGATAGTCATAGGCCTCCTCTAATACACCACTATCCATTAGGGGGTATTGGACTGTATCCCAACACGTTGGTCCAGCGCGGGTTGCTGAGTGGACCGACTTTTTACATGCCCATCCGACGCATGGATCATCTTACTTTTCATCCAATTTGGTAATCGGCCCAAATTGTCCTAACCGACCAGAAAACGACGATAACACAAAATTGTTTCCCCCGCGGGATTCGAACGCACGACCTGCGGTTTACAAAGCAAGAGCCACTACCGCTAGACCACGGAGGCGGTTCAAAATGTCAATAATAATGCGATACCCCACCAGTGTGGGTGGGGATACACACTCAACGACGTCATTAAAATATGACGTTAGACTACGACCGCCCTGATTTGAAATAATATTCAGCCATTACCGTTGAAGAACTTGATGATGTCCGTAAAGTCCATAGAGTTGGCGAGGATGACGTCGCGGTAGGTCTCCAACAGAGCGAGGGCGATGAAGAGCACCATGTGCTCGGAGGCCACGTGACGAGCCGCCCATATCAGCTCCCACGCAGAGAACACCTAATAATGTTTCACATCATCTGTTATATCAAGGAAATATTTGGAAAGGAAAATATATTTTAAAAACTAAATACAAAATTCAATTTTATTAGAAAATTGGTCGACGGATACTTGACTGTCTGTAATGGTTTACTTTTTAGTTCTATAAGGAAGCACAAAAAATGTTATTGTTTTGCACCGATGAAGGTACATATAGAGGTAATTCAGAGTATTCGGTGGTAAATTTTGATATAAAACTTCTATATATTTAACAAATAGCTATTTAACGTTAAACTCAATAAAGATTAGAGTTTAACACAGGTGATATAGAACAGAAACGAATAATTAAACAACGTCCGCATTCATGGGAGAGTTAGACAAGACTTACTAAATTTGTGATATAAAATCATTTCATAGAAAAAAAAAACAAATGAATTTGACGAAGGCTTACATCTTGATACAGAAGCTCCCTCTTGAAGTCCAGAAGGAACCATCGGTAGCAGAAATAGAAGTGGGTGTAGTCGCCATGCGCGTGCATCAACTCATATAACTCACAGTCCAAGATTTGTATCAGGGATCTAGAAACGAATTTATTTAACATATTTAACATATATATGTTGTTACTGCGTTGTCTCGATCATGATTAAAAAAAATGTGTATTGAATGGACAAAAACATACTATCACAGATTTTCTATTATTATTACAGATTCTTAATAATATTGTTCATTTACTCTATTGTTTTAGAATAATTATTAGACATGCATTTAAAAAGACGGACCGAGTGTTAAAACTAACAAAAGATCGCCTATTTTACGTAACTGCACCAATATCAAATTTTCGTTACAGAACATCATTGAAATAACAAACATAATAGCTGAATACAATCAAGAATTAATATAAACAAGGTCATATGTCAAAGTCAATTGACGCAATATCATTAAACAATGGTTTTCGAAACAAAATGAACCTCAAGCTTTTTGATCCATATCAGCGTATTAGTGAAGACTTTTGTTATTGCAAATACCAGATCTAACCCTACGAGCCTAGGTAATAAAACACAGATCACATCACACATCATCAGCCTGTGATAATCCACTGCTGGACATAGGCCTCCCCTAATACACCCCTATCCATCAGGGGGTTTTTGGACCTCATCCCACCACGCTGGTCCAATGCGAGTTGGTGGGTCGACCGACTTTTTACATACCCATCCGACGCATGGACCATCTTACTTTTCAGACAATTGGGTGATCGACCCAAATTACCCTAACCAACTAAGAAACAATAATGAAAATTTGTTGAGTCCCCGCAGGATTTGAACCCACGACCTCCGATTTCTAAAGCACACGCCCATACCACTAGGCAACGGAGGCAAACACAGATCGCCTAACTAAAACTCTAGCCGAACAGCCTTTGTTTTGATTACACATCATCAGCCTGTGTGAGTCCACTGCTGGACATAGGCCTCCCCTAATACACCCCGATCCATTAAGGGGATTGGACCGTATCCCACCACGCAGGTCCAATGCGGGTTGGTGGCTGGACTGACTTTTTACATGCTAATCCACATTTCACTAGGCTACGGAAGCAGTATTGTATTGATTGTTATTCATTAATTAACATGTCTCAAGTCTCTAGTTTAATCTCTCACCGCATATCCGCAAAGTGCGCATCCATTGCCTGCCCAGAGGGGAAGTTGTCCCTCGCTCGCTCCATCAGGCGCGCAAACAACGCGTGCGCGGCGGCCTCCTCGCGCATCGTGACCAGCAATGGAGCGACCAGGTCGCACATGCCCTGCATGTAACCAGTTTCTAGATGTTCCCAGACATACCTGCCATTTAGAAAATGGATATTATTTACGTATCTTTTATGTATATATTCGTATGACATAAAATACTTTAGGCTGCGCTGATTTATCTAAGCATTTATGAGTATACATTGGCATAGGATTAAAAAAAACCTGGTAATTTAAAAACAATGAAAAATAAATATAATTTTTCATACATCCCTCTTAGACCAATACGAAGTTTCAGAAATTGGCGTAGTCTACGTGATTTAAATAAACATTTTCCATGGCTGTTCCTAGGCATTAGTAATATCATAAACGAATTATTTGTCATGTTGTACGTAAGGGGCTCTGATTGATGGAAAAATAATCTGCGATTAAACGCTTAGCCGCATCCGCCAATAAGAAATTGCCCCCATGACATTACTTATAGCAATGTCATGGGGGCAATGGCCGGACCATTATTCTTTCACAAAGGGTAAATTTATTATGGATCACATACGGAGAACAATATATTAAATACATTTACGCACAGCATACCTAAATAGACGATTCGGTCATTATTATTGTGTAGTTCCAACTCACGTGCACATAATGTTTCTCAGCTTGTCCAAATTCTCGTCTGTGAAGAACGGATAGTTTCGATCGCATCTCTGCACGTCCTTCTCTATCCTGTGTAAGTTCAGTGCGAACGTCTCCACTAACTCATTCTGTGACAAAAATTTAACTGTATTGAAATTATGAAACGTTTATAAAATTAAAGCTTTCTTAGTGTACCACTTTACAAATTTATAACGTTGCAGCTTTATTTTTTACTAAAAAAAAGCAAGAAAAATTTTCCGAAACATTTTTTCGTTTACTGGATTAGTCTTATTTAAACAAAAAATTTGTTTACGATAGCCTGTAAAACGGCTTTAAGACAAATCAGCTAGTTTTGTATGTCTTTGAACCACTTGTTTGTTCATTAGGCATATAATATTTTTTTCAATATAGAACCTGAACGTTGTTGCTCAATCTATAGATATAAAAGAGATACCCACTTATATATTGACTCTATCTCGATATCTTTGGAACCGTAAAGCGTAGCGACTTCAAATTGGTAGGAATATTCCTTTTGCCGAGTAGAGGTCAGCTAAGAACGGATTTTACGAAATTCCACCCACAAGGGGGGTTGAGGGGTTGCTAGTTAATTAGAAAATAGTTTTTTTTTGTATACTTACAGAATAAACCCCTCCGTTAGAACTAGCCGGTGAGACACAATTGGATCGATTGTCAGGCTTCGCATCAGCTCCGCTCGGCTCCAAAGTGTCGAATGAGGCGCCAGCGGAGTGGGATTCCTCGCGCACGACACCTAAAGGACTTCGGGCTGGACTTACATTGGCTGAATAAAAGAGAAAGAAATGTAGAGAATACGACTAGAGAATATAGTGAAAATAATAATAGGCGTTATATATTTCAAGTTTAATACCATCTTCTAACATATTAGTGTGTATTTTATGAGTTTTGCGGAATACTTCGTTATTTCAAAGTAATAAAAGTTTTCCGGAAGGTGAGCGAACTTCTTCCATCTTTTCTGTAGTTCCTATCGGCAGGATGTATCACTTCCGTAGAGCGGTACCCATACCGACTTATACTATACTTGTCCGATTTCGTCACTTAAATCGATAAAATAAATCCGCAAACACTCATTTAACTAAAGTGTCAACAATATACAAATAATATACATTGTTCGATTAAAAAATTCCACGCTTTCAATATTATAATCAAACTATGTAATTACCTGTGGTTCCACCAGACACCGGGGAACCGGACGCCGCCAAATCAACCGAAGGATTCGTTATAATAACACTAGTGTGCTGCTGATGCGACTGCGGCTGGCCCTCCTCAATAGAGGACCTTAAGTCGTTACCATTAAGGGTCAAATTGCCACTATCGACGCTGCACAGAAGCCCTCTCCCATCGCCCTTTTGAACGATACCTTCAGCAAGCCTCTTGATTTCGGCTATACTCTCACGTCTCATGTCCGGGTTCTCTACAACACTCTTGATGTACACTTCATCGTCATCGATATCGTTAAGGCTGTCCAGGTGCTCAACACTACCCGTCTCAGTCTCCCCGTTGACTTTGGCTACTTTCTCGTCAGAATCGATATCGATATTGTCGATCTCGTCTATGCTCGGTGCACGGGACAGCACTGGTTTTCCTTCGGGCTTCTGTTGCTCTCTCTCGCTCGGTTCCGGTGAAACGACTGGTGGGTTGTCCGATATCACGCTGCAGTCGTCTTCGAAGACCTGCGAAAGTTTTATGGATTGTGAGTTCAGTATTGAAGCTTAACTTTATATAATAATTTTAAAATACACTACAAATATTACAAGTGGTCCAAATTTAATTTAAGTATGATTTGAATAATAAATGATATTATATAAATTATTAAATGATAATATATATATATATAAAATATAATTTAATAATAAAAATGATAGTAAAAATGAACACCTCATTTGTTTTTTTTTTGTGTAAATTTCTTTATTAAGATTGATTGTATGATTGGGAATTTAAGTGTCATATATGATGAAATGATTAAATATTTACACGATACAACGAAAATCAGAAGATATTCAAAAATATTCAAGGAGTATTAACTTTTCTTTACATGTCCGTTTTAAATCTTTTAGTATTTTCTCCAATTATAAAAATTAAACAGTTTTATATGAAGACATTCCTTCCAATGTAAATGAGACAACAGCTAAAACTAATCACTGTAAATGTATTCCAATTATTAAAGCTTACGAATCAATTGTAAATTCGAATTCCACGGCAGCATTCGAAAAAGCTCAAAGTAAATATTTTTAAATGCAAATTTGAAAAGAAATATGATTGCAGTTCTTGACCACCTCCGTGGTCTAGCGATATTAGCCTTGCTTTATAAATCGGAGGTCCACCCGCCAACCTGCAATGTACTAGCGTGGTGGGAAACGGTCCAAAAACCATCAGACCAGGCGTTCATCCGGTGAGGCTATGTCCAGCAGTGGACTAACACAGGCTGATAATAATGACAAAACGACATGATGATTGCAGTCATGGCTCACCTCACCCGCCTCCACTGCATCAGCAGGTTTCGACCTTCCAGCCGCCTCCGTCAGCCGGGCAATGGAGGCCGCGGTGGCTTCCCGGTCCCTTTGCCTAACGATCGCCTCCACGCAAAGCCACTCCGACATGGTCGTCTCGTACTGACGCCTGCACGCCGCGTCCTGGGCGATCCTCTCCAAGGCTGTTGAGCCGAATCTAGGAAAATTAATTCGAATATTCTTAAATCAAGACAAAAGCAGCACAAATAAAACGTAAAATCGAATAAGAATTCGTTAAACATTGTAATAATACATATCATATTTGAATGAGATACTTTGAATAAGCATGAAGTGGTTGTACATTAATTGACGCTCAGTAATAGAGTGGAATGCTTCTATATTAAATAAATATATTTAGCTTGACTTTGATACTTTCTTATAGATTCTCAATGAAAAACCCTCGTTTCGGAAATGGAAATCTCTGACTTGAAAAGAACAGGGGCAAAGAACTTGGTGGGATTCTTTTTACCATAGAAGACTCTACGAAGTTTAGAAACAGACAGTCTACTGCTAAACATGGTGTATTGATACCGTTTCACTTCTCGTTGAAAACAATACATAATAATATAATAATTCTAAACAGAAAATATCCTTTCCGCCATTCCCAATAGAGTAACAAGGTGGACTCACTCGTAGTACCCCAAGAGGTACGGCCAGACTTCGCGGCGAATGATCTGCTGGACTCCACCGTAGTACACGAGCCGATAGATCTCGTCGCCGTCGTGCACGGCACCCTCGTCATCGGTCATGGACCGCCAAATCTCCTCTGTTAGACCCGCTTCCGCCCCGTCTGAGTAAAAGCCAATGGTATTATAATAACCTAATAACAAGAAAGGTTTTTAAAAATTTCTAGGCAAAAGAAAACGCAATCTCGAAACTTTGGCACGTACAAAGAAATATCAAATCTTTTCTGTTCATAGTACGTTAGACACAGTTATATAAATAAAACGTGATCCGGATTTTATAAGATTTTTTTTCTAATTGAATAAATGTAATAATAAATTAAATGGTGATACCTCAAGGTATTTATAAAATACATAGAAATTCTTGGCAAAACCGTAAAACTATTCCGCGATATGAACTGAACACATTCTCTGTAAAAACTTTTTAGGACGGCATAGAGGAAAACCAAAAAAGCATATTTTATATTAATTAGCTGTAGGTCTGGTCATAAAAAAAAAAAATGTGTTTTTTGTTTTTCAAAAAATGCCTATGTTTTACATCAGCTATAGATGTACCCATCATATACGCTAACAGACTTATTAAAAAACATTTATTTCAATGTTACAAACAGACACTTCAATTTTCTTTATTTCTGTTGACAAACATGAAGAACAAACCTCCCGGCACGATATTTGGATGCACCAGACCACTCAGATGCGTCCTGACTGTGGACAAGTGCCTGCAGTAGGCCAACCACCCGTAGAAGGCACGGGAGATTATCTGACGTCGCATTGTACTGCATACGAGTTCAATTGAAGCGGCCTGGAATTACATAAAAAGTTTTCTTTTTCATGACAAACTTAAATATAAGTACTGTGAATGTAAATGTTGCTTTTTAATGGAAATTTTTAAGAAGGGATCTCAAGCTCAAAGCAGCTTTGACATTAGTTATAACTAATATTACTAATCTATGGTCATATACTATAAATGGTTGAAAGAATGGTTTGTTTCTTTGGATATAACACATTTATTCATTTAAGAATTATAACATTTACTTGTGATTATCAAACCGCTGCATCGGCCTGAAATGCTGACTTTAGATGAAACGGTGAAAGACAGCAAGCGCGAACATTTTTTGTAAATTCTGCATTATATTTTTAGGGTTCTCAACAAATCACAACTTTCATTGTTGTTTCCTAGTTGCTTAGGGCAATTTGGGTTGATCACCAAATTTTGTGAAAAGTGAGATGATCCATGCGTCGGATGAACATGTAAAAGTTGGTCCACCCAACCCGCATTAGACCAGCGTGGTGGCCTACGGTCCAAAAACCCCCTGATGGAAAAGGCGTGCTTTAGGGGTGTCCCACGTCCAACGATGTGGACTAACACAGGCTGATGATGATGACGACGAATTTATTTCCATTACAATTTAAAAAATATACAATTAAAAAAACAATAGACTTAGCCTTATTATTCTGTAAATCAAATTTTTCGCGGTAAAAACAACTAGTTACTTACTACTACTTACTATGCATTTAGATTAATATTTACATAGAATCTTTCAGTGATTTGCTAGATTACTGCAGTGTCATTTTGTCCTTTAACATTAACTTTATATACATCAATTATGTTTATATACTTTAATGCAATAACTTTTTGATTTTATTAAATTGGAATATATTTAAAAGATTATCACCTGTTCAACCGGTGGATTGAGAGCTGGTGTTGGCGGTGGTCCATTGATGCTGGCCGAAGGTGGGCAGTCCACCGACATTGTTGAGGAGTCCGAAGACGTTGTGGATGTGGAGCGAGGGGGCGGCGTGGAGTGCGCGGTGGCGATTGAACTGCACGTTCCAACAGAGAGTGACGCATCGCTGAAATGTAAATAAAATTATTGTATTTATTATATTTACGAATGAAAAGAATAAAATGACGATGTTGCGGAGGACTGATCCATTCTGGTCAAACAAAAAATAAAAGCCCACCCCATTATAACTTGGGATAATGTCTCTAAAGAATAAGAGCGAATTTAATAAATGATGATTTGATGAAAATCTATCTAAAACATGGTAACGTTTTTGATTTGTATTCAACGCCTACGTTTAAAAAGCGCTAGAAATTACAGAAACACCGCTTTTATTAAACAAAGCCTCTTTATTTGGTTTAATTTGTTAGTTTGTTCCTTTACATAAATTGCTTAGTGCACTTTGATAAATAATACAGTTTAACTGATTTTATTGAGTTTAATTACTTAATAATTATTTTAAATTACACCCGACCTTTCAAAACCTTGACAGGGCCTATGTCTCAGGACCGACCAGACTGTATCATTAATCATATATATATTGCGTAAGCAACAGAGAATATTAAGTAGACTTTCTATTAATTTTATCCTCATGCGCGCATAACTATCCCGGTTGTTAGGCCATAAGTACCGCTCTTAAGAAACCAGCAGGAATTGTTCGCCTGGAAATTAAACTAAGTATGGTGTACTCTAAGTCAAAAGAGATTGATGACAATAAGTCGCGCTTGACTGGTCTTTCTTCGTAAATTATGAAAGAGGTGAAATTTGACATACGAAGTGCATCGATGTAGTGTTTTATTTTCAACTCACCATCTCTATCGGCTATGGCGTTATTGACTATGCGGAAGACGTAGTCACCGGCCGCCTCCTCCCATTCGTTCTCCTCCGTTTCTCCACTCTCGCATAGGCTGGGCATTGGTCGACGACGGGTCTTGCCACGTCCAAATACCTGTTAACAATAACTAGCTCGAAATTGTAGGTCAAGATAAGAGGTGGTTAAATCAAGATCTTGCAGCATTGTTTATCGCATACGGCGGCGAGACGAACAGGAAATTCACCTATTGGTAAGTGATACGTTCCAATCACAAGAGACAGGATAAGATGCCAAAATACACTGATCGTACATGGGATTTTACTTCTCGTTTATCCAGTAATTACATTAGCTACTCTTTTAGTCCAAACACACAATTTTTTCCTCATTAACACTTTGCTGCAAAGATAGGTAAGCATCGCGGAGGTAATTCTCCAGTCGGTCTATTATAAGAGGAGAGTTAACAGCTTCAACATAAGCTTGGTTATACTGGGTCGTGACTTCGATTCTTGCGCGAACACAACTTTGAGTAGTCCTCGTTTACATTATTGTTGGAACAAACTGCGGTTCAAGATGGCCCATATAGCGATAATGGACCTGTGAAAGTCAGCCCTGGTTGTTAAAGCAACATTTGACAGTTATTAAAAAACTGTAGCGCCTTTAAATATTTAAATATGCTATGGAATTTAATTAATTAATATGAATTTAATATAAAATAATTTAATGTAAAATCCAACGAAATGTTATTCATTCTCCTGACTGAGAAAATAAGACTTTCGCTTTGTGTAGACAGAAATCTAATTTGTCTTTACCTTAAACAAATATAGAATAAGCAAAGGAATTTCGAAATAAATTTGTTAACCTTTGTTTCGTAAAAATTGTCAAAAATTTAGATTTGAAATATTATCCTGCAATAACGACAGTTTTATTTTAGTCATCTAAAGTTCAATAACCCAAAGAGACGATATACTTTTATATAATGGCATACTATACCCTCATAATAAAGGGTCAAACTTTTTTGGCTTCCATCTACAATCCTAATGGAAGAGACATTTTTTTTTATGGCATACGCAGGCAGACGAGCAGTCGGGCCACCTGATGGGAAGTGATCACCGACGCCCATAGACATTAGCAATACCAGTGGTGTCGCCAACGGGCTGCCTACCGTGAGACATAAGGTGTTAAGTCTCGTTTACCCAGTAAATACGCTGGCTACGGTGCCCTTCAAACCGGAACACAGTAGTGTTTTTACACTACTGCTTCGCGGCCGAAAGATGCACCGAGGTGGTACCCATCCAGACGGTCTCCTGTAAACATAGGACCTACCACCGGTAAAATTTATCCGATTCAAAACAATATTACGCGAGCCAAATTCCCATTACTATGAATAAACTTGTATTTTTCTTCATATTTATCTCATAAAAACCATCTTCGTTTCAAATCAATGGATAAATATATGAACATAAAATAAATTTGTCCGTTATAAATTGTAAACATTAAAATTATTCAAATACCTTTCCAGTACCGCGCTGTGACCATAAGGGAGGGTCCAATTGGCCATGGGGTAATAGACCAGTCTCTAAATTGCTAAGGAACGACAGCAAATGACCGCCTATAACAATAAAAAGACAAATAATTAGTATTTTATGTTGTATGTTTAGCTAACGATGAGTTTGATATGACTAAATAGATAAAAGTCCTAATTATAAATATAGATTGATAAGAAAAGTATATTTAGATAGCAAAATAATTAGCAATACATCATCATCAGCCTGTGAAAGTCGATTTCTGGACATAGGCATCCCCTAATACACCCCTGTCCATTAGAGGGTTTTTATTTAGCAATATATTCGTAAGTAATAGTTATTCAGAGTGTTGAAATAGTAAAAGAATTCTGCCATTTAGTTCGATTTTTAAAGCCTACAATTATAAACAAATGTAATTTTCTCGATCTTTAATCTTCTATAATTAAGCTTATACTTGTTTGTAAGTTAAATTCATATTATCAAATTAATAATGAAAACAATTAGCTTTGTTGCGAGTACGCTACTAGCCCATTTAAAAAAAAGATTTATTGCTTTACACCACCAATCTATGGAAAACGAGCTTGGCAAAAGGCTTAAAATAAATTTAGTATTTTTGAATCTCTTATTTCCCGATAAAAGAAAACGAATACCTCTTCCTTACAGGTGATTTAAAAAAGTGTGTCTGTACTTATGTATACGCTGTAGAAGTTATTAGGCGTAACAAGATAAAAGCCTTTTAAAAAAATGTATACGACTTTTAGAAACAATTATCGTGAATACAGTTGTCAGTTACTTACTACGTTGCCTATAACTAACTTCATAGTGTTGATTTTCGTGACGCTGTGTGCGAGCATAGTAAAATACAGTTGACTATAGATAAATGCCTGGTGTCGGTTTTCGTGACGATCAGCGCGCTCATCGTAAAAATGTGATGCGTATAGCTTTAAAAAAATACCTTTGGGGAAGTGTATGGGTGGTCGCTGCACTCCATCCTGTCCGACCAATATCAAGGCGTCACTAGCTCTCGCCCTGTGAACGTGGACGTACACCACTTCCCATACACACACCTGCAGCGACATCGCCCAATACACGCTGTAAAATTAGATTGTTAGCATAAATAAATAGTCGAATAAGATATGGAATAATTGTATGGAAACACACACGTCAAGTTCGTATGAAACCAAAAACTATAAGCTTCATAATGGTCACACTGTGTGCTATTTTGTTTTGCTATCGATAGATTTAATTTACATAAACTGGCAATATTATTTTACTTCCCTATAGAACTTTGTTTGTTAAATGAAACTGTTTATGTTTTTTTGTAAAGATTCCCGAATTTTTAGATCGTCTCCATTGGACGACTTAGCGCTGCTAATCTGTTAGGGCAATATTTATATGCTTTAGAAACCGGAGGTCGTGGGTTCGAATCCTGCGGGACGCAACAAATTTTCATTGTTGTTTCCTGGTTGGTTAGGGCAATTTAGGCCGATCACCCAATTGTCTGAAAAGTATGATGTGGTAATGCGTCGGATGGGCATGAAAAAGTCGGTCCACCCACCAACCCGCATTGGACCAGCGTGGTGGATACGGTCCAAAACCCCTAATGGATAGTGGTGTATTAGGGGACGCCTATATCCAGCAGTGGACTAACAAAGGCTGTTGATGTGTGTGATGTTATATTATATATTTTAAATTTAACATAAGACTATTGTAGTGTTTCCGCGCGACTTATGTCAGAAAGCGGTAGATTATAGTATATTACTGTGTCAGCAAAAAGCACTGTAACTAGTGTATTTCCTAGGTAAATGACTTTTGACTTAACCTTCTCTAGTCTCAGTGTGTCGGGTGGGCTTCTAAGTATGCTGCATTTTTATAAACATGAAAAAATGTGTATTTCGTGCATCTTGTTGCTTTAGTTAATTAAATTGTATAATCTAGTATTTCACATAAATATCTCAAAATAAGAATGATGTTTGGCCATAAAAAGTCGTTCTCAAATGTCAAAACTGCTTAGACACCCTGTTTTCTTTAAGTGAACAGATATATTATTTAAGTCCCTCATATTAAAAAAAATATAACAAAATATTTTGAATTGACGGAATCAAATCAACAATCTGAAAACGAAATCATCAATACCATTTCTATAAAAATACACTGAACACAACAACAAAAAACAACACAAACATACCAATCAATGCACATGGGCCCGGCACAGCGTCGTCTGTACACAGTGCACAGTTCCGTCACACTGCACAGAACACACTTGTGTGGGCACGCGGACGCATGCACTAGGTGGCATCGGTAGCTACGTACACATCTACTTAAAGCACATGCAAACACTACTGCTAAAATCTAGAGAGAACTCAGACTACTTCAACGACCCCCTTGGCGTAGCGGATGGACACTAACATTTACGGCAGAGGGCGTGGGTTCAATTCCTTTCATTGAAAAAATTTGTGTGACGAACTCACTGTTTATTCTCGTTTCTTGGTGTTCGTATTTACATAATATACTATGTATTTATTGGTCATCTACTTTTCACAGTACAAGCTTTACTTTGTTTTGGACTAGATGATGTTGAGTTATTCGTCTAGAAATTGTATTAATATTACTAGAAATGACCTAGCTGAGTATTTTTCTGCGGTAAG
This sequence comes from Lamproptera curius, assembly GCA_029286875.1. Taxonomy (NCBI): domain Eukaryota; kingdom Metazoa; phylum Arthropoda; class Insecta; order Lepidoptera; family Papilionidae; genus Lamproptera; species Lamproptera curius. Next base: position 477,171 of record JAGSMT010000193.1, on the reverse strand, counting down.
TAGAGCTAATGATACTTTTTCAGTCCAATTCAGTTATTTTTCCATATGTACATGGTTGTCACTGGTGTGTCCAAATTTACTCTCAAGATTTCAGCATTAGCGCAAAGTAAAAAAAAAAACAAAAAACTACGAAAACACAATACTATTTAAAAAGCCTAATTAGAACAATTAAGGCGTTTATAAAAATTCTTGGAGCTTGTTTTTTTTCTTAAGTAATTGTAATAAAGTTTTTAAAAATTAATTGTTCAACACGTGCTAGGCAAAACAATATGAAATTTTATTTTATCAGCAAATCTTTATTGTCTTCAAAATATTGCAGCAAGATAACAAATAATAATTCTACGAATTTTTCTAATGTTGTAGAAAAAGTAAAATTGCTACTGTCTCTACATTCTTTAAAAATGTAAAATGTTTTTATTTACACGGTAAAACAACCTCTTCAAAATATATGCTTTGCTTTCCTTTTGACGATGTTTTGGTGCTATCTTAAATAACAATTTTGTAAAATATGACAAAAAAATAAATATTGGAATTGACGTGTTTTCATTAGGTTGACTCGCCGAGTTTTTAATTCACAGGTTCATCATCATTATCATAGATTATGTAAATATTCACAAACTATTCCTAAGTTAAGAAATTTAAAATATTTAAGTCAATTATCATATGTGCTAGTGTTGATGAAGAGGTGAGATGGCAGTGAAACTAGCGACGACACCGATCAAAGTAAAGGTCGAGTCTGAAACAGAGCGAGAAGGGTGACGAGGAACTTCGAATATAGATCTTGAAAAATATCACTGAAAAAGTTGTGGAATGCATAAGAGAGAAATTTGTCAAGAAAAAGTTTTCAAATATTTCTGTAAAACTTTTATCCTCTTTCCTTTATTCCCTACATTTTTTTAAATCGCATAAAATCTGTTAAAATAGCCTGTGGTCTAAATTTACAAACTTTATAATTTTTTAAAAAAAGTCGGCTTTAAAGCCAAATTCCGCTTTACATGTGACTACTTATTTACTGTTGTTTAACGTTAAAAAAATCATGTGGCGTCGTGGGACACCAGGTAGGAACGAAGTTTCTTCGGCTAATGTAGAATCAACATAAATTGCAAAAAAATCGTGCTCAATTTTATGTAGGTTTTTTGATTTTTCTCCTGAATTTTGCTAATTAGTTTTTATTTAAGTACAAGAAAGTATTTAGGAAATTCGGTATTTTAGGAAATAATAAATTACTTAAAATAAAAAAAGCATCGTAATTCATATTATCAACTAAATTAACTAAATATGTCTCTTTATTTTTGATTGACAACATAAAAAAATTACATGGAGAAAGACTATAATATTGAGAAATTTTTGATGGTTCATATATACATACAAGTCAGGGCCAGTTATGTTTGTATAAATGTAACTATAATTGAGCTTTCTCTGCCACCATATTTACTTTTAACTTTGATAATAAATTCGTTGACGAAATTTGCTATTAATGATTCATAGGCGTGTTAATAAATCCGATTACTTCGAAAATTTACTATTAAAAACATTATAAATTTAGACTTTAACTTCTTAATTTATTTTTAGAAAGCCCATTTTAAGTATTGAGGTAGATACAAAGTAATAATTAGGTTATAAACTATTTATTGGATGCTTAATCGTTCAATCGAGGACAATCTTTGGTCATCCCAAGTAGATAAAAGTAAACTAATACTCACGTATTTAATTCTTTTGCACTGAATAACTATATACATATTTATTATAGTTTTGACGATTTGAATTATACTGTGCTCTTATATTATTGTTCTTTAATATGAACATAAACGTGGCTACTCACAGTAAAATGTCTATCTATAATGTGAGTATTCGCCACGTGCTTGTCCATTAATTCAGAGTATATACTCAGCCATGCCTAGCATGGTGGAGTGGTAATAGAAAGAGAAGGGATGAGAGAACGAAAATAAAGAGGGAGGAAGAGGTAGGTATTACTCGCTTGTGTATGGACTGTCGCGCCTACGCGCGTCGCATTTAACGGTTTTATTCCACGCACTTTTTCTTACGGTTTTTCTATCACATTTTTTTCAGTGGTCGCGCAGCAAAAGCCTATCCCCTCCAAGTCTGTCGTAAGGAACTTCCTTCCAAAAACTCCATTACTTATAAAAACTCTTAGCTGAATCAAATTTAGAAGTCATTACATCAATATACATGGACAACAAAAAGCATTTTAAAAAGGACAATATTAAAATATTGAAAAATAAAATCACAACACATGAAATTCAATAATAACTCACCTCTTGTCGATACCTTCGCTTTCTGCGTAACCATTCATCAGTTGGTTAGGTGTCCATTTGATAACCAGACCCGCCGCAGTTTGGTGCAAGCTCAAATAACCAGGCATTGGCTCTTCTACGTCTTTCTACGGAAGAACGTATATTCGGTGTAAATCAGAAAACTGGCTTATTTCTTTTATATATATATGCATTTAAAGGCAGACGAGCAGTTGGGCCATCAGATGGAACGTGGTCACCAACGCCATTGAACATCGACAATGCCAGTGGTATTATCAATATGCTGCCTACCGTAAGATATAGGACGTTACGTCACGTTTACCCCGTAAACATGCTGGCTTCGGTGCCCCTTATACCGGAACATAGTAGTGTTTCACACTACCGCTTTACGGCAGAAATAGGAACTACTATGGTACCGCCCTAGATGGCCCCGTGTAAAAAAGGACCTAACAAATGTAAAAAAGATGGTGGGATGGAAAATGGACCGACTAGAAAAGTGCCATAGCGACCGTTTTTCTTAGTCTAAACTGTACTACGATTTGAAAGGTACGTAGTGAAATTACTCAGTAAAACACGTCATACACTGCATATTATCATGGAAGGGTGTCACTTACCATCTAGTGAATATACACCAAAAAAACTAGTTCTCTATACCTATCAATTGCCGCTTTGAAATAGCAGACAACAACATTTTTGTTTTTTTGCTATGTATTTACGGCTGGTAGCTAACGGCTTGTCCATTTTAAATTAAGATAATTATTAATTTTACGTCATCCTATTTTAAATTGTATCCAATCATTACAAGCGCGTCTTATTTAAAAATCTTTTAAAGGCTTTTAGATTTTGTAGTTAATCTTATGCCTACAATATAAATACACGATATCAGTAGTCATACATACCTATGTAATATAAAATAAACCTTTGTAAATAATATATAATAACATTTTCTTAGCTCTTTTAAATAAACTTAAATTGAATAATGTGACATTAAAATCTCCATACAAGAAACAGATTGTTTCAAGAAAGTTTGCGAACGTCCACCTCTTCATGCACAGTTTAACGCCTCCAAAGATGAATTCAAGGTTTTTCTATAAATAATTTTACGCATCACCGAATGAATGTCATAGAGTAATGCCATATTATTACTTCTTTTGTTTGACATTGTATAGAAAATAATAAAGATAAGATAAAAGCTTTTACTTAAGGTGTACGACCTTATGTACAACGTGATGACAGGCTGTCAATTGAAGACAAAGCAGTCTCGCTTATTGACAGTTGTTTATAAAAGAAAAGCTAATACACATTAATGTCACACTAAATTTATGTACTCACGGGTTGTACGCGTACATTATTCTTGCCATACAGCAAAGTGGCTCGAGAGTTCTGGTGTAAGCTTTCTACGTAGTCTTTGGCACTGGAACCGGTTGCGTTTCCGGTTGCTTAAAAATAAAAAAATGTTTTACTACACTACATTATTCTTGAAAGCCATAATTCGTCATAATTGTAAGTCGTTTTGGATGATTTGCACAGTATGTATTGGAAAGTTAACAATGTTGCGTTCTATCGATTTATTTATCGATTTAAGATTACTCTTCCGAATTGACTCAGCGCCATCTGGTGAGGAACTAAAGCAAAACTTTTGGTAAAGCGGAAAGGTATCTGGTATATATTTAAAAACCCTTTTTTTAATGTAGTTATACAAATTCAAAGACAAAATATTGTTTTTGTTTATGTAATAACGATTAAGTCCCTTGACAAAACAAGGGACCCTACTTATCCCTACACTAAACCTATCTTGTTTTAGGAACATTTTTACCCTATCAGGTTGTTTCAAGAACTGGGCTATATTTACACTTTCATTTTGTCACGTTTACAAAACCAAACGAACCAATATAATAGTGAAGCACTAAAATATTGCCTCCGTCCTAACCAAACAAGCAATCGTTAATAATTTAGTCTACGACGAAGTTGGGGCAGTGTGCCAAAACATACGTAATCCAAGTAACGTGCTCCAGAATTAATTCGAGGAATATTAAAACGTTAACGTTAAAGCGCAAAATTAACATTAAAATGTTAAGTTTGCATTTGACACGGTTATTATGTAACTCGACGTAACAGCGTGAATCTTAAAAGTTGTCATATGTTCTTCTTAAATCGATGCGGTGTGACCAGCGTGGTGTGATACGGTCCAAAAACCCCCTGATGGAGAAGGCTTGCATTAGAGGAGGCCTATGTCCACAGGTGGACTAACACACGCTGATAATGATGATAGACTAATAATACATTCTCATAATAATGCATCATAATAATCAAATATACTTATAACAAATATAGCTATAAGAGAAACCAGATTCGAATTGAAATGACGGGAAACATAGTAACAGATTTTCGATGTCATATACATCAGATTTACAGGGTTTTTCGAGTTAGGTTTTGAATGTAGGAAAAGAAGGAATAAGATTTTTTAGTGGATTTTTAAATACAAAATATATGAAATTAAAACTCTCCATGAGTGTTTTAAAGCTAGATACAAAATTGTATAATTTTTGAATGCAATTCAAATGCAAATATTTTTTAATATTATTTTCATTATTCGGTTAACATTTTGTAGCACAAATCACCTGTATTCGAAGCGCCTGTGTCATCGGAAGATGCGTTGAGGCTCCTCCTGAAATTCAGTATCGGTCTACGAACTGAAGGCGGTGTCGTTGTGCCGGCGGACATCCGATGCCTTTGAACCTATAAAAAGGTTATTGACGACAACTTGTTTAAACAATTGACAGTAAGTTTTTAGACTATTTTTAACTCTAAAAAGTAATATAATGTCTTCAGTGGCGGATAGACTCTCAACCCGAATATTTTTTAAAGTCTAACAATTAATTTGTGAAATTTGTAATCAATATAAATTTGTTGTTTTTAAGTAATCTTAGTCCTCAAAATTTCATTAGATAACATTTACGTAATATCTAGTAAAGAATTTTGATAAACAATGCATTGGATTTTATTCTAGCTTTCGCTCATTTTACCTCGTATACAATCTCGCGTCTCCAATTTTGTATTTACATATATAAAATAAAAGATACGCAGAAGAACATAAAAAGATAAATGTTTTAAAATTTAACTGTTCTAAACACAATTCTGCACAACAGTGCAAAAAAATTATAATAAAAACGATAATATGTCTCACCAGTTCATCAGCAGGCGGGTCCGACCAAAAGCAAGCCGGGGCTTTTGCTTTCGAGTACTCCAGAGCACAGGGTCCAACCAGTAGAGAGCTCAGTATACTGCCATAGTCAGGATCAGCTACTAAAGCATCCCTCTCGTAATACCTAGTGGCATTGCTCACTAAATGCTCAATTATCTTTGCGAGCTGCTCTCGAATAGCGCTATGCGTATCCACAAGTACCTGTAAGAGAATAAAATAATTGGATCATAACAATTTAACTGCAAACCACAGAAATCCGAATGAATCAGAGAATTAAATTCATAAAAATAAATATAAAGGTTTTATGTTTTGTTTTCGGTTACTAAACAATGAAAATCTTTTCTTTCAAGAATTTAGCATACGTTAAAACTTAAGCAAGCCTAATCTAAACTTGTAGACATTTCAAAAACTGTTATCATATGTATAAGTACTTTGCTATGATAAGCATGTATTTTATTCAATAATGTTAGATTAAAATAACTTTTATACCCAGTTTTGAAATACTAAAAGAACTTAACAATCAGTCTAATTACATGAACATGTCTAGGTTTTTTGTTGCTTAGCGATGAGACGACTAAGACCAGACCAGATAGTAAGTGATACCTGCTCAGCTTACAAGAAAAGCAGGGTAGGACGGCACAAATCCGCCCACCGCTCTGAGACATGTCTTGTTTATCCAGTGATTACGATAGCCACGGTTTCTTACAACCCAGTAAACAGTAATGTTTACACATTACTGATTCACGGCAAAAATAGCCAACGCAGAGGTAGTACCCCAGACGGTCTCTGGTAAAAGTGACCTACTTCCTCCTTTCAATATTTTTGTATATTATAATTATAACAAAATATAATTACCTAAAAAAGTACACAAATACGTAACAACGATCAAAGGCATTAAAACAATTTATATCCTCACATAGGCATATAGGGACAGAGCGTAATTAGATAGAAAAGCTATAGTATCTAACGAAAACATGATACAAAACAAATTTAACCTTATTGTTCCAGTTTACGATCCGTCATAAAATGGCGATAAAATCCGACACAGACAAACAAAATTATCCGCAACATTAATGATACAAAAATTCAAGACGCTTTACGACTTTTATAGCAAATTGTGAATGTGATATTTGATTGTAGAACTAAAAAGAATATTCGTTTGTTGTTGTTAGTTATATCGTAAGTGGTGGCGTGCATTAGGGTAGGCCTATGTCCGGCAGTAGACTGACACAGGCTGATGATGATGATGATGATGATTCACAACGCTTCAGATCCTTTGCAGGTTTAACGGTGACGGCAACTATAATCTAATGGTACAAACTAGTAGATATAAACAATCATTGTCCGACAAAATTGAACACATTAAAATTCGTAGTCTTTCGCGATTAAATCATATATATTCACTGTCACTGTAGTGGTGTCACCATTGAATATGTAAACAAATCTAACGGAAAAAAATCCGATATCAAGCAAATATAGTTCCAAAAAATAGCTACATTTAACACAAGACACTTCATCTTCGTACATCTTACATTATGCATCATCAATAGTGTTTTAATTAATTACAAGAACAACGTTTCAATTATTCAGGCATGTTCACAAATGGAATTCAGTGTTCTAAATTAGAAAGCACCTCTCTTAGCAAAGGATACAAACTAAATTCCAGCACTTAATTATTAAAGGAAATCTCGTCCGTAACGAACAGACTTTACAAAACAATTATTAATGCATTTTAAGTACCAACATCCGTTCCGTTCCTACAAAGAACAAACATAAAAATAATAAAATTTACTTTTATATAAGCAAAATTTTATACAAACAACGTAAAACAATTTTTGTTCAAACAATTCTTCGTTCGACACGCTTACTAATAATACTTGATTGACCAAAAACTACAAGTGATTCGAACATCTGCTTACCAATTTGTAAGCCGTTGTAAACAAACAGTCATTAAAATAAAGAAACCAACAAAGTTCCGTACCAGTCGCGGCAAAGTTCAAAAAAATGTTTGGATTGCTCCGAAAATTTCAAACACCTGAACTGCGCAGACAAAGAAATTACTTCGGGAAGTTATTGAAAAGCAATTATTAGCGAACTCCGCGTTAACTTTGTTTTCGATTTCGATTGTTATGAATTATAACTTTGCCGAGACTTAAACAAGCGCCGTATCTCGCGAAAGCAGTTACCAATAATTGCCTTTATGTTCTACCAAAAGTTTGTAATTCAACAAGTTCATCTGCCTAAACGTATTCTGGGGCGCCCTGTGGCAAGATGGTGTACGACATTCGCAAAGTGACCGGTGTGGGTTGGATGAGAATAGCCGAAAATGTCCAATGTCCGGCAGTGAAATAACACGGGCTGGTAAGGACGATGATGATGATCTGCTTCTGATCTGACATGAACATATTAACAATTATTCTGAGTTATCGACTTTGACCGCTCCAGAAAATGTTCTCCGAGTTGATTTCAACTACAGTGGTTAAGAGATCAGCCATCTACGAAAATATAATACGCACTTCGTTCTCTCTTTCTTATACTTTTACATGCACATCCGGCGCATGGATCATTTTGCTTCAGACAATCGGGTGATAAGAAAGAACAATGAAATTTTGTTAGGTCAGCGGAATTCGAACTAACATCCGGTTTCTTAAAGTGTATACTATTAGGCTACCGTAGCAGCAGTAACGAGTAGGTAAATCCAAACAAATGAGTGATTTAACTCAGATGAAATTCAAAATTATTTGTAACTTTATCACTTTTCATATCTTCACCGACTAATCGTAAAAGCGATACTGCTCTGTCGCTAGACTTATGGACAATTTTGCTTTACGCTATCGGCCGTTATAATCGAGTTTATGTCCGCTCGTAAGCGAGAACAATAACGGGAAACTCTGAGGTTAGGTTTTTTGTGTATTTGTATGGAACCGTTTGAAAAAACATGTTAAAATGGAAGCAGAGAAAAACTAAGTGGATTTTAAACCGGATTTACATTCTATGTAGGTATGTTATTCGTTCAGGTATGTTATACATATAACATCCCAGGTATATTACACTATTTTAATATAAATAATGTTGTTTATGTAAGTAATATGATTCGTGTTTTATAAAAAGTAGCCTCTAGCTGCATCTCGCTTTCTTCGATACAGAAAAGGAAAACAAAGGTTCACACGGCGTTTAATCATTTTGCCCATAATTTATACCCATTAAGTTACGCTATCTGTATTTAATGAAAAACTTACAAAATAAAATAAAACAGTAATAATAAAACTGCAAAAATATTATAACCGATTTAATATTGTACGCATAATATTTTAAACAGCATCCATATCATCGATTGCAAAGCACAAATAAAAATAATCATACGATTTTTTATTGCATAGACAGGAGACGAGCAGTCAGGGCCACCTGATGGAAAGTGGTCACGACGCCCAGATACATATAATGTATCACCAATGGCTGCCTACCGTGAGACATAGGACGTTAAGTCTCGTTTATCCTGTAATTACGCTGCTACGTGCCCTTCAAACCGGAACACAATAGTGTTTCACACTACTCTTTGCGGTAGAAATAAGCACTGTGTGGTACCACCAGACGGTCCCTTGTAAAGGGACCTACCGGTAACTTGCAAACAAACATGTAACATCGAAAGCTCCTTACACAAACAAATAAAATTCCCGACAATTCCTAATACACCATTATTTGGCAGTAAATATCGTACGCATCCTATTACATATTTACGAGCTTTTACGTGAAAAGAGCACAAGAACAGCGGCCATTTCATCGTATCGATTATAGAGTGTAGTGTTCGGATTCTTCAGTAAGTGACGTTCCAGATATTTTCGGGCCCCCATTCTTACTTGAACCCTGCTTTGCCAAGTAACGGTAATATTTCTTTAACAGTGTAGAGTTGTGCGGCTCATCCTATTTTGCCGCAGTAAAATTTATTCGTACCACATAATGGACTAAATGGAATGGAAATAGGGTTCCCGTTGGTTTCAGTGAATTCGTAATTGTCTATCAAATGCGACGCTATTGTTGTATTTGTATAGGACTTTGAGCAACAGGTTATATACTGCTACTTCATTACTTAGTATAAATCATAGACGGTTTCACTGCCTTTTTGTCCCTATGTATACTAAAATATTTAAAACCACGCAACGTGGTTTCGAAGCGGAAATGGCTTATTTACGAAGTGATTTTAAGCAAAACAGCATTAATTCTTATCTTTATATTATAATTTAGGCATCTCACTTATATTGTTTTATCTAATATTTGACAGAATCATGCGCTTCTTTCAGACATGCGAATAGTCACTAGAAATTCAAGATTGCGAAGTGTCTTTAAGAACAGAAGTAATTTCTATTTAGTCAGATATGTTTAGCAGATATTATATACTATTTAGAGATATGTTAGATATTATATCTGTATTTAGTTAGCAATTCTTGAAATTACTTTCTCTTGTTACTAATGTACAAATTTGCCTCATATTCTGATGACCATTGCGTGAGATGAGGATAAGGCATGTAAAAATCGGTCCGCCCACCAACCCGCATTGGACCAGCGTGGTTGGATACGGTCCAAAAACACTCTTATGGAGAAGGTGTGCACAGGGAAGGCCTATATCTAGTTGTGGGCTAACACAGGTTGATGATGATGAGGATATTACAGATATCAGTACTGCACCCGCGCGAAGCCGAGGCGGGTAGCTATTAAAGAGTAAACGACAGCACCCTGTCGGTATTTTCTAACTTATTTTTTAACAAGAATTTTAAAAGTTAATGAGCACCTCTGTTACTTTGTAATATAGGTTTAAATCTCGCTATTAACATTAGTAATAGTTTATTGATTGCTTGGTCATTTTACAAATAAGCAACTGACGCTTAACTTTCTGAAAGATAATCCATGCGTCGAGGAACATGTAAAACAAGTCATTCCTGGTTCACAAGACCATTTTTGGTGGTCGTAAGGAAACAAGTACTTACTAGATGTATATATCAATTGAAGGAAACTTGACGGTTATGAAGCATAAATTTTTTCTTTATTTTGCGTCGAGGAAGAAGTTTTTAAATTATTTATTTAATCACACACTAATGAGTAAAATTGAATAAAACCATCATATAATTCTCGAGATCATAAATTTTTATGAGAAACAAATGATTGACATGAAAACTAATAAAAGTAAACAGCTTCTAAATCAAACTGAATTGATCCTATAGAGTCTGAGAAGATTAGACGATTCTTGCGTCGGATGGTCAAGCAAAAAGTCGGTCCTAAGTCTCATCTCTCTATGGTAGTGTCGGTAATCCCCCACATCGGACTATAACATTGAAAAGGGTGTGTTCCTGTACCTAGACGAACCCTTGTACACAATGATATCCCATGATTTTTTTTTTATCAAAAACGAAAGATTATTTATGAATTAGTCAATCATCTAAGAAAATAATCCGGTACAATATTTGCGCAGACTGCGCTATAGTTTAGTGAAATTTTGCTCGGAATCGAAGTAAACATAGTGTCCTATAGGGATGAAATGGCGTCGACTGTATTTTTACTAGTCGACTGCTCCAATATTTTTAAATAACTTTAAAACTGGCCACAATTACATATAAATTTGAAAAGATATTAACTGAACTGCTTATCAATACCCAGCGGGTTAATAAAAATGGATATGGAACACGGACTTCATCTAAAAAATTTTACGTATTTTATGTATTTGAATTATTGCAAGAACGCATTCACGCAAAAAAATACTCAATTTAAGAAACATATAACAAAATGCTTCAAATATAGTATTTTTTACACATTAAGGCACGAATGGCAATAAAATTGTTTGTTTTTTTTTTACTATGATGTAAAACTACCAGTCTCTACTCGGATATTTATAGCGCTATAGAACAATGAGTTGGATAAATTGTTCTCATACAGCCTCGCAGTCAAGTAAAGGCGCTCTGCAATTGAGTAGTCTAGAACATGTCTTCTTAACGGACTGGCCAAAGGAAAAACATCAAACGTTTAACATGATTACATATGAACTGCCTACGTGACTAGAGGTCGTGGGTTCGAATCCTGCGGGGACTCAACAAACTTTTATTTTTGTTTCCTAGTTGGTTAGGGCAATTTGGGCCAATCGCCCAATTGTCTGTAAAGTAAGATGATCCATGTTTCGGAGGGGCAAGTAAAAATTCGGTCTACCCACCACCCCGCATTGGACCAGCGTGATGGGATACGGTTCAAAAACCTGCTAAATTGAGTGGCGTGGAATGGAGAAGGCGTGCATTAGGGAAGGCCTACGTCCAGCAGTAGACTAACACAGGCTGACGATGGCGATAATAATGATGAAATAGTTCATCAATGAGACCCTTAATGTATACATCGTATCTGTGTAAATTTCCCGGTTATAGTTGGCCCCGATTATTGTGTCACCGTCCCGTAATATTAATTAATTTATTCATAGTTACACATTGCATTCCGTGTGAACACTACAAATATCGATTCATCAAACGAGCAGCGCGAATGGGGACAATATTTGCTTTCGCTCAAAGGACTTTGATGGAACGGACAGGGCGAGTTTATAGCACCGCGCTCGGCAAATGTTTGCTGAACTTCGTTCGGATTAATTAGTGTTTACGTTTGATTTTTAAAACAAACACTGCACAAATGGTGCCGATTGAGCTCATTGTAACCTTTAATGTTGTTTTGTAACTAAGCTATATTAAAAATCAGTGATATACTAGCTTTTTACTTTTAATTTTTTTTGTAAAGGAATTACATAATAAGCATAGACGATGAAGTTTGAATAGTGACTCCTAGTAGAAGTGATACTTCTTATCCTTCATAATGTATATTTATTGCTATTGGAGTAAGCTAATTGATCTTTGAAGCTACTTATTTAAATCGAACATATAACTACGGTGTTTACTTTTGGTTTGGTTGATGACATTGTTGACGTTCTCTTGGTGATGACTGATACTTCGACTGATAAGGAACGCAGGATAAGACGCCTCAAATCCGCTCCCTGCCGTGGAGATGCGATATTTACCCGGTAATTACTACGGCTACGTGTCGTTCAAACCAAAGGATAAATAGAAAAAGTCAATAAGTTACCAAGTAAGTCTCTTGAAAAATTGGGACGTTGCATCTTTGAAACTTCTGACCAGTGTTATTATGGGTGCTACTTACGGTTCGCGAAGACTTTTGACGTAAATGTATGACAAAAACGTTTCACATTTACGATATTATAAGAAATATCTAGGTTTTGCAATTCTACAAGGCTGTCAGTTTCAGACTTGCTATTTGATATGCTATATATTTTGATTGCTATATGATTTACGCCATTTTTAATAAAATGATTGTTAGATTTTCTTTATCAGCAAGAAAATAATTTGTCTTCTTGGCCTATTGGAATAGTCACTGGCCTAAAAACAGACATTGTTTAGCAAAATTCAGTCATAGCCTCGATAACAATGTACAAGTAATTTGTACATTGTTCCATGACAGTTAGAAATAAAAACACAAACAAATACAACACTAATTTGCGTTCATAAGATAAAATACGTAAATGTAAACCATAAAACTATTATACATTAACTGACAAGAGAAAAACAGCATCATGTGACGATACATACGAAATGAAAGCAGTTTAAAATGGCAACATTTACACACAAATTCAAGTTACAATGAAACAATAAAATACAATCAGGCAGCACAGCCGATTGCATTCACCGGACAAATCAATTTATCGGCCAATATAAAGCTATTAGTTTGAAAGCGCACTCCGTTCGTAATTGATCATTCGATTTGCTCAGTAAAAGGCGATCGGAACAGAACAAATAAATCTGCGAAGCTCTATTCCGGTTTGAAAATATTTAATTTCCTTAATTTAAAAGATCAATTATTGAGAAAAGACACGCGTACTTTATTGAGTATATCATCATCACCATCGTCATCATCAGCCTGTGATAGTCCACTGCTGGACATAGGCCTCCCCTAATACACCTCTATCTATTAAGGGGTTTTGGACCGTATCCTACCACGCTGGTCCAATGCGGGTTGGTGGGTGGTTGATTGAGTATATATTGAGACATAATTAATTAACATTTAAAATTAATTGAATTTAACGCATTACTTAACATATCATTATCAAATGTAATAAACCATTTGACCTATTAGTTTTGGTGAAGAATAGATAGAAGAAAAGATCCGATGTAGGTAAAACAAAACATTCCAACGATGAAAAGAAGCAGCAGCAGAAGATCATAGCCATCCGTACAAGATATTCAATTTAATTAGTGAAGTTAATTACTAAGGTACTGCGGAATTCTTTATCCGAGCGCTTTCAAAGGATACTAAGTTCGACCTAGATTTAATTGACGGAACACAAAGGGATATCCAATTAGCGAAAATTAGATTCACCGTCTTATTGAAGTAGGTGAGAAATTAACAACAATACAACAACAAATAAGGTGTTGTTATTGTATGTATATACCATCAGACATACAGTTTTTGCGACTATGATGAATTTTCATAGTGACTTTCATCCCATTTTAAACCTTCGTTCATTTAGTTTATCCCCGGACAGTTTGTGACTACAAAATTGTAAAAAAACACCATATATGGCTTGTTTTCACTAAATAGACCCAATATTTCATCGTTTTATGCTTAACATTGCCGAATATCCATAAAAATTTTACCCCCTATTTAAACCCTTTCAAGCACTTTTTCGCAATAATTAATATCATATTTCTTTCCTTGGAATTAATTTTAAGCTTGCACCAAATTTAATCGAATTCGGTTTTATCGGACAGACTGAATGGCTTTCGCATTTATAATATTATTACGGATTTTTGTTTATATAGAAATGTTTCCTATTAAATCAGGATAATGTTTATACTGACAATTTTTCATCGTATCTTAAACCATTAACTGTTACCATTACCAACAGTTACCATTCGATATTTTAGCGAAGTCAGATTGATAAATTCGTCGTCATGAAGCGAGCAGCAAAACCGTGGCATCAGCGTCGATTTCATTGGTATCGGTCTTGCGTTTCCTATAGCTTGAAGAAACTGTTTTATAACGAAACGCGAAAACGTTGGGTGTTCTACACGAGGGTCACAAAAGTTTGCACAACCGACTTACGCAGAACAATTTTCGTTCAAAAAGAGGAACGTTAAAAAATTTGCAATGTCTACGGATTGAGGGTGTTTTAAGATGATTTGTTTAGACAGACCTCTTATTTATTGGTGCACCCCACCTGCAATTTTCCAGACTTTTAGGGTAAAAACCTGAGTTTGTTGGAAGATTGTTGTGTTGTCATGTCTACCATGTACTCCGATAGGTTATGAAGATGGTATGCTTGATGCAGCGCTTTGAATTTCAGGTCTAAAAGGCAAAAGGCCCCAGGCCTCATTAATTGTTGTCCGTTTCGACGTATCTGTTTTCTTCCGCCGATATTATAAGTATTGCTAATAGTTAATAAATCAAAGTATTATATTATTAATATTTGATTTAGAGGATATCAAGTCTTAACATTCTCTTGTTTTTATTTAATTACCATAAACCTATAGTTTCAATAATAAAAAGTCCTGAATAATCTATATAATATTGGAAAATAATAAAATATCTTTTACATTTATTTAATATGATATGGTCGAGAATACCCTAATGTGTAGGGGTGTATTTGGGGAAGCCTATGTCCAGCAGTGGACTAACACAACAAAAATTCAATTTTTATGTTATAAATTCCTTCATTTTTTTCGTATAGTTTTAAAAATATGCCCAAAGAACTTTTATAATAAACAATATAATCATATCCATAGACAAGGCATAAAAAAGAGAAATACTGATCAATTTTAAAGATAGATTATCTGTAATATAGAATTTATTAAAAAATTAATCTGACTCAGGTTCTATCTTTAAATCAGATCCCGTCCGGCGCCAATTTAACTCTCGTTTAAATGCGACGTGGGTGATTTTAATCTGCAATATGGTTTTAAATTTAGCCTCAATCTGAAATATAGACTTTAAATTCGGATTAATATAAAATTTATAATCAACATATAAAATACGGCAATAGCACAGAAAAAATTGTACACACATTACATTTCTATTTATCCTTGACGTTATGCTTCCAGTCTCATGTAAGCTTCATTTAACACAAAGTTCGCAGGAAGCTACCGTCCCCGCGAACTAGGTAAGCGACACTTTTTGCCAAAAGTCAAGGGCAAACGTACAGAAGGTACGTGAGCAAGGCATTTGTTGTTTCTTCTAATGATCGTGGACGATCGGTGTAAGGACCGGCACGCCGACGGCCTGGAACGCGGGTGTATCTAGTGTACCGGGTGTGTGTGTTTCGTTTTGCTCGTAAGCAAGGGCGAACAACAGTTGAGTGTGTGCTATTCCTGCTCGTGTGGTGCATGACGACATGAAGGGACCCCGGTTGGTCTCGGTGACCCCTTCCCTGTCCGGATCAAGGTGAACGATTCGCGATAACATACATATGTAAGTATGTTACCTACGTTGTTAACACATATTGTATGCTTTTTTCAATAATCTCCAAGACCACCGATCCCCTGCTACTCGCTGCGGCTGAACCGAACCGGCTGTTGCACGGAAATCAGCAGCCCGCCTGGTCGGGGATCGATCAACGCTCCATTTTTCCACCAGAAGGAGGTACTTATTCTATTCGGAGCTTCTGTCTGTTTTATATGTGTTACCTCGTTGCTCTGCTCTTAGAGCTTCAATATTGTTCAATCTTTTTTTAAATTGAAGATATTAGCTTCCCATTGGTCCCACTTTTTCATAATTTTTAGTGAGTAGTTAAATAGATATTTGATATAAAATAAAAATTACCTTATCATTTATCAAAAATCACAACCTCTTTCGATTAAATTATAAACGCTGCCAAAACCGTAAAAGATAGAAACAAAGTATGTTTTATATAATCGTTCCCCTTGACTTGATATACACTATAGTTTACAATAGCATACATCTATGTTTAAAGAATAACGTACAAGGAGCATTTTACTGAAAACATTTTTTTAATTGCAATCAGGCACATTCAAAGCTTATTTAAAATAATACAGTTAATCTACATAAAAGTTATTGTATTAAAAAATTCTTTATTTTATGTACATAAAACGTATCATATACAACATTTTCTTAAACTTTAACTCAGTTAACTAACGCGACGAAATTTCGTACAGAGAGAACGTGTCGCTACCTGCTTATATATATACAATTTTACGCAATAAAATTGTTAGTTATACGCTGTTACAAGTCAGGCAAAATTTCACTTGTTCGTTCAATTGATAATATAATAAAGTCTACAAATAATACTCTGTACACTTTTGACAGATATCAATGTGTATGTTAAAAAATACGATAATTTAGAGTTATTTATCACATCAAGGAGCTTCACACTAAAAATTATATTTCTATTTTGAAAGGTATTAATTTTATAAAACTTCAAAAAATAAACAGATTACATCTAATGGCGTCGGGTATGTTTGTATATATGTATGCAAAATAAAAAAAAACTTCCCGTACACAGTTAGGTCGATATTCAAGATTATTAGTCAGATTTTTAAGCATTATTGATTACTTTCTGTACGAAAACATGATTAACAACTGCTTTGTGTTGTACATAATAGAGTTTACTTTGTATAGATATGACTCATCGATCAACTTAAAAAAAACTCCCGAAATTTCAATTCCTATCCAGAGACAATGTTCTCACGGTTCAGTTTTATTAATCACGTATAGAATTCGAGTTAGCGTACTAATATTTCATACATTCGATTATCCGAATGTCTAGAAAGTTTATATTCTACTACTTTTTACAAATTATTGACATTAACCTTTGGCCACATACAAAGCTAATTTTATTTGTAGCATACAGAGGGATCTAGTTGAGATCGGTGATATTGATTACGCAGTACATAAAATTTAAATTATTTATATTGGCATCTTTTTAAAGATCGTTGATTACTTTAGAAGAAATTTTATCGCTACACTCAACAAAAATTAAGAAAAATAAATACAAAACACAACAGTCATGAAACGACTGTAACCACTATAACAAAGACGCTTACTAAATTCAACTCTAGTTGATTAAAATACTGACAATAATCCCTTAAAATTTGTTAAGCTCCTTTAAACATTACTACGAGTATCTATTTGTTGGTATTTCATGTAAAATTACGCTCATAGTTAAGACAAGATCCTCTTTGGAGATGTTAGCAACCAAGTTTGAAATCTTCAAAGGAAAATTTAATAATCTTGTGAAACAATGTAATTTATCATTACGTTGGTACCGTGAGAAACTACAAACTGCTTGAGAGTTTTAGGCATCTTCATTAGAGCACAATGTAGTTTTGCAAGCGTAAAATTGGATTCGTACCTATCTATTTTATGAACATTATTACGTGAATCATTTCCAGTTTATATTCATCATCATCGTCGGCATGTGATAGTCCACGGCTGGACATAGGCCTCCCCTAATACAATCCCATACATTAGGGGATTTTAGGACCGCATCCCACCACACTGGTCCAATGCGGGTTGGTGGGTAGACCGACTTTTTACATGCCCATCCGACGCATGGGCCATCTTACTTTTCAGCCAATTGGGTAATCGGCCCAAAGTGCCCTAACCAACTAGGAAACAAGAACGAAATTTGTTGAGTCCCCGTGAGATTTGAACTCACGACCTCTGGTTCCTAAAGCACACGCCTATACCACACGTCTACGGAGGCAATTTATATTATTACTTATTAAACTAATTTGTCAGTATACACTGATTTGTTTGTGGGATACGGTCCAAAACCCCTAATGGATATGGGTGTATTAGGGGAGGTCTATGTCCAGCAGTGGACCATCACAGGCTGATGATGTATGATGATGATGTAAACTAATTTGTTAAATATTAAGTGATTGTGTTAAAAGGCATTATAGGAAGATTGTGCAAAACTTTTGAGTTTAGTTAATACTTTCCGCTATTTATCTATTGTTACGTTGCAAATCCCGTAAAATAGATCATAAACAAAGTCATTGTTAGTACCAATTAAATTATAAAGTTGGATTACTCTGCATATATTGATTATAACATCGATTAAGTATTACTTACTGATATAATGTATGTTTAACAGGTTAGGTTTGTTAAAATAAAAAACAAAGCTTAATCCCCATATCCAAAAGTAGGTGTGAGGAAACCTGAGTAAAGAATTAGTTTTTTGTATTAACACTAATAACAAACTACGGTTTAAAAATACAACAATATAGAAATATAAAATTCCCTGCAAAAGATCTAAAGTTTAGATTACAAAAAAAACGCGGTAGAATACACAAAGTTGTTTTATTACAATAAACGTAGATAAAATAATATAGTATGTTTAGCATGATCTCATGTTTGTTATTAAACCATAGCGAGTCCTCAAAAACGTAACTTTGTTAGAGTATTCGAGCGACATTTGCAGAGAAAAAGTTATTGCGGAAATTGAATTGCTGACGAGTTGCTACGGACTACCGGAAATTCATTTAGGCGCCATGTTTTTATTGCAAATTAGATTATGCGTATGCCGTCTCCATTGCTAACATTGTACATATGTTAATGTGTAAACATAAACGGATTTAATACCATTGTGGTATGCCTTACAGCTGCAATCTTCTGAACGTTAAGTCTGAACATTATTTCTGTTTATTATTTTCAAGCAAAATCGCTTCTGTCCCCAGACTTGACTAAGTTATTCCGTCAAATTTGGGTCTCTTTTCAGCCACAGTTAAATAATTTTTACTAGTTTCAACATCGAGGGTTTAAACTAAACTACACAACGCAGGGTTCAAAAGCATTGGACACCTAACTTTAATGTATGCATTGCATGTATGTGTAAATTTTCAGGCAATTCGTCTGACTTTTCTTATTACACTAATCAACCAGTAAAAATAATAACACAAAGTTGCTGCCTAGCAGTGTTCAGTTCTATGATTCTAGGTTTTAAAAGGAAGCGCCAATAAGGACAGTTATTTATCGTATGCATTATATGCATATAATTAATCTGATAAATGAACGTACGTAATTAATATCTTTCAACCAATTCATATTATTCATTATAACATGCAAATGAGTTTTGGAGTTGCAACCAATATTTACAACTTTTTATTGGTAAACGTATATTAATATAAGGGCAACCCACTTATTGAAAAAAATATTGTCGATACATTGCCAAAAAAGAGTAGGTGTTTAAATTCAAGATTTTATATGTTAATCTTTCTTTCCTCTAGTCATTTTCCCAAGTTATCATGGGGTCGGCTTTCAATCCATCCTGATTTACCCGAATAACACTTTTTACTACTGGCATCTGACCTCCACAACCTAAAGGGTCAACTGCATTCTAAGGATGAATAAGTTGCCCGTAAATTTAATGGCACTGACTCACTAAATCGACTATCAAAAATGGTCTTGCCCATACGACACATTCATGTGTCACTTTATTTTTCAGATAATTTGGTGATTAGATAATTCAAATATTTTATGGTTGTTTCCCCGCGGGATTCGAACCCTACCTCCAGTTTATAAAGCAATACCGGCTATAATATAAGGGCTATCAAGTATAACAGTTATTACTCGTTAATCTTGAATTTACATTCAAAGATTAATCGATTTTAAATGTAATAAATCAGTAAGTATATTTTATTACAGCACTTTAATCTATTAAGGCTGTCTTCAAGAAAAGACCTCATTTTTAAACTATCAGTAGCACATTTGATGTTCCTCTGATATTTAAAATGTCCATGGGCTCTGATCACTTGCCATCAATAAAACAGCTCGTTTGCTTGCTCCTCCACCATAAAAACCCTTAGAAAGGAACCGCGATTTTACAAGTAAAACGATACCAAAGCAATAATAGAATTATATAATTTAAAGTCATGCAAGTTTGAGAGATAGTTTTAGGCAAAGTACATCTAGCATATAAATTGACTTAACTATTTGTATATATAGTTTAGTCATTTTAGACTCGAAATAAAATTATTCATTGTAATGACAATGAAGGGGCTTCATATATCAAGCAATAAATTGTAACAAATATGTAATTGGATGACGCCGCCTCATGGCCTTGGTTTTTAGGGTATACATTTATTCCATGTCAAATTTGGTTAAACCATAAATAAATTTTAACACACGTACAGAAGAATTATATATGTATATAAAGAAAATATATCTCCTACCTCGACTGCGAAGGCGGCTGCGACAGTAACGAACCGGAGCCCCGCTTGTTCAAGGGCGGGCGGGGGGCGGATGGGCGGCGTTCGACACCGGAAGCGGACCTCGTCGCTGGCGCGCCTTCCGCCGCCAACACACGTGCCGATACCAACGCAGCTTCCGGGCAATTCTAAAGGAAAAATGATCACTTTAAACATTTACATAGAAGGTTGTTTTTCGACGACCGTCGTCATCTTATATACAATACATTTAGACAGAGTACATTTATTTTCACTGTAATTGTAGTTGATGATACGGTAAATATCGTCTCTTATGTCCGTTTTGATTATTTTAGAGGATATTTTACCGTAACCTAAATTAATATGGAATTTTTCATAAACATAAAGAACACTTTAGTTCTAATAAGTACACAAGTCTGTTGAGTATAAGCTCTGTTACGAGTCGAACAGTAACATATTTTGATGTTATCCAAAAGTTATAACATAAAATAAAAATATAATATACATACATAAAAATGCGAATACTTTGTTATGAAATTATAAAAGATCAGTAGCTTAAATCTTCGTTAATTAGGAGTTAAAACCTGAGACATCATAAATCGATATATTAAGTATTTTTTTACTTATATTATCAATTTTGCAAAAAATATTAAATGCGCTATACGCCTATCTGCTCAAATTTTATACAAAGAAAAAGTAGGAATCACTTATCATGTTCAAATGACATTCGTCATGGGCACGGGCAAGGTTGATTGAAGCCTATATATTTATATCGAAGATGTATCCAAAAATGTCAAAACTCAAATTAATTTTGTACACTTAAATCATAGATCAACAAAATATCCCAATTCATAACTAATTAGTTAATTCTTCCGAATGAAGCAAAAATACACAGCGGATATACAAATTTTTAATGATAAATTATGAATAATTAATTCTATTCAAATTACAACTGCGTATCATTACCCAAATAAGACTATTTGTACACATTATTATAAAATATATCACATTTTAAAACACATAACGTCATATTAACGGTAAATCTAGTTTTCTTTCCCGAATAAAATTATAATATCATAGACAATTTTACCAATTTTGTTTTGATGGCCAATCGAAACAATAGCTCCTGTTCTTCGCAGAAACATTTACCTGTCATTCGGAAAATCGTATTGGAGAAACTTTAGGTCAAAGTTATCACGAAGTTATTCGAGGCACGATATCAACGTCAAACGCCAGGTCTGAGAGGAATTTTAATAATTGGAGAAACTTTTACAAACTTGGGGTTTTCGCATTTTCTCTGAGTCGTTGCTACCCAAACCTAGTCTCGATTATTTCGCACAGAATTTCAAAAATTTTTAAAAATAAAATTCAAGGCACGTTTAGAGCATTTTCGTTAACTTTTAAATAGTTATATACATAACTGTAATTGTATCTATAAAATTATTAGTTCGCATAACATTTTTAAATGTAAGTATTTTTTTTACATAATAAAAATCTACGTTTAAATAAACGTAGAGTTTACTCAATATATTTCATTCATTACAAAAATAAAATCTGTCGATTCCCCTAGCTCCACCTTTATATCTTTCAAAACTAATGTACTTTAGTGCTAAAAAACACGCGAAACTTCAAATTTCTCTTTGTGCAAGATTGCGGGTGATTTTTAAAAATATTTTCAAGCCATCTCGGCTATAGCACAATGCACAAAAGATAAATACAACATCATGCGACGCTTTTGTGAGACTGATCTCTATTAGATCCCATTGAAAGAGATATACTAACGCCCCTCTCAACCATTTAACAATATCTTTCCTCTTTGATTTTCACCCAAGTCTTCGTGTTTTACGTACACGAGAAAAGAGAGCTACGAGCGAAAAACTTTAAGACAATCTTTCACAGTGATAGTCCCGCCCTACAACAGCCCACATCAATGATATTATAATTAGTATAAGAGCTTGCTACTCAATAGAATATTTGATTAATGATTTTTTTTTATTTACACTGTAGCCATTTCGAGTAACGGAATATCGTCTTATATTGAAGTCAGTAATGATAATGTTATGTGATAAGTAAAACCTATTTTTCTTCCAACAAAAAAAATTTAACAAGTACCTTTACCACAAATTTCTAGTCACATTTATAATACACACAAATAGTTAACGAAATGACAAAAAAACACTTGATTATAAAAATATGATACAAAATCACTATTCAACCACACGTTCCATTATATGTTATTCAAATTAAAAAAAAAACGATAAGTAATTCTTTGTTGATACGAGCGTCTACGTGCTCGGGGCCATAACATAACACCACTGCTAGAAGCAAAGACCGAATAAATTGCATTAGATACAAGAAAGACAAATTTTAAATTGACAATAAGCTATAACAAAATCGGGCAGTCCCAATGCGTCAAATACCGACGCGTCAGTCTAAACGGTGACGATGAACTCTGGAAAGAGTTCGAAACGTCGGGTATTTAAATATAACTTCATATGTTAATAAAAGCGATAAAATCCCATACAGAATTTTATCCAATACTATGATACAATATAATAAAAACGTTTCATTGATTTCAAGCAGTCACCATCAAGTAAGGTCATCTGATTAATAACGATTTTCTCCTGTTGTTAATCGATACACCGACCGACATTTTACAAGCCTACCTGATGAATGGATCATCTCTCTTTTAAACTATTGGAAGATCGGTGGATACTGATCTTTGCAACTAAGAACGAATGCAACAAATGCACATAGCTTTTTTTTTTGCAAGTACGAATACATGACCATCGGTTTACAACGTAATGGTCAATACCAATAGGACTCGAACTAACATCAGAATTAACTAACTAACGCTCTAATATAAGTAAAGTGAATTCGATAAAAAATCTTAATGCTTTAGACAAACAAGCTCAGGCCAGATTCTGTTCTGTCCCTACTTCTTTTAATCGAATTGATTTTTTTTGTTATAAGTTACGACATCTGTGCCATTTTTGTCCACGAATGCGATTCAGATCCAATTCCACCTATTCCCCAATGAGCAAACAGTCCCGGACTCATTTCGTACACACCGCGAGCCATCATTAACTTAAATTCTATTTGTGAGATTGCTCTCTTTGGGAGATTAAGGTTTTAACTACTTCGACTGATTGTCCGTCCAACACTATTTTATGGCGGAGCAATAACAGGTGCACAAAACATGTTTTATTAGTACTAAGCGGATTAATAAAGTTGTATGTACTAAAAGTTATAACTGGTTAAATTATTATTGACATTCGACCTTTTTACTTAAATATCAAACAAAAACTCGAATTCATGATTTTTGCAAAATTTATGCATGTCAGGAAAAATGAGAATTATTATTAATTATTGTTAATTAATATATGAATAAGCCGGACTGGCTTATAAAATCTTCTCAGACGTAGAATCTCACTTATATACCTAAGCAACTTAACTGAAAGTATCTCCATAGTATCATATTAATATTAGAGAATGTCGCCACGCCACTGATAAATATTTGAGTAACAATGACGCCTGATGAAATATCGCAAATTGTTTACCCACTGCTGTTTTTTCAAGAAAATGGTCATAATAGTAATTACAACGCAGTCAGTTCATTTTACCAATCTTATTTGCTACGCTAACCTCCATTCCTCTAAGCCAGCCAAGATTTATGTCACGCAATACGAGGAAAAAGCTTTTCTTACCAAAGCTTACATGCGAAATACCGTGAAACCTCTTATCCCTAATTCACGTTAAATGGACGTCATCGAGATTATTAATGGCGCGAGCAACAATTCCCTTCTTTCTCCTTATTCTCTTTGACAAATTACATGCCTCACACAACACATACTGAAGTAACAACTGAAAAGACAAGTCGTTCACTCAAATAATAATGATCGATTATCCCGAAAAGAACTGGCAACTTCTTTGAATGTCCATCATAGACAAAAATTTTTTTAATTGAAATTTAGCTTTTTGTAATAGTTGTAAATAACCAAATAACTTAATATAAAGACCTTTAAAACCTACCATCATTATCATCATCATCATCATCATCATCAGCCTGTGATAGCCCACTGCTGTACATAGGCCTCCCCTAATACACCCCTATCCATAAGGGGGTTTTGGACCGTATCCCACCACGCTAGTCCAATGTGGGTAATAGCTGTGACTTTGTCCATAAAAATATTCGTAATAAGTACACTAATATCACTTCGCATTATTTTGTCGTCCAAGGCAAAAAATTACAATGTAAAGAGAAGAAAGAAAAAATACTATTCTTGTTATGTATATAGTTAACTAACAAGTGATGTTACTACTTTGGCAGCGCGCATGTATATCCTCGAGTCATTTATTAAATGTTAAGGACGATTAATCAACGTCTTTCTTTTACGGTCGTAAGGGATCGCAAAACTAATGCATTCGGGATTAAAAACGTTTCGTATTGTATATATAAATAGCTAGTCGTAACCGCATTAACGCAACTGAAATTTGTTAAAAATTTGCTAAACCAACTGTGAGTACTATACTTATGTAGTATGTAAATTTTACGAAAAAAAACTCATATTTTTAATAAACATTTATAAAGTAGACAAAATAAGGAATTTACATTATACTAGTTGTAGAGGTACCAATTATCTCTTGTATGAAATCTAAAATATTTATCAACACACACAAACTTATACAACGTGATTTTCCCCGTAAGATGTGGTATACGAAAAATTTTATATAAATAATGTATCTGACAAAGTTACAAGCTTTTACTCTTGCTCTGTTGTCTCCGACAATATATGGTCTCACTGGTCGGACGGGTCTCCATCGGGTTGATAGATAGATCGGGCCGGAGCTATCGTGTGTTATTTTGATAATATTATTGAACATTTCGTTTATATTTTAACCTAGTTTGAAAATTAGTTCATTGGAATATGTTACTGATTCTGAACAAACTGCTTTCAGGTTTGCACTAACGGTACGAAAAATTACATTGTATATATGAGTAACTGTAATTTTTTTTTTTAGTTAGCTGTAGCAGTATATGATACATAAATCCATCTGAAGCCTCTGGGCCGTTCCCTGAAGGATTATTAATATATCCCTATAATTCAATATATTTAGGCCAAAGCTATACGGCGTTAAGCTAACATATATCTTTATGTGGTCAACTAGTAAAGGGACATAAAAATTAACAGATTATATAAAAACCGATTTGTGATATGACTGTGAATAATATATATATGTGTATATATACATATATAAATATTAGTACAAATGACTACAATATAGTAGTCTGCCCTGTGAAAATATAATAACAATGCCTTCTCCATTGATTCCTACTACGGCACCTGATCTATATTAGAGATTAGCCAACTATGTAGGAAATATTATGGTGCACAGGTGTACGTGCAAACACAGGTGCACTCTAATCCTTTATAGTCCTATATGACACATAACCGACAGGACCGGAGTTTCGTTTTGCGACCGCATCGTCCTAACCAAAAAAAAGTTTCTCACACCCCGTAGGGTTTTAATCCAAGTCCTCTGGCTTCTAAACCACTAACCCGATTCCTACGCTATTGAGGTAGTTAGAAGCCCCGTGAATATAGACGCTGGAAAGATTCCGAAACGTCGGGGACAAAATATATGCAATCGTCGTATCACTCTATTAGTACAGTTGGTTAATAAATGTGCACCTTTTATTGCTCCGCCATAAAATAGTGTTCGACGGACAATCGGTCTAAGTGTAACGATTTTGTCCCGCAATAAAACCTTAATCTCCCGAAGAGAGTAATCCTACAGATTGAATTTAAGTTAATGACGCTCACGGTGTGTTCGAAATGAGCCCGGGATTGTTTGCTCATCGGGGAATGGGTGGAATTGGATCTGAATCGCATTCGTGGACAAAAATGGCACAGATGTTGTAACTTATAACAAAAATAATCAATTCGATTAAAAGAAGTAGGGATATAACAGAATCTTGCCTAAGCTTGTTTGTCTAAAGCATTAAGAATTTATATTCTTTTTCCTCGTATTGCGTGACATAAAAACTTGGCTGGCTTAGAGGAATGGAGGTTAGCGTAGCAAATAAGATTGGTAAAATGATCTGACTGTGTTGCAATTACTATTATGACCATTTTCTTGAAAAAACAGCAGTGGGTAAACAATTTGCGATATTCCATCAGGCGTCATTGTTACTCAAATATTTATCAGTGGCGTGGCGACATTCTCTAATATTAATATGATACTATGGAGATACTCTCAGTTACGTTGCATGTAGGTATACAAGTGATATTCTATGTCTGAGAAGATTTTATAAGCCAGTCTGGCTTATTCATATATTAATTAACAATAATTAATAATAATTATAATTTTTCCTGACATGCCTTATTTGTGCAAAAATCATGAATTCGATTTTTTGTTTGATATGTAAGTAAAAATGTCGAATGTCAATAATAATTTAACCAGTTATAACTTTTAGTACATACAACTTTATTAATCCGCTTAGTACTAATAAAACATGTTTTGTGCACCTGTTATTGCTCCGCCATAAAATAGTGTTGGACGGACAATCAGTCGAAGTGTTACGATTTGTCCCGCAATAAAACCTTAATCTCCCAAAGATAGCAATCTCGCAAATTGAATTTAAGTTAATGATGGCTCGCGGTGTGTACGAAATGAGTCCGGGACTGTTTGCTCATCGGGGAATAGGTGGAATTGGGTCTGATTCGCATTCGTGGACAAAAATGGCACAGGTGTCGTAACGTACAACAAAAAAAAGTCAATTCGATTAAAATAAGTAGGGACAGAACAGAATCTGGCCTGAGCTTGTTTGTCTAAAGCATTAAGATTTTTTATCTAATTCACTTTACTTATATTAGAGCGTTAGTTAGTTAATTCTGATGTTACTTCGTGGTACTTACCATTACGTTACAATCCAAAGGTCGTGAATTCGTATCGTGCAAAGAAACAGCTATATGCATTCGTTGTTTTCTAGTTTGATAGGGCAACGTCCGTCGAGCTTCCAAGAAAAGCCTTAAAAGAAATGATCCATACATCAGATATGTTGGTAAAAGTCGGTCTCAATAGTCAAGACTACCATTGCCAGTCGTTATAAGACGTACGATGCTTTCAAATTTACCAACACCAAATTCACCAATCTGTTTCAATTGCCCAATATATAATAGTCTGCTCTACGTACAAACTGTTATTTAGGTGAATCTTACGGATATAATGCGGACGCCACGATAAGTAAAGAAAATAATTAGGAAAATAAAAAATGATAACTAAAAAACAATATTTCCTAGGTTTTACGTGTTCTTAAAATAAAAGAAGAAACAAACTTTTATAACGTTTATATAAAAGGCGAGGTGAAAAAGCGTGAGGGTGTAGTTAATTTGTTGTGTGAAAGTTGGTATACGCTTTAGAATGGAAACAAATAGAAAACAATGGTATCACAGAAGCATCGCGTGAAGTTATATTCACGTGGAAATAAGAAATATTTCGAAGGAGCCATATACAATCTGACACGATAACTTGTTAGCTTTGTATTCTATTAAAATTAATTAAGTTAAGATCCTTTTACATGAAAAGTTCTCTCTTTTGACAATACATTTTTTTTGTATGAAATATACTTTTTGCTTTTACGTTATGTATACCTTGTACCGGGGTAATTTTTTATGAATATACATTTTTTTTATTAAATAGTTAATTTTTTAGTAATGTTTATATTATATAATCTTTTCCATTTAACGGCTTATGGTATTAAGAATACTGGCCTGCTTTACTGTAAAGATTTTTTTTTAATTTGAGTAGTTTTACGTAAAGTAGTAACAAATATTGATTAAAAGAAATATTGTCATTACTTTATAGTCTATAATAAAGTCCCTTTCGCTGTCTGACCGTCCCTAAATATGCTTAAGTTTTCGAAGCAGTTTTTTAATAAATAGAGTAATTCAAGAGGAAGGTTTATATATATAATACATACATATTATTATTTACTGTGTATAAATTTAAAGGGACGACAGAAAATGTAATCTATTAAGGAATTGACACGTTTTTACTAAACATTTTTAAGTGACACATTATTTATTAATTTACTCCCTCCGTAGCCTAGTTATATGGGCGTGTGCTTTAGGAACCGGAGGTCGTGGGTTTGAATCCTGATATCCCAAACTTCGATTTCAAACAAGCTTCTAGCTATTTATCAAATGGTTTGGACGATAAATCAGTCACTGTTTTTCTTTTATGACCGAAAGGTACTACGTTGCTTATACATTAAAATAGTCGGTTCTAATAGTAATAATAGAAATCACACATAGGTACGAGGAGAGATCAAAAAGTAGTGAGAACAACATATATACTCCTCGATAAAAAAATACCGTTCAGATACATAATGACGGCAAAAGATTCATTAAGATTTGGCAACATTAGAAGTGTCTACTTCCCCATATGACACTGTCGCAAGGTAGGCTTCTCAATACGTATGCAGTTTTGTTAAGCTTTTCAATTAGTTTAAGATTAACATAAAAAGACTTCTGTTTGACTTCACAAAAAATATTTGTAAAAAATCTTGCAACTTCGAAAACTTTTAACGATGTCGCAAAAGTACTGTAGTATTAATATACCTACTGCTTAAATAAATAGAAAACACTTAAATTCTATATTATCTTTAATGTTTTAACTCTATACATAAAAAAGATAATAAAAAGAATAAGTAAAGGGAAGAATACAAAACCTAACAAGCGAGCAACACGCGAAATAAAGAAACAACAAAGAAAACAATAAACAAAAGCAGCGGTTTCTTACTGGCAGCGGGGAGAAAAGAAATTCGCTTAATAATGCTTGGAAATGTATTGAGAATGTTATCGACTAAATTCCCGAACGGAACGTGGACAATGTTAGTTCATTTGCTAGCCTTGTCGCCATTCTGTGTATAAATATTTGCTTTATAATACACGTCTTCAGTGAACAGTGCCATGTTTCCTTTTATTCATAGAGAAGCTACTCTTATTATACTCAAAGTTAATTAAAGTATCAAAATTTCTCACATTAAAGTTGTAATAAGTAAAGTTATAAATTAACTTACGCGGTATACAAGAATTTGATATATATAATAGTACAGTATATGGTCCGGAATATGGTATATTATGTCATCATTTGATTCGAGATTCCTTAAGCAATCAGGGTTTTCAATATGGCATTTCACAGCCTTTTATATATTGCATTTTTTTATCTTTCACTTTCTCTGAACAATGATCATTTCCCGAGAAAACCATCTCGACCAATTTCCGATAGTGAGTATGATGCGAAAAGCTCAGGATAGGTGACTATCAGAGCTGCGAGCAGAGCTAGTGCTGGCTTGGTTTTTCCCTCGGTCTAGGTAACGTCCAAAACATCCCAAACGTCGTACCACGGCGGTGTTTGTTTGCTGCAAATCAGTAGCGTACAAACAGTAATGTTTGTACGCACAAAACTACTGGTTTCCGATATAAAGAGCAACATCGCCGTCGTTGTCGCCGTTTTAGCCTGTCAGAGCCCTAGAGATGCATAGGCCTCTCCCATACTTATGAGGCGACTTCGCCTAGGGCCACCAGCATCTACCGACCTCCTGCAAATTTGCACAGGTCGTCACTTCATCTCGTGGTGGATAGTCCGACACTGCGATGGCCAGTACGAGGCTGTCACACGAGAACCTTTCTTCCCAACGGTTATCGGTTCTACAGAGCCTTGTGGCCGGCTCATTGCTAACTCAGCTTGCTAGTTCTGCGGACTATGTCGGCTACCATCCCTCATAGTCGTTTATACGAAGGGCATAACCTGCGCAATTACTGGGTAAACAAGACATACTATCCCATATCTCAGGGCGTCAAGAGGAACTGTGGAAATTTACACTGCTATTTTTATGGACAAATTGTATCACTTGCTATGAGGTGAACGTCCTCCACCACTCTTAGCCGCTTCAATCAATTAAAAAAGAGTATCTTTCTATTGCCTTAGTTCACTGGAACACGCAATTAAGAATAAATCGTATTTGATAAATATAGAGAGCGTATTAGAACAATTTTATAAAATTCCCTATAAATCTTTAACTTCGTTGAGTTATTAATATTCTATCGTTCCATCAATTTCACCCAGGCGTACAATTAAAAAGCTCGATCAAAAACATTACTGGCACTATATTTTGAGCAACCCGGCAGTAAATACTTTTATATACCGCCGCCAGTGCCATTACAATGCAATTTATTTTTAAACATTTATAGACGCAATACAAGTTTAGATTTATAGTTAATTACGATATACGTACAATTAAAAGCGCGAGGCTTTAAAATAAAAAGCAGTGTAAGTTATTATTCACATATAAGCTGTCACATTTATCTTTATGCAACACAATCATCATAATTAATCGAGAATTTAATCGTCAATTATAGATGCTAGCAACTAACACCTATTCTATCTGCCTGTTTACATTCAAGCATAATAATTTCTATCATATATAACTGATATTAGTTCGATAATCGATAATAAACACACAATATACAAAAATGTAAAGCGACCATGTCGTTGGTGAACAAAGCCAGTTCAATTATATAATAGAACGCGACCGAGAGCCGAAAACTCGCCGTATAATGAAATCTGCTGTTTAATTAATATTAATATACCCCAGTATTGTTGACGTTGACGTTGCACAAGAATACTCCAAAGTATTGTACTAGGAAAGTATACAAAGGGACCAAATAATATAAATGTACCTAGTAAAAGTGGTTAATTCATTTAAGGCACATGACAGTGTTTTTTCGGAAACCATGGAAATAGATCTTATTGCTTTTTAAACAGTTGCATCACCGGGCTCTATTATCCATATGTTATATCATTCTTTATACATAACAACAGAAACTGCTTTTCCGACCAGAATGTAGTAGTTTTTTTTCTCTTTATATTTTATTAGCCTGCGACTGCCTCCGTAGCCTAGTTCGAATCCTGCGGTGACTCAACAAATTTTCATTGTCGTATCCTAGTTGGTTAGGAAAATTTGGGCCGATCACCCAATTGTCTGAAAAGTCAGATGATCCATGCGTCGGATGGGCATGTAAAAAGTCGGTCCACCCACCAACCCGCATAGGACCAGCGTGGTGGGATACGGTCCAAAACCCCCGAATAGATACGAGTGTATTAGGGAAGGCCTATGTCCAGCAGTGGACTATTAAAGGCTGATGATTGAAAGCTAAGAAATTGTTGTGAAATAATTAACGGTTTTCTCTTACATTTACATTAGCACACAATATTTACTTTAATACGTTTACATTTATACTTTTAGAGAACTCTACATTTTTGTTAAAATAACATTGAAACAGTACTTTATAAACATGACAATTTGCCCGTAGAAAGATAAGCCTCAGCTCGTGCAAATTAATTAACGTGGTAAGGGGATACCTGTTTACAATTGGATGAAATCGTATTCATTTTAAACATTCACCTAAAAAGGTTTTATATTAAACTTGAAATGTTTGTTTTTTTTTTTCTATTTTATTTATATATACCTTCTGATACAAAAATACGTACTAATAGGTATGAAAATGAAGAATAAACTATCTGTGTTAAAGAATATTTAAATGAAAACTATACAAAAGCAAGTTACTTGCAGAAAAACTTTTTTTAAGGACCAATGGGATTAGGCATTCAAATAGGATTTATATCTGAAAGTAAAACATATTTTAAACCTTTTGTTACATAAATATTTAGTACAAATTACAGGATATTGGTAAAGCAGCAATTTATCATCATCGCCTTGCACTTTGTTCATGTAGAATTATAACAATCGTAGCTTATAGCAGAAACTAGTTTGTAATTTTGTAATGATTTATGGATAAATTTTATATATTATAAACCAAATAAAAAGTTATAAAAAAGATATAATAAAAAGTAGGTTTTTCGTCAAAGAGTCACAATTATTGATCTATAGAAACATTTTTGCCATTAGTATCATTTATGCTGAATAGTTAAAGGAGTGAACTTTGGAACATTTTTTCTTAATTATCATCTTGCCTATTTCAACAAACAAATTCATTCTTTAAATTTTATAACATGTTAAGCTAGCAAATAAATATATTGGACCATATAGCTGGATACATAATCAATATACCGGAACAACCCAAATGGGAACATTTATTGTGCATTTATAAAGAATATTCAAACATTTACAGAACAGTAAAGTCGGTCTAACCCACCAACCCGCATTGGACCAGCGTGGTGGGATACGAGTCCAAACCCCAATGGAAGAGGTGTGTACTGTATCCACATATGATCAAAAACCTTACGGATAGGGGTATATTAGGGGAGGCCCATGTCCAGCAGTGGACTATCACAGTATAGAACTCATACCCTCAACAAAAGCAAATATAATTACTTTAATTTACATTTAAAGCATAGAGATGTGCGTTGAAATCATAATAATAAGTATATACTGCTACGGTTTTTAAATGAAAATAAGGTACTTTAACAATTTGGGTTCTAAAAGGGTTGATTACGGGTTTAAACTTACACGTTAATTAAGACCGCTGTAATGAATGAATAATACTCAATATTTTCTCTTGGGAACAAGATAATTAAATTAAGATGAAGATAAATTGTATTGTATTCGTAGAAAAAATATAAAAGGTCCCTTTAAAGACTAAAATGTTAATGGTGACTTCATATTACACAGATTAATTATCTACATAAATAAAAAAAATTGGGCTGTTGGTAAAAGTAAATGAACCTATTAAATGATGACATAATGATACATAAAAGTTTTCTTATAGGTATTTTATATACATATAAGTTTTAATTTTTTCATAGTTTTAATTTTTTGTTTGTCTGTCTGTCCGTTTGTTTTGAATAATCTGTTAGGCTGGTCCAATTGTGACAGGACAACCAGTGGAAAATAGCTGATTGTAACTGAGAATAACTTTAGCTACTTAAAATCTATCAATGTCATCATCATGATGAGGCCACTTTAATGACAAAAATACATATAAATATAGACTTCGAATATATTTGTCGGACAAGACGTGATCTGAAAATTAAAATAACTTTATTTTCCTTATTAGAGAATTTTATCTAAATCAATTAAAATAAAGACTGGACATAGGACTCCCCTAACACTCCTTACCTTTTAGAGGGTTTGGACCCCACCACGCTGGTCCAATTCGGGTTGATGGGGATGTTAGTATAACACTGAATCATTTTTCCTTTGCATCAACCGAATTATTTTTTTGAAAGATTTTGAATTAAAAAAATATGTAGACTATTCTTTGCGGTAATGGTAAGGGCGTATGGTTTGGAGTTCGTGGGTTCGAATCCTGCGGGACTCGAAAAATTTTCATAGTTGTTTCCTGGTTGGTTGGGGCAATTTGGGTCATTCACCTAATTGTCTGAAAAGTAAGGTGATCCATGAGTAGGATAAGCATGAAAAAGTCAGCCGGCAACCCACATTGGACCAGTGCGGTAGGTACAGTCCAAAACTCCTATTGGACTGTAACACATGCTGTGATAACCGTAAAATTCCTTTAATAATATGAAGAATTCAATATAATATGTTTCGCATTACTTTCATGCGTAGTACCAATCTAAGCGGTTTACTTAAACGCTTTATGGACTGGATAAAAAGACAAATCTTTGAGGTGTGCGACTATATTATTGCGTTTTTATGTCACAGTATTCACATAACTTACAAACAAATTTTCGATTCCAGCTTTTAGTTATTTATCAAATGGTTTGGATGTGAAATCAGTCACTGTTTTTCTTTTACTGTACTTGCATATACGTTAAAATTGTCGGTTCTAACTGTAATAATAGTCATCCCGCAAATGTACGAGGACAGATCAAAAAGTAGTGAGAAAGACATATATAATCCTCGATAAAAAACTAGTAGGTATAGTTCAGATAAATAACGAGGAAAAAGATTCATTAAGATTTGGCTTTCTTCGCCATATTCCACTGCCGCAAGGTTGGCTTCTCAATACATATGCAACTGCAACTTCGAAATTTTTTTACGATGTCGCAAATGTACTGTAGTATTACTATATCCGCTGCTTAGATAAATAGAAAAGCACTGTAATTTTATATCACATTAATGTTTTTACTACATACATTTAAAATATAATATGAACACACGAGGACGAAATAAGATAAATAGTGAAAGAGAACAATACAAAACCTAACAAGCGATCAACACGCGAAATAAAGAAACAACAAAGAAAACAATAAACAAAAGCAGTGGTTTGATACTGGCAGCGGGGTGAAAAGAAATTCGCTCAATAATGCTTGGAAATATATTCAGAATGTTATCGATTAAATTCCCAAACGGAACGTGGACAATGTTAGTTCCTTTGCCAGCCGTGTCGCCATTCTGTAGGTAAATATTTGCTTTATAATACACGTCCGCGACTTTTGTTATACATAAATTTAATTAAAAATATAAAAATAACTTACATTAAATTAAAATAAGTAAAGTAATAAATTAACTTAAGCGTAAATAATACTACGGTATTTGTTCTTTTATATAGTATGTTTTATCATAATTTTTTTCATGTCCCTTAAGTAATTTGGGTTGTTAATATTGCATTTCACAGCTAATGGTATATTGCATCTTTCGAGCCCTTCTCTGAATGATGGTCACTCCTATGCCTGTAGCCCAGAATGTGAGTGTTTACGGGGATGATTCCCGAGAAGGTCATTCTCGTGCAACCAACTGCAAAAAAACAGGCAAACGGACATGGGGCTAGTGATCTATCTCTGTATAAACCCTCCTTCAAGGCAAACACATCCCGATAGAAATCAAGGCAAAATATCGATAACCGTTTTGTATACTCAAAAACCAAAGTAAGAAACGAAAAACTCACATTGATAACTCTCAGAGGTTCTTACACCAAATCGGTGTGCTCTTGGTTCTCCCGTCTTGCGGTGTCCCGTCTGGGGAAGTACCACTACCACTAACATTACTGATTTCCGATCTGAAGGACACCATACCCTGGGTAATTACTGGGAACGAGTCATAATATCCTCGTCTTAGGAGATCGAGGGGAACTGTAGCGCTTGACGCTGCTATTTTGGATTATTTATGGAATACACTTGCTATGAGGTGCACGCCTTGTACTCTTCGTGGCTTCAATCAATTAATAACAAAGTACATCAGTCTATCTATGATTAATGGAACATGCAATTAGGAATAAATCCTATTCGATAAATATAGAGAGCGTATTAGAACCCTTTTATAAAATTCCCTATAAATCTTTAACTTCATTTGTTTCATCAACTTCATCGAGGCGTTCAAATATTTAACTGAAACGCTCGATCAAAAATATTACTGGAACTATATTTTTAAGCAAGTCGGTAGAAAATACTTTTATAAAAAGCCGCCAGTGCCATTACAATGCAACTTAGTTTTTGAAAATTTATAGACGCAATACAAGTATAGATGCTTAGTTAATCACGATATAGGTACTATTAAAAATGCGAGGCCTTTAAAATAAAAACCAGTCTAAATAATTATTCGCATATGAGCTATCGCATTTATCTTTCTACAACACAAACGAATGCATTATTGATGAATTATGATCAATTCATCGATAATGCAATCGTCTGTTCATATTCGAGCATAATAATTTTTATCATATATAAATGATATTAGTTCGATAATCGATAACAAACACACAATACACAATAACGTAACGCGACAATGTCGTCGGTGAACAAAGCCAGTTCAATTACTATGGGACGCGGTGGGAATTCGCATATAATAGAACGCGACCGAGAGCCGAAAACTCGCCGTATAATGGAATCTGCTGTTTAATTAATATTTACCCCGGTATTGTTAGCGCTGACGTTGCACAAAAATACTCGGAAAGTATTGTACTAGGAGAGCATACAAAGAGACCATGTAATAAATACGTACCTCGTAAAAATTGTTAATTAATTTAAGGTAAATTAAATTATTAGGTCTTTACCGTCTGTACTGGCCTCATCTAGCGTATAGCGATTTTTCTGACTAATCCTCAGAAAAGAATGGCCTATCAGAAATAAAAAGCACTGTTGTTGCATAGGTCCGAACCATTGCAACCGCAGTGCTTTATTTCTACCGCAAACCTTAAACATGAATATATTCTATGCTCTAGTAAAGGGCAACTTATCCAGCGTAATTGATAGGCACACTAGACTTGCGGCGTTATACGCTGCAAGTATCACTTAGTCAGACGAACGTAATGCTAGTCTTAGCTGTCTTTTAGTAAATAAAATAGATTCCGGTTCAAAAAGAAGCTTCAGTTATTATGGATAAAGAATGATATAACTTATGGGTAATAGAGTGAACAGTGAACGAACTGTTCAAAAGCAATAAGATCTTTTTCTATGGTTACCGAAAAGAATAAATTTCAGGTAAAATATCGAGTGTTAAATTATATGTTCTGAGATAATCTGTGATCCGGAATCATATAAACGACTAAACCTATCAAAATTCTTAAAGTTTTCTCCATGAACTATTATCTTTTTGAGCATCCAAAAGAGTAGTCCTAAATTTAATGTGTCTGTCTGTGTATTTGACAGTCCGGGGCATCATAGCTTCCAAAGAGATAAAACGATTTCATATGTACAAGTTTTCTTAAACATATTTGATATAATCATTTCAATACGTTAGTTTACTTTATACTTTTATAGAACTCCACATTTTTGTTAAAATAACATTGAAACATAGTACTTTATAAACATGAGAATTTGCCCGTAGAAAGATGGGCCTCGGCTCGTACAAATTAATTAACGTAGGTAAGAGGATACCTGTTTACAATTGGATGAAATCGTATTCATTTTAAACATTCACCTAAAAAGGTTTTATTTTAAACTTAAAATGATTTTATTTCTGTATTATTTCTACGTTCCTTTTTTTACAAAAATACGTAATAATAAGTACGACAATGAAAATTTAAGAATATTTAAATGAAGACTGTCCAAAAGCCGCCTATGTTAAGATATTGCAAAAAAACTTTGCTTAAGCACGAATGGGATTAGGAATTCAAATGGGATTTATATCTGAGAGTAAAACATATTTTAAACATTTTATTACAAAAATATTTGGTACAAACAAAAGAATAACAGTAAAGCAGCAACTTATTATCGTCGCCCTGCAGTTTGTTGATGCA
Source organism: Lamproptera curius (assembly GCA_029286875.1). NCBI lineage: Eukaryota > Metazoa > Arthropoda > Insecta > Lepidoptera > Papilionidae > Lamproptera > Lamproptera curius. The sequence continues at coordinate 439,307 of JAGSMT010000193.1, read as the reverse complement.
GAATTATAACATTCCTAGCTTTTAGCAGAAACTAGTTTGTAAGTTGTAATGATTTATGTCTTATTTATATATTATAAACTAAATAAAGTAAATAACTGAAAAGATATAACCTACGTATTTTTTTCGTCAAAGTGTCACAATTATTGATCTATAGAAACAATTTTGCCAATAGTATCATTTATGCTAAAAAGAGTGAATTTTGGAACATTCTTCTTAATTATCATCATTCCTATTTCAACAAACAAATTCATTCTTTAAATTCAATAACATGTTAAGCAAGGAAATAAATATATTGGACTATATATTTGGGTACATAATCAAAATACTGGAATGACCTACATAGGAACTTTATTTGCACATTTATAAAGAACTTTTACAGAACCATCGACAAGGTATTATGCAAAGGGGCTTACGAAACGGCTAGCCCATCATTTATCCTATATTTGCAATTACAAGTAGGCCTACATACATTAATACTTATTCCATTTCACATTTACAAAAGCTCTATTGAATGAAACGACGTACAATTCTAATTTATCTATAGATATAAATACGAGAATATAAAAATCGTATTTAATACGTTGAAAGCTTTACTATAACGAATATTTAGTTAAAATTACTTTATTCAAACATCACAAAAATACTGAAATGTTGTCTAAAGCTGTCAGTGTCGGTTTTTCGTAACGGTGAGCGCGCGCGCGCGTAGTTATTTATTAAGCATAAAGTTACAAATTAATAACATGAAAATAAAACCTATTGCCATTGCGTGCCAATAGGACTAAATAGGAAGATCATAGATAGAACTCATTCCCTCAACAACTGCAAATATAATTACTTTAAATTACATTTAAAGCACAGAGATGTAAGTTAAAATAATAATAATAATAATAATGAAGGTCCTGAGTTCAAATCCCCGCGGGATTTGAACGCACAACCTCTGGTTTATAAAGCAAGGGCCACTACCGCTAGACCACGGAGGCGGCCACAATTTAAATAGCAAGAATTTACAACTGGCTTGTGTACCTTGTCTGGTATTATACAGTAGACTTGATAACTTTTATTTGTACTATAAAACACTTATTTTCCTATTATTCGTTGAAAATATCGCGACAAACTTGTTGCAAACTGTTTATTAATTATCGCTGGTCCTGTATTTGATTGCGGTTACTGGAAAACTCGGCGAGTTAGCAGCAACTGTTTTAGAGAGCTTAATAAATTATCAGCACTGTTTGAAAGCAATGCACCCTATATTAACGTATACTGTGCGTATTTTCATGACTAGTAACAGATTATTTAGTAAAATAATGCGGATTTTATCGAGTTTTAGTAGTTTTTACAATATTCACGACGTTTCAGATACTTTTACAGGTTACATGGTGACGTCGTGAATATTGGAAAATCCAATTAAACGTAATAAGTATATAGTAATAATTAAACGTAATAAGTATATAAGTATCATTCTCGTAAATTCAATAAAGTAATTGTAACAGATTTTTAAATAATACTTAATGTTGCTGTCGCTAATACTATACTTCATTAGTCATACAGTTTTACGAAGACATACCCGTGAACTTGTGAAAGTGCCGGATGTAAATGAAAAATAATTGTACAGTACATAAAAGCGAAAAAGTCCTTTAAACTGCATTATTTATTACTTTTTTTATTAAAAAAAAACACAATTTAATCGTAATCATACTTCCTTGCAATATCTAATTATTTATGGGACCAGGGCACGAAAGCTTCCTCATCAATTTATATTAATATTTAGATATCGCAGCATTTACTTCCCTTTTTAGTATGACGTATTCACGCAATCGTTTTAATTTTCTTCGGTTTTCCTCGATTACCATTAAGCTGTCTAAATTCTAATAATAATAATCTCGTTGAGAACAGACGCGTGTTATAATGTATGTAAGTTCACTATGAAAGTAAGCAGAGTAGTAGAGTACAGTACAGTAGAATAAAGTAGAGTAGAGTAGAGGAGAGTTAATTAGAAGAGTTATTTAAACCAGCTACGAGAATAGTAAATTCACCTGATGGAGACATGATATGTGAAGGAAATAATTTCAGCTTCTTCTATTAGTAATATGTGACCGAGCCCAGTAGAGTTCATATATTATACTCTAACAAGTTGAATAAAAAATATTGTGTACTTTAACATGTAATTATATTTTTAACGTGCTCTACGGCAAAAACACTCTAACAGTGCTTTAACTCGGTCGGGCCTCTGTATGACTTCGACCAACGAAGACTATAATAAATAACTTTAGTTTCTAAATACGTCTTTGCATTTAATTTAGTTTATAACATTCGCGGCGATTCAAATCGTTTCGAAATCGACGGTCACGGACAGACTGAGGTCGTTTTATCTGACCACAGTTAGTTATTGATTACTTTCAATATTTGTATCAAAGTTGTGATTTAAATTGACAACGAGAGTGGTGACAACATAAAACAATACTGTACGTATTAGTCCGCGTATGTATGGCTCTGGTCTATGGCTCTGTATCGATTTTGCGTAAACGGCCCGACACGTGTGCGGCTCACTCGACGTGCTCGGAATAAATTATATCGCGATACACTATTCATCGATGTAATTCTAGTACAAAACTTGATTAAGTTCAGACAATCGATACAAGATTTATCAGATCTTATCGATTATCATCTATTCTTGTGAGAGAGTCGGGTTTGAGACAAATTTCATATTATCCAAAAAAAATGTCATGAAACGAGAAACATTTAATCTTAGTTAAAAAGTGTAAAATCTTTAATTAACCGGATAAATGTGCATGTTGTAGTAGTAAAATACGTAGTGTCAGCATATCTTTTAAAATAATACACAAATCCATTAAAAAACACTAAAACGTTCACAACTATTGAAAACAAAACGTAAATAAAAAAAATTGTTAATTTTTTTGCTTGTTATGTAAAAAAATGTATTTTTTTATGCTTTGTAGATATATCATTTAAACTTCATTTGATTTTAATCGTGAAAGTAATATATAAATAAAGTAAAAATAATCCGAGCATGAATTATTCTAACGTCGACCTTGACCCTAGCGGGGCAAATATTGCTATTCCAGATTATTTGGTATTTGATTTGTCGGGAAACCGCTCGGATGAAGATAGATTAATATTAAACTAGCGCTTATACGGATGTGAGAGATCTATTTCACGACAATTTAACGTTTTATAGACGAAACGACGGTTTATTTCGTCGGTGATATTTATTAAAAACTACAAAAATTACTGTTCGCGATTGTTTATTGAAATAAATGGCAAATTAAAAGACCTACGTGTTGGATTTTCTGCCAACCACTAAAGCTATTAACTATCCAGGCTACGATGAGTAACTTTAAAACTATATCTATATATTTACTACAAACAAAGAGAAAATTGTTAGTAACCAATTTATATCATGTGTGTACATGTATTCGCGAATGTGTTGCATTACTTTTTAATCATAAAATGAGGATTTATTATATAGCCGCCTCCGTGGTCTACGGTATTGGCCCTTGCTTTATAAACCGGAGATCGTGGGTTCGAATCACGCGAGGAAATCAACTTTGTGTTATGGTTGTTTTCTGGTTAGTTAGGAAAATTAGCCCCGATCACCCAATTGTTTGAAATGTAAGATGATCCATGCAGCGGATGAGCATGTAAGAGTCGGTCCACCCACCAACCCGCATTGGACCAGCGTAGTGGATCACGGTCCAAAAACCCCATAATGGAGAAGGATGGATTATAGAAGACCAGCAGTGAACTAACACAGGCTGATGATGATATTGTATAAGATCACTGTATACTCTAAAGATACAGTTACTTCTAAAACATATAATCCTAATCCACATTTATCTTTACGAAAATCGGATAATGAACTAACACATGACTACGCAGTAAATATGTAAATTCGTTCATAACACAAGCGTCTGACACGTTTGAATATATCAATAAATTGCACATCTTACCCTTTCATCCTTGAACGCATCCCTTAGCATTTGAGGAGAAGTGTGAAGGTTTGTTGGTTATTTAGTGAATAACATATAATAATTAACAGAATAATGTATTTAATTAAAAATAATAGACATCAAGTAAAAACTATCAGAAATCTTCTGAAAACTGAAACATTTAGTTAATGTAGCGTTCCATATGGTTGTAACTTTAAGAACATTTACATTCAACGCAAAATAAAATTACTCGATAAGAGATGTACTAAAAAATGGCTAATTAAAAAAATAAAAACAAGTATTGTGTCTCCTATAAGCTTAACATATTAACTTTTATTAATATTCAATTAACTGGATGAAGCAGCTAGGTTTTAATAAGACAAGGTTATATTTGATTTAACAAAGATATTATATTGTGTCTTGGTTACAACCATTTCCATGAAACGAACTATTTGTAGGAGAACTATTTGTTAGAATTATTATATAATAGATTACGATATAAGGATGCGATATTACTCTTCAGAGAACTCTCAAGATGCCATGTCAATAACCACAAAGAATATGACTGCCTTCAAGTTTCTAGCAAAACTGAACGATACCAAGATTATTCACAATGTGGAAATCATATTTTTTTAAGAAATATACAAACATTATATTGTAGCTTTCATACTTGTTGCTTTTTACATGAATACAACACATTGTAAATTAAACTATTTAACTGATTATCCTGGGTTATTGCTTTACAATTGTGAAACTACATAAAATCCCCAAAATAAGGTTCATAAATATTTTTTTACGTATAAAGATGATGATGGTACCAATAACATGCTTAATATAAATTTAAAAAATGTCTTAGAAATAAAAACCATTATGACCTAATTGGTTAATTCCTTGTCGTAAAATGAGATTCAATTAATTTATGTCCTTTTATTTAATATGTATTTATCTAGGTACCATAGTATAATCCTTGCTTAGTTTGGGTCTAGATGATATTGTGTTATTCGTCTAGAAATATTATTATTATATTAGTTTTTAGGGATCTTTTATTTTTTTTAGTAATACATGTAGCCTACGTTAATTTCGCAAAAGAATTTTCGAATTGAATTCAGTAGTTAATGAGATTTATTTTCGTCACATTAAAGTGTACAAATCTTCACTTTTCATATAATTAGTATAAATAAGCAACAAAAATCAGCAAAGATTTGATAACACATTTCGTAGAGAAAGTAAACATTCACCTCTCCCATTTCGAGGTCGGTCCCATCCACTTCAATTTAGTGAAGACATCCAATACGTCCAGGTGCAGGAGACAAATATAAAACCTTTTAGAGGCTAATGGAGCTCTGTCGCTGATACAACCTTTTGTTTCCCTTTGTTTTATATTGTGCCTGCCCTTTTTATTACACAACGCTGTTAATGAAATCAGACTACATAAACATTAAGGAGAGAATAATTAAAATCTATGCAATTTTATTGTTTGAATTTGAATACTAAACACATTTTATGCATTTTAATTATCATTTGATTTATGTTTAATAAATTAAACTTCATTCTCTAATCGTGTAATAGTAAACGCCGTCATATGAAAAGACATATGAACATAATACCCATAAAAAATTGATGAACTGGTAAAACTATATTTTTATTTTTGCTATTCTTAAAAATAAGAAATGAACTGAATAAAAAGTATTTTAACGTGATGAGAGAGAATTCGGACAACATAAAATCGGCTTTTAACACGATCCAATATCACATGAACATAAGTTTTTACAAAATCACTTCAAACTCTACAACTGAAAGGCAATAGATGCGTTAGATACATAAAGTGTATGTACAACGAGTGTTTAAAAGCATAAACGTTATGTTACTCACTGACAAAGGGTGGATATGCATTTTATAAAGCAATAGTACTCGCTTGGGAGTTGCGAATTCTCTCAAAGAATATTTTCAATTCTTTGTGCACGTCAATGCTCACGTTTCATATCGATAAGGTTGCAGCAAACAATATATGTTTTATTCTTTTGAAATCTTTATATTCTGTCATGTTATTTATTTATTTTAAGTATGATATAAATTACACATGTATAACATGTGTCGTAGATATAACAGTTCACAAGATATAGAACATTTTTAATATAAAAGAAAGAAATAACGTGTATAAAAATGTCTAATGTTTAGGTGATCTAGATTCAGAATCGATGTAAACCAATTGAACGAAGCGGCGTTGTACCTATACCTAGTATGTTAGTGATTAATGTATATTTGACAATTAATTAGTAAGAAAGCACCTGGTTGCCATGGGTTACGATTTTGACATCAGCATCATCAGTTTTGTTAATTCACTGCTGGGCATAGGCCCCTCCTAAAGTACGCCTTCTCCATTAAGGGGTTTTTGGATCGTATTCCACCACGCTGGTCCAATGGGTTGGTGGGTGGACCGAATTTTTATATGCCCATCCGACGCATGAATCATCTTACTGTTCAGACATTTGGGTGATCGGCCCATATTGTCCTAACCAACTAGAAAACAACGATAACACAAAGTTGTTTCCCCGCGGGATTCGAACCCACGACCTACAGTTTATATAGAACCAATACCGCTAGACCGCTGAGGCGGTTTCACATCAACTAGGTGTCTAAATTGGCCTAGAATTAACCGCTGTTACGGCACGGCATTTTGCATTATCAGTAATGATCAACATTTATTAACGTGTGTTAATGTGTAAACAGATCGGTTCGTCACTCTTCTCTCCTTATTCTCAATACAAACGGGTATATAATAACACGTAAATTAAATAAGAATTAAAATCCACTAACTACTTATGTAACCTTTCTCTGGATTATTTCACATATTTAGTGCTTTAGCGTAACTTACTCATATAGGAGACAATAGACTACATATACAAACTCTAGAGGAGGTAAGTCCATTTTTACAAGTAGAACGTCTGGTGTAGTATCTTCGCGGTTCCAAGTTATGCCGCAAATCAGTAGCGTGTAAATTCTACTGCCTTCCGGTCTGAACGGCACTGTTACCAGCGTAATTACTGGATAAACGAGGCGTCATCATCCCATGTTTCAGTGCGGTGAGTGGATTTGTGGTCGTCTTACTCTGCATTTCTTAAGGGCAGGTATCAGGCACGCTAGGTATCACTAACCACCAGGTAAATGTTCTGGGGTTTCATCGTTTAAAGCAAAAAATAAAAGAAAGGGAAACAAAACAATAAAATAATACTATTTATATTGGCTTCGTATAAAGCAACGATTAACAATAAACTTCTTCGCCATGGATAAATAAAAAATTCACAAACAAACGCGCGTCAAGTGTACACGGTCTTGTTAAGTGAGTAGCGAAAGCCCAGAACATGTCTTTACACTTAACGAACGGGCCAAAGAAGTAACATTAAAATTTCAATTTTCAACACAAATATAATATAATCTATCTTAACCGGATTTTACTAGAAAAGTAGGTTAATACAACTTAAGTTTGTTTTTCGCAAAACCAAAAATTGTGGTTCATCTTCGAATAAGCTCACGCGAATCTTACCTAAACAACTTAAATTGAAGACTAGGCTCACCGGCAACAATCTTCCATAGTTTAGCCAAATTAGACTCTGAGTTAATGTAAACCAAGTAACCTGTAGCAAGGAAGCCACGTCATAATAGTAAAGTAAAATATATCAAACACATTTTAAAAGGTGGTATGTCCCCTTTTTACAGGGGTGCCTATTTCTACCACAAAGCAGTAGTTTAAAAACACTATCATGTTCAGGTCTATGAAGCTTACCAAAGACATTGGTCTGGAAGCATAACATCATTGCTAAAAAAAATGCTCAGGTTTGAAGGGCAACGTAGCCAGCGTATTTACTACGTAAACAAGACTTAAGAAGACAACATATGTCTCTCGGTAGGCAGCACATAGGTGATAGGGTATCGCCTACGCGACCACTTTTCAACAAATGGCCCGACTACTCGTCTGCTTCCGTAAGCAAATAAAAAAAGAACACCAATTTTTAACCTATGTCAAACAATGTTCTATTGTTTTAATAATTACGTTTAACTCACAAACTGTAGGAACCGCTTTGGGTAAACTTTCTAAGCTTTTCTAAGAAAATACATAAATGCATCGCTCAAAGCAACATAAACAGCGCTAGACTAAGCCACAACGGATGAAAGCTTTTGAACAGAGTGGAGTGCATGTCTGTTATAATAAAGTTTTAAACAACTTTGGCTAAAACAAGTTTCAACTAGCGAAGACGCTGCCCTTCGCTTTCTGTTGTTGGTTTGATAGGTAAGACATCAACTGTTTGCGTAACATTTAGTATATAACTAGCTGTTACCCGCGACTTTGTCCGGGTACAATTGAAGAAATTTCCCGGAGGTGTATTAAAATGAAGTGTTTTATATGTTTGTGTCTATCATTAGGCACAATGTTTTATAGCATTAGCTTTGACGATGATAAATTTACAATGTGTAAATTTGTGTAAATCTAACATTTAAGTGTCTAGTTCGACTCTGCTCTATGGTTGAGTGCTTGACACAACTGTTTTTCCTACTTGTATCTTATGTTCTGATAACCATAAAGCAACTGATAGAAAGTGCCCTGAACATTCTAGACAGAAGTCCATTAAGATAGTAATGTCTGAGGAAAATATATCTTACTCAGAAGCTTCAGTTAGATTTCCTCTAGTGAGGAAATCTTTTGCTGATATTTCCTAATCCCCGCAGCAGTTCCATCCTACACAATCCTTCCAGAGTGTATCTAAATCTCCTACTCCTACACAATCCTCATCAAATAATATTTCTTACCGTCGTACATTCTTCTCTCAGAGAACCTCTCCAATGCCCTCATCAAGCTCAAGTTATGACAAGCAAAGCCCATTACTAGCACTATTATACTAACTAGCACTATTATACTAAGGCGATTACTAGCACACCTTCTTCCAGTCTCCCTAATGGGAGTGCTTATCCACCTGAAAATATTTCTCCTAATGATAACCTCTTAGACCTGTTACTTTGACGACTCCCAACTACCGTACAATGTCATATCTAAACTTTCTCAGCTTAACAAAACCATTAACAATTCTAAACATCCTTCAATGGAATTGCTATAGTATTCGTCATAAAAAAATTATCATTACTCTTATTGACAAATATCAACCCTCTGTCTTTGCAGCCCAGGAGACGTGGTTGAAGTCTGGATCCATCTTTAGGATCCCAGGCTACTCATGTCTTCGGGATGATAGGTCAGACGGGTATACTGGCTGTGCCATTTTAGTTTCTAAGAACATGGTATTTTACCAAATAGTTCTCCCTTCCCACAGTAATGGCATATTTGCCGTTGCTGTTAGAGCGCACAATATTTCTTTTCTCTCTATATACATCCCTGATCCTAATCTTGCTTTTCTCTCTAAGTTAAAACATATCATAATTAGTCTTCCTTCTCCTATACTTATCCTAGGTGATTTTAATATTCACCATATTATCACATTATCACCACCTCTTGGGGCTGTTATTAGAGCGATGGCAATTCCTTCCCTTTCCTTGATCTCTGCGATGAATTATATCAGTGTGTTTTAAACAATGGGTCTCCAACTCGCAGAGTTTCTCCTTTCCAAAACCCAATGACTGCAGTTGACCTCACATTAGCATCTCCTTCTCTGTCCTCTAGTCTCTACTGGACGGTCTTGTCTTCCACTTATGGAAGTGATCATTTTACTATCTTTATTTCTGCCCCTGACTCACTTAGATCTGTTCCTAATGTTAACCTTTCTCCACTACTAAAATTTAATGTTCACAAAGCAGACTGGTCCCTGTTCAAATCGTGTTTAAATGAAGAAATGGTAAATATTCCTTTCATTGAACCTGACAATGTCCGACATGCATATATTTTGTTTCAAAATTCCCTTTTATATTCTGCTATCAAGTCCATCCCTCTCAAAAGTTTGGCTAAACGTAAACTGTCTTTTCCACCATGGTGGGATTCTAAATATACAGAGGCCTGTAAGAGACGCTCCGAGGCAGAAGTAACTTACGCTCATGACATGACGATGGAAAATTTCACTGCCTATCAAAAAGTAGCTGCGAAGACCACTAGAATTCTAGCAGACACGAAAAGGTCTGGGTAGCTCCGTTTTTGTGAGCAACTTTTTCCTATTTCTCCCCCATCTAAAGTCTGGACGAGCATTAGACACTATCGTAGCTCTGCCTGCAGTCCTGCTATTTTATCTAATGATCTATTTTCTTTGATCGAACAGTTCTCTAGCAAATTAGCTCCTCCATATATCCCCTCATCTTTACCCTCCCATTTTATCACTTAAGACATGTAACCCTTTCGAGTCCCCTTTCTCTTGGGAAGAACGTTCATTGGTTCTCGAGGGTCTTACAGACTCATCCCCAGGTAATGATGGGATTCCATATTCCTTCATAAGTAATAGCAGCACTTCTGCAAAACAGGTTTTCTTATCCATCCGAAACAATATATTTCTAACTGGTACTGTTCCTGAAGAGTGGAGAACTCAGGTAATCATACCTATCTTAAAACCTGGTAAGGCTAACTCGGACCCGTCGAGCTATCGCCCGATAGCTCTATCATGTACAATGGCTAAGGTGCTAGAACATTTAATTAAGAATCGCTTGGAATGGATAGTCGAGCGTAACAACATATTAGCTAAATCCCAATTCGGCTTTCGTAAAGGTTTTAGTACTATTGACAGCCTTAGCACATTAGTGACTGACATACGCATTGCCTTCTCTGAAAGTAAGTCTTTGGTAGGAGTATTTTTAGATGTTACTTCGGCATATGACAATGTACTTCTTCCAGTACTCAGGCAGAAAATGCTCCAGCTGAGTATTCCCGTGAAGATTGTAAACATAATCTTTAATCTTCTAAGCCCTAGATCCGTATCCATCCGTTTTCCTAACTAATATATCTTCCCCAAACAGATATGGAAAGGGCTGCCCCAAGGCTCAGTGCTTAGTCCACTGCTTTACACATATGACCTAGAGCTTTCAGTAAATTCATTTTGTTAAATACTATAATTTGCCGATGACTTGGCTTTTTATGTATCTATAAAAAATTGAGAAAGCCTCTTCCCGTCTTAATTCAGCTATTAGCTATCTCCATGAATGGCTTGATAACCATGGATTAGGACTTTCTATTAGTAAAAGCAATGTTGTTGTATTTTCACGTGCCAGATCCCGCCCTGATGTTCCAATTTTCTATGGGCAACACAAATTTGCTGTGGTTGTCAACCATGTTAAATTTCTAGGTGTTGTATTAGATTCCAGATTAACTGGTATTCAACATATTAACCATGTAATTAAAAAATGTGAGAAAAACATGAACATATTGCGTTCTTTATCTGAACATGGTGAGCTGTCAACCCCTATCCCACCATATTATACTCAGAAACTCATGTACAATGCCTTGTCGTAAGTCATTTTGACTATGGCATGTTTCTACTGGAACCGTGTAAAAATCTGCCTTTTCAATCTATGACAAAATCCAAAATAAATGCCTTTAGAATAAATGTAGGCTATGATAATCATCATCATAAATGTTTCTCCAGTGTGGAGTGTGGAGAAACTCCATTGTATCTCAGAAGACAATATTTATCTGCCTGATTCCTGGATTCAAGGTTATTCAATATTCTTACCACCTCTTATTTCTAGGCTGCACAGTTCTATCCAATTTTATTTCTTCAAATAAAACTGGTCCCATAAAGATTACCCTTGCCTGTTCAAAAGTTTTGTCACTTATCTTCACCTGCCTTGTCCTATATTTTAGTGTTAAAAGTTTCTGTATGAAACACCTTGATGCACTTATTTTTAAACCTCAAATTCTTCTGGATATTGGTATTGATATAATTAACCTGTTTGCAAATATCCAGTTAATCAAATTTCATTCTCTCAACATTGGCCTGATTAGCTGATCATATACACCGATGCTTCAAAGTTGTCTCAACAGAGTTGTGTCGGTGCTACTGTTTGGGTACCCAAGTACAAAGTGATACTAAATTACAAATCCCCTCCTGAAACACCAGTATTTTCAGCTGTACTGGAAGCTCTGACTTTTATTGAGTCCCACAAATTAAAAAACTGTTATTCTCACTGATTCTAAAAGTTGCGTACAGGCTATTGCATCTAATCAGTTTAAGTCCAAACATAAGTTTCCCTACATATTGAAAATTAAAGAAGTCCTCTTACGGTGTCATACTAAAGATATTCAGGTAGTTCTGGCCTCGATTCCAGGGCACAGTGGCATTCATGGCAATGAAGCTGAAGACTTCTATGCCAAAGATGCAGCAAAAACTGGATGCATGGACCACTACAGATTGTATTCAAATGATTTACTGCCATTAGCAAGACAGCGCCTCTTCTCATCTTGAAACAAATATTGGTTTAATGCTAGTGCTTCTAAAGGGAAGTACTATGCTGATATCCAGCCCCGTATTCCTACTTGTCCTTGGTTCTGCAACTTCAAAACTCTACACAAACGTAGTACCAGTATCATCTGTAGATTAAGACTAGGACATGCATCTTCATCTTGATAAGCTACACATAAAAGACAGCTCTCTGCGAATGTGGACTAGATGAAGGAACACTGGACCATATATTTTTCAATTGTCCCAGACAATCCTCTTCTCTTTATGATCTGCTCCCTTCCCAAATTCCGCGTCCCAACAAAAATTTACTATCCCATGTTGATTCCCCATTTGTTCATATTTTTTGTTCTTACATTAATCATAATAACATTAAACTTTAGTTTGTTTGTTTCTTAACCAACTAACCCTGTGTTTATTGTGTGTCTCTTTGAAACTATTGTGGTGGATTATCTCAGCTCGTAATCAATTCTTAGTTGTTAACTGTGCCCTTGTTCATTTACGAAGCCTGTTACATATAGCAGAGTCTAATCGAAAAACTTGACGTAGGCGAAATGTGCAAGGAAACGCCATCAAGCCAAAGAACTGAGCAGTGTCTAGTTCATTCCCGTATAGTATGAAACTAAAAATTGCTATAAAAACACCACTTTAACCCGTTTTAAATTCCAAGACACTACATTTCATCGTTTTTTACCCACAGAGACAATTTCCATATTAAATTTTATCCCATATTTTAACCCTTTCGACCACATTTATTGCAAAAATTAGTAACCTATCTTTTTTAAAGTCTATTCTAAGTATGTACTAAATTTCATCAAAATCGGTTCAATGGTTTAGACAGTGAAAACGGACAGAGTTATTTTCGCATTTATAATATTAGTATGGATAATTTAACTTTATATTGAAATACCATAGAGATGATTCTAACTGAGAACCTAAAGTAACATTACCTTTCATAGGCGCATATGTTTTAAACTTGCATCACACCGAGCTCTTTATAAAATATCCAACAAGTTTTCATAAAACACCATTCAATGTTTATTGACAACTAAAGATTTCATAAAACAAAAAATTACACAATCATAAAAGTGTTATTCCTAAAACACAATAGGACAACCATAACGTAACTTGTTATTTTTCTTTGAACACTAAAACACATAATAATGATTCTCAAGAGAAGTTTTTGAACGAATTATGGAGCTTTTATGTTTTATATAATCCTTACACGGATAACAAAAGCCGGTATATAAAGAACTTTAAACCAAAGTAGCTATTGGATACCCTAAGATAAATTATTACGAGAACTGCTTCAGAACATTTACCGTTTCAAATATTTCTCTAATTATGTACAATCATCTTTTTTAATATAAGTTTAATAACAAAACGCTTAGCTGCGTCGTCATTTGTCAAATTCCCTACTTTACGACGTACGGAAACTTGATTGCTTTTACTTAATGCGAAAAGTTCGTAGAAAAGAAGAGAGAATGGTAACCGAAACTTTTAAGACAAAGACAATCAGATCCGCCGAAGGAATGTCGATACCGAGAAAAGTTATCGATTCGAAAATAAATCAAACGATCTTATTTAATATCAAAGTGAGTTTAAATCGGATGTAGCATTGGATTCAAAGTTCCGGAAATTATTTTCGATATAATTACAGCTTAATATAGTTAGTTATTGCGCATGAAATAGCAATTACAGTATGTATTTATAACTATGCAAAATAACTGCTCGAATAGTACATTACTAATTACATAAGGAAACTATTTTTTCTTAATGCGAAAGTTCTAGAAAAACGAATAAACTAAAACTTTTAGTTTACAAAACTCTATCACCTTAGAAGATGCGTCACCTGAGAAATATGATTAAAGTAAATGCAAACTATCTTACTACTATAATGTGATTTACTTCGTGATATTGATTCAAAGTTAAGGAATATTTTTAATTATATACAGCTTAATAGTTTAAAATTTATGAAAAGCTTAGTATGTATTTATAAAACTAATTAATGCTCATATATAGCTAATCTTAAAAGATAACTTATTTTATTTTAATTGAATTAGTGTAAACAATAAACTAAACATTTCCTTTTAAACAAATTTACCTTATTGATAAAACTGAATTGTTAACAAAGTAACTTTTAAAAAGTTCATTAAAAGTCTAATTTTAAGTAAAATGTTTTAATATCGACAACTAATGAATAAAATGTTTTTCCGGTTCCAACTTATTTAATAACCAAAAATCTTTATATTTTAACATTGTTACATTATAAAATTAAAGGAAAAGGTTAATGTTTAATAAAATATTAAGGCTATATACAGTTAAAGAAAATTAATATGTAACTGATTATAAAATATTTTCTGAGAACTAATAGTTTTAAAATTTATTATTGTATTTACGTTTTTATAAAACTATTTCAACGACTAATTTTTAATAATGAATAAATTATTACTCAAATTGTTTGAACAATCATCGATTTAAACCTGAACTGTAACGACATATTTAGCATGGCTTATGATTTAAATTTATATTCGAGAACAATTACTGTTCGACTAAGCTATTAAATTATAATGAGCTGCTTTCCGTGATTAGGATGGCTGTAAATCGCTTTGTGTTCAAGATCCGAGTTCGCGAATATTTGACAAAACAAATACAGGCAAAAATTAATTAGTTCCCTTAATTGTAAAATAATTTATAAACATATGTATGTCTCTATATAAATTATATATATTTATTATATCTTAAATATATTCATATATTTAATAATAGCAATTTATAATATTATTTGTTTTAATTAATAATATTTCTTACAAGTTTTAAATTAGTATGAATATTTTGTTTCCAGTTTTTATTTTTTGACGAATTGAATTTCATTTTTTTACTATTATTGGACTCTATTAGAAATTTTCTGACCAACCAAAGGTTCGACCTTATAGTAATTTGCTGCATAAAGTTTAAATATAAAAGAGAAGATTGTTAGGTGCTTAATAGTTGATAGTGACAAGCATACTGAATGGTATGCTATAGTATAACTACGGATAGTGAGAGCTCAAATGTAATTAATAATTAATCATTATTTTCAAATGGAATTAATAAAATTATTTAATGAAATGCAATAATATTTAACTAAAATGAGCAATGTTAATTTACCGCTACACAAGCCATTGAGTTGAAGTGGTTAATTTTATTAAAGAAAATAAACATAAAACTTTTCATTGAATATTAAATAATGACTAATTTAATTATTCAGTCGTTACTTAGGTATTTAGGTCAAACCGTATATAGCATTCACTAATATAGTGATTTTGAGAGTGGATTAAATCGCTACATGTTTATATGTGTAATTTAAAACGTAAATCACAAGTTTGTTATTTAAAAAATTAAAAAATTGCTATTAGTGAAAAATAATCCTAATATAACCAAATGAGGAAAATGCGTTAAAAGTTATAGTTCATTAACTCACGTATCGATATAGTGGTTCCATTTTACTAAAAAATAATTTTAATACTTTCTATAAAAACAATGTACTGTTAACGTTCGTCTAGACAATACTTGTCTTATTAATGGAATAAACGTTCCTGAAGATTTCACAAATAAGTCTGTTCTAAAATGTGTAGTTTTATCTATTTAAAGTATCATTTAGTATTATAAAACTTTGACTACTAAAAATAAATTGTCAAAGACAAAATATGCTGATTATTATCCCGATGAAAACTTAATAGGTAACGTTTAGCTAAAGTTTAGTTAATAACTCACAGGATCGATCATATGTAGCTCCACTTAGTCATCTGAGTTTAATTAAAGTTTCAAAAGTTTGTTATGGAAGTTCATCTAAGAATTAAGCTTTAATTTAATAGTATAAAGTGATTTTGATAATACAATAAAAAAATGTTTAAAAATGGATGTAGCTTTATTCTTTTAAAGTATACGATATTAAAGTACAACATAAAAATCTAAATTAAATACAATATGTAAAAAGACGTAAAAATACCGTACGATTTTATTATCCTCCGATGAAAACTTTTAATGAGTTAACTTTTTCGATTAAGATTATTTACAACAGTGTAAGCCAAATTGATTTCTCATTCGTTCTACTTTCAGTTATCTGTAGCGAAGAAACTTTAACATGGAGCAGTTTAAAAGTCTTAAATATATTGACGACGTCATAATATTTTGTAATATTATTAATGATATCAGGTATATATAAAACGAGATCTTTTTAAGGTATCACAAACACCTTAAAATACGGCGTTTTATTGAAGCAATCATATTAAACTACATCCGTTATGTTTCACGATATTAGTTACACTTCAAGCTCTTTTATCTGTAATTTATGGTTATAAAAAGATAAGGTTTCGTGGAAAATATTTGATTTAAAATTCTTCCTGGTTACTTTCTAATCTTTAGTATATTCAATATTATAATTTTATATAGTAACATCAATGTTATAAATATATTACATAGACATAAAGACAATTAGTGTATCATATATAGATAATATTTGAGATCACAAACATACATCTATGGCTGTGGTGTGCATTAGAAGAGGCATATGTCCAGCAGTAGACTAACAAAAACTAATGATGATGATGGCTAAAAAGCTATCATTATCATCAGATCGCTAGTATAAATTTCAAATCATTGGATGATCAATGGAGGACGTTTGCGTTAATTAATAGCCCAATCTAAATCTGTTTTTTAACAAATCTTCTTATTTTATTAGAATCAAAAAGAGCAAACAAGACTAAATAAAATATCTTTAATTTTTTAGAGGTAGTACGCAATCCTATAAAATGCATGAATATTTAATGAGCTATGGTACCACTTTGCGTTCTAAAAGAAAACTTAAGTCCAAATTAATCATGAGGTTAAAAACTTTACTTACTGTACTATAAACGATATTTTGCACTGCTTTTTGTGCTTTTTTTTCGATACCAAATTAAAACTGTCTACAATTACATATAAAATCGAAAACATATTAACTGAACTGCTTACCAATACGCAGGGGATGAATAACAGTGGATATGGAACACGGACTTCACCTAAACAATTTCATGTTATTTAAATATTTGATATATTGCAAGAACTCATTCAAGACCAATACTTACTTCATTAAACATTTAACAAAATGCTTCAAACATAGTATTCTTCATACATTAAGGCACGAATGGCAATAAAATTGATTGCTATCGTTAAATTGTAGTGAAAGTCTAGAACAAGTCTTCACACTTAACGGACTAGCCAAAGGAAAAACATCAAACGTTTAACAATATTAAATGTGAACTGCCTCCAAAGCCTAGTGGTAAGGGCGTATGCATTAGAAGCCGAAGGTCGTGGGTTCGAATCCTGCGGGGACTCATCAAATTTTCGTTCGTGTTTTCTAATTGGTTAGGGCAATTTGGGCCGATTGCCCAATTGTCTGAAAAGTAAGATGATCCATGCGTATGGGCAAGTAAAAAGTCGGTGCACCCATCAACTCGCATTGGACCAGCGTGGAGAGATACGGTCCAAAACCCCCTAATGAGGAAGCCTATGTCCAGCAGTGGACTAAAACAGACCGATGATGTGATGTGAAATGTGCAATAGCTATCACGAATAACATATTAAGCCACCTTACTCGGATTTACTATAATAGAGAATTGAGATTTCCTTGAACTACTCACGCGTACGCGTAAATTTTGACTAACTTTATTATAAAAATACAGTCTTAGTTTACAGCGGCAAATATGGAATGAGGTACCTCTAGAAATCAAGAGTGGAAAGTTTTGTGTCTTTAAGAGAAAGGTAAAAGACACTTGCTATGAACTCAAATTTAACTATTTAGTCAGATATGTTTACAGATATAATATTACTATTTTAGATATGTATTATATATATATATATATATATATATATATATATATTTATTTATTATTAAAATATATTTAATACATCAAATGCTTAAATGTAAACATTTATATATGTTTGTGCGTATATATATAAATATATATATTATAGAATTTATTTATTAGTATATATTTAAATTACTTTCTCTTTTCTAACTTACAGATATTTACCTCCTACTTTTTTATCTCTGCATCACCCCAAGGTTGATGGCAGAAAATGCCTTTGGCATTAAGTCCGCCTATGTACACTTAGTGCAAAAGTTTAAATAAATAAATAACAAATACTTTGCTTACTACTATGTAAAATATTGCAACAAAATAATCCATGCATCGGATGGGCATGTAAGAAATCGTTCCACCAACCAAACCGCTTTGGACCTGCGTGGTGGGATACGGTCCAAAAATCCCCTAATGGAGAAGGCGTGGATTGAGGGAGGCCTATGTCCAGCAGTGGATTAATGCAGGTTGATGATGATGATTAAAATATATATTCACATATAACAAATTACAACTAATTTATATTACGGCAATAGAATAGAGACTTACAGAGGACTGTCCCGTCCCTGCGGATCTTAAAAGAATTAAACACTATTTTAAAGGTTATCATAATTTTTGTTAAAATTTTACTTGTATGCTTATTTGGCTACGTTTTACTAAATCAATAGTTTTATTAAAACGTAGTAGCCCACAATAGTTGTCGATACGACCCATATATCAGCCATAGCCTTTATTAATCAGCCTTAACCAAGAAACGATAAAAACTCCGTAGTAAAGTGAAGTTTCTAAGCAAGTATAGATAATGCATAAATACACCGCTATAAGCGACGTAAACGGCAATAGACTAAGCCGCGAGGGATAAAAGTTTCAAACCAACCAAGTCTAGTGCATGCCTTTTGTAATTAAGCTTCGCTCAACTTCGGCAAACCTTTAGAAAAGTTTTAACTAACGAAGGCGACCCTTAGTTATGCGTTCACTTTAATACGTTAGACGATCTCAACTTAAAGTTATACTCACCAAGAAACTAAAGGTAAGTCGATCTTTGACGTAGGCGAGTTTCAAGATTAAAGTTACGTGAAAATATAAATTATCTGAAAACACCTTAAATTGTTGCTCCGCTCCTAGAGCTCCGATTTTAATAATTCTTTTTTTAAAAAGCAGGTAATAGCTGCCATGTGATCTCATTTTTAATAGGTTTTTGAAAAGTAGTTAAAGTAAATAAATGACGGCCCCAAAAATCACAACGTGTGATTAAATTACAAACGCTAGCTCAACCTAAAGAGATAGACTTAAATGTGTTTTACATAATTGTACTTCTTAAAATTTCCAACAATAGGGCTTTTTGAAATTTGCAATGAAACAAATACAAAACTCATTTGCAAATATAGAGTAATTTCCCATAAATGTTTCATTATATGTACATAAAATTTGTCACATACGACATTTTGATAAAATGAATACCTTAACAGATATCAGAGATCGTTGGAAACGCGGAAAGTTCGTTCAGAAGTGGAGAATTGTAACCGAAACTTCCACGAAAAAGACACTCCAGATAGGCCGATATTAAATTCGGCCGAAGGGATATCAATACCGGGAAAAGTTACAGACTTGAACATAAATCAAGCGATTCCGTGTAATGTCAAAGTTGTTGTATAATTGGTGTTACATTAACTTCGATATTAGGACATTTTGACTTTGATATGACCACAACTTAATATCGTTTTCAAATTGCATTATAGAAAAATTCTAATCACAAAGTACTCACTTCGATTTTCCAATCGCCATCTATTAATAATAATGTCCTCCAAATCGATTCCGACGCAGGAGATATATTGCACAAGTGTACGTGCAAACACAGGTGCACTCCCTGTTCCTTCAGGATCACATTTCAATGGGAAAAATAATGGACACGAGCAGAAAGAGATCAGGCGCAGGACCGACTTTTTACATCCCACACATCCATCCAACCATGGATCATCTTTCTTAACAGGTCATCGGGTTATCGGCACGCATTGCCCTAACCGCAAAATAATAAATTGGGGTAAAATAGTTTTCTTTACCACCTTTAATATTCGCTGTCATTATTATTAAAGTTGAGGACATATTATACGATATAGATTGTAAAAAATACTTTTGTCGCCTCGAAACGGATTGTCGCTGACTTGTTGAACCTGTAACAGTATATTTAGGCTTCTAAGCGCCTTATGGTATGAAAGGTATTTATTTGTTATTACTTCTGAAACCTTATAACTTTCTCGCATAAACGCGTTAGCTACGTCGCAATGCAAATATACACACACAACATAAATTACAAATTTTTATACTTAAATATGTTTTATGTTCGTTTAACGTTGAATACAAGAAAAAAATCCATTATCCAACCCTGCGTCTGTAAGTTGTAACACACATAGCAATTTTTTATCCATAGTCTCAAAAACAAATCACAGCTCTCTCTCTTTGTCTCTTCTCTCTCTTTTCTCTTATCTCTCTTAATCTCTCTTCTCTCTTTATCTCTCTCTCTTTCTCTCTCTCTCGCTCTCTATAATATAGCGGTTCTGGCAAGGGATACATCTTGCCAAAAAGAAACGCAGTAGTAGTAACTCCAGTCTCTGCTCTGAGACATTGCTCGTTATATCTCATTTGACCAGGCCTTACGCTGGCTACATAAGCAATGGATACTGCGTTGATAATCCGCCAGTCAGTTCCTAATAAAAGGAGATCTTCCACCTTCATAATTTGTTGCAACAGTTATTTGTATAAATACGTGTGGTTATTGTCGGATCTGCCTATCCGCTTTTACTACAGACAGAAGCCTTCTCAGTTTGTCACTTTATTAATAAGTTATAACACAATCATCGTTAAATAATTATAACGTTGACGATAATCCAACGTTGTTACGTAAGTACTACAACGTTGCAATGGCTAACACAGTTTGTAAATGCAATACTAAGTACCGTTCGGTTGAGCTATAAAAAGAAACTTTCACCAATATTGTTTAAAAGAGTCCTTTTACCAGCAGATTAACTGCAAGTGTCTTCAAGATAATATTAAATGCTCCTTACTAGAAAAACAGAATACATTGTATGTATGCACAGTACATAAAAATATATGTTGCCTAGCGATTATGTCCTAGAGTTGAAAAAATATTCAGACATTTGATCCATCAATAAAAGTCGTACCAAGATATTTTTTTTATAACAAAAAAAATATTGATGTTTTAGATAACGATAACAATAAATCAAACAAAAATAAATACTGGCAATTAGTAGTTGCTTAACGATGTTTTAAACCATCAAATAGAACAACGCCCGACCAAAAATACTTGCGAAATGCGATCCATCACTACTATAAAATAACAAAACAAAAGACTGGTTTCTGCGAGTTTTAAAACATTTGTTCAATTTGTAATTCTATTTCACATAAAAGAAAACAATAAGTACTTTCTTGTAAAACTATACGATGTAGACCCAATTGATTAGTTCTATAGTACTTATTAGCGCGTTCATTTAGTTCAAACAATTACAGAAAGGAAATCTGTCACATGCATGGGGCTCGAATAAACATGTTGCACAAAATATAAAGCATTTTTTCGCTAAATCTGTTTAAAACAAATTGACTAGCTTCAAAAAATGCTCTCCATTTTTTAGATTAGTGCAATACGTGGAAGACTAAACTATGTACTATTTATCCAAAGATATATTCCCCTAACAGCACATTCCTCTTAGCTTCGAATTGACGTTAAGGAAGATGTATGAGCAATAACTCAATGTGATCACTACCAGCTCCACTTTATCTATACTTATATATACATATATAGTTCGTATATTTGCTTAAATGCGTTATAAGAAGACCTACTACTTCGATTTACTAATTGTTTATAAAAGCTATAGAAATGACTAAAAACTCGAATCGACCATATAACAAAAAAGAAAGTGTTAAAAATCTACTTCATTTTTTATTTAAGTTGAGAAAGTTAATGTAAAAAATGTAATTCCAGATATAAGCATTTTTCATTCAAAGTTATGTAAACATGAAAAGATAAATCAGATTTCATCTATTATGCAAATTAAAGGACTGAAACGAATTGACTTATTTCCGTTCATAATTTAAAATAATTTTCCTGTACTTCACAGCAAAATAAAACATTTTTATAGACAGTTATCAACACCCTTAATCCAAACAAAGACGACCGGTGAAATGTTTCTTTCGCGCGTTTTAAGGCGACTGCCGCCATTTTGTACTAACATAAATCATTGTCAAATATTCGAGCGTCTTATTCTATCAATCATATTGAGCTACATCGATCATATTTTATGACGACGATAATTTTTACTTAAGAATTTTAGTTAACTTTAGGCGCGTTATGATAATATGATGAGAGAAATTTTAAGATGTCCATCTAGTACAAAATTAACAGTTTATAATGAAACGGTGTAAATGGATCTTATATTTATAGTGATAATGTTGATTTTATGAGATACATGGAGTGTTTTTATATTATGCGAAAGTTGTTGCACAAGTGCACTATGAGTTGGGATTAGTTCGTTATAATATTATTATTATATAATATTATATAAATATTAGTTTTTTAATGATGCCATAAGTAATCTCATCGCTGTACATAAGTAACCACCCATTTTTACGTATTTATTACGTGTAATATCATATCAGAAACGACATGTTTTATAATATGCAATATTTCCACTAAACCTTTTTTTGCAGTTACTTCTAATTGTATCAGAGTTGCTTTACAAAAGAATAAAAGCACATCGGCACTAGAAAATGGTGTCAATAATATATTAGTACTCTAACGGGAGTGCAATCGCTGTTTAAAATTAAATTCTTAATAAGAACAACGTAGAATGTACTTTAATCATTATAATAACGGTAATATTCTCCGTATCGATTAGGAGAACAGCATCTGATTTATATTAGAGATTAGCCATCTAATGGATATTACAGTGCCCAAGCATGGCTCGTCACAAATGCACAATCTCTTGCTTTTGCTCTTGTAGTCTAATCGGACGGCAAGCAGACACGACCGAAGAGAGATAGGGCAAAGGTCGGCCCTTTGCCCTATCTCTCTCCGGTCGTGTCTTACATGCCCATCCGATGCATAGATCACCTTTTCTTACAGGCAATCGGATCAGAAAACAATGCCCTAACCAACTAAAGAGGAAACACAATGAAAATTTGTTCAGTTCCCACAGGATTCGAAGCCATGACCGAAAGTTTTTAAAATGCAAGCCACTAGGCTACGGAGCCATTAATCATTGTTATATTACATTAAATAAGTGGTTGCCTTTGTTTGTAGGTCGATATTTTTTAAATTTACAACCTCAACTCAACAGGCGGTCGTGTTAGTCACTCGTTTGTCGTAAATTGCTTCTTTATCTACATCAACTAAAATTACAGTAAAGAGTCCCACCCATAGAAAGTAAAGAAACATTTCAGCTTAACAAAACCGTGTAATGTTTAAAGGCATTTCCATTATATCAAAATAGATAACAAAGAGAAGATATGCATTAAGCTATTAATAATGTGCAAAATTCTTTTTAGTATTAGGAACTATCGATCGTTGTTTTCAAATTAAAGGAAAAGATATTGCTCTGATAATAATTCAACATGATAAAAGTATGAATAAAGTACTCGGTTCACAATGTCTCATTACACAAAGAGAATGAGTGATGCATGTACCTACTCTATGTAAAATACGGCAACATTTGTGCCATATGAGAGTAACCCTTTGAAGTGAAAGGCTATTACTTAGTCCTCTTATTTAGAAAAAATATTAAAATACAATTAACAAAAAAATGTAAAACTTTCTATTAGATAAAGTACACTATACATGGGTTTCCCACTAGTGTTAAAAATTATAATTTACAAATAAAGTCAAAAGCAGTGTATTTACCGTTAAGTATTATGCAAATGTTTACTTAATAATATAAACTTAACTACAAAAATATATCCTAGATATGCACTAAAAAATAATCATCTT
Source organism: Lamproptera curius (assembly GCA_029286875.1). Lineage (NCBI taxonomy): Eukaryota > Metazoa > Arthropoda > Insecta > Lepidoptera > Papilionidae > Lamproptera > Lamproptera curius. Next base: position 415,099 of record JAGSMT010000193.1, on the reverse strand, counting down.
TTGACAAGGTCTTATACGATTATGGTATAACGTATTATCGCTAGTAATAAGCTTAAAGAAAAATGGTGTATTAACTAACGCAATTAATGACTTTTTGTACAGTGCATAAAAAAGAAAATAGTAAACTACTAATAAACTTTTTCCTAAAAACTGTACAGTTATAAGCCTATTTTTACTGCCCAGGGATATCGGCCAAAAGGAAAAAATATGTTGCAAAAAAAATTATTCGGTATGCTCGTCTCTCTAAAATCAACATTTTGAATAAAAACTGTATTCAGCAAACAAAAATTACAATAACAAGAAACAGTGATAAATAACAATTTTTAGTAGTATCGCCATTATTAAAAAAAAAATTCGTGACTGGCCATTAACTGTTGTTTAGCGAACTCAAATAACTCAAAAATATAACAGCGCCAAACGAAAACTGATGAGTAACTTAATAAAAAAAATATCATAAACAAACTGTACATGTACTCTTAATTTACTTTAACTATTGAATTATATATAAGCAAAAGATAATAATGAATACAATTTTTTATTTTAGGTCAATAAAATATTTGGTCATGATTGTTTTTTGATTTGGCCAATAACAATATCAGTAAAAAAAAACGAATAAAATATTTGGGCCTGCTAATAATATCTATATTATTGAGTTAAATTCGATCCAACACCACATACTACAAAATCCAAAAATTGTTTTATTTTTTGTTGCAGAACATATAACAAGAAATATCATTTTCATTAAATATATAATGTATCAAGTTCTATACGCAATACTCAAATTTAAAATGGCTAACTCGCGTGACTTGAGGGCTAATTTTTAATGTACTTACTATAATTTTATAAATATAATAAACGATAGACCACAAAAAAAAACTTTCTTCATGCATATGATTTACATATGATGTTACGTCTTTGCAATATTGTTCTATTATTCTAATATAAGCTACGAAGAACTGTTAAGCAAAATGTTTTCAATAACAAATTACACTTTCTTTTTATTATATTATATATTGTATCAGTTAAGTTTTTATTTAGTTTGAAGAAAGCACAAAACTTGGTTAAATTATTTTCCTTAATTAGTCGAAAGTTTCATAATATTACACCAGGATAAAGAAAAGCGGATAAACAATAAAAATGTTATAAAAGTAGGAATATTTTATTGAACTGTAAAAATGATGTTGTACGTTAATGTAAATATAGAAACTTATGTGACTAAGTTCATAAAAAAAGTCCTGAGATGTTTATTTAATTATCTATAAAAAGTATTAAAATATTATTATTTACATACCCATCCAATCCCAGATTAAATAGATCCGACAATGAAAAAACTTTTAATGAGGCAACTTTTCCAACGATAACTTACAACAGTGATGTCCGATTAAATTTCTGATTTGTCCCACTAGAAAAGCTCAACGTCTACCTCAAGCTACATTACGCACGACCTTGAAAGTAATAATGCAAATTAAGGGGCCCAAATGGATTCGCTTATTTCCGTTTTGTATTAGGATTTATCCTGTCACGTTAAAGGGAAACATTATGAGATTCATAGAGATTTATTAAGACATTTAATCCTGACAAAAGACGACCGACGGAATATTCCATCGTTCGCCGCCATTTTGAAGTAGCAAGAGATATTGCACAGACATCAAATTTTTGGGCGGCTTACTTTGTCATTTATATTGGGTGACATTTATCATATTTTATGATATATTTTACTACAAAATACTGTACTAATAAAGATATAGTGAGAAAAGATTTTCCTTCGTAATTTTTTGTTCAAATTCCTATCTACCGTGCTGTCTAAAATAACTTCAGTACTAATATATCGCTATATTATCCAATGACATTATTCATTCTGACATTTATCAGTAAACAGTAAAGTATCGTCTTAATAAATATGAAAATGTCACTGATATCATCATTCATTTGCAGTTCAGGTGTCATCGTGTTCCGATATAGATCAGAGTTTTTCCGAAGAAAAATAATTTGTCACTTCATCTATATTTTATGGTTTTGGTTTTATAAGGAAAACATTTTTTTAATAAAGTAATGCCAAAGATTGGCTTTATGTGTATATAAAATATTTTTATATACACATAAAGCCAATCTTCGGCAAAATATTTAACACATTGAAGTAAATCTAAATTACTTCAATATGTTAAATATTTATGGGTGTCGTTTGTGTGGTCTAGTAGCATTGGTCTCTATTTTACAAACCGTCGCACAAAGATGTGAATCTCAGAAGCGAGAGGACGCTCGATGTTGAACTATTGTTTATGTGATACTAGGTAAATGATAGCTCACCCCAGATTAGCTTAGAAAATGGCAAGGAAGAAGGTGATCTTCATAGATTTTGTAACAAAAAAGCACAGCTTCTAGAGAGACTAAAAGTGACACACCTTAAGAGATAGATAGGAATGCAGTATATACTACCATAACCTCAACTGCCTCTGCCCGAGACACGCTATTGTTGTCACATTAATGCTACATTGCCACAATTGAACCTAATGTTTCTGATTTAAAAAAGGTAAACAGGGTAAAAAAGGATTTAAGGTATTTAAATAGGGGAGACCGGGGTTGGATGACCAAATTTCATCATTTCAGTTTAAAGGTTGCTAGTTTTTTTTATTTAGGATATATTATTTTAAAAACGTGGTTGGGTAATAGTCATACTATTAAGCTTTGAAAAAAAATAGCAAATTGCCCATTATTCATTACGATATGGAGTATGGACCAGTTTTTGTACATTAGGAAAAACTGGGTAATTTGGAGCATGCACGGGCAAAATCTACGAGCCAAAAGGATAAAAAACACAAAAATGTGTTACTCATTTTTTTAATGACCCGGCAATTTCAATTAAATACAATAAAGATTAAATTATATAAGCAGTAGAATTAATTCATTTTTGTCAAATATTATTTTTGATATGCTCTAACTATTACATCTTTGGGTGTACTCCGTCTATATGCCTTTTTTTCTGTTTGCATGGTCCTAAAACAACAATTTTTGGGTAAAATTTAAAAAATTCTGACTTTATTTTATTTGTGAAATATCCATAATATTATGTTGCTGGTTGATCATTTGGTCAACCAGCCCCATTATACATTAGTCTACTAGCCCCGAACCACCTTTTAATTTTAAACACGAGAACTAACCTGAAAACTGCGATGATATCGAATATTAAAGTTCATAACAGAAAGTACATCAACCAAATATTCATATATTAATGCTATAACAATTAATAACCATAAATAAATACCCATTATTACAAATAAGCTTTCGACAAAAATATTTACTTCAGTAGGTTGTTTTTGAATATTGAGTTCCGGTTCTCGAACTACGTGCGTGCGCGACTCAGCGTTCCCGCTGAGGGAACGGGGCTAGGAGACGGACTCTTGTGCATCACTACTTAGCTTAAAGTTTTTTATCAGACGAGTTTTTGATGGTTGGTCAACCTACCCCTATAGTCAATTAACCCCGGTCTCCCCTACTACATACAACTTCACAAAGTTCCTATTAATATTTATCTATGTTTCAGTAATGGTGCAATTGTTTTTTATAATATTAATACTTTACTCACTGCGAGGCACATTACATATCTTGGTTACCTTTGCTATTATTTAATAACTTACTTTATCAGTAATAAATAAACTGCAAACTATACTGTAGCACTTTTTACCTATTCTTGCCAAAATTACAAAATAGTACGACCCAATGATACGTAACGAAGCTTTCAGGCTGAAAAGGTTTTCAGAATAATGTTACAAAGGCTTTTTTTAATTACTACGAAGTCGTTCACAAAGAGAACAAGTATTATATAACGATAAAAAAAATAAAAGCTCTTTCTAAAACTTTAGTAGGTAAAAGAAAAGTAGGTAAAAACGTAGCTTAAATTTAAGTAACAGACCTTATACAAAATATCAAACCCTAAAAATGAAATAATGTATATTTCAATAAAATTTATTTTATAGTAATAGCCTCTATAGCCTAATGGTATTTTAAAAACCGGAGTTCGTGGGTTCGAATCCTGCGGAGACTCGACAAATTTTCATTGTTGTTTCCTAGTTGGTTAGGGCAATTTGGGCCGATAAACCAATGATCCATGCATCGGATGGGCATGTAAAAAATCGGTCAACCTACTAACCCGCATAAGACCAGCGTGGTGGGTACGGTCCATACAACCCCTTATGGAGGAGGCGTGCATTAGGGGAGGCCTATGTCTAGCAATGGACTAATACAGGCTGATGAAGAATGTATGTTATAGTAATAGGGTAATCATTTATCTAAAACTAGCTATTACTTGCGACTATGTCCGCGTGGATTAAAAGGAATGTCCGCGAGGTGTATTAAAATTTGCTGTATAGTAATATATATGTGGTGTTTTCATTGTATGTATCTATCACAAAGTTTCATGGCTTCAGCTATGGCAATGATTATTCTCCATATCGTCTTTGATCCCCATTTTAATCCCTAGTTCGTCTCCGTACTATTTGAAACTACGAAATAGCTAGAAAAAAACCACTTATGGCTCGTTTTAATTATCTAGACTATTATGTTTAACAATGACGAATTTTTATTTAAACTTTCATCCCATAAAGAAAGGGTTAAATCTTTCAAACACTGTTATCGCAATAATTAATAACCTATTTCCTTTCTTGGAATCTATTCCAAGTAAGTACCAAATTTTATCGAAACTGGTTCAATGCTTTAAACGGTAAAGACGGACAGACAGAGGGAAAGAAAGTTACTTTTGCGTCAATAATTTTAGTCTGGAAAGATGAATAATAAAAATATTAGAAGAAAGAAATATATGATAATTATTTTTAAAAAATTACTAGATTATAATTTTTTGTAACTTAAATGAACGAATTATAAATAAATAATAAAATATTTAGTTCAACGAATTGCTTTTCACTCAGAACGATCATGAAGTTCGCTTTATGCATATCGATTTTCAGTGGAACCAGCGGAGGATAGAGTGTTAGTATTAATGTATTAGTAAATAAACGTTCTTATACTCTCACTGTTTGGTTTAATATCACATTTCCTACCTGTTTTCTAATGTTTATATTGGTTTAACAACATCTTGATGAAGCAAAAGCGTCTAAAATAACAATTGTTACTGAAATAACAATATTTTTACCAGAAATATAACCAACGTTAAAACGTAAAAGTTCTTCTAAGAAGTTGCCTGCCATTAGTCATTTGCAGGCCTGTATTTAACATTACCAGATGCACATATTTTAAAAAAATTTAGATGATATACAGCTTTGTGTATTTTTAATAAAAGAAAAACATTTTGACATATATACAAAATTTACGTACGAATTTACGTATATCAATAAAGAAACAGTTGCATTCCGTTGTTTTTTTTTTACATTTCCAGTATTTAAAAAAAATTGAGCTACAGAATTTCGTTTACGCCAAGTTTTTAACAATGCGCGTACATTATGTCGTTGAAGTAAAAAACTTTTAAGGCAGCTACAGCTTTAGCCACTCACGACCTCTTGTAAGAAATAAAAGTGTACCATTTGCCAGTCATTTGGCAACTTTGGCCCGTCCACAATAGTTTAAGTAGAAAGCGGGCAAAGTTGCAAATCAATTTATAGAACTTTTTGTTACATATGTACTAGGAGAAGTAGAATTTTGTTAGTTAGTAGTAGTTTATACTTTGAATGTAGTTTTCTATTTATTTATTGGCTACACAGGCAGATGAGTAGTCGGGCCACCTGATGATAAGTGGTCACCGACGCCCATTGGGAATACCAGTGGTATCATCAACGCACTGCCTGCCATGAGACTTAGGACGTTAAGTCTCGTTTACCCAGTAAACGCTGGCTACGGTGCCCTTCAAACCGGGAACACAGTAGTGTTTTCACAGTAATGCTTTGCGACATATATAGGCACCGCAGTGGCACCGCCCCAGGCAATCCCCTGTAAAAGAGGACTTACCCGCATCTCTTTCTTCTTGTTTTGTTCAGATGTTACAGTTCTAGGTCATACGGAAATACTAATATTATAAACGTGAAAGTAACTCTGACTGCCTATCCGTCTTTGCTGTCTAAACCACTGAACCGATTAAGATGAAATTTGGTACATACTTGGAACGGATTTCGAGAAAGGATAGAGTTGAAATAGTGGATGAAAGTTTAAATAAAAATCAGTCATCGTCGAAGTAAAAGCCATAAAATTAACAATGAAAACACCTCAATTACATTTTACTATGCAGTATTTTTAAATACACCTCGCTATTCCACGAGGACGAAGTCGCGGGTAACAGCTACTTTCCTATATGTTTTGGTTCGTTAACCTAAAATGTAGTTGCCTTTGATCTAAGATAACGAAATTTAGCAAGAATATGTTCTTTAAAATATAAAGTAAAAAATAAATCCAACCCGAACCAGACCGTTTTTTCATTTTTATGTCAAACTGATGATTTTAGTCTTGACAAGCCCGTGCTTCGCACGGGAGATATGCTGATAGAAAATACACCTATTTTATCAAGCACGTCTCATACATATAACCCTTCCTCTTTAATCACGCAATCTATTAAAAAAAGCCGCATCGGAATCCGTTGCGTAGTTTGAAAGATTTAAGAATACATAGGGATATAGGGACAGAGAAAGCGACTTTGTTTTATACTATGTGTAGTGATGAAACCACACATAATCCATGTGGGTTTACAAGAATCGACGCTTCAAAAAACTATCAACAAATAATTACCACAGTCAAATAGCAAATTAAAGATAAAAAATAATCTATGAAATTTCAGCTACTTCTAAAACTTCAATATCGATATTCTAAGTTCCCTAATAAAATCGTAATTGTAATATAATTATTCCGAGAGATGCTGTGAAACGTCAATTGTCCAGCACATACTATATGCGCCACTACTATCAAATTCAACCCTACTTAGGCATTCTGCTTCGTTAAAGTTCAATTTAATAATCCAATCAACATAGTAGCGTAAGGCGAACTATATGACATCTTAATTAAACACCTACTTTTAATAACATTATTAAATTATATTTAATAGAAACGAAATAAAACAGGAATTGTTACTGTATTGCTTAAAAAACTGATCAATTTGATAAATAAACAAAAAACGATTCTCGAGGACAAGAAAAACGTTTTTAATAATGTCGTTGGTCAATATACTATATACACATATAGGGCTATTTCTTACGCTGAAATGAGTACATAGCTGGGTAGGTAGGCTGCTATAGGTTTCTCTTTAGGCTTTTCACTAGACACACAAGTGATTTTTGACGTAATAAAAATCTAAAATTTTGACGAAAATAACGCTAAGACTAACAGGAACAATGTCACAAATGTTTCAGTGCAACACGACACTTTTTTTCTCGTCGGCGAAATCCATTTGAGAATCCCAGAACGTCCTACAAATGGATGGAGTGTGGTACTTCCGATACACCTATTAAAAAAATCAACTACTGCTTCTTTCTCATGTCGATATCGCAAGGCCGCTAGGTGTAACTAGATGCATCCTTTGCAGAAAACTGTTTGACTTAGGGGTATAGGTTTCGACTTACCTTTGCAATTTTGTGCAGAAGTGCCGTGGTAGAGCTGGTCTTGAATAGGCCTAGCGCTCTTCGACGCAGACCCTGGCCGAGGCAGGCTTCGACCGCTCCACATAGTGCCGTCACTCCACCACTCTCCTCGTGAACGAACTTCCTTGTCACCGCCTAGGAACGAACTCCCTGTCACTTTTCAAAACCAAGATGGATCTTTTTATTTCTAATATATGTACAACCGCCTCCGTGGTCTAGAGGTATTTGTCCTTGTTATATAAACCGGAGGTCGAGGGTTCCAATCCCGCGGGAAACAACTTTTGTTGTAGTTGTTTTCTGGTTGGTTAAGATAATTTGGGCCGTTAACCCAATTGTCTCAAAATTAAGAAGATCCATGCGTCGGATGGGCAAGTAAAAACTCGGTCCATCCACCAACCCGCATTGGACCAGCGTGGTGAAGGCGTGCATTAGGGGGGGCCTATGTCCAGCAGTGGACTAACACAGGCTGATTAGGATGATATGTAACTATAACTGATTTATAAATAACATAAAAATAACGTTAACAAAGACTAATGCCCACCTCTAATCGCACTAAAACGTCGAATAGTCTTAAAATTTGAAAATTGCGTGGCAATCGAATTCAGCGACGGATATTTGTGTAATGTTTGACAACTGACATTTCTGACAAGTAGTTTATATATCTATCTCGATATATAGTAATAATATAGTTTTTATATAGGCTAATCTTTCTATTAGCTTACTCTATTGTAGGATGATAATGAATCTTATAAACAGAATGACTGGCGTCCAACCGGAAAAGCTAAACGTTTTTACCAATGACAAAATTAAATGTTAATAAACTTGGGAGATACTGAAGTTCCATAGCGACTGCCAAAGATAGTCTATACCATTAGCTGGGACCATTTTACTTAAAATTGACCAAAATACTCATCGAACGCATGAACAGCTTACGTTTCTAGGAATGAGGTGATTGCGATATATTTATCATGACTAGAAAACAATAACCAAAAAGGTTGTGACTCCGCAGGATTTAAAGCCACTTTTCGCGTTTTCTCAAGCAAAACGAAAACAATTCAAGATGTTTTCATTAATGCGTCGATTATTCTTTAAGTGACTTGTCATGGCTATAAGAAAAACTTTTTTGCTTACTAAACCAAAATAAACCTATTAAAATTAACTAAAAGTTCTTTAGTTTTGCCCTTGAAGAAAGAAAGAAGTCACCAATAAGCCTCTTAGGGTTCAATCTTTTAGAACTAATCAAACTTAAACTTGTTGAAGTGGAGACGCTATATTTAATTGCAAACTAAAAGTCTAGCTGCCTTTCATATAAGAAATTTAAAAGTTTAAAATCTTTTATAATTTTTCTTCAGAATCATATAAAACAAGTATTAAACTATAAAACAACGACAACACAACAAGTTATAGAAGTAATAATGTTACAGGAAAAAGTGTGCTTAGATCGTTTAAGCGCAGTGAGTCCATAATTTCTGATCATTGTCATCTGAATAACCTACTAAACTTAACCCTTTCGAGATATTCGATTTTAATTTTATTTAAATTGCCGATTTTCCTAATATTTTATCTTTATTGTGTGTCTATATTATATTATTACATTTTATTGTAATAAGATGCTACGAACTCAAACATTATATGTACATAGGTACTTAAAGCCTATATAATCAATGAAGTTAGAATTAAAAGATATTAAGTTTATTTTTCCTAATGGATATCTAAAAAAATTTATGCAGTTGTTCGGCAGATTGTTTTAAAATATCTACGTTTCATCAGTTTATCTAACGAGTATAACAATCTAATTTGTATGTAATTTCAAGAAAAAAGATTTAGGACGCTTCAGTATAATCCCAGTCCCAGTGTAATGTCCCGACTATTGTTCATTTAAGTTATGACCGTAGATCGTTTATTTTTTCAAAAATGGCGGTTTTAGTTCTTTAGGTTGACTATGGATTGTTTTGATTATCAGTCTGCTTTTGTGCTTCGTACATAGTAGATGTGATATCTTTCTTTTTTCTCGACTTGGCTGTAATACTGGACTGTTTCTCTTCATTGAACTTTGCTTAGGTAACTGGACTCTGATTTGTACTTTGTAATCAGGAAGGTTGGAAGATGTCGGCCTCACCTGAAGGCAATATGCTGATATGCTTATTTATCCGGTAGCAGTTGTGTGCTGCCAAGCTCCAACGAATACACTAATTCCTCCCGTGAAACTTCTGTCATGCCGGATAGGCTTCTTGCACTGTTTATCGAAGACTTGAAAACTGGCCTCCGTTTGAGAGGAAATCATGTGGTACAAATGGTACGGGTATCAGGCCAGCGTAGAAACTTCATCATCCATTGCTTGAAGTCAGATAGGGCAACCAATTGATTGAAATTAAGATCGCTCAAGCGTGATGTCTAATGTCCTGTTCTCGTCGTCATAATTCGATGATCTTCCAGTTGTGAGTGTCTCAAAAGCGGAGCCAGTATATCAAGTCTTCGGATAAACTCTGTAACACCACATCCGGCCTTGACGATACAGGTAGAATAGTACAGTTGAAGCTTGCCACACCAATCGTCATATCGTAATAATTAAAATTTAAGCATATTCTGGCGTGATACGGGAGGAATCTTCAATTTCACACTGACCTTTCGAAAGTAAAATCAGGTCATTGATATATAGTATATAATTTAGAAGTAAATACTTCAGTATGTACTGCCATAGTCGAGAAAGAGCTAAAACGATATTAGACTACTAATGAATCTAAGAACAAGACGGCTCAACGAAAACAATCAACATTTCCAACCAAATTAATAAAACCATTTGCGAAAAATTCCATACGGACTTCAAGATCATACTAAGACAATGGCTCGGGACCTTTACCAGGACATGGATATACCTGAAGCGTCCCAAACTTCTTTCTAGAATGGGTGATAAATCCTAATTTATATACTGTTAGAATAGCTGATGAAACGTAATATTTAAGATACAATTCCTGATACTCCATAAATTTTTTAGAATATCCATTAAGAAATAAACTTTCTAATATCTTTTTAATTTCATGACTTTCACTTGGCTATAGAAACTTATTTAAAGTAACCAATAACTATTAATTTATGAAAAGTTCTAAGATCTTATTCAATGAAAAAATGTAATAACTCTAAGGTCAACTACTAAAATAATAAATTAAAATTTGGATAAATCGCAATTTTAAGATTAAAATTAAAAGTCGAATCTTTGATAAAGAATTTAAGGGTTAAGATGTTCATAGGAAATTATTTCAGAAAGATGCTACCAAACGATTAAACTATAAAACTACAAACAACAGTTTTCCTGTAACCGTAATGTATATATAAAAAAATCAATTGCCATTTTCAACTTTTTTTATAGCCCAAACCATGGTCAATAATTACGATAATTGAAGTATCTGAATTATCCGTTAAAAGCTGTCAGCCCCTTTGGGTTAGTTGTTTAGATCACATGCGAGTTGTTCTGAATAAGAAATGTTACTTCCAGGTAGCAATACAATAAAATAAAAGACTACGACAGATTTGCTTGCATAAATTAACCCTCATGTTCGGGAATGAAATATTATCTATCATCTGTTACAGCAAAACTTCTACTAACTTCTCTTAACCACCCTTCAAAGCAGAACGCTAACGCTACTTAACATGTATCACGTACCTCTTCCATTAACTGCTTAACTTCCTTCTTGACGGCTGCTATGAGCTTATCTTTGTGCTCGGCGCCAGGGTCCGAGGAGTTGGCTGCTGGCATCTCCTCCGATTCACTTTCAACTAGGACAAAATAATATATGACTAGTACATTACTAACTTCGTAAAACTTATTTTATCAAGCTTTTAGTATAGTCTATCGATCCGAAAACCTAACAATACTTTTGTCTATGTAAAGGTTTTGTCTATGCGAAAGAAAAGGAACATTAACGATAGTCAGAAAAAAATCCGTCACTTTTACGTTTTGATATAACATTTATCAAAAATACTACAGCGAGCGTACTACCGGAAACGTTTACACTTTTAAAAAGTCACCCTTTCTGTATGTTTTCATTTCATTGTTACTACAATTTTTATTTGACTTTGGTATAGATCCTGTTTCTGCAATAGGAAAGTTAAGTCTGAAGCTAGTTTTTTATTTGGTTCAAACGGATGCATGCATTTATGCTGAAGCGTGTTCACATGGGTTAGTAAGTATAAAATTTATATACTCATACGTTTTGTACATATGTAAATTTAAATTTAATTATCCTCACATTCGCTTTCATTGTTTATTCAACATGCTAAAACCAGTTCGGAATAGAACGCCCGAGACCTGAGAGGAATCGAAGAATGAAACTCAGCAGGCTTATGTTTTTTATCATCTTTTAACTAAATTACAAACAATTATAAGCATCGATATTTTGTAATAACGTTACGGATTAAAATACGAATGGAAAGGTGCTGAAGGCTAGTCTTTCTATAAATAAGAAAAGAAAATTGTATAATATGATAAAATTGTCTTTTACCACGGCAAGCTCATTCTATTTGTCAACGTTCGCAAAGGTTCTATCAAGTTGTGACACCATTAACCCCGTTATTATGACACGTAGCGGATTTCATATGAGGGACGCCCAAAATATAATATGTATTAGCGTAATGTTACACTAATTCATATATAATACGTGTTTTCTAGCCTCGAGAAAATTACTTGTCAGAATAAAAACGACAAAAGAAATACGAATTGTCGTGGATAAGTCTTTTTTTGAACGATGTTATACAAAGCAATGTTTTTCATCACTACATAGTATAAAACAAAGTTGCTTTCTCTGTTCCTATATCCCTATGTATTCTTAAATCTTTACAGCTGCCCAACGGATTTTGATGCGGTTTTGTTAAATAAATAGAGTTATCAAAGAGGAAGGTATGTAAGGAAATATGTATAACACATGATTATTATTGTTATATTTATCATCAATATAACATTAAACCTTCAAAAGTTATTTCGCTATTTACAAGAGAGGGTTCAAAAAATGTTTAATTTAGAACGAGAAAATAAGAGGAAATTGCGTTCAGTATTCGCAGGATCAAAGAAAATCGCTTTAACAATGTGTATTAACTTAATTAATACATTGTACCCATAAGAGCCGACAATTTTCCCATTTAAATAAATTCCGTTAGATTAATTATTAAATTAATTTTCAACCATATTCAAATTTAAGATTGTAAAACAAAATTGTTTTACCGCGGGATTCGAATCATGACCTCCGGTTTGTAACTGTAAAACTAAGCAAAACAATTTTTGCACGAAGTTATAAAGTCCTCTGTCCATAGTCTTTATTCAGATACTAGTTTTGAAACTAGTACCTGCTTTAACAAAGGTCATAAAATGTACTTAAATAAATATAAAAAATATATCTGATACAACTTTGTTCATGCTTCTCGAAAACACAATATAACGCATTAAAAAAAGTACAGCATAAATTTATACACCACAGGTATACCTACAAATCACCAAAAATAATTCAGTTTTTCATTTAAATGACAGTATTAATACATCCATGAATGTTTATTCTGCTAGCATTTCACGGCCTATGCGACCGTTTTATAATGTCCTATTGCTAACACTAAGTACGTTATATAATTTTAGAATTCACTCAGAGCTTATAGCCGTTTAATCACGTCATAATTGTCGTCTGTCACAAAATTCTTGCTAAATCATCAAATCGCTGCGTTCAAAATTATTAAATATTAATAACGAAATAGCAAACATATCTCAAGGCGGAAAATTAAATTTTATACAAACGAATAAGAGACATTTCTTAGATAGGATTTATTTTAATTGGTCCCGCGTCACTCAAGCGAAATCGCAATTCTGTTTGAGGATTATATTTGCAAAATATGGAAATTTAGGTTGTACTGTGGCATGAGACTATCAAATGAAAAAAGGAAAAATCCAACACGAATAATAATTTCTATTTTATGTTAGACGTGAAATAACAACTAGGACAAGGAGCTTATTTTAAGTCAATTTATTCAAGGTCTTTTAAGTATAGTTTTAGCGATAACATGGTTGAGGTATTAACCACATAATTGTTTTGTTAAAAAGATACTACGCAATACTCAACATACTTTTACCTAAGTCGTAACAAAATCTTACTATCTTCTTTCTATCTTTATTACTTTAAAATGCCCGTACATTTTATGCTCATACGCCTATATCCTTTAAAAAAACCTATACAGATTAACAACAAGCTTTTATATTTTCATTTTAAATATACCGTTTCAATTAAATGTTTTGTACTAAAGATATAGAACTGCCTCCGTAGCCTAGTGGTAAGGGCGTACGCTTTAGAAATTTTCATTGATGTTTTCTAGTTGGTTAGGGCAATTTTGGCTGATCATCCAATTGTCTGATAAGTAAGATGATCCATGCTTTGGATAGGCATGTAAAAAGTTGGTCCACTCACCAACCCGCATTGGACTAGCGTGCTGGGATACCGTCCAAAAACCCTCTAATGGAGAGGGTGTGCATTAGAGGAGGCCTATGTCCAGCAGTGGACTAACACAGGCTGATGATCATCATGAGGATAGATGAATGTAAATGAAATATACAGTACATTGCAAAAGTGAGCCGTAAAAATGGAGCTTAAAATAAAAAGATCCTCATTAAAAAGCAGATTGTTTAGAAGGTAACGCGAATAGCGATCAAAACTTTTATAAATCTGCCGAGAAGTAATGGCTGTCAATCAAAACGATTAAAAAAAGTTTTCCATTAAAGTGGAGGAAAGTAATTCGCGTCGCGTGCTCGGTGGGAAATCCGCAAAGTGCCGACCGAGCAAAAGTACCCGGGGAATTTAATATCAAATGGGTACTCTTTTAGTCCATTTTTCCTATTTCTCTAGCGGTCTCTTGTTGGGAATGAATTGGGCTTTTGTTTTCTTGTCGAGTTCATTTCGCCTTTGTTTTAAGAGCAAGGAAACGCTTAATAATGGTAATGAAATTTTAATAATAAAACATCTATTAATATTATTCAATATCTGCTATAAATAATACTTGTCTTGAACATACGTATATGCATGAGCTCCACAAGTTAGTACCCGAGCGAAGTGAATTAATCATTCAGCTTTTACGCCCCGACTTCACATGCGTACCTAATAATTTGTCAAATCTCAAATCCCCATTAATTGTAGGCTATATATTATACGGATATCTAGCTCTATAACAGTGAAGTTAATTTATTTTTGCATATAATATAAATAAATAACTGTTATCAAATATATTAAATAGTTTTTACCTTGTAGCATCCATACGAATAAACTTTTCCATTTAAAATATTAAGGTTTCTAATATTCTTGAGATCCTAGCTCAGTGGTATTGTAGGATACGTGCACGGGTTTAAATATTAAATATAATTTTTCATAACGTTAATAAGATGTTAAACGGTGTTAACCAATAAACTATTTAAACCAAAAGAAACTCCATGATTTATATTCAGCACCATTGTAAAGATGATGTCAAAGGTGAAAAAATTTTACTGCTACCATGGAACGGACTACAGAAAACCATCCTATAATCTATATATATAAAAGAGATTCCCACCTTTACATTGACTCATCACGATATCTGGATCCACAAGGCGTAGCGACTTAAAATTTGGTAGGAATATTCCTTACGTCGAGTAGAGGTCAGCTAAGAACGGATTTTACCAAATTCCACCCACAAGGGGGATTGGGGGGTTGCTAGTAATATATAAGTTTTTAAATACCGATATTTAAACACTCATATATACATAAATTTCTTTTGCATCTTAGGTAATACAGGTTTAGCTTCATATTGTATGTAGGGACTGAAATGCTCTAAGACAGTATATAATATACGTAATTTCGCAAAAAAAAATAAATACTCATACATAAACTCTAATTGAAAGTCATCATCCATAGAAACTAATGGAAACGTCATTCAAAAAGTAGCCGAGCTAGTTCGTGGGGACGGTAGCTCTAACATGTGTCTGGAAGCATAACGTCAAGGATAGAAAAAAAAAACAAAATAGTGGGTATTGGAAATCGATTAAGCGTGACTGACAAGTCAAGTTTTATCAAAAATATTTAAAAAGTGATTATTCAGATTATTCGGAGAGCCGAACCTTCATAAAACGACCATTAAAGCTTCAGATAATGCTTTATTAAACAAGCTTAAAGCTTCAACAGTGGAAAATTTCCAGCGTTTTCAATCGTACCCGACTTCAATATTAAATCAAAATATATACTCCAATTATTTAAAGTAATTAAATTAAGTGTATGGGATATTTTTACAACTATGTAAAATATTTTTTTGACCGTCTTCCAAAAAAAAGGAAGCTCGTAGAGCACAATTTTGTGTTTATATATGTTACCACGATAATTAACTTTAATATTGTAATAGGTTTTTGTGATATGAATAAAATTACGGCGTCGAAAATGTCAACCTTGTACAATTTAATTGCAAACAGAAGCTAAACCTTAAGAGATACGACTTAAACTATGCTCTACGTAATTGGACATCTGAAATTAATCTATAATAAAGTATGGAAGCGCATATATCTATATTTTAATAACAACTCACATAACCATTTAATTGTTAACTTTGTTGAAAATTGTAATGAGCTATATTCAAAGCTCATTTAAGGTAATACAGCGTAAGTTCTTGTAACAATTAATGCAATTAAAAAAATCTTAATTAAATGTACATAAAGCCTGTGATGGACAAGATTTTGATAAAACCAATATCTTAAAACATATCAGATATTTTAAATACATTGCGCTAACTACGCAGGGCCGTTTAGTGCAGAGCACTTTGTTATCCGCTTTTATTGCTCAAAATATGACTGTTTAAAGTTGATTTTATTTCATTTTAATTGTAAGTATTCATTTTAATTGGGATACGGTCCAAAACCCCCTAACGGATAGGGGAGTATTAGGGGAGGCCTATGTGCAGCAGTGGACTATCACAGGCTGATGATGATGATGATGATGTAAGTATATGTTTAGTGGTACTATATAGAAATAACTCGTCTTTGTCCTTATTATGCCGTTAAAAAGAATCATAGGCAAGCGGTAATTTATTCTTACTAAATTTAAAAGATTTTAAAGATATTTAATCCTTACAGTACTGCGATATATAATACTATAAATAATTTGATAAACATGTCGTAAAACAATAAGAGTTTTTTTATATATACTTTTTGACTCTATAAACTAAGATTAAATCCAATTATTTCGAATTCACACAATTTTACAAATGACAATTACCTATAGATAGATGGATATGGCTTATCTATTAACATTTGTTTTCATAATTATTGGCCATGTATCCTTTTATCTTTGCTTCCGATTTCTGCGAAAAACGGATATGAATATAGTTCAGGACAAATATGAACTCCAAGAATAATTACATATTAACACAGTTTGATATCTGCTGACGCTTTAAAATATATTTTTAACTCTACATTTTTTCTCTGCTTACTAAGCACATACTTTTAATAATTAAATGAGTAAAAAGTAAAACAAACTTTCAATTAATCGAATGCGTACAGAGAAAACATTACGATTATTTTAATATTAACCGATATAGGAGCAAAATGTACTCAATGTACTTAAAAAAACCTCCCTTAATCATAATTCAAGGCCACAATATTATTCCAAAACACCGTCACATGGCCGCCCTCGCCCACACTTATTGTTATCATCATGTCAAAACGCCGTGCATCCACACGATTAGAATATCCAACAGCGACTCTACATTATCGGGCAATTTGCATAAAACCATCCACGGTGTCGAGTTTTGAGCCGGGTAAAGAAAAAAGGAGAAAATTCACGAAAATCCACGACAGAAATGTCAAATGCGTAGGTACGTACCTTTATTTTGTGCTGCCATTATATTTTCTCGTCGAGAAATGCGCTCATTGTAAAATCGAAAACCGTTCACATCACACTACCGAGTGACGTCGTACAACCATCCCCGAATGCAACTAGTTGTGTTAAACGTGTTTACAATGTCTCTGATGGTTGAAAATGGCTTGTTTGGTGGAAAAATCGATGTCGGGCGCGCGCAGTGTGCCGCCAGCTCCACGCAAGTGATAAGGCGCCCGCCGAAGCGATATAGCCGTGCCGTTTTATATATTTGTATATGTTGCCGAAGCCCGAACCCTACAAACGCACCCTTATATCATAGATTATGAAACGACTTGAGTTACAGTAATTATAACGTTAGTTTCACGATATTACAACTGTTACGTACAGAAAAATTTTAATTTAAAAATTAATCATTTACATCATACGTAAAATGTAATAGTAGTAACCAGAAAACCTTATTCCAATCGTTACCTGGTATTATTTATATTATATCTGAAATATAAACGATTAGTGTATCGTCAACTTGTAATTAAAATTTTACTTTAGCACAAATAAAATGAAAGTAACGGTAATTGTGATTTAGAGTAAAGTTAAATTTGATTACATTAGTAATTCTTAATGAAAGTTTGACAAGAATATTTTTTTCGTTCCCGTAATCAGTTACATTATTACTAAAACCGCTTTATCTAATTTAAATGAAACATAAAAGCCGTCATTTTAAAGATCTCACAAAACAGGCTTCTAAATTAACGAAACAATACCTAAATTGAAGAACTTTTTTTAAAAAAAAAGTCGTTCTGATATTTAAAAATGCTGAGATTTTAACAATATACAGCCTTGAATTGCTAAAGCTTATTGTTTAGCTACGCAAATATAATCTTCGTAAATTGAGTCTAATGTCAAAAAAAACGATGGCAAAATATACCACATTTATATAAAGTTTAGATCTAGTTTCGAACTGTTATAATGTAATCTATGTAGAAAATAAAATTATTTATTAATGTAGGTTTGTTTTCTACATGATTCATAGATTAAAATAATTGTATTTAAGAATCTTAAACACAAATTATCTTAATTATAAAGTACTAAGGTACAGTGTTTATCGTAAATACTCACTCCTAATCCTTTTTTTTAAATCTGTTATGTATAATCTGATATTATAAAAATAATAGTTCATGGCATTTAAATAAATGGGGTTAAATAAAAAAGCAACAGTCCCATTTCAAAGAAAACAAAATTGAGGCTCTATATTATTTTTTCTTTAGTCAAATCTTATTTGGCTGTCAGACACTGACAGAATTGTCAGAAAAATCAATATTTTTTTGTTTTGTTAATTGTTATCGTGTTATAAATTGTTTAAACCAGTTAACATTTTACCTTATCAAGTATGAAGGAGACTAAAATGAGTACTCACCTCTCCGGAGGCAGGTTAAATGTAGCAATGCTTCAGGAGGCTATGAGAAAAGAATTATTAAATCTTTTGCAACTTTGTGAAGGGCCGAAAGTAAGTTTCTTTTGTTTATTATGAACCATAGATTTAGTAGTATTAAATTCGGTTATTTGTTTCAATCACGTCGAAACGTTTTCGCTCGTAAAGACGATGATTTTAAGCAGCAATAATAAATAACTAGACACATCTAAAGCGGAATTTGGCGGAAAGTCCTATTTTCGAAAAAAAACTATTAATTTTATTGTTTCGTATGGAAAGATCCCGTTTATTTTGTTACATTTAATTACCCCGGCTCCATGTGATACTTGTCCGCCCTACCCTTAGAGTGCAATATAAAAGCGCGGAGTCAGAAGTTCGCAAAGGAAGTCCTGAGCGATGCGAATGAACGAAACAAGGGGAGGAGGTGGCAAGCGATGCGAGCCGGCGATGTCCTGACTGAAGTAAAAGGTCGAATGTGAAAGCATAGTGAAGGGCTGAATCTTCTGGCGAAGCACACTAAGCAGACCTTGATTGTTGAAAAAAAATATTTTAGTGACGCAAATAAAATCTGTGAAAATTTTATAATTTTTTTTCGAGGAGCTTAGAAATAGCTTTCCCCCAAAATTCTGTTTTACATGTGTGTACTTATTAGCTATCGTCTATCTATTAGATTTTTTTTACGTAAAAAACGTCTCAACCATTTTGAAAAATTTTACCTTAAATTCATGCTTATTCTTTATCTTGAAGTAAGCAATTATTTTTGTATGAATTTCGTGTTAAAAATACATACATTTTTAATGGTACTAAATTAATATATCTTCATGCAAGAAAACATAGTTTTAAATACTCTTTGCCATACATAAAACGTCATATATTTTATTTTCAAATTAAATTTTTTCAACATATTCCAATTAGACAAAATTTGATTTACAAATTGGTTATTCATTATTTAAAAAAGTGTGATTGACTAATAATGTCAATCAATTTATTACAAAATTTTAGAATGCTATTTTTCATGTTTTTGGTTTTATTTATTTGTATGTCAATGTTTATTGTCCAAAACTAATTTTCAGGTTACAATTTGGGACGAGTGGCTAGCTGGTCCAGTGGGTCTTGTTGCCCAATATTCATTGCTGAAAGAACATGAGGTAGCAGATATGTTTCCCCTGCGCCCAGGAAGTCTACCCACAATTTCAGTAAAACATATTGTGTTTATAGCAAGGCCTAAACTTGCATTAATGAACTTGGTTGCTGATTATATACTATCCATAAGGTGAAAACAAAACCTTTTTTTGTTAATTAGTATCATGTATTGTGACCATATTATGTTATGATTTATGCAATTTTATGCTAACACTTAAATTTAACATCAAAATGTATTTATACATTTGTTTACATGGTATTTCATTATGGTGTAGTATGCACTTAATTAAATTTTTATTAAATTTGATTATAATAACTTATTTTCAGGGCAAAACAAAACACACCTGTAGAATTTCACCTATTCTTTGTACCAAGAAAGAGTGAATTGTGCGAAAAAAATCTGAAGGACCGAGGAGTGCATTCCTACTTATCCATACAGGAGTTCAAATGTGACATTTTTCCATTTGATAGTGATGTTATGTCTCTGGAGCTACAGAATGATTTCAGGTTATTTTTAATGAATAAATTTATACTATTTCTCTTTCTAAATAATGCTTGAAAACAGTTAAAAATGGAATGCTTTTTAATTGTTTTCTCAATTTAAACATAGATCATTTTAAATAGTTGCATATTGTTTATTAAATGCCTCCGTAGCCTAGTGGTATAGGCGTGTGCTTTAAAATCCGAGGTCCTGGGTTCGAATCCTCGGGACTCAACAAATTTTCATTGTTGTTTCCTAGTTCGTTCGACAATTTGGGCCGATCACCCATTTGTCTGAAAAGTAAGATGGTCCATGCGTTGGATGGGCATGTAAAAGTCGGTCCACCCACCAACCCGCATTGGACCAGCGTGGTGGGATACAGTCCAAAAACCCCTAATGGATAGGGTGTATTAGGGGAGCCTGTGTCCATTAGTGGACTATCAAAGGCTGATGATGATAATGATGATGATATTGTTTATTATATTGTATATTTTATTCATTTAACCTACCAATGATGGTGGTTTTAAAAGCACTAAATAGTCAAATATGGACCTCATTGATATCTTATAATGTAATGTAAACATATTCTGAAAAGAACATTAAATTGTGTGGCTGTGTTCCTTAATAAAACAATTTTTTTGTTTATTAACAGAGAGAACTATTTAGAGGGTGATCCTACTTGCCTTTATAATGCAGCTCAAGCTTTGCGGACCATTCAACACTTTTATGGAATTATTCCTCGAGTGTTTGGCAAAGGAAATGCTGCTAAACAGGTATATATAACAACAGCATATTATGTATTTTATATATACCACCAAGCAAACAGGATTCAAATTTTTTTTTAGTGAAGTGTAATGTTGTGCACTTATGGCTAAACTTATCCTTCACAAATCAAATTGGTAAATGCCATTTAAAAAAAAACAGATGCATTGCAATGTTTATTATTCTCTTGACATTCAAAATTGTACAGTACAGCCTAAACTAATATAAACAAATTCTTACTTTTACTTTCCTTTTCCAAAAATTCTGAAATGTGTAAATAATTAAAATAAATACTTAAAGTATAGTTAATATGTTATTCATACAGTAGCTTGAATAACATCCTAGCTATATGTTAGCGCTTTACGACACAATAAGAGTTCAATATTTTTGTTTAAACTGGTTAAAGAAATGAGATGAGCAGGATGTGGTGGAGCACCTGGTGGTGAGAGATACCTGCCCTTCCCATAGGTACAGCAGTGTAAGACGATACAAACCTGCTCACTACCTTGAGTAATTATGCTGGCAATAATGCCTTTGACACTAAAAGCCAGTAGTGTTTACACTACTGATTTTCGGCAAAAAAAGGCACCGCGGCGGTACTACCCCAAAAAGTTCCTCATAAAAGGGAGCTTAGCTTATGTAAATTCTATGTGTAATTAACCTATAATTGGTGTTGCCACATCGGAAGATATCCGCAAATTGCACACTATTCTTATGGTCAAAGATATATATAAAAGATATATAATCTGATAGCACACTTACGAGAATAAATACATATGGAGCAACTTTACCCTTCATACATTAGTGAAACTTTTCAAAATCGGACCAACCGGTTATTTTATTGTACAAACAGCTAACATTATTTGTATGGATTAATTATCATGTAATTTCAGGTATGGGATCTTCTTTGTCGATTGAATAAGGAGGACCAGGGGTCACCGCCAAAAGGATCGACTACCTCCTGCATTGATAATCTGTTCATAATGGACAGAGCAATAGATTTCACAAGTGTTATGGCAACGCAACTAACCTATGAAGGTCTCATCGGTAAGTTAGCTAATTGATTGTTAAACAAAACTATTCAGCTAACCTCCCAAGTTGTAAATGATCACTTGACCAAGGTGTCTGCTTAGAAAATAGCAGTGAAATTTGTGATTTTCTTGTATCATACAAAATAACATGTGTTCAATTGTTTTTTCGTTCTATTAAATGAAGATGTTTTAATTTTTTTTTGTAATTATAGCATACGAGACTAGTGTCAATTTAGGGACTATTCTACTATGCATAAACTTTGTCTGATGTATAAAACTAGTGTTGCTCGCGACTTCGTCCGCTCAAATATATAGTTTTGTTTTTCTCAAAGTAAAAATCTCGTTAAAATCAATATAAAAAAAAAATATATTGTTTTATTATTGTATCGGTTATGATATAGCCGTTTTTAAATGATTATATTGTGAATAATTTAAAAAAGGTTATTTATATGTTGCAAACGGACATTCCAATTTGATTAATTATATATTGTGTACATTGTTAAACTTAATAAATTATTGCCATTATTGAGGAATTAATAATGAACTGATATGTTGAGTGAGTTATATTTCGGTTTGATGGGTGAGAGTTACAAAGACTTGGAAGTTATGTACTCAGTCTAAGGCATATCAGGGAACTGGTACCATTCGTTTAGCGTTGCCAATAAATCGTCTAAGACCATTCTGTTAAATATGTTACAAATATTTGGCTACTATTCGGTATTCGGCCGACTAGTGAGTGTTATTGCCGAATACTAAACGCGTAATTATAAGAAAAATATGTTACCGACGACTATATGGCTCCATTACCAAACTACAATACTTTAATAAGTAATTCAATCGGTGGTGAGATGTAATAGATAAAAACAAGATTTCCAGCCTTTTTTGGTAGCAAACGGTTAAGTTTTCGCCGCATATGGTCTCAGCTTCAAAAATAACCACTTACTAAATACGTTGCTCTTGCAAGAAGAAAGATAAACTTCTACCAGGAGTAACGGGTGGTTGCGTCTAATATTATTCTTGTTTATGTGCTAGACAAGCGTGTATTTTGTTAAAATGTTCGGTGGCCGAATATTGGGCGCTTCGGCCGACAGGTTTGTCGAATATTCGGTATTCGGCCAAATGATTATTCATGGCAACTCTAATTTCTATCTTCTATTACGTCACAGTGTGTACTTAAATTCCATATTTTGTTAGGCTCGAGTAAAAATGTTATAACCCGTGATATATTAATTTATAGTTATAATGAGAAATTATTTTCCTTCTGGAAAATGGGATCTTTATGGAAATACAATGAGACATAACACGAACTGTCAATGAATTATTGTATTACATTAGTCACATTTTCATTAATCACTAAATAGTCAATTTCATGAAGTAGATATCATTGAGAACAATTTAGGAAAATTCCGACGAGAAATCTTAACTAAAATTTGTTTAAATTATATATACTAATAAATTGTATTTCTTCCTACTTTTTTTACAAATATTTATTAGTTTTGTTTGTGATAACTGCCTCCGTAGCCTAGTGGTATGGGCGTATGCTTTAGAAACTGGAGGTAGTGGGTTCGAATCCTGCGGGGACCCAGCAAACTTTCATTGTTGTTTCCTAGTTGGTTAGGGCAATTTTGGCCGATCACCCAATTGTTTGAAAAGTAAGATGATCCATGCGTCGGAAGTGCATGTAAAATGTCGGTCCACCCACCAACCCGTACTGGACCAGCGTGGTGGGATACGGTCCAAAACTCCCTAATGGATAGGGGTGTATTAGGGGAGGCCTAAGTCCAGCAGTGGACTATCACAGGCTGATGATGATGGTTTGTGATAATGTTCACTATACTTGTACTGCTTGTATATTATATTCATATTTACCTTTTCGTAAAATTTTGGGCACTCCTTGTCTATTTTCATAAACACTACACATATACATGTAATATTGACTGTTCGTGCCAAAGTAAATGAAAAAAATTATATCGTTACACAAGTGTTTCCTTGACTCAGACGAGCTCTTCGGAATAAAGAGTTCGACGGCAACTTTTCCCGGGGACAAGTTCGTGAGTGCAGACGACGCCACACCTGAAGTGACTGCTAGGGAGAAGAAACGAGTGATACTCAATTCGGGCGAGGAGTTGTACGCCGAGCTACGCGACTGCAACTTTACTGCGGTGAGCATTGCTCTATATCGTACTAATGTTATTACTTCGAATTTTGTAGCAATAAAGTATTTAATCTAAACAGTATTACAGCTTACACAATTACAAAACGTGTGTGTACTTATGAACACGCATGAGTTATAGCTTTGGCGTAACAAGATACGTAAGAATTATCTTTCGCCTCATTCTACGTTTTTAGAAAAAAAATTGTGAATCTTTTCTTTAGATGTTATTTGGCTCCGGTGTCAAACATACTGTTATGACACTAGGTACCAAAAGATATGTTTGCGTGTACATATATTTACATGTGTTTTACGAAAAGTAGGTAGGAGGTAAAACATTCTTATTGGTAGACCGTCGCAAAAGTCAATCATCACGCGATGTTCCGCCAATGTGGAATATAGCAATAATAAGTGTGATATAGAAGAGAGATGTATTATTCCACCAACATCTATATATCTATCTATATTCTATATATATATATATATATATATATATATATAAATCAATTGCTGTTCGTTAGTCTCGCTAAAAGTCGATAACGACTGAACTGATTAAGCTAATTTTCGTCTTGAGTTATTTGTGCAAATCCAGGGAAGGTTTAAAAGGTAAATAAATATTAAAATTATCGGATTTGAACTATATAAATTAGGTTATTCTTCGTACATATTTGCCCTCGAGGGATGAAAAATAAGCTCAATTTCACTTAAATACAGTTAGTCTATTTAGTACAGTTGTTAACTATCTGTCTATCAGATCTTCTTTATATGTAGATTGATAAATTTTACACGAAAGTATAGATCTGTTGTTTATCGATTGAGGTAGTACGAAGTCTGCCGTGTCAACTAGTTGTCAATAATTATTTATTTGTTTGTTTTTTGTTTACATCACAAATTGGCCTAGTTTTATTATAATTTGTGACTCTCTTTATTACTTATGTCTAGATAGATCGTCTCGTTTTAATCATTCTCCATTATACAAAGGGAACGTTACGATTACAAATGGCTGGACATTTGTCATCAAAAACGTCCTTAATATAAGGGAACGCGTTTCGCATAGATTTATTAGTGCCTATACTTTTTAATTAAAAGAAATGTATGCAGATTATTCATTATAAAGAAAGTGTTAGAAATTGTCGCATTTAATTCTATTAGTAAATGGAATTTGTTATTTAAATATGGGTATTTAGGTCGCGAAGCGAAACTGTGAAGAAGCACTTGCTTCGTCGGTGTACATAAAACAACATATCTAAATGGCTGTAATATGCTAGCTTTAATATGTTTTTCTTTTAACTATTACTGATTCAGGTCGGCGCGGCGTTGTCCAAGAAAGCTCGTGTTATCAAGACCCAGCTGGATGAAAGGCATAACGATAAATCGGTCCAAGAGATCAAACAGTTTGTCTCCCGTCTGCCTCAGATGTTGGCGAACAAACAATCACTGGCAACTCATACTGCTATAGCGGAATACATAAAAGAGGTAAATCAACATTAACAATACTATAGTTAAAATAATTTAGAACCCTTGTCAATAGTGTGACGTCATACATCTGGTTTAGCCTATTTGGGCTTAAAAAATATGTAAACATCGTAACCACTAGTGTATTGAAGACATTCCCTTCAAAACAGCCCGATCATTCCAGAGATTAGCCTAAACAGACAGACCGACGAACAGAAATTCTAGAAATGTTTTATTATATTTATGCATCCCAATGTACTAATTAAGGAGCGGTAAGTTTAACTTTACAAGCTGATTCTCCAATTTCATTTCTGTGTAAATATTGTTATCGACCTGACTGAGTAACAGTCGACAAATGACAATGCTTAACGCACCGCATTGGTACTATAGGATTTCATCGTTTACATGCATTTCAGGTCTAAATTGGTGAAACTACATACGTGTTAAATGTTACTATGTTATTTTTTATAATTTATTTACATAAAAATGTTTCTGTCGCTGTTTTATTTACTAGACCCCAAACACTTGAAAGAATCTGAAACGTGTCACAATTGCAAAAGCAATAATCTCGACATAATCCGTATAAGTTTCAGAGTAATATTAAACACGTGTGTAATTTACTAGGCCACATGTGGCTTATAATATATTACTACACAGCTTAGTGTGAACCTTTTCAGAACAATAACCTTCGCAATTTGTTAATCACAATACGCACTGCGGATATCCGCAACGGAACTTGCAGTCTACTTATTACTACTTGACATGTTAAAATTGGTTGCCTAAAGCTTTGCTGTTGTTGTTCATGTTTCTGAAACTATATTTTATAACGATATTAAATCTTATCCGTCTTAGGAATGAGATTAGCTGGTACCGTGACCTTTTTTTTGCCGTTGGAAAAATCCAATTCACGGATACCCCGCCGCCAGAGTGAGGGGGCAGCGGGGATATGTGGGGCTCCCAGGGCCAAGATGGAGCGGCCGGTATACCCACTAAAAACCAACGGTTGCTCCTTTGTCATGTCGCTGTAGCCGGGGCCGCCGTTACTGTTGACAGTACCTGCGGCCCTTCCCTACAGACAAACTAATACAGCACAGCACCCCTTCTTGAGCCCTTCTTTGGGCGATGGACACCCTCTTGCCGTCCGTCCGTGACTCTAAATTAACGAACTAAAAGTACAACTTTGTATTATTGTTGTTTTTAGTTGTTGAAAGCGTGAATTTCACCACACAGGTTGTCCTTGGCGTTGTTTTTTACTTAATCTGTATTATATTATTAGGACCAATGGTCAATCAGACATGGCTTTATTTAAACGAAGTTGAATATCAAAATTTTTTAAAGACATCTATCAATTTGGATTACTTCGCTAATACCCCAATAATAAGAGGGTTTGATATAAAACTTTATTAACATCAACTACGGATTACATTTAGCGGTACCCTAATCAAGAATAATTTTTAGATAACGGACACGTTCGAGTTCCACGACACTATCCAGTGCGAAGAGGACTTCCTTAACTGCGTCGACAACGAAAAGGCTTGCCCGTTCATCGAAGACCTTATCGCTCAAAAAGCGCCCTCACCAAGGTATCAATCAATATAATAGATTCAACAATCGAATACAAACTAAATTAATAAAAACACATTAATGCTATTTTCTGCCGCGAAGCAGTGCCGTTTACGAGCAAGACCCGGTCGCAGCCCTGTCTTATTTACCCAGTAATTACTCAACTAATGTCCCCTTCAAAACAGATAACATTACTGTTTGGCAGCAGAAAAAGAGGCCGTGGGGCAACTTCACTACTTGGTCCGCTTCTATCAGAAAGCCGCCTTCTATAGCATCTTATGAAGAACTATTGTACCGACTAAATTAGCGAGACATTTCATGATGTATCACAAGACAATGATTTTTTCGTGACTCATTTTTATATGTTATCTTGTTACTTTCTCAATAATTAATAAAGATTTGACTTTAGTCAGAATCAGTAATATGATTCAATATGTTAAACTCTACTTACTTACACATGAGTCAAAAAGAAGACGAGAACGAAGTGACGTCCTACGCCCTAGGCGTATTATTGGTGAATTGTCACCAAGATCCCTGAGCGACAGTCGGCTTATCACAACGGAATACCTGTCACACCTCTTAGTTGCTATGGGTTACATTGATTCATCATCACCAGACTGTGTTAGTCCACTGCTGGACATTGGACACCCCTAGTGCACGCCTCCGTCTCCATTAGGTGGTTTTTGTACCGCACGCTGGTTCAAAGCGGATTCGCGGGTGGACTGACTTTTTTCATGCCCATCTGACCCAAAGATATACTTTTAGACATATACTTAAAATATATACTTTTCAGACAACTGGATGATCGACACGAATTGTCCTAACCGACCAGGAAACAACGATGAAACAAACTTGTTTTTCCGCGGGATTCGAACCCACTACCTCCGGTATAATATAGCAAGGGCCAATACCGCTAGACCACGGAGGCGGTTGGAAACATTCCTTACATCAATTCCACCTCCTTTGGCTATTAGGCATGTAATGAAACATTCGCAGGTCCTGAGGTTAATATGCCTGCAATGCGTCACCGGTTCCGGGTTCAAACCCAAACTGCTAGAGTACTACAAGCGGGAGTTAGTGCAAGTGTATGGACTAAAAACTTGGCTGACCCTATGCAATCTGGAGAAATGTGGCCTGCTTCGACCGCAAACGGGCAACCGTCAGTATACCGTACTAAGAAAGGTACCTTCTTAAGAGATGTTATTGAATTAAATAGTCTATTGTTAAGTGTGTTAAGGTTTGGAATCTAGTTAAACTAAATGTGGAGTTCGCCCGTAATTGTCCGTCACATATAGTGTAATCATGTAAGACATGTAATATAACTTATGTGAACAAGCGTTGGTGAACCTGTTAAATAATTAAATTGTAATTCGGACTAATAATTAAATTGTACAAAAAGTGTAATCCGTACTATAAAGAGTTGTTTTTGTTGTGAAACGATTGGAAATATACTTTCACAACTAGATAGCTGTATTACCCTTGATTAATAGTAACTTTATACCTCAGTAAAATCCATTCTAAAGTCACAGGACCGCCGTTTCACGTGTCCAATCGACGAATGAATCATCTTGGTTGTCAGGTAATCGAGTCATCAGCCCGCATTGCCCAAAACTACAATAAATGTAGCCGAGTCCCCGCAGACTTCGAACCCACGCCCCCCTGGTCTTTAAAACGTGCAAGCAAAAGTCGAGTATGGATACAAAACCATCATTTTCTTTGACAGAACTCAAAATTGTTTTTTTCATCTATATATATAAACGAGATTCCCACCTATATATTGACTCATCACGATATCTCTGGAACTATAAGGCATAGCGACTTGAAATTTCGTAAGAAAATATTCCTTTCGCCGAGTAGAGGTCAGCTAAGAACGGATTTTACGAAATTCCACCCACAAGGGAGGTTGGGGGGTTGCTAGTTAATAATAAAATGAGCATTTGATTTATGATCTGTTACAATATAACAAATCTCAAGCGCACACTGGAATAGTTTGCGAGCGTAGCGCTTTTTCGTTACTCTACTCTCTTTAGATCCGCGAAAATAATTAACTTTGACATGTTTGTAATTTTCATTAACATTACAGACGCTACATCTGACAATGGACGATTCGGAACTGGATGATAACGAGAAGAGCTATTTGTCGAGCAAATATATACCTTTGGTGGTAAGACTTAGTGAGCACATTGCAAAAAATAAGGGATGGACTGGTGAGTGTATCATTGATAACGAAACTATGTAATTACGTGCGTTCGCTTAATGTTGTACATATATGTTTGTAATGCAATGACGCATAATTACAAACAATACACCGAGACATTATAAAATTGCATTCGCCGAAGCTTCATCGTTACCATGGGGTACATTGTTTTCATCAATTCCGTTACTTAATTACAGCATTCTATAGTATAAGTATTAGTGATACAAAAAATGACACCTGCAAGACTCGAACCTGTGACCGAAAGGCAGATCAGATGGGCTAACGGTACTAAGACAGAAGGCTGAGTAGAGATAAAGTTTTCATATAATTAAGTAGTCAGTGCTTTTTATCTCGCTAACTATGTATGTAAACAGTTCCGTTCCGTTATTATTCGGTAAACGAGACGTAACTTCCTGTCTCAGGGCGCTTAGCGGATTTATGGCGATTTATTTACGTATCATATACCATCAAGTGAGCGTTCTGCTCGTCTCGCCGCTTCATACTGTTAAAATAACGAATGCAGTACGTAGAAATATACGTATCTCTGATAATATTATTATTATCTAGATACTTTTCTACCTTAAAAGTATTATCATTTATCACAAGGTTCGTATTAAATATAAATCATCATCAGCCTTGTGTTAGACCACTGCCGGACATAGGATTCCCCTAATGCAATCCATCTTCATTAGGGGGTTTTTGGACTGTATCCCACCGCGCTGGTCCAATGCAGGTCAATGGGTGGACCGACCGTTTTTACTGGCCCTTCGACGCATTTTTTTTTATTGCATACGCAGGCAGACGAGCAGTCGGGGCCACCTTATCGAAAGTGGTCACCGACGCCCATAGACATTGGCCATACAGGTATCACCAACGCGCTGCCTACCGTGAGACATGGGATGTTAAGTCTCGTTTACCCAGTAATTACGCTGGCTACGGTGCCCTTCAAACCGGAACACAGTAGTGTTTTCACACTACTGCTTTGCGGTAGAAATAGGTACCGTGGTGGTACCCACCCAGACGGTCCCTTGTAAAAAGCGGACCTACCACCGGTAAAACTCGTGCATGGACTTCACTTTTCAGTTTTTCAGACATTTGGGTGATCGGAATTGCCTTAACCAACTAGGAAACAGCATTAAAAGTTTGTTGAGTTCCCGCAGTATTCGAACCTACGACCACCGGTTACTAAAGCACACGCCCTTATACACTAGGCTACGGAGGCGGTTAATAAATATAAAAATCAATTATAATTTGATAGGGGACAACAATGGCCAGTAATAAAATCACTTTTACCAGACATTTAAAAACAAAACTGTATTAAATATGAAATTCCTTTGTGTGTATCTGTTTCGGTTGCAATTTAAAAATGTATTAGAAAATAAAACAGTAAATTCGTAACATTATGTGATTGTTATCGTTAGTAGAACACTTATCTTTGCTTGTATTATTAATATTCAATAATCTTAATGTCGTGGTTAAATCTAATTGTCGTAATAATGAAGACACTACAGATTATATTATAGTATTAAGCTTTATCCAGAATATTGATGTAGTTTGAAAAATGATACAAGGTTGAAAGGAAGTAGTGTCAATGTGATTATGCATGTACGGATGTCGACTACGATTGCGGTTACATCATTGACATGGTTATTTTTAGCGGCGCGCCGCCAGCGACCGCATTACACAAACGTACAATTAGCACCGTTAAAATTGAAATGATTGGATGTGCGTAACTTTTATAGTTTTAACCTTACGTCTATAAATACGCGAGCTTTATCAATGTTAATTATTTAACGACTCAATAAAGAGATTAGATTTGTATATTTGTTTGTTATCCGATTTCTATTCTATTCTAATTTGACTATACAAGGTGATAGTCCAGAAATGCTTTTATTATTATTTAAAAATAATGAATGTTCATATGATACATATTTAATTTAGCTTGAAGAAAGTTTTATTTTGTGTTATAAAAGTATAGTTATTGTATTGTTTATAATGAATAGTTTATGATACATTGATAATAGCTCAATACGTACTGAAAGAGGAACTATAGATATAATGTGTTTATCCCTATGGATTGTTGAAGTTAGTTTCTGTGCGTTAAAACCGACGTAC
Source organism: Lamproptera curius (assembly GCA_029286875.1). Lineage (NCBI taxonomy): Eukaryota > Metazoa > Arthropoda > Insecta > Lepidoptera > Papilionidae > Lamproptera > Lamproptera curius. The sequence continues at coordinate 383,337 of JAGSMT010000193.1, read as the reverse complement.
AGATCATACTGGTTGCAATAAATAACTTTTCGCATAGCAATGATATGGAGTCGTTAGTCTAGCGTTCTTACTTACAAGTTGTTACTAAAATATCAATCACTGATACTACTTTCTTCTTTACATCAATTCCGTCTTTTCTTCAGCTCAGGTATTCTTGGGAAAATGCTAGGTAGAAGTTATATTGTACATTTTATGAGCTGCCTATCAGCGGTGCATTTTGCCGTAAAGCAGCAGTGTGTTAACACTACGCGTCTTATCCTGTCTTATATACCGTTCGTTTCGTCGATATACAATATCAACAGAAATAACTCTTTAAAATTCTATTCTTTTCGCAGGAATCGTGGACGTCATAGGCTCCTTGCCGGGACCGACAGTTGACGAACTGCAAACATTGCAGCCTCGCACGATCCGTCGCAACTCTATATCGAGCGAGAACTCCTCTTCCTTAGAAAGTCCGAAAGTGATTCTGGTATTCTTCATCGGCGGATGCACTTACCACGAGATATCGGCATTGAGAAGCATAAGCCAGCAGGAGGACTCGAATGTTGAATTCGTCGTGTTAACTACTAAATTGATCAATGGAAATACATTTATAGAGTCATTAATGGAGAACGAGAGTTTTAACGTGTATTAAAGTGTTGTATCATGTCTATTATTAAATAATACTATCTATTTTATAAATAATTAATGTAATCAGTGCGTAAATCTATCCGGAGCCACATAATTTCATTGTTAATCCACTGCTGGACATAGTCCTCCCCTGCACGAAATGCACGCCTTCTCTATTAGGGGGTTTTTGGACCGTATTCCACCACGCTGGTCCAATTTTTTACATGACCAACCGACGCATGGCCCATCTTACTATTCAGACAATAAACCAACGTTAACATAAAGTTTTTTCCCCGGGGTATTCGAACCCAGACCGACTTTCGGTTCATAAAGCAAGAACCTTGACCGACGCCATGTTTAATCCCCACGAGATGTTTAACAAATAGCAGCGTGTATGTTATGCCAAATTCAATTCGATGGCTTATTTATACATATAAAATAAATGTTGGGATCCTCATTCGTTGCTCGTTTCTTACCGAGCTTTAATAGATCTCATATCATTTAAAAAAAACAACAAATAATGCCAAAATGTAAAGAGCTCTAATCGTTTTATTTGGCCTATTAATTATCTTCAATCAACAAATGCGCTTAATGATTAAAGCATTATTAAGTATTTACTCCGGGTCTTAATTGACTCGGAAAGTTTGGTTATGATAATTAACATATAATTTATAATATTAGGTCTTGTACAAAATAATATTGTTGCTGTATAGGAAACACAACTTAAATGCTTGTGAACTAAATCTTAGCTCTAACGCTATTAACGTTTGTAGGACTTCGACAAGTAAATAATCGAATAATAAATCAAGGTGTAGCAAGATTAGGTGGATTTTACATTTTTGCATAAAATGTTTGCTAGCTCTGCGCCATATAAACATATAATAAGGCTATTTAAAAGTACATGTCAAGAATCGGTATACTTTTGAAAATCTTTATTTGAAGTTTTAAAATAAATGTTTATTCCAAAGCAATTATAAGTGTGTGAAAATCATAAAACCGTAAACTATAAATCAAAGAGCAACTAGAAATAAAGAGAAATTAAAAATAAACGTGAATACACATATAATATTATTTTGCAACATTATGACTAGGAAAGAATGCCTATGGCATTAAGTCCGCCTTTGTACTCTTGTGCATAAAGAAATAAATAAATTATGGTATTGTAAATACCCTAATATATGCCCAAAATGTTATTCTTTTGCATTGCTTTATGATAATTATGACAATAAGTTGTTATAATATTTTATAAATTTTAACTAGTATCAAGATAAAAAATATTCTCAATAATAATTTCATCCAAGATTAAAAAAATGTATTGTGTTTAAGTATTCATTTTAAAGGACATAAAAAATAACGCTCAGAATGTTTGTGTAGCTAAAAACTAATTTGCTAGTCAGAATTGGAAGAATTGCTTGACATGAGTCATTGATTGTGATAATACATTATTTATCTTGAAATCATATGTATAATATTATGCATAATAAATCATTTTTAAAACCTTATTCATTCTAACTACTTTTTCAAGTTATCAGGCAACCAAACTGAGTACCTTACCCAAAGAGTAGAGCTACAATTGATGATTGTATTAATGTCATTAAATTGGGGACACTGAATTTCTATAACTGGCAAAAGTAGTCTCGATAACTGGGACAGACTTTACATACCCATCCAATATGGTCCGTTTTGGATGTGCATGTGAAAATCCTACTTTTCAGTTGGCAATTGAGTAATCCTCCCATTTTGCACTTACAAACTGAAACACAATGTTAAGACAAATTTGTTTTACAATTCATCAATTTGATAGCATGTACAGAAATAATGAAAAGGTGTGCTTTGTCATTAAAATTTTATTAGGCCAGGACCTATAAAGAATGTTTTTTCAGTGTCTACTACAAAAATACTGTGTAAAGCTATATTTTATATGTTATAAAGTAATATAAAGAATATATCAGAAAATAAATATTGATTTATTGATATACTTGGAGACATTTTATTTTTCATTCTTGTTTGAAATTATTTTTCTTGATGAAACAATGGAAGTAGGTCCATAAAATTAAATTTGCATGAACAATCTTAATCACTGACCTCATCAGGGCATGTCTGAAGCAAGACATTTAACATAATGGTACAGATAATTTAAATAAATACAATATAAACCATGAAACCTCGGTTTATTAAAATTTCATAATCATTAACTTGCATATAATATAAATTTTAATTTGATCAGTATTTTTCTTTAAATTAACTTACAAAAAATCTGCACGCTTACTATCTATATATTACAGTTTTAAAGCTTCAGCATAATAAAAATAAACCATTCTTGTTCACCACAACACTTTACAAATTACAAGTGACTATTCTCATAAATATTCATTGCTTGTATACTTTGTGATGTTGGACTTCTTTGGGAGAGACACTTTTGCACCAAACTTCTTTCCTAAAGCCATCAACTTCTCATTTTCGTAACCAACCTCTTCTTTGTAACACCTTAGCATTAATGGCATGACTGTGTCTAAGATAAACTTGAAATTGTTCTGAGCATAACTTGAGTCATTCCCTATAGAGAGCATAAGGCGACTATTAAACACTGCATGAATACACTCATCTAAAACATCCATCATATCTTTAGTAACCAACTGTAAGCCCACTTTCTGTACAGTTATAACAGACTGAGCAAACCATATAGTACTACTAGATAAGTCTATCCAAGTTTCGTTTATTATGTACTTAACTAAGATAAGGCCCAAATTTTCCATCTGCAATAAGAACTTGTTAACACCTGCCTTTGTATGCATATTCACTGGAGTCCATTTGTCTTCGGAAACTTTCGTCTTCATCGAATCTACAATCTTCTCCTTATACTCTCTTAAAGCCTTGATGATTGGACTTCTTAAACAACTGTTCATTTGAAACCTTAGATCTAGTCCGAACTCACAAAACAAAGTGCATTGATCCCTCAAACTTTGAACACATTCTAATACAGAGTCTAACGCACACTGAGGTGTGAACACTTGCTTGATAATTTGACTCATTAAAATCCTTAATTGCATGCTAGCCCAGACTATGAAAGCACTAATTTTATTCTTCGGGAATATGGTTACAAACTCTGTTAAGGCATCACTCAGTGAGCAAAAGAACACCTCACCCACTTGGTTTACATAACTATGAATAGACCCTTCCAACTGCACTGCTTTAACATGCGTTTTGACTGTATGGCTACAAATATCTAGAAAAAGCTCACTTGCTTGACTGGTCATGTTGAACTTGTTGAGTATCTGCACAGGATGCCTTGATGACCTTAGGCCACCTCTAGGACTCCAATTGTGACTAACATCAAGTTCCTTAAGTAAAATCTCCGTTAAGGCCTTCTGTTTCAACTCAATTCTTTTTAATATATCATCTCTTTGTGGATGGCCTTTCAACTCATCAGTATTTAATAAACTCTGAGCTGACACCATCAATTCGTAAGTCTTTTGAAAATGTCTCTCTACTATGAGAACATCTAACTCTTCTGTAACATCAGCTAGCCAATCAGGCAATGGACTTACCTGTGGTGATTGAATCTCTTCAACTGACAGACTAGGGGAGTCAAAGGATTCTGATTTCGGCTTTTCTAAACTCTCCTTCTTCTTCTGTTTAGAGTTCTCCTTCTCTATGTACATCTTTTTAGCCACATCAAACTTGTCTAACCAGTCTTTTTTAATAGCTAAACTGTTACACTGAAATACCCTAGTATCGGAAATGCTAAAACTTTGAATGCCTGTTTTACTGTTCCTAAATCTCTCACATTTACTACAGCTAGTGTACTAATGGGGTAACTAGTTTGAAATTTGTATCGCATGGGACCGCGGCGGTTAGAAATCCATGATGTCAACATTAGGCTGTCACTAAACAAATACACATGCATCCTCTGTAAGGCCGAGTTTTCTTCCGCGTCTATTTCTAACAGATCACCCTCGTGAAGTAATGTCCTATCTGGTAAATCTAGAAGGTTCATGCAGCCCTCGACTTTTTCCGTAATAAGATTAAGCTTATTCTTACGCTGTTCTTCGGCCCTTTCGGCCTCCAAGTCGTGGTTGTCTAGTGACTCTCGTGAAATTGTGTTATCATTGCCTAAAATTGACGCTTGCGACAATGCTGTAAGAACAGTACGCTGTTCGCTCAGAAGATGAGACAGCTTATACATTTCTGCCTCAAGGTGGGATATTTCCGTGGCTGTCTCAATGAACTGCATATAGTTCTCGTAGACATTTTTCTTAAGGGCACTGGCGGTCTCGTCGGCTAGATTTTGAATTTTTTCCTTCTGTTGCTGCAGCTCCTCCCCTCCGACACACGACTTCGCCAACTCCTTAACATATCGCTCAGGTATAAATTCCGGTACGGCAAACTTCTCCATGTTTATATCGGACATCGTTTCGCATTAATGTTTATTATTTCGTGCAGAGAGAATTTGTAAAAAATACTGTTTCACTCATCATTCGATAATCGAACGACAGGACGTATCAATCAACCCACTAAATGTCAAAACTACGTTCCGGTTCTAGTACAATGTTCCAATAAAATATTATTCAATTTCCAAAACTTTGAAAACCAAGTATAAATTTTAAAAATGTATGATTGCACTTATTTAACGTTACTAATAATATTAAACTTACTTTAAAATAAATAAAAATTGTAATAAGTAAATTATCAAGGACCTTTTTCTATTCGTTACAAATAGTATTGAAATATAACAATAGGTATTCAAATCATTGGAGAATAACTTCATATTATTTTTGTATACTGATTAATAACCACATCGATGGCTGAATATCAATCCGTCAGTTGTTCAAATAAAATCAGTCGCATTTGTCAAGATTAAGTGTTAGATTTGACACATGGAGTTGTTGCTTTAAATTATTCATATGTTTAATCGATATTTTTAATTAAATCACGTTTTCATTCATTTTTATTATTATTTTTAAAAAATGATTAAAATAACAACACATTTACCTAATAGACGTAGAGTAGTGCATTTGTGTTATTTCTGATGCGTTCCTTCAGAGATACTCCGAGCATAGCCTTCTCCATAGCTCGCTAAGCGACTTTAATTCGTGGACCAGTCGAACCACTAGTGCCAAGTCTCAGAACCGTAGGTAATGACGGGTAGGCCGCAGTAGGACGAAGACTTTTTATTTGATTTTATATTTATAACTTACTTTACTTTAATTAATTTAGGAATATCTTAAAAAGAAAACTAACGATAGCATATCGTTTTTTTCTTTTCACCAGTTTGCCTGTCACCAGGAATAATTTGTAATAGCCCTTAAAAGTAATTGGCCTTTAGCTAAAAACTGATGCTTAATTGAATTATTGGAATGACTAAATTTGCTCTACTTGTTTCTTCATAACGCTATTTTTAGATTGTATTTTGTTAAGGATAATCTTTATTTTACCATGATATTTTTATACTAATCCCGTTTTGAATAGCAATTCATATTGTATTTCACACGTTTTTAAAGCTGAAATCTTACTCGTTGCTGGATGTTGCATTTCCTGTTCATTATTTCTGTTAAATGGGTACTACAATATAAACAACAAGTAAAATTGACAACTTGTTTGGAAGTAACTTTAAGCTACTAATGGAATGATTCATTTGGATTAAAACGAGGTGCGTTAAGCCTCTTAGTAAACATTTTTTTAGTGTTGTTATAATAAAATAGTATGTATAGTTTAATGTACCTAACTGTTTGTTTTATTAGGTCAAACTTTTATTTATAAAATATTAATTGCGGTTCGTCTTTTAAACCGACGGAAAGCTTTACAAATAATTAATATACTTTTTTTGAACATAACTTGTTGATAAAACTTCACGATACGGTACTGTGCTGTATTGTTTCACCTTTTATTTAACAAAAAGCTGACCTACTTCACTACACCAGAGGCAAATAACACTCGGATATCTTAAAACACTACAAAACGCACATATTGCGAAATTATTTGAAATCGTTCTCATTTGAAACCACCCACTACATGCAATCCTCAGATTTTTTTAACCAATGAGAGGTTTTGGTGCCTGTAAAGTTTTATATTAAACTTTGTTTACATGAATTTATTTTCTTCAAGCCCATACTTCTTTATTACGAAAAGAAATTCAAAGTATCCGTTAAGGACGCTTTCTCCTGTCATGAATGCTCACTCGACACTTAATGAAACAAAAATGTAATGATTGTTATATTTTTTAATCGTTTATTATTTTCTCATTTATCACGCGCGTTAATGGCTCAATACATTATGAACTTTCGTCCTGGCAATACAATGTCAACGTCACTCTTTCTTGTCAATGAACTTGACAGCTTCCACTTTATTCTTAGGCTTTTTGACGTCCACTTTGACGGGCTTTGGAGTGGCTTCTACGACGATTTCCGTGGCCGTGATAGATGGCGCTTCGGGCTCAGAGGTGTAGTTGCCGTCGCGCTTGTATCTTGCGTAGTAGCGGGAGGATGCGGCGACGGAGTTCGACTCGTAGCAGTTCACGAGGGCGTCGCCGTGGTGACCTAATACAGAATGCATCGAATTGAGTCATATATTCGATGTATTATTAATTGTTACCACCTCTGCTTAGGCTAGGGGCTTGTGCTTTAGATATCAAAGATCGTGGGTTCCTGCGGAGTAACAACTTATTTCCATTGTTGTTTCCTAATGCTTAGGGCAATACGGGCTGATCACCCGAGTCGTCCCTGCTCCTTATCTCACTCTGGTCGTGTCTTATATGAGAGTAAAATGGAATATGGCGTCTGTGCGTATTTTTGCGCAATATTTTGCGCTTCACGGTTTATTAGTTAAACATTGCGTATGGACGAAATATGGCAGAGATCGACCAATAAGAAAACGCGTTCGTAAAATCCGTTCTTAGCTGACCTCCACTCGACGACTGGAATATTTCTAGCAAATTTCAAGTCGCTACGCCTTATGGTTCCAGAGATATCGTGATGATATATATAAGAGATACTTTCCATTATGATAATGAAAAGAACTTACTGTTGGGACACGTGCAGACGGCAATATGGCGGCGTCCCATACAGACGGCGCCGGAGCCGCATTGTGTGTTGCCCAAACAGGGGTCCACGCACTGGTATCCGACGCAGGCCAAGTGATCCGCACATTGGGAGTCCAATTCGCATTCACCCTGATTAAATAAAATTAAATAAAAATATGTATGTCTGTAACTTAAAAGTTCAGTTTTAAAAAATATGATTTAAAAAAAAGGCAAAAAAACATATTATTAACTAATAATAATAAAAATTCGATGGAGTACATAATTAACATTCGTTTTAACATTAGAAATTAGTAAAAAAACTTGTTTTTCGTAATTTAATTATTAAGCAAACAAATTACTATCATATAATATGACTATAATAATTGTAAATTAATATAAATGGATATAACCACATATTTAGTAATAAAAAATTTATGGAATAATTAAACAAACAATTTAAAGTAGCGAATCTCATTGAGACCAACAATTTAAAGAGAAAATTTTATCTTATTGAAAAAATTATTTATATCTAACTTAAAAACTTATTTTAAAGCCTTTTTTTGCTCTATGTTTTGTAAACTTTATTATTACAGAAATTAAGGAGTGATAATTTGAATCTGCCACTCTTGACACTATTAATTAAACTCTGAAAATTGTAAAAAACTATAAAGTATAGTTTTAATTACCCTTTCGCAGGAGACTAAGGCGTTTCCAATGTATCCTGTGGGGCAAGTGCATACTGGCCGCTCTGCGCCGGTTCTGTCGTGGCCGGGGGTGCACTTGGCGTTCGCACCGCATGGGTTAGGTTCGCATAAGTCTCCTGATAATTAGAATTTACACTTATTATAACGAAATTCTGTTAATTTTAATGTAGAATTAACTACATTAAAACAATCACATATAATGATTAATACCGTTTCAGGGATTTAGCGTTAGCGTCCAAACGGTCCGACGGGACTATGGACGCGGGCCGATCCGAAAAGTCGCGTTTTAAATAAATGTAAGTATGGAATAATATCTCTAAAATTGTATTATTTATTATATATAGTATTCACATAAACCGTACATTGTACTTTTGACCTTAAATTAATACCAATTATATTGATAGAGGTAACCAGAATCAAAATTTTTAAAAAAGTATTACTTCTAAATGTTTTAAAATAATCCTGTAATGTTCCATTATTGTAACTTAGGCACAATCATCTGGTACATACGTTATTATATATTGTTGTATAGTGGGTAAAACATAACCATGTTGCTGCTTTATAATTCTTTTTTCATTTCGCCCCAAGAATAGTGTTAAGAACATCTTGTAACTGTAAACCTTTATCGAAATAAACATATTTTTCATTATCAAATACACATGAACAACTCACTCGCTTCGAACGGACGGCAGAACGTGAACGGATCACCAGTCATGTTCCTTGGGCAGGAGCAGACGGGCGTAAGACCACGCAAGTTGCAGTCGGCGTTGACGCCGCACGCGTTTGTACACGGGTCGATACACGCGTTGTACACGCACGCCGGTTTATAACTGGGACACTGGCTGTCTGACTCGCACTCAGCGGTACAGATGCGGTAAGGGTCGCCGAAGTAACCCTGTGTATTCATAAATATAACAAATGACAGTTTGCAACTTATCCGTTTCGTTCTACTTGAGTCCTAAATAAAAGAAATGGCACTCAGATTCTAATCCGTTTCGTTTCATCTGACAAAATGGTGAAATGCATGGCTTTGATGAGTTTAGAGAAAATTAGATGCAGTGATAGTAGCATTGCTTAAACTGTTGTTCAGTTCAGTAATGATGGATGAACTTTAAAATGACTACGGAAAATAAATATATACGTTGGCAATATCAACCTGAGAATCTTAGCGACTTTCTTAATGCCTATTCTTCCATGTATAACTTAATATTACTTTTGCAGTAACTTTAATGATTGGCACATGTTGCCCTAGGTAATCAAAAAAAATCTAAAACACAAAATTGTTTCTGGTTTGTAAAGTAAGATCAAATATCTTACATTATTATTACTATATTATTATACTACTAAGCTACGGAGGCGGGCTTCTCATAAACAAAATGAGTGACGAACTGAAGTCAAACGTTTTTGTTTTTAACTGCTCAAGTAAACAAGACGCCTACGTTTAGCCTTGCCCCATCCATCCTAAAACAATCAGTGGAAACCATTATGGATCGCTGTCCCCCCACAATCGATACAAAGTCAAGGCAAGTACAAAACATAATTAACCATTAAAGGAATTACATAAAAAGCGTTTTATTTGCTTGTCTCTTCAATTAATTCTTTGATAGATTGCATTACAAGAATTAAAATAATTGTCAAAAAAATCTGAATACAAACAAAGAATCTTATACTGTTTTTAAACTGTTCTTATACTGTTTGTAACTTTTTATACTGTTTTAAAAGAATTGGGCACTTTATTAGTATAACGAATTTGATACCATGTAATTTTAAATGGAAGCAAGTTCTTTTGACGGGCGACCAAGTGGTCGCCTGTCCAAAGAAGACCTACCTAAAAAAAACTAAAACAAAAAATTCTTACTGATAAGAAGGAAAGAAAATTGCTATACCATAGCAATTTTCTTTCCTTAATATTCCACAACCAATATATCTGAATGCTCTATGAGAATTGAACCTGCACCCCAACTCACCCTCGGGCACTTGCATACAGCGCGGTGGGCAGCGACAGTCTCGCAATCGGCGTTGACTCCGCAGTCGCTGCAGGGGCTCTTGCACTTGAAGTCGCGGCAGGACTGCTGCGAGCCGCAGTCGTTGTCAGCTTCGCACTCGTGGGTACAGCCCGACAGTGGGCTACCCTGAAAGGAATTGGTCAGTAAAACAACTAATACCATATTCCATAAGACCGCCCTAGCCTAGAATTTAAAACAATATGGACCAGCTAAATTAAATAGGTAAAATGAACGGTCGGTCCACCGACCAACCCACATTGGACCAGCTTGGTGGGATACGGTCCAAAACCTCCTAATGGATAGGATGTATTAGGGGAGGCCTATGTCCAGCAGTGGACTATCACAGGCTGATGATAATGATGATGATGCTGAAAATGAACAAAAACCGACATTCCGTGAAAATTTTGATACTCTAAATGTCAGGAATTAAAATGTAATTTGATATGTAAATAACCACGATAAAATCCGTTAACATAATTTACGTCAAGAATGTGTAGTATTCGCGTAACAAAAGTATTATTTATAATAGTAACTTTTTATTCACCCTTTTAAAACAGTAGCGCCATTTCATGCATTTTGATCATTACTTATAATCGTTAAAAAATGCTTTGCATTGCTTACAACTGTGTCGTGAGAACAATACCCGGACAGTAGAATTAGATACGAAATTTATGCAAAAAACATTTTTATAGCTAATAAACAAATGTTATGTGTTATAAATAGGTACTGAGTTTTTTTCGTCTTATAACTTTTAAAAATAACTCAAGCTTCACATATAAGCTTTGACTTTGAATGCACTTACTCTGAATCCAGGGAGGCATGTGCATATGGCTTGGTTGTTGGCAACGTGACATTTCGTATTGACACCACACGGCGATGGGTGACAAGCTTCCTCTGGAAAAGAAATACATTCTCTCAGTAAATATATCAAAATTATTTGCAATGTTTGTTATTATTGTTCCCAAATTCGGAGATTACTTAAAAAAACCAAGTTAAACTGCAAAATTGAGTGGATTCAGAGTTTAGTTTATTTAGCTAATTTGAATTTATTCCCGAAACAAAACAATATGTCAAATTGCATCATTAGGAGATAATAACTAATTAGCGTGTACTGTTCCTCTGTATTTAAAAAAAAAACACAAAATATAATCTACTTATTTATGTCGGACTATAAAAATATTTTTTTATTTCTACCTGGATCGGCGATCCTGCAGGAACTGAAGGGATTTCCTGTGTATCCCGCGGGGCAAGAGCACACTGGAATGTGTTGACGGACCTTTGAAAGTAAAGTTATTATTATAGCAGAGCCAATAATAAGCCGGGATATACGCAAACCAAGTCAAGGTATGAACTGTAATGACAAATAAACGTAAAACAACTTTATTTATAGAACATTGCGTAGAGGTTTGACGGATGTCCACAAATAGATCATAAATAAAAGTACGTTTTAACACTAAGACATGGAACATTGTATATTATATAATGTTCTCCAGTCGATTATGACTACGGCGGCCGATCTATTACTACTATATTAGAGATCAGCCAACTACGCAGGAGATATTATAGTGTACGCGCAAACACAGGCGCACGCCCTGTTCCTTTATACTCTCAAAGCCCGATGGGACGGATAACCGACACGACCGGAGAGAGTAAGGCGCAGACCGACTTTTTACATGCCCATTCGACGCATGGACCATCTTACTTTTCAGACAATTGGCTGATCGGCCAAAAATGCCCTAACCAACTAGGAAACAACAATGAAAATTTGTTGAGTCCCCGCAAGATTCGAACCCATGACCCCCGGTTTCTAAAGCACACGAACTTACAACTAGGCTACGGAGGCAGTTAAATATAATGTAACGAGCAGAACGTTTATGTGATGGTGAGTAACTCCACAAATCGCTCGCTCACCACCCTGAAATGTTACGTATCGTTTGCCTAGTAATTAAGCTTTCTAAAGAGCCCTTCAAACCGAAGAACGGCAGTGTTTACACGCTACGGATTTACGACAGAAATAATGCTACTTTACGGATTTTATCGCCAGATTAAAAATATTTAAAAATATTTAATAAAATTAAGATCTGGAAACCCCGCTTCAGCACTGGCAAGAAGACGCATGACATCTCAGTCTACCCGTGACCACGGCCGCTGGAAAGTGTTCGAAACGTCGGAATTTAAAATGTAAAATAAACGCGATAAAATCCGTAAAGTAATTTTATTTAATAATGTATAATATTCCGCAAGCAATAGAAATAATTATAGAAATAATGCTTGTAAAATGAAACCTATAACTTTTTACATTACATACATCACAATATACATATTGTAAGGCTAAATGAAAGTAATGTACCATCTGTTACGTACCTGTCACTGAACAATAAGATAATTGTTAAGATAGTAGATTAATTGTTTGATGAGAGGTCTCGTAGATTAAAGATTTGGTGCTTAAACAGTCTGCAATATCCCCAAATAACCTAATAAAGATCAGCGCTCTTTATGAACAAACCTACTTAATATATATATATTCATTGTTGAACATGCGTATTTGATCAACGACATCATCAAGTAAATCGGATTTAACGTCTTCGTCTTTTATTAAAAGATCGAATCGAAACTCCCACGTAACGTTTTTTATTCACGCAAGTAAACCATTTCTTGCACAATTTACGTAATAAGTACTCAATAAAAAAAATGTCAGTAGCAATTTTTTTAGGGTTTGCACAAAACATATAAATTCTTATTTTACTAAAATTTGATTTGAATGTAACAACTTACGTATGGGATATAGAATAATATTATATTATTATATTCAAACAGTCTGCCTTCTGTCGAAGGATGCCGGAAGGTCGTAAGTCCAAAAGGTCAAAAATAAAAATTTTCAAGAAACGTTTTGAATCTGTAAAAAGTGGATTAAAAGATTTAAGCTGGTAATATTTACATCGCAATTGGCGTTGACACCGCAAGCGCCTTCACAGGGGTTGATGCAGTGTTGATTCACACAAGATTGGTGTCCCCGACACTCTTCGTTGCCTGTAATGTACAGTGATTAGTTGTTTCAACCTTTTAACTTTTATAATGGTATTGATGATAAGCTATTTCTTTACTACTTTACAATGATTGCGATTTCTATTCGTATAGTAATATAAAATATTTAAAATTATTAAACGATTGCTTTCTTAGCATAAAAATAACGCTTAATATACCATTCAAAATGATATTACAAGTGAAAATCATACAGATAATCTCGCTTGTATTTTATTATTTATTAGACTTTATCTTGCGTTTTAACGTAGGTATATATGTCATATCAAATGACCAAAACTGCAGAATGCCCATATTTATCAAATGTTGCGGATATAACTAGTTATGAAAGCAAAAAGCATTTTAGAATCAATTTTTCATTGTCGTAGACATAACTAACAATATCCTCGTGTACTTATATGATACACGATGGATTATAATGCGGAAATATATGACACTATACCCACGCTATTAGTCATTTAACTGTAACCTAGTTAAGTATAAACAACAGTCTTGAACTATATTAACATTTGATTTACATTTTGTTTGACAACAATAAACAAAGATACCACTCTGTATTAGAGCCTAAAAGGACTGGATATGGATTCGATGTAACCTATAACAACAAGGCGTGCTCAGGTGTCTATGTCTAACGATGTTATTGTCACTGAAATCACAAAGTGACAATTCAACAATAACAGCGCCATTACAATTGGCTTTTTTTAATTTTACTTAATTTTCGTAGGGCAATCATTTATTTATTGCACAATATTTTACGAAAATAGTTATGGTTTGACTTTCATAGAATAAAATGTAAATGACTTCGAAAGCCAACAAATTATTTATGTTTTTCGTATTTATATTTATTTTAACCTTCTAAACAATTTTTATTGTAATATTCTTTATTCCTTTATTATTGCAACATTTTAAAAACTCCAACGTATATCTCGGTACTTCATAAATTTGCATATTATTTATAAATTTAACACAATCTTGCGGTGGTTACGGAGAGAAATTATAGTTAGAAATTCGCATTCTGTCAAAGTCGACATTGTACAAGAAAATCAACATGATTCATTTATTCTTATAACAAAATTCTGCAGGTCAACTAGGCTTGCAGCCAACCATAACTATCGAATCAAATGAAATTTGATATCGGCAACCACAGGACAAACTTGTCTTTTGTGAAGCCGTCAAAAATATAAAATGGTTTAAGTGATTCTGTAAATAAAATATTTTTCATTTATTAATACTTACTGACACACTCGATCTTGATGCACTGGGACAATGGATCACCAGAGTATCCAGGCAAGCAGGCGCACACTGGTCTTACGCTACCGTGAGTGCAATGAGCCCCTACTCCACAAGTGCTCGGTCCACATCTCACCAGCTCGTCAGAGATGGAGCGACCGTGCTCGTACAAGTTCCGCCCAGTGTAACCCCTAGGCGAATAATTGTAGTATCTTTGTGCTGAAAGGTAAGGTGTAATGAATATAATTTAATATTTCCCACGTTATCATTGGTCAACTGCTACTCCACGCAGATTCATATGAACACCAGATATAACGCAGGGCGCTGAAAGGTAAGGTGTAATAAATATAATTTAATATTTCCCCACGTTTTCATTGGTTACCTAATCCATCCGGATTCATATAAACACCATATATAACGCAGGGCGATCTAGCATCGGACGTGTTCAATCCAAAGGAAAAATTGCATTTGTTAAATGAATTCGATGGAAGTTGATTTAAAGGCACTGAGAAAACCTTTACGAAAAGTAATTCCTACTGGTCACGATCATAGTAATGGCCACGTAAGTTCACGTGAGGTTAATCCGCCAAACCAAGCGCAGTGTACTTTATCTTTTGTTATACTGGTCTTTTCTCTACCGATTGCAAGTTTGACGATCGTAAGTCCTCGAAATTGTCTATACTAAAAACATTTTCACTTGATTTAAAATTTCTAAATGTCGCCGATTGATTTCCTGGGATAATAGGTAAGTATATAATATGCTATTAAACAACAATGTGTCTCGTCTTGAAGTGCACATGTGCAAGTAAATATCGCTTAGCCACTTTTTTACTCCATCCATGCAATTTACGTCAAACAAGTGGTGTCATATTCTAAACTTTCTTAATGATGAATTGTTACCGAAATATATATACAATAGAGTAATTATTAGGCGAAGAAGGATTCACCATTAAACAACTTATGTACTATTTGCTTTGACTTATTGATCTGTGAAGTCTTACAATAAGTTTTATACGATCATTAGTGCTCATCATCAAGTAAAAGATTTTCTGATCTAGTCTTTTAAACATTAAAAATAATCATAAAATATATAAATAGTTATTGTATTTACAATAAGTTTTATTATTTTAATACATCCTATCTTCGCTTTCCTTCCTAACATATATTCTGTATAATAAATTAAAGAATCCAATTACCATTTTACATTTATTTAAATGAAAGGCTAATATTAAAAAAGTTGCTTAACTCGTTTAGAAAATTTAATACACAAAATTTTTGTTTTCGCTGTTAGAATCCAAATGATCTTTAACTCGTGGAATAAATTATTCATATAACATTCATTTGTTATTTGGAATATTTAAAAAATATTAGTAGGAAGGTAAGATAAGGAAAAACTTTAAAATACACTTTCTTGGAAGTTGACTCGTCGGACTTTTGATTACGTTATCCTAATATTGACACATATTCCATTTATAACGTATCACGGAAATCAAGAGCGGTAAACAAAATCGACGTCAATTGACTAATTAAAATCGCAACCTACATGGCAACAATACGAAGTCCTTGGATAGTCCTTATAGGCTTGTATAATATATGCGTACATCCACCCACTAACCCAGTTGCGGACCTAGTGGACCACCTGTGACTTCATTATCAAGGTGACAAATATTTTCGGTTCTGCTTAATGACATAACGACTCCAGATAGATAATATGTATCTTAGAAAGTATTACATCGCAATGGTCATTGTGTTTACAATTTCTATGTCATTATCTGATTTAATAACGGAATAAAACATTTCTTATATGTCCTTTTAAACTCTAAATGCGTCATTAAATAAAACGCTGTGATTGGTAAAAGGCAATTCTCACGGAGCATTTGGCTAATAAAATCGCCATACATTTACATAGAATTTTACACAAATTACATATTAGGCTTTGTTAGAACATAGGACTGACATTTCACTAAAAAAAACATCGGGGAAAAGCGGACCATTAACAATAAAAATTAAAACTGACGGAATTTGTCTAGTTTTCCGTGAGAGCATGTTTTGTAAAAATTTTTCATATTTGAAAGTGAATTTATTGATTTATTCTTTGTTCAACCAAAGACTAAAAGAGGTAACCGAAGACGATCCGCATAGCTTAGTGGTTAGTGTGACCCTGACAGTGACGCCAAAGGATGTGAGTTCGATTTCCAAAGCGGGAAAAATATTGTGTGATAAACATAACTGCCTCCGTAGCCTAGTCGTATGGGCGTGTGCTTTAGAAACCGGAGGTCGTGGGTTCGAATCTCTGCGGGACGCAACAAATTTTCATTGTTGTTTCTAGTTGTTTAGGCAATTTGGGCCGATCACCCAATTGTCTGAAAAGTAAGATGATCCATGCGTCTGATGGGCATGTAAAAGTCGGTCCACCCACCAACCCTCATTGGACCAGCGTGGTGGGATACGGTCCAAACCCCTAATGGATAGGGTGTATTAGGGGAAGCCTATGTCCAGCAGTGGACTAACAAAGGCTGATGATGTGTGATGTGAAACATAGAGTTTTCTCGTGTCTGGGTGTTTGTATCAATATTATATGAGTTTATTTACAAAAGAAAAGCAACTCTATGAAATATATACTAATATATGTTAAATATATATAATTTATCAATCTTCTAGTTTCCATAGTACAAGATTTGCGTAGTTTGGGACTTGGTGATGTTGAGCTATCGTTTCAAGACCGTTATATAAGTTATTATGGAATTGATGTAAACAATAACCAGTATGGAGCGACGCAATACTTATAGCTGTGATATTACTTGATTGTTTGTATTGTATTTAATGTTAATCATTTCTAATTTTAAGTTGTTGTCTCATTTATAAAATATGAAGTTACTTGTAAATTATATTTTTTGTGTTATGATTTCATTAAATAAAATGACGCATATGTCATTGAATATTACTTCCTTAACTTTGTATCGTTTTAAAATAATTAAACATTTTTTTTCAATATTTTGGTTTCAAGTATAATGGTAAAAAAAATAGGAAAAACTTGTATATTAGGACAACTTACCATCAACACCTTGTTGAATAATGCTAAAAGCACCACTGGTGCTAAAAAGAGCCACCTGCCCTCCATCTAAAAAGAAATAAATTTAAAATTAAATTTAAGGCAAAAATATACAAAAATTTAAAGAAACATTCGTGACGTCGTCATAAAAACAATGGCTAAATCTCGACACATTTAAACTTATGCCTCTTATAAACATGTTTAATAACTTTTTAAATGTCAAGTGAAATAATAATCCTCCAGCGAATTTCTTAAAATTAAAAAAGACATTTCCTTGAGTCGTTTTTTTTTTAATTACAAAAGATTCAGTTGATAACAAACATATGTTGATATTTAGCAGAAATCTTTAGTCATGAACCGTGACTGCAATGAATAACCGATATGACGTAATAATTATTTTAAAATACTTGTAGGTCAATGTTAGGCTTGCCAAAACATCTCTCTCTTCAATAAGTTGAAAATAACTTGAGCAAGTTGGCGTTTTATAATAAAAAATAGAAGTTAATCAATGCTGTATTTAATAAATATAACAACTTGAAACGTGTCATTCGTTATTAAATATTACTTTGATTCGATATTAAAGTTACTTTCTAGAAAAACGTGCAGTACTGAATAAATGCTTAGTAACTAAAATGTTTTCTGTATGATGCAATAAAAAATATATTTAAAAAAACTTAATCTTTCTTTTTTATGGCATTTCTTAATAAGTATTCATTTTAATTTTAACTTAATAATAAGCACCAACTACAACTTTATATGACAACGTGTTTATGTTAACAAATTAATTTTCTATAACTTATTTTTATTAGTGGACAGATGCCGTATTCCATATATCACAACGCGATGTTAAACCAATAAGAGCGCTCGACATTTTGGCGCCAAAAGAATTTGAAAATATACTTTTTTACATTCTATGTCTATTTTGGCTCATGTATACGTTAAGCTTGGGATAATTACTCAAAACAATCCTTTTACATAGATAAAGAATACAGAAACAAGTACCTATATGTAGATAAGCAAAAGCATAAACTAATGTTAATATAATTATTTAAACCTGTTATCGTAAAAATCCTAACTTGATAGGTAAAGCGATAGTAACGTTAAATCAAAAATATAAAACCTCACTGCACTTTCCCGCCACTTTATGTCGCAGATAAAAAAGTATTTAAAATTTGTAGAAGCAAACTTACGTCTGTTCGTTAACGATATTCGAAGAGGAAAACATGGTCGGAACACGAGATTGCCGTCCTTATACTAACTAGGCGCCTACGCTCGCGTCTATACTTCCGAAATAAGTAAATCAACATCTGTTAAGAATTTATTGTTTTGTTTTTCTATTCTATACAACATAATACTATCCTAATAATGATATATTACATGTGAATTTTATTTTTGATATCATTATTACGAAACTTATAAATCCATAAGTTTACAATTTACCTGTTTTTTTTTTGCTCTTACTCCAATAAAGGTATTGCTACGAGTAGTTCATAAGCGAGTGTTATTTAAATGCGGATGACATCATTTTACTTTTTAATAATTTTATTTTATAAGTTTTCAAATTTTTTTTTCAATTTCAAAATGGGTAATTGTATTAAAACTTTATAAACTACATAAATTACCTTTTACGTCAAAATTGTTCTAGCGTTGTAGCGTTAAAATTGTTCTAACCAAAAAACAATAATAAGGTAAAGTTATTTCTTTTCATTGCCTACATAGGCAGATGAGCACTCGGACCCCTGTCCTGTCCTGAAAGTGCCCTTTAAACTGGAACAAAATAGTGTTTTTACGCCACTGTGTTATGACAAAAAAAAAGTTTTCCCAAATGATTTGAACCAATGACCATAGGATTCAATCTGAATGTCGCAAGAATTATTTAAATAGAATTCCATAGTAAAATAAGTGTGATTGCGGTAAAAAATAAGTGCTTCAAGTCTTTATGCTATTGGACTCAGGTCTGTACTATGTGGTTTAAGCACTACAAATTATTATTATTCAAATAATTACTAACGTTACCGTAAGGTCAAACTATCGAAAGATATACAGAAAAACATATAGAGATATCGTCTCAGAAGAATAATTATACAGGCGACAAACAAATTCCAAAAACTTTAGGATAACGCACTAAAATTTTGACATGCAGACAAACCAACAATTTAGTGCTAACGGATAGAATTTTAGAGGATTCAAGGGTAGAGTAAAAATTTAGGTCTACATATACCAAACAAGGAAACTTCTATCCGGAACAATGGATGGAAATTGAATCCTTGGATTGTGTGATTCAACTAAAACATTAAGCTTTGTAAGCATGACGAGAATATAAAGAAGTTTGAATAGAGTGAAACTTCGTCTTCGCTGCGTTAGGCCGCGAAGGCAGCTTTAGCATCTAAAATTTTTGGGTGAAAATATCACAGATGTCAATATTAAAATGGGCTGATTATGTAATTAGTTAAAGTAAGATAATCGATAATAAATTTTTATGGTCATAATTATTTCTATTGCTTGCGCGAATATTATACAAGTTTTAAATAAAATGACTTTACGGATTTTATCGCGTTTATTTTACATTTTAAAGGCCGTGGTCACGGGTAGTCTACCTCGTGACCACGGCCGCTGGAAAGTGTTCGAAATTTCGGGAATTTAAAATGTAAAATAAACGCGATAAAATCCGTAGTCATTTTACTTAATAGTTTATGGTCAGTTACAGTAGTCGATAACATATTTATGTATCATTTTATGCAATGTTTTGTTAAAATTTTACCGATATTAATTCACCCATCTTCAATAAAATGGAATTATTCTGTAGAATGAACATTTGAAAGTTTAGTACCAGTTACCAATAGCATCATTAAAAAATTTTATAGTCGTTGATATACGTTGACACCTTTATTGTAACCTTGTTTAATAAACCCTGATGAGATGCCAGATTCCAACTCGAACTATTGAAGGATAGGCTATAAAGTCAAATAAATATTAAAAAATTTAACATCCTAAATAAAAAAACTACTGCAATTTTATTGGGTTGTAACTTTAATAAAAATTGGAATGAATGAATACCTAAGATAATAATTTCTGAAATTAGAAATAGCCGTAAGGTTTATACCTCTGAATCCAGGGCCAGTCAATGAATCTTTACATAAACTCTTGAAATGTGTTATAGTATATAGAAAAATGTTAAAAAAATTGTGCGATCTCAATTTTTTTCATTGTTAAAAATAACAATTATTTTTAATTTGGTTTTCCTTTATTTATATTAATTTAAAGGAATATTGATACCGCAAATAATTCCGCAGCGACCGGCTCCAGAATCTTTGTTAAAAATTATATCTTGCGCATGCAAAATAAGATGTGAAGCATCTTGTGGGTGCAGGAAAAGTGGATTAAACTGGACTGCAGCTTGCTTAGAATGCAATGGTTGCTGTACTAACCCTTCACCCACAATCTACAACAACGAAATCGACGACGAGAATAATGAACAGTAATGTATACAGTTAAAGATATATTTTTTTTGTAAATAATGATTTTTTACAAAAATATAATAAATTATTATCCAAGTTACACTGCAAACTTAATTAATCTCATAAAAAATAAAAATCTTTACTGTAAAAATTTGAGTGAATCTCATATATTCTAAAATGCCGTCTTGAATATCTTGGGACAATAACACAACACCATCCAGTCCCAAAAAAAACAAATCAAGAAACAAAATTATTTTTTTTGTAAATAAATAAGTATTATGTACATGCATGTTTATTACATAAATATTTTCCCGTGGTGGGAATTAAACCTACACCCTATGGCGCTAGGCACTACGCCAAACCTACTTGAGTATAAAGTAGATAAAGCAATAATTAATAAACTGCCGAATATAAGCCCAAAATTTAAGTAACAAATTAATTTTCTACATTTTGAACTTTATTATATTGCATATGTCTTATGCATATTAATAAATTAGTCCTAAAAAGAATAAAAAATACAATTTGTCGTTAAAAAAAACATGAGCGTCTAAAATAGGAACCAGTTAAATAAAAGACCAACTTAGTAGGCAACTTAGGCTTTGGCATCGATGTTTCCGTACAAATTGTCACGAAATATTTTTTTCTTAATCAACAAACCAATATTTATTATTATCAACCTAATAATAAAATAGTACATAACCGTTGTACTTCTTTACAAATATTTAGAAATTGCTCTTTGCTTGTACCAACTCCGTCGCCTAGTTATATGGGCTATTGCTTTTCATGGGTTTAAAGTGCGGGCAAACAACTTAGTATTATCATTGTCTTTAGATTTAATAGAGCTATAAGGGACCGATCACCGAATTGGATGAAAATATCCCCTTGTGTCGAATAAACATGTAAACAGCCAGTCGCGATTGTCAAGGCCATCATAGACAGTCGTCATAGAATAAAGATAATTTGTAGTATCACTTATATGATGAATACGTGATATGAAAGTTCATGTCTAGATTTAAGTTTGTTGTCCTATAACGTAGAAACAATTTTGAAAAAAAATTGGTCTAACTATAGCAGCTCATCAGCAACACCAAATCAACACATAGATAATAAGTTGAAAAGATTTGAAGAATATATCATATTTTATATTAAGACGACTGGTGACGAAAATAAGACATGGAGCATCAGTATTTCTATTTTTTTATGTAAAACTCTAAATAGATAATAATAATCTCATGAATAGCAATTAATAAAATTCTAAGAAGCAGTATCAGTGGGAAACCGAAACGTTTAACGATGAATAAAATTGCAATAAATAAGGTATTATAATTTTAATAGTCCAAATTCTATATAGGGATCAACCTGCCGATAAGACAAGCCAAATTTGTATGGTGGAGCATCTTTTCGGAGAACAAAATAACTTTTATTATTAAATATCACATTTTACATAGCGTTTTGGCGCGAAAATAGGAACTTCTTTTTTTGCCGCGACTGACTCATTGTTCCTCACCCCACATAAAATTACGTAACACTCGTAATATAAAACTGGTTAGAATTATAACATCAAAGAAACGACAAACAACTCGTTCGATTTGTCTTAACTTATTTCCATGGGTTTTTCTTTTTAATTTTCAATATTTTTATATGCGGATTAGATATATTACAACGAAAAATAGTTATCAAATTAGCAACATAAAAATAATGCTGAAGTTAAGCTACACTAGACTTGGAAAAAATGTAAACTAAATAAGCCATAGCAAAAAAGCGGCTTTGTGGGTGTGGTGTTATGGTGGGTGGTGTTATTAGTCGACTGTCACTCAACAATTGGCATCTATGTGAAAATCAATAGGAACGCTAGATATATAACACCACTATGTCGCTACGTATTTCGTTATTATCATCCTTTGTTAGTCTACGTCATCTACGTTGGCTGAATCATTTTTTCGACTCTATAGTTCTAAATAAAAGGCCAAAATATTTTTTGAAAACTGGTAAAATTCTGTCTCCGTAGAATACAGATAAACTTACTATACATTTATTCTGAATAATACACTGATAGGTATACTCCGTGTATACACAGCGATAGTAAGTGTGTCCAAATGCGCGTAGCCCCCAATTCGTCTCTGGGCACTAAGCTAAAGGAAACAAGCTGTACTTTTGGGTCATTCATCATCATCGTCATCATCATCAGCCTGTGTCAGTCCACTGCTGGACATAGGCCTCCCCTAATTGGCTCATTATTCGTATATTATTACATAGTGCACAATTGTACTCGACATAGGTGCACTACTCTAGTTCTCAACATCCGGAGGATGGGATAACCGACACAACTGCAGAGACATTAAGCGTAAAACCGATGCCTGGCACTAGCCCATCCGATTCATGGATCATCTTATCGGTTGCTCAACTCACATGGCCCTGACCAAGCAGAAAACAACAAAGAAGAAAAGTTTTTAGAAGAAATTAAAACCCAATAATTGTACATATACATCATTATTACAATTAAACTGCACGTGTGTAAATATTTGTATTGGTATTGAAAAAAATATTGCAACATTTTTTTTTAAACTAGACATGTTCAGAGCTATAAGGTAAGGAGCTTCATTGTATTTTTATTTATATTTGGTAAATTTAGTTCGTTTATGATCTGAAACGCTAGCAAAGCGTATCTTATATACTATATTTTGTATACTTACAACATATCATAATGAAATATATAAATGGCGTTATTTATTGGTTAACGATGTAAAAAAATTGACATGTGAATATTGCCTTTTAGCGATTAATAAATATTATAGTAAGAAGTTAGACATGGATCTGTTAAACCTGTGATGCATGTTTTAATTTTTGCTTAATCTAAGCAGATAACATAAAAATTATCACTATTTTACTGAACTAAGTTATGGTTTGAAGTTTCAAATAGATTTAGTTTGTACTATATTAAATAAATATGATAATGTCGAAATATGCAAAAGTTTTATAAATAAAACCATGTCCATTTTCTTAATTAAAATAATTTTCGGTTAAAAATTTCAGGTGATCAAGTGATATAACTCTTCTTACCTATACAATAGCCAGTATAACTGAACAATTTTAAAATCACTACTTGTTTTTACAACCATGATATTTGCAGAATCGCAAAGTAAAGGAAGAAGAATGTTTTTTATTGGTACAAAATTGCTTTTATTTTATAGTATCTGACACCCGCTACTTTTACCGCATTTAAAAATACAGTGTTTTTTTAAGTACCCTATGTTATTTTTTTACTTATTTATTTATTCTTTTTGCACAATAATATAAAGAAAGGCGGGCTTAATGCCACAGGCATTATCTAACAGCCAACCTTAGAGAGGTTACGAAAAATTTTGCGTGGGTGCACTTATAATGCACAATAAGAAAATCTAAATCTTTTGTAGTTATATACAATATAAGAGTACAATTAATAAGTATATTTTTTAATAAAGAAACAATAAATATACGTATATCCGTACATAAACATAAATAAATATATATTAAAATATATACTCACATACATACGAAAATAAATATATATGTACACAAATATAACTATAAATACATATGCACATGTCACAGAGTCAGTTACTTTGCTGATTCCTCTTACAATAAGTATTTACGCCCTTTTCTTTTAAATTGGATGATGTTATTAGCCATCCTGATTTCCAAAGGTAGCGCATTACACAGAAAAGTAGATTGAATTGGAAAACATTTATGAATGAAATCAGTACGATGTACAGGACAGAAGATGACGGTTATTCCTTAAACCAAGATCTCTAAGACTATTATCACTGAAATATTGGAAATAAGACGACAAATACGTCGGAAAAAGGGCTAAAAAGAGTACGGAAAAGAGATTGGTAAGTGCTCTCAACGATCGACGTTGTCGAATTGGCAGCCATTGAATTTGTGATCGATAAGTCGACACATGGTCATATTTACGAATATTGAATACGAATCGAATGCAGTGATTTTGAAGTCGGTCGAGTTTGTTGAGTAGATCTGCATTCAGGCCAAAGTAGCACACGTCACCATAATCGATCAAAGGGAAAATTAAGGACTGCACGAGCGTAATTTTTGTTGTCATTGGAAGCAAGTTTTTAAAGTGATAGAGGAACCTCAGTACACTTGTGACTCTTGAAAAACACATGCAACCTGATGTTTCCAACTGAGTGTTGAATCAATTGTCAGTCCGAGGTCCTTCACACTCTTACTAATAGGAATGGTCTGGTTGTCAAATTTAATTGATTTATTTATGCCTAACTTCATAATTCATAATTCAATGCGATTGCTCCCAACAATCATCGTTACTCTCAGTTCCATCAGCTGCCTTTCAGTGAGAGCCCCCGCAAAATCGGAACAGCCATTTCAGAGATTTGCTAAAACATTAGATAAAACAGACAAAATTTTAAAAAAAATCTTAAAATGTTGTTTTGTTATTTGTACCGATATAACAAAACAAGAATACAATGTGGAGTTAAAAGGGTTACTTTATTGTAAACAGACACTCCAATTTTACTTCTTTATGTAAATGTGTAAGATGTGGTCTTAAAATCTTCTACGCTAAACGTCAAATCTACCACTGCTTTTAAAATATCGATTCGTGTAGAAGAATACTTTAGCCCAGCCAAATAAGGAGAGAATTAACTTACTAAAGTTTATTGTCAAACTCAATTGGCACCAAAAAGTCAAGCACTTTTATTGGTTAAAAATTGCATGTGATTAAAAAAGGCATATATCCATAATCAATAAATCAATAAATGTGCGTAAAGAAGCAAACGCGCCATTAGTATCTGAGATTAGACTTTTTAATATAAATTCCATCGGTTTGGGCTCACTTTAGCAAGGAACGTGGTAAAGTGAGTCTAAACCTATTAAAGTGGTATTCTTTTAAAAATATACGTATATGACGAAATTGTAATGATAATGCCGTTTGAGTCAATCAGGATGGTGGTAGAACCCGACATCACCATAACCTATTTCTGTCTCATAGTGCTAGCAGTTTGTAAACACTTCTGCTTAATGGTTTGGAGGGCACCGAGGCCCGCTTAGCAACTAGGTAAATGAGGTATAACGTCCTATGTCTCAAAATTTCGGTTAATCTGTCAGTCGCTTTATTAAATACACTCATATACACGCAAAAGATATTATAGCGCACAAGTGTCTAAGCGCAAGCATAGCTGCACTACATGGCATAAAATTTAAAATGTAATTTTTTAATGGTAAGTCTTCGGGGACAAAATTTTAAATCAATTAAATACTCATCAAAAATATTTAAGAAATTAATATTGTCTTACTGTGTTATATTTTTTAAAAAATCTCATATAATTGGTAATAGTTCTAACAACCTGGAGATGCTTATAAATATTAAACAAGAATTGAAGAGCTCGAAGCTGCAGTCGACCAGTCACCATATAGAGCGGTATATATTGTAGCCTGCTGCTATACTTAATGTTATGGATATTAAATGGAAAGACAAAAGACCTAAAATACTGTATTTAATAAATGGCTAGTAAAGCTAATTAATACTTTAATTATGAATCAGCAGAACTTAACTATTTTGGATAATTTTGAGGAGCATGTTTATTTTGTAATTTCAGAACGTTAGGTACCTGCACAGCTGATTGAGCTTTAATATAAAAACCATGTTGACAATTGACAATGACATAATGTAGGGTATGACATAAACTTCTAGTTTCTTCGCTTAAAATGTATAAATGGATTTAAATGACGACGTAATTTAAGAAACTACTGTTTCTTATAAATAAATAGAAAAGGTTTACCTATTTTTAATTATGTCTGCGAGCAGATTAGATGCCGTATACCGCAGTATACTCATAACCAAATTTTTCACAAAGGTTGGGGTAAACCTGAGAATTTGCGACGGTAAGCAACAATGTAAACAACATTGAATGTCTCCTTAGCCCTTTATTACATAACTCATTTATGATTTTAATATCAAAATAGTTCTACATCGTTGTAATAATCGTCAATAAAATTTAATTCACTGTTTACATCATTACTTTTTAGGTTATTTGAGTTCAGGAAAGTAGTTTCCAACCGAGATGAATGTTTTAATTTGGTAGAAAGAGATTATCCCGTTACTATAACAAAGGTAAAGTATAATGTACTATTAAACAATTCTATACCAAAATATAAATGATATTTACAAAACATATGTACACTAAAATCAACTTTTATATTTAATTAATTTTCATTATTACCAGGAACAAAATCTTGCAGACTGTAAACTATTAGAAGGTTATTTTGTCACACCCTTAGAAAGATATCTCCCTGGTATAGTTCCTGAAATAGCACAGAAAGCACATTTCCAAGCTCTACTACCAATTCATTGGCCGAACCTAATTGCAAACCAGTATGTCTTCATCTGGCGGGCACAGGTGATCATGTACGTAACTATTTTAATTTAATAAAGCTATAGATTAATTATTTTTTTAACATTAGGTACACCTATACCAGAGCCAAACAGTAGATAAAATTTTAGCAAAACTTTTCAAAAAATTTATGGTCTTAAAGTAGTATTGGATTATTTTATTATGTAAAAACTTACCTAAAGTAAAAGGAAAAATACCAAAAATCCATTTTAAAAAAGTTACTAAAATTTTAAGACCTAAATGTTTGACTTTCATGTTAGAATTTGGTAACTGAATCTTTACAACAGATACTAATTAGTGTTTTGATTCAAAGTTTATAATTTTGTTAATGTAGAAACCAGTTCCTTCCGTATTTCTGATTTAGTTAATTTTGTTATAAATATGTACGACCTGTACACAGAGCAAATAATATTTATTGATTCAACATTTAGTCAAATAAAGTGCTGGATATATACAATGTAACTTATGGGTTGTCTAATTTTTGATTCATTGTTCAATACAAATCTTGGCAGTAAGCCACAAACTAGAAATTCATTTATTTTTAAATTAATTAAGTTTTCAACTTGATACCTATTCTAGAGTTATATTGTTTCTAGGGTAAGATTTAGTTTTCCATAATTAGAAATAGTTTTAAAATTCAAATGTTCAATGTGTCAAAACTTAAAATTTTTTTACTTGTTGTTCTTCTAAGCCTAAGGCCTAATGGCATGGAATAAGATTTTTTTTATTGTGTTCTTGACTATTTACAAAACTTTAAACTGATGAAATATATATGCATAAAAACTAAAACTTAACTCAATAGTTTTCAGATATTGCTATCTGTTGAAATATTTAACCAATTGGTGATGGTAAATAGAGTGGGAAGCTCTAAGTTTTGTTGCCATCCAAAAATATTACCATAGATTTCAGATTTCATACATTGAGGTATAGATTAGTTAATTTCTATGAGTAAAAGACCAGGTACATTATGAAATTATGAATAATATGTGATTGACAATATCAAAGCAGAAGTAATCAATTATTATTGTTATTACCTGATTCTTGTAAACAAAATAAGTTATTTCTTTACATATAAACTTTACGAACAAATATAAGACTAACTTTTTTTTATAACATACTTAACATGAACCTTCTATATTGTAGTACTTTTGGAGACGGAGGAATCTAATGGTTAAACCATTAATAAAAGAGGCAGGCATTGGTGGGATCATTTTAGAGAACCCATTTTATGGGCTTCGTAAACCAACAGATCAAATGTAAGATATGTTTATGCATTGAAGAATTTTTTAATCAGAATTTTACTTGTAAACTCTAAATCAGAAAGATATTATTTTTTGATGTATTATATTTATAATCACCATACATACAAGTGATTAAGTAATTAAGATTTGAATTTTTAAATTCAATTGAATTTATGTAAGGAAAACAAGACTTTAAAACTGTATATTTAGTTTTAAATTTGTGGTTAAATGTGTAACTTATATACTGAGTATGTATTTGCTACATTTTTTATGTGGATTGTATCAAAAACAGTGACATAAATAAATGTTAATTGTATTATCAATTGTAGACGATCTTCTCTGCATAATGTCTCTGACATTTTTGTTATGGGAGGATGTCTGATTCTTGAATCATTGGTGCTTTTTCACTGGTGCGAGCGGAACGGCTTGGGTCCATTGGGAGTTACTGGTCTGTCAATGGGTGGCCATGTAAGTTAACCACATATTGTTTTATTGGATTAGATTTTCCGTTTGATTTTAAAATTTTACAGTTTAATTATAAAAGAGTAATAGTATATAGATATAAATTTATTGATAATTCATTACATTCCAAACTGTAGATGGCATCATTGGCTGCAACAAATTGGCCAAAACCTTTGGTACTTGTTCCATGCCTGTCTTGGTCTACAGCGTCGGCAGTGTTTTTACAGGTAATAACGGGAATTTTATTATGATTGTAACAATTTAATAAGAAACTAGTGTTATTGAAATTCTATAATAATAATAGAATTTAAGTAATTCCACTTATGTTAGTAAAAAAATTACTATCATTATAATTAATGAAAGAAATCCCTTTATCAGATTCAAAAGCAGTAATAAAAATTGAAAAATTGAATGTGATTGCGTTTTCAGTAATGTTTGTCATTTATTCATCAATCATTTATCTAAAAAAATATGGTGTGAATGTAATAAAATATTTCAGGGCGTAATGTCTCATTCGATAAACTGGGATCTACTCGAGGATCAATACCTATCAGACGGTGTGTATAGAGAGAAACTATCAAAAATGGTGACAATAGTCGATGAAGCATTTCTAGCCGGGAAGAAATTCGCGCGCACCTACTCAGAAAAGGTCGAGACAGACTCGCAAACCAACGCGCAAAAGGCCAAACAAGAAAATCTAATAAACAGCCTGACAGATTCAAAGAAAAACTTCGATATAACATACAAAGAAGCCGTACCAGACGATGCAAAGAAGAACGTAGAAGTCGATTCGATTGACACAAAGGGCCCGATCAAAGTCTACAAATCGGAACAGATATCCAGAATCGAAGGCCTTAGTGAAGAACTGAAAGTGTTGCTGGATGACGATAAAATTAGTAAGACATTGTACGATAAAATCACGTCGAACGCAACATTCGAGTTAGACGCCGCGGATATAAAAGAGATTAATAAGTTGAATAGGAACGAACTAAAAGATTTGCTTATTGTACAAACAGTCGGTAAGGAATCGCTTGAAACGTTGGCTTGTCAAAATTCCTATTTTTACTTGATATTGGCATATATTTTTTTATTTTGAGATTGCGTAACGCTTATTGATGTTAGTTAGTCTAGCGGTCGGTGACAGGAGAGGCGGTTGGTTTAAAAATTTATCCAATAGTAAGTCAGGCTACTTACTAATTCGTGTGGGAAGTTTCGGTAAAGTTTGAACCCTCTTGTGTTATTAATTTTCTGAAATATTGTAATCTCACTTCAGATTTTCCATTATTTTTAATCGTACGGTTACTATAACAAATCGCGATAACATTTTATTGCTTGTATTTCATCTCATTTAATCATTCCTGCTGTAGAAGACCTAACACCAGAGCTAAATACGATTAGTAATAATTAAAAACGAAGAAATGGCGCATAATCTTATAGCATTTTTATTTTGTACTCGTAACCGCTACTAAATTTCAATCACCACGCGATGCGTTACCAATAAGAGTCCAATAGATTTATAGATCTAACTTAGCTCTGATGTGGTCATCCAATGTATTTAAACCACCAACAATCATTGTAAATAAATAGCGGAATAGTTAAAAATCATTATCATTTATTTAACTTTGCTTTCATCGAAGTTCATATTAACAGTTTTACTGTAATTATATCTTCGCTGCTAGTTTAATTTATTTATTGTCATTTTAGCCAATAAAAGCACTGGATCTGGAGTGAAGCAGACTGAAGCGGATAACGTCAAGGTGACTAAGGTCGAAAACGAGGTTAAAGCAACGCCTGATGAAGTAATAAACAATACACAAGAAGCCAAAGTAATGGCAGACGCGAGTTTGAACGTCAAAAAGGAAGATTCGAAGCCGAACGGCGAATCGGAGAACGGAGTGAAATCGGATAAAAAATCGTGGAATGTCACGGACCTTACGTCGGATCTGTGGACGAATCTGCCATTTATGCGTTCGACCGGTCGGAAAATCGACATCGCCAAGATACATTGGAGGGACAGGGAGGCGTTGCAGTTCATGAGGGGGATAATGGACGAGTGCACACATCTGAGCAACTTCTCGGTGCCGTTCGACACGTCTTTGATTATCGGTATGTTTGCGGTGATTTAATTTGGTACAACTTTTGTATTGGTTGTTTTTTGCGACAACGTTTGAGGTTATTAGAAACGCAAGCTCAGACGCTACAAATCCACTCACTGCTAGAGACATTAAGTCCCGTTTATCCAGTAATTACGTTAGCTACGGAGCCCTTCAACCGAAAGACACTATTTTTATATTGTAGCATTGTGGCAGAAATAGGCACAGTGGTGGTGCTTCTTTAAATGGTCCCCTGTTAAAAAGAAGACCTGCCCCCTTCCAAATATAGCCGACATAGTTAACATGTATAAGATATGAAATTGATAAAAACAACATTGCGAGCGACGTCTTACGTCCTAGCTATAATATCTTGGATTGTGACCAAGTTGTCAGTTACTACGCCTGAGCAAGAGGAAATAAGATTACACAATGTAGCAAAGCGTTATTAAATACATTTATGTCATTATTAAATGAAGCTTTTTACTGATTTTATTGCTTTATGCTAATTTTTTAATTCCCGACGCTTTGAACACTTTCCAACGGTTGTGGTCATGGGATGGATCAAATAATAGAATTCGTAAAAAGTCCTTTTACTCAATAATGTGGAGTATCCGCGTCGACATAGGAATTTATGCCATATTTTATTTGGCTCTAACATAGAGTTATTTTTTATTGTGTCTGGTAATCGTGTTCATATTTAACGCTCCAAACATTTAAAAACTTTCAACGACGAAATTTTTCAGGATCATTTGATCACATAATCCTGAAAAATTTGTTATAAGTCATAACTTCATTTGACTTTGTTATAGATTTAAAACTTTATTAGTTTTCGTTGAAATTCATTGCGTATGGACGTCATATTTATATCCGAAATAGTTGAAATTCCAAAAAACGTGAGAATTTATTTGAAACGACTTTTTTAACGTTAATTTGTGTTTTATCTTTTATTTAAAAGCCGTGTGCGCGAAACACGACGCGTACGTGCCGCGGGAAGACGTCGGCCGCTTGGAGGAGATATGGCCCGGAGCCGAAGTGAGATACGTCGACGCCGGTCACGTATCCGCTTACATTCTGCATCAGTCGGTGTTCAGGTGAATAAAATATATTTGCAAATCATCTATACAGTTTTAGTTTTTGCTGAAGAAATACCTACCGGATTACAATGCTGTCATTACCTAGTTCTTAAAGGGTGTAACTGTAGTAATTTTGTACAATAGTACAGTGCGGTCCCTTTGGATGTTTGAAGTCACGCCAATGTAAATACTGTTGAATGACACAGACCTGGAATGACCAGACTCATGATTTGGTTTAGATTTGTAAAATGAAACGATAATTCTCTCGTTGATAAGTATAAGTTTCTCATCCAAGATCTCGTCGGAAAAAAAAACTATTTTATGTTATGTTTATTATATGTAGTGTGAATTTAACATTATAGGTAGTACAGAATTTAACAGTTTAGTAAATAACATCAATCATTTGGATTTTAGAGCTTGCATAAGGGAAGCGTTCGAGCGATCGAAGAAAAGGTGGAAGGACGGCAAACATATCGAGTGACCTTTACCGTCCAAACCGTACCGTATCCAGTCATTGGACGACCGTTTGGAACTGCTCAAGATAACATATAGGAAAAAGTGATAACCTTTTCTATGCAAATTCTAAATTTAGCAGCCGCGATGTTCTTCAGCGGGTAATTTATTAAATGGCATGCATCTTTGATAGTCGGCAGTAAGCCAAATACGTGATATTATATATAGTGGAGTTGATAACTATACAATCGACGATTTAATTATGACTGTTCAATGCGAACATTTCTGTATGAAAATTTATTACATATCAATATAATTGAAATCTTATGTTCCGTGTTACAGCCCTCGTATTTCATTGACCTTATTCTTATTGAAGCCAAATGTTACGAACATCTGTGTTTTTTGGTTATCAGTCAAGAAAATAATTTTCAAGTTTTTGAGTAAACCTTTTTCTTTTGGTTATTTTTGTTAGACTCTATACCTACATTATAATCTTTTTTGACTTCTCTAGAATTGGGTGTATTCTGCACACACTTAACTGCAACATTTCCATAAAGCAATTTGTTTTATATATAACATAGATAGTACAATAATGTTTGTTTATGTCACTTACGAATGCACCTTATGTTCAATTACATTTTAATACATAGTAAATAACATCATTCGTCGTAAATCGAACTTTACTGCAATGAAAATAACGTTTCTATTGCAACTGATAACATAATAATAACTTGTAAATACGTTTTATTTTTGGATGTGATGTTTGTGCGCTGAATTATTATTCAAATTGTGCCAATAATTCTTTTATAACCGTTTAAAATGTAAATGATTCAAATATAGAACGTATTAAAACAACTATAGTTAATGTTATTAAGCTGTTAATAATAACAGATCATAGCAAAGCGTGTTGTATTGTATCATTTCAGAACTGACAAGTTCTTAGCAATGATTAACTAATAATTTAGATCCGTTCCAATCCGTTTTGATTGGTTAAATTTTCTTTAATAATAATCATATAAATTTAACATTGTTCACTTTGAATTTAATTCTAGTCTCATTCGCTGTTTATTATAAATCAATAATTTTAAACAATGTAAAAGGTGCTAAAATGCCGGCAATTGTTTGTTAACATTTAAAATTAACACTTAGTTTGGTAAACAATTTTTGAAAAATTGCTAAATATTTTTAGCCAAGTTGTTCCTTTAATTGCAATATAGTTTTGCTTCTTAGATATCAGTTCATATGATATATAATACATTATTTTTGAAGTGTTTTAGTTATTTATTTGAAGTCTTCTAGTACAAATTTGTTATTTTATCGTCTATTACATCTATGTAATGTAGTGCTGTAGGGTGTCCTATATACAGATTATAGTCTCTTTTGAGATTGTATTTTTTGTATCAAATAAATGATATTTTTATCGTTTGTCTTTGTTTATTTATCTTATTATTTACGATTAGTATTCATTTAATTGAAATAATTAAGTTAATACTTTTCAATTACTTTTTTTTTAAATATGGGTGTGTTGTCTTAATGCATTACAACTATATTAAAACTATGCATAATTCTATGATATTAACAGAATTGTGTAGCATTTTATAGTATGACACATGGAGAACATAGGCGAGTTCTCAAAAGGATTAACTCAAATAAAACGAATGCATAACAAATTATTTATTCAATACCATCATTATATCTCCTTACAGCTAGAAAAATTTTACATCATCATACTTCAATTCGAACCTAATCAATAACTATAGTCGAATACTGCTTAAATCGACGTTATACTTAAATTAAATATGCTTTAGTATTCACATTCCCCAAATTTTTATGTCATATTAAAGTAAACCGAACTGAAGAAACGATGGAGTTTATATAAACAGTGTAACCCATAGCAACGCAGTGTCGCTATACATTTGTTTAAGCAAACGATACATCGATGTTCAACAAACATCGTTTTGCTCATAACATCGATGATTCTATTTTAATAATAATGATGATGTTCTTTAGAACGATGTCGCATCCCTTGTTATTAGTCGATGTCGTTCAGTGATTGACATTTCAGAGCAAAATTTATTAGTAAACTCGCTAGACGTGTGGGGCTATTTCGTTACGATAGGTCACATTGTTGTCATAAATATCATCCAATTTGCCAAGGTATAGATATCACTTATCTACCATGTCATCCCAGAGGGTGGGGTAAGGGGTCAACGATCAGTATCATATTTATTTATAGGCTATATTTAGACATCAAAAGCTAAGTAGAAACATAAAAGTAATATTAAAAAAATATTTTACGATCCACAACATATATTATCTCGCTAAATAACACTATTTCTGGTGAACTGCATTGTGTTGACATCCGTTCAAGTTTTTAGCTTCCCCCAGCCTTTAAAATCTAGGACGTTATTTTAATTGCAAGTACCGTTAATGCACTATTATATAATGCTCAGAGTAATATTTTAAAATGGGTTGCGCAATAGTCGATATGGGTGAACGTTACTATTTATACAAAAATCAATTTGACATTTATATGTCTCAATCATATGTTGCATGCAACCTAAGTAATAACAACATCAGAGCAGCCTTCACATTTTGGTCACATAAAACTTCAAGACCAGCTCGTTTATAGCCTTCAAAGATACAAAACTTCACACTTCCAAAATAAAATTTTCACATTCCGACGGCAACAATCATAAAACAAATAACAGAAAAACCAATCAAATATAAGATACATTTTGAAATAGATTTAAAATTGATATAAATAAAGTAATCCACAGTGGCGTTACACGTACGGTGTTGTTATTGATCGACTGTCACTCAATTATTGACATCTCGGTGAGAGTTCTTCAATAAGAAAACACTGGATATATTAAGTTACTTCGTTGCCATTGGTAACTTCATATATAAAAATTCCTTATCTAATCTGGGTAAACTATAAAAAGATAGACAACAAAATATGACAAATTTTGCAATAATATCAAAAACATACAAATCTACATACTACATTTTCATTTCTTTAATAGCACAACTCCGAAAAGTCATCGGTGATTAGCTGACGCAAGCAATCATAAACCAAATAGCTATAAAATCATAACGTTCCAAGCAGAGAGACGCCTTAATGACGCATTATGCGTCATCGCCATATCTTCAGAGATACAAAAAGCATACAAAACATTAAACAGAAATAAAGTGTACATTCCGTTTTTTAGCACATATTCACTTCTTCAATAGCATAATATCAAAGTCGTCGTGAGTCGCCGCAACAATATTCGCAGACCAAACTACATTGAAATCAGATAGTTCGCAAATAATATCTCCATAGATACAAACACCGTACAAAGCCTTAGACAATAATAAAGTTTACGGTCCTCTATTTAATATATTCATTTTTTCACAGGACAGTATATTCACTTCATCAATAGAAAAGTTGCCGTGTGCCGTTGCAACAACAGACGGCAAAAAATTATAAAATCAAACCGTACAAACAACATAATGAGACATTTATACATGTAGACACATATATTATATATATATAGGGTAAGGTGGGGCACACTGTTACACGGGGTACAATGTGACAACGACATATCTCCGTCCCTGTCTTTTAGTTTTATGATGTTGGTATACACGTTTGTCAAGCTCAGCAAGCACCATCTTTAAACAGTTGTCATCGCCACAGTTTGTACCGTACTTGGAAAAATAACAAACAAAAAGGTTTTCAGGTGATTAAACGACGAAAAAATAGTTTTAAAGTTTTTAATTTCTTTCCGGACGTAATATATTAAGGTATGGTATGGTAGTTTTCCTTTATTTAATGTTTATTTAGCTACATATTACCGTTAACTAGTTTGTTTGTAAGCATAACCAAAATATTTATTCAAGTTTTTATTTGGTTTGCCTCTCCGGGGCACTGTGTTACAGGGCACTGTGTGACAGTGTAACAGTCAGCCCCAATTAACTAATTTATTGACTATTTCAAGGTATTGCAAGAAAATGGATTGCGAAATCGTAAGAGGAAGACAGATTACGGTCTTCATAATGAAAAAGATATGGCGGAAGCTTGATTTTGTTGGTTGAAAGTGGTTTGAGTCTTCGAAAAGCTGCAAATGAAAAGCATGTTAATTTTATGACATTGCAAAGATACGTTCAAAGAAGAAAAAATGTTCTGAGGATGAAGGACATATGCGACTTACTCCAAATTATGCCAATAGAGTGGTATTCAGTGTCGATCAAGAAAAGGCGTTGGTAGAATATTTAATTAACTGTTCTAGAATGTGCTATGGACTAGATACGATTGAGTGCAGAAAACTCGCTTATGAGATGGCCGTTTACAATAATTTGAATATTCCTAAAACTGGCACGATAAAAGATGGCAGGAATTGACTGGCTCTACGGTTTAGAAAACGGAATACTGATTTAACATTAAGAAAACCAGAACCTTGCAGCTTAACACGGGCAACATCATTTAATCGTCACAATGTGAATGTATTCTTTAATAATTTGGAAGATGTTATGCGGCGATATCCTTGTTTTGCAGATGGTAGTAGAGTATATTGTTTAGATGAAACTGGGACCACTACTGTCCAAAAACCCAAAAAATCATTGCAGCTAAGGGACTAGACAGCTAAACAAAGTAACAAGTGCTGAGAGAGGCACACTAGTTACAACGTGTTGTACAGTATCTGCAACAGGATCAGCACTGCCTCCAGCAATGGTGTTCCCCAGAAAGCAATTCAAGTCTTTCATGCTAATGGTGCACCAGTAGGAACCCTAGGTCTGGCTCAACCACCCGGATGGATGAATAGTGAGTTGTTTCCTGAAGTCATGAAACAATTTGTAAAGGTAACAGCCTCCACAAAGAAAACCCGTCCTTACTGATAGTTGACAATCATGATAGCCACCTAGCACCTGCAGTTGAACATAGCAAAGACAACAGGTTACTCTACTAACTATCCACCACACTCAAGCCACAGATTGCAGCCACTTGATGTGTCAGTGTTTGGCCCTCTGCAAACATATTACAACGCAGCAATAGATTCCTGGTTGATGCGTCACCCTGGAAAGACAATCTCCATCTATAATATTGCGGAATTGTTAGGACAAGCTTTCGATCGAGCCATGACACCCTCAAATATAAAATCAAGTTCCGAAAAACTGGAATATTTCCATTTGATAGACACATTTTACTGACAATGATTTCATGCCAAGTAAAGTAACAAATCAGCCACTCGAAGACCTTTCTAATGCTCCGGTCCTAGTCGACCTTATGAAACTCAACAAGCTTCTCTGATGCCCAGTTCAAGTCACTCTTTTGGTCATGATTCTCAAAAGATACCAGATCAGGTGATTCCTCAAAATTCAACAGGTGCTGTTACCGATCCAAGACCATATCCTTCAATAGTTCAGGCGCCAGCTACTCCCGTTCGGCAAATGATGAATATACGTTCTGATTCCGTGAGCCCAAGTTTGCTAACTCAAACTGAACTTGCGGAAGCTTGATCCGTAACGGATAAAGAAAACTCTTCGGTCATCACTTTTCCACCTACTCCAGATGATACACTAGTTTCTCCCCTAGGATGTCGAAGCTTATCCAAAGCACAACCGAGACTACAAACAAACCGTGGTGAAAGAGAGGAAAAGCTGTATTCCTACTGATACACCTATCAAGAATGAAATTGAAAAAAGTATCCTTGGAAAGAGAACGCAAAAAGTTAGGAAAGGAAAGAAAAATATGCCAGAAAAAAAGAAATTCCTCACAAGAGACTGAAAACAAACGAAAACATTAAAGAGTTTTATTTAGTGATGATGAGACTGATGTAGAAAACATCTCGATATCTTCCTCTGATAGTTTAACATCTGTGGACGAACTGCCACTAAGCCACTTTGTGAAACCGAAGAAGAACGATTTTGTAGTCGTCAATTTGATGGAAAACAAAAGTTAAGCATTATGTTGGAAAATTACTGACAGATATTGAGGATAATGAATATGACGTTAGCTACTTACGTAAAGTGGCAAAGTTGACAATCATTTCCATTTTCCTATTGAACCGGATATGCAACGGTATCGTTAGACGATATTAAAACTTTGCTTCCTCTTTGTTAATGTTGCAGAAAGAAAGACCAAACGTCAGACTAATGTCTATATTTTCCCAAAAATATTTTAAAAAGTTTAATATTTATTAGTAGTTTCTCATTTTGTTAATTTTACATTATTTATATGTTGTAACATTGTGCCCTTACCCTGTAACAGACTACCCCAGATACGGGGCTCAGTGTTACGATCAGGCTGATTTTTTAAAGTGCAATTTAAATTAAGTAGTTGCTAATATTGTTCATGTTTGATTAATTTAAATTAAAGAGATTGTTAAAGTTTATGCCATGCCAAAAGTAGCTGATTAATACAATATTTTTCTCATTACATTCAGTATATTTTTTTGTAACATTGTACCCACCTTACCCTACCGTTTAAAGTCGATTATTTAGTATATTCACTTCTTCAATAGCATACTCCTAAAGTCGGAGTTCGTTAGGCGTTTTTCGGCACTGGCGTGGTCACCGTTGCTGGTACCGCTGCAAGACGGTTTCTGGAGCACGCTGGGGATGAAACTGCTAAGTTGCGTGCGACGCCTAGAAAGGACGGTCAATACTTAGTTAAATAACATCTATATTGTTGAACTATTAATACGAATTTAATCACAATTGTCGGGATATTAACATTGAACGTCTCTTAATATGGTGGATATTATATAATAAGTAAAGATAAATTTGCCTTATATGGGTTGAAAGAATCCTGATGCTCTTTAGCAATCCAGTTTTTCAAGTTCTTATACATCGCAATTATTATGTTTTAAAAATCAATGCACAATATCTCACGTGCGTATAGGCGGAGCGGAGGTAGAAGCGGTAGCGGGGGCGGAAAGCGAGGCGCCGCTCTTGGGTGGAGGCTCGCTCAAGGCCACGTTGATCTCTCGCCCGTTCAGTTGTAGGCCGTTCGCCCCCTTCACGGCCTCGCTGGCACTCGCCTCATCCGCGTACTCGATGTACGCCAACCCTTTGGGTTTTCCGTCTCTGAAACATTTAGTTGTTGATACACATATAATGGAATTCAACGTGCACAAGTCTATATTAATGTACATGCAAAATTTGGGGAAAAGTTTAAATGATAACAACAAAAATAATGTTTCCATACTATACGGCGAAAAGCAGTTATTTTAAACGCTCACAGTATAAGTACGTAAATAATAAGTTTATGACATTGTTAAACATATTGTCTGTAATTAAATTTAGTCGTATTTACTTTTCGTAAAATTCCCTATACGTATGTACATATTTACCAGCATGCAACAAATAAAGTGATGGTAATAATAATAATGTTAATTAATCGATTACTTGTGTGTGACAATCCGTACGTCCTTCAGCGTCCCGTACTTTTGAAACAGTCCGGTCAAGGCCTCCTTAGTGCATTGGACGAAGGGGAGGTTGCGAACAAAGAGTTTGTTTTTCTCCGCCGTTGTGGGATATTTGAAGGTAGGCTTGGATTTGGTGGCCGAGTACCGCGATAGGAACATCGGTCTGCCGTCCAGCGGAGTGCGGTCGTGTTTCAAGGCTTCCTCAACCGAACCCTGAGAAAAATATATTACAATGAATAAATCAACAGAAATAAGTATATTACGAATAATCAATCAATAGCAATGCCACATAGGGATAAATAATGCAGTTTTTAAGTATTTTATCACTTTTAATTAATGAATAATTATTTAGAATTATACTAAACCCTTCGGTCAATCGGTCACGGGACCGACGATAACTACATATTTAATTTTTCGGCAAAATACATCTATTGACTTTTGGGCAGCGTTTTTTTTAATGTGCTTGTTGATGACTTAGTGGTGTGGCATTCTTATTTAATTTTTCGCCCCAGACTGACAGTAACATCTTTTTTTTATGTATGTATCATCAATAACAATTTCGTCAGCCCATCTGGCCCTTATTCGGCCTCTCGATCGGTGTCTTTTGGCCCCGACGATTCTACTGCCCGTAGAGTCCATCTATCGCCTTTGTATCGGGCCACGTATTATTATTATTATCTTCAATAAATGTTAAAACATGACTGCCAGCCGAGCTAAACATGGCCAAAGTCGAAGAATGGGGTGTTTCCAATT
Source organism: Lamproptera curius (assembly GCA_029286875.1). Classification (NCBI taxonomy): domain Eukaryota; kingdom Metazoa; phylum Arthropoda; class Insecta; order Lepidoptera; family Papilionidae; genus Lamproptera; species Lamproptera curius. The sequence goes on along the minus strand of JAGSMT010000193.1, from coordinate 342,327 downwards.
CTTCAAACAGAATGTTCAGAGGGAATCATCGGGACCATAGACAAGTAGATGACCACAATATGTTTATTTGCATTATTTAGCGTAAAGCGGGACATTATTGCATATAGTTTAGGCAATTAAACACTAATGGGGACAGAAGCGAACGCGACGTTTAATAATTCAAATAAGAGTGCCTGACTCAGACCTTTGGCCCCATATGGGCTTTACTTAGTCTTTATTATCTATATATATAAAAGAGATTCCCACCTATATATTGACCAATCACGATATCTCTGGAACCATAAGGCGTAGCGACTTGAAATTTGGTAGGAATATTCCATTCGCCGAGTAGAGGACAGCTAAGATAGGATTTAACAACAGGTTGGGGGGTTGCTATTTATATATTTTTTTTATTACTTTAATAAATATATCTGCGTAAAACACTTTAAAAATGTCAAACAATACGAAACTATTTAAAAGTTTCAATATTATAATTGTACACAGATATGGCTCAGGTACGGTTCCTCACATTTATTACCCCATAAATGTTTATTGCTATAGAAAGATTGATCACTGAAGTGTAGTAAGTATACTTGTTTATTTCTTACCGGCGATTTATACTGACAGTAGCAAATAGAGCCACCGAATGCCTTCACACCGGCCCTCACCCTCATAGAAACTATATCACCGTATTGGGATAGTTTGTCTCTCAGATTGTCCTCGTTCACTCTGCGAATAAGAAAAATCATATGCACTAAGCAATGACAATTGGAATAATCTATAAAATCTCAAAGTGATAAAACTTTTTTCCTACGTTGCCATAAGTTGGTTTAATACATATTTATAACTTTATCTTTTGTATATTTTAAGATTTGAAATATATATATATATATATTCTAGATAGCCCATTAGTTTTCTGAATTTGCTAAATAGACGCATTCATAACAATTGCTTAACATAAAATTTTAGCACAAAAATCAACATTCATGCGTTTCTACTCAGCAAAATTTAAATAGTCACTAACATCCTCACTAACTATTAGTAAGTAAAGATGTTTGATGATCCTTAAGTACAATTTAATGAAATCGGCATAAAAAAATAAGCAAAGTCGAATAAAAATTGTAATGGCGTTAAAAAATATGTTTACTCCAAATCTTATTTCAATAGAATAGTATAGTTAACTACATCTAATATGGCATTTGTTAAGTATTTATATAAAAATATGGTTAATAATGTACAAACGACCGCCTCCGTAGCCTAGTGGTATGGGCGTGTGCTTTCGTAACCGGAGGTTGTGGGTTCGAATCCTGCGGGGACTCAACAAAACTTCATTGTTGTTTCCTAGTAGGTTAGGGCAATTGGGGACGATCACTCAATTGTCTGAAAAGTAAGATAATCCATGCGTCGGATCGGCATGTAAAAAGTCGGTCCACCCACCGACCCGCTTTGGACCAGCGTGGTGAGATATGGTCCAAAACCCCCTTAGGGTTATATTAGGACAGGGGTGTATTAGGGAGGGGGGCCTATTTCTAGTAGTGGACTATCACAGGCTGACGATGATGATGATGATGATGAATGTACAAGCTTTAATTTCGATGGAACTTTTATTTTCTTAATTAATTCACTAGCCAGAATTATACTAGTGATATAAAATCTTACTCACTTGAACTCTAGGTTGCTAACGAACAAAGTGCAAGCCTCCCTGCCAGCTTGCTGCGTACCACTCGACCCACTCTCCGTCCTTTGTCGTTTCGTGCCTTGATCTTAAAAAACAACATTTACAGATAAAATATTAACAAAACTCTATAATAATTCAAAGGCATAGGACGCTTATAAGATACCAAATTAATTAGCTTCTTCAGTCGTTAAATAAACATAGTACGCGATATTTAATTCGGTTAACGATATGCTTTATAGAGATTATCGGTTTCAGTATTCAATATTTTAATAACGTTTATAAAATAATATAATTATTGTTTGTCTTACAACTTTCGTCAGTCGTTATATGCCGCAGCGTAAAATATTAAATATTCATATATATTAAATATTATAGCAAAAATCTATAAGTTAGAGCCTGTAGCGACAGGACAAGCAGTATATACAAGCTCTACCCATATGAAATTGGGCATAAAACACAACAAGTCCATTCTCCGCTCAAGGTCTAAGACACTATGGTCATGTTACTTCATTACAAACGGGAACATTATAGTGCTTGCTTCAGAGATTAGCACGCGGTCTTGGTCGGTCCCTAATACCTAACCTACAAACTTCAAAACATTTCTATGTTTAAGTCTTTTGCTTATATTTCAATTCTTATTTTGATCTTATATAGTAATTAATTAAACCATACCTTCATCGTCATCATGGGGCCGCTTTGAACCCCCGCCGGTGTCTACTTTCGGTTTTTCATCCACTTCCATGCAATCATCCTTTTTCTTCTTGACCTCGCTGTCTCCTTCCAGGGTTTCTTCAGACTTTCTCTTTAACTTATTCTGCTCCTGTTTCCTTTGGCCTTCTTTTTGTTGTCCAATTTTGGCTTTTTATTCTGACCCTGTTTCCCTTTTTGCTTGGATCCCATCATGTTCTGCTTCATTGCTTCGTAATTCTTCCGCCACTCTTTCAACTTTGCCTGTAATAGAGATTTAGACGATGTAATATATGTATTTGGATTTAGAATTTAACAAATAATAGCTTTGCAATAAGTGTGCACTTATACCGAAAACGCTATTTTATTTGCGTATTGATGGATAAAAACACTCTTACAGGCGTAAGGGTTTTTTTTGCTAATTCTATAATTGTAGTAAAAGTTTTGAAGCAAATATTACAAAACTTGTATTCAAATCATATCGTATGATTTAAAAAACACACCACTGAAATTGATTTATGATTTGTACGTCTACTTCATGAGACCAATTATTTTGGGAAGGCTACTTTCTACAAATCCAGTGACTATGACAGAGAGAGATATATGATAAAAATACAAAAAGCTAAGGACAATGTGTAATACAGGCTTATAAGATAATTGTCATTGCAACAAGACACGGATGACCGAGAATGGCCACTTGTCATTCTCTCCAACAGTTCCATGTCTTATTTGCTCTCACAGCACTCGAGAGAGCAAATAAGCCCACAAATCACCTGGACTGTTTACATGAATCCTATCTTTTCGTTGGTATATTACGATATCTCTTATACGAAATCTTATTCAGCGTAAGTATTTTGTTTTCTGGAGTGCTATAGCACCGTTGAGGGTAACGTCACGCACCTCGCACATCTCCGTGCACTGTACTGCCGTCTCCAGCCGCCCCCCGACCCTCTCCATCTCCTGCCACAGACGCGCCACGGCGGGCGGGTAATCCTGCACGCAGCCCAACGCCCTCCGGTGCAGGTCGCGCAGTTTGCTCTCGCTCCCGCCCTTCAGACCCTCCAAGTGCAGCAACGCCTCCCAATACTTCGACATTGTCTTGTTCTCGCCGTATTCTGTTGAATATTTTGTACGTTATAATTTATAACAAAGACCGATCCACCAGAGTCAATCACTTCCTTCACTTGAAATAGGGATATTGTCCCTTTTAATATAAACATTTAGGTTGTGGAAGTCAGACAGTCAGTCACTGTGTGTGTAAGGTGTTTTTTGGTGAAATTTAATGTATTAGAAACCGATCCCTTGATAAATTGGGAAAATTGCTAATAGAATAAAAAGTCAATTGTCAAAAAAGTTATATGAGATGAGTCCATGTAAAATTTCTAATTGCCAAGACCATCTTTCGCAGTCCATATGTTTGCGACTTTCATCATCATGCACTTTTAACCGAGAGGAGTTTGACATTACACATTGTTTACAGTAAATGTAGATCTTAATTGGTACGGGTGTAGAATACTCAGTCGGAAGCAAGTCTAAGTAGCTTGTGTATCAAGACTGAGGGAAACAGTGGTATTACTCTAATTAGTCCACTAGAAACATGACGTTGCTTACGAAATACTTACTGAATATCTCCTCGAATATCTCTTTCCCTTGCTTCGGATTATTCATCCGCTTGTACTCCAACTGTGCCCAATACAAGGGCACTTCGCAGTCGTTGGCCTCGTCACCCCAAACCTATAGCGCGATAAAACACAAACATTTACATTAAAGATCGAATTTCACATAAGAGACCTGAAACAAGTTTTTTGAACTAATGCTATAAGGCAGTAAATTAACCATAGCGTAAAATATATAAATCTGATGTAGTTTACTCTTTTGGTGGTGTAGGTCAGATTTCAGTCGCCCTGATATCCAGGTGAGTCTCGGTTAACTATGATGCCTACCACATGATACCTTAGGACTATAGCTACAAAAGAAGATTTACCATAAAATACCATCTTACCTCAGCCAACGAGTCCCAAGCCAATCTAAAAGTGCGGCGCAGTCTCTCCACTTCGGTTTCATTCTCAAAGTCCGTTTTCCGCCGACAATAAGTTAGATAGGTCATCCACAACGACTCCGCATGTTTATATGATACAGTAACTTTCATTAGCGCCATCTCGAAAATAGATTTGACCTTAAAATGTTAAAAATATTAGAGATTTTTTTTAAAAGGTTTTCTTTATACTAGAAGCCGAATGGAGGAGTTTTGTTTACTCCGTTTTTTTTCGTAATCTTGGCAGCAAAAGGAACTTTACTGTCTGCGTAGTCCAAGTGTAAGGGCTTGCGCTTTAGAGTCACTGGAGGTCGTGGGTTCAAATCCCGCGGGGACTTAGCTACTTTTCTTGTTGTTTCCTAGTTGTTTAGGGCAATGCGTGCTGATTATCTCATTGCCTGTAAAGTAAGATGATTGCGCCTGATCTCTTTCCAGTGATGTCGTTTATCCGTCCCATCGAACTATGAGGGTGGAGGAATAGGGAGTGCACCTGTGTTTGCGCGTATATTTGTGCACTATAATATAATAAATATAATATAACGCCACTTCGTTGCCATCGGCTACATTTTACATTTATTCAAGTCTATAAAATATCAGTTATTTACGAGCCTGGTCCAGTTATCAATGTGTTAATTACAAAACTCATACCTCATTGAACTCCTTGTTATCGTACTCTGCCTGCTGCATACAAAGCGTCCAGAAAGTGTGCCTTCTTGGACATCTACGAACGCAGCAATCCAACACACGGCGTATAGTGGTTTTAGACGACTTCCCCTTCACCAGAGAATAGTATTCGGACAGCAGATCGTGTAGTGTATCACCACTATGCAATTCCGAAGCACCTTTGTGATGATGCTGCGATATCTCCGTTGTCACTCTTTCGTACAGGACCTGGGAATAATTTACGTCCATTTAAAACGATGAGATTTAATCAAATTCTAATCTATTCTAATACGTAACAAACATTTCAATTTAACGGATAAGAGATATTTAATCTAAATATTATATCATTCATATATAATATATATATTGCATATAATAGTAAATATCATATATATATATTTAAGCCAAATAAGATATTAAAATCAACAAAATGTAATGTTAAACAAAAATTGCCCCAGAATTGCTTGTTTATAAGTGTATCGCCGCCCGCCTTGCATAATATCCACGCCGTATGACCGACAAAAATTAAATATTTTAGTGCCAATGGGGTTCGATAATATTGTTAGTTTACGTAAATTCCATCTTTTATTTGTACCATCATGATCAGTCTGTGTTAGTCCACTGTTGGACATATGGCTCCCCTAATGCACGCCTTCCCCATTAGGAGTAGGGCTGTGTCGGTCGATCATTTCTTACAACCCGGGTCGATCATAACCCGTTAGCTAGACAATCGGATCGCAAACATTCGATTGTCTAGCAGGTCGTGGGTCGTGTGCGGCATTAAGTTACTTTGTGCGAGTCAACGCTCGCGGGTGTTATTGTAATCCACGTGCAGGTGTTCGTGTCGCGACATCACACACACATTCACTAGGACATCATTTTAAATAGTCAAATCATAAGCTCCAAATTGATTTTTATTGTGTATAATAGTTAAATATGATATTTAAAATAATTTTGTCTATTTAAGTATTTATTAAGCTAATGCATAAATATTATCAATTCTCCTTATTCTTACTTTTACGGAAATTGTGAACAACTCTAATTATAAATACTTATTACTCAAGCCAAATTACAGAAAACATTACGTTATAACCAAAATATATATCGCAACTGTAGATTTTTGGGTACCGACCACGCTACTGAAATTAATTTATAACTGCGCAAGCCTTAAGACACGCGTAACTCGCGCGCGCGCCGGGTGGCGTCTGGTCTACGCTGCGGCTTACTATACTCACCCGGCACCCGATCACACACAGTCTATCTCTTTCTTTCGGCATAAAAAGAACGAGAAAGTTGCGGGTTCTTGATACTTACGGTTTTTTCAACTACATAAGGTTGCTTTTTGCTTGATGTGAAATGTGTATTTCCGGATTACGAAAACATTCGAATGTTTATACAATCGAATGTTTACGTAATCCGGCACCTGCTCACTCACGTATGGGTTTTGATCAAATCACTTTGATTTGATCGATCGTGATCGACACAGTCCTAATTAGGAGGTTTTTAGAACGTATCCCACTACGCTGGCCCAATGCGGGTTGGTGGGTGGACCGACTTTTTACATGCCCGTCCGACGCATGAATGATCTTACTCTTCAGACAATTGGGTGATCGACGCAAATTGTCCTAACCAACCAGAAAACAACGATAACACAAAGTTGTTTCCTCACGGGATTGTATTACATAATTATACTTAAAATCTTTTCATATATTCTTTAATAACTCATTTAGCTTCGCTTTCAATTAGATATTAAAATACATTAATTATTTCAATTTAAGGTTCTGAAGTGGAGGCCACGTTTGGGAAGCATAGCGTTGGTCGACCCCCGACTAGGTGGGATGCCGATCTCCGTGTAGTAGCCGACTCAATTTAGAAGCGAGTAGCTAGGGATCGGCCCTCTTGGCGTTCATTGAGAAAGGCCTATGTCCAGCAGTGGAAGGATAGGGGCTGCTAATGATGATGAATGATAATTCAATTTTGTCCTATTCTTAATAAATATAAAGTACTATAATATAAAAAGTATGTAATTTTATCACACACATACCTTTAGGATATCATTACCACCGCACTCCTCATACCTCTCTTCTTTGGACAGATCCTTGACGGCAACTATATATTCCTGGTATACTTTACACCTCTCCATTGCATCACTGTAAATTTAAATTTACATATATGAGTTACCAGTTTCGCCCCACATGAAAAATGTATCACATACCATAAATAATACCTATAAACTCTTACAAGCTTTTGGCTTTATAATAATTACATGAAAACTACTTACATAACATGTGAGTTAAACGTTTAGTCAGTTATTAAATGATATAGTATGTGATCTTGTGTAACTCACTCAATCGTCAGCAGTTTATCTTCGAACGGTGTGATTTTTTGCAAGTATTCTACGGCGGCGTCATGCTGTTCTTTAACCTAAAACAAAGGATGTACAATATAAATAAAAGACAATATGAATATTAAACAAAATAGAGGATATTTTAAACCGATCGATTTTTGGGTTTAAACCCTTATATTTTTTTCGTTCTTTCTATATTAAATCCACAATTTCTTTTCCTAACTTGTAATAATCCGTAAAAAGTGGATTTAATATTTATAGTGATCACGTAAATAAGAGAAATAAGTTTTAAACGCTTTTAAATACTAAAACACAAAAGATCGTATACGCTACAATGATATCGATTATAGGTCAAGAGCCTGTTACGATTTGATCTTTATGACTTTAAAGAATAAAATATATTTATTTTAGATGTATAAAAACTATTTGCAATTGTGAGAACTAGTTTGAAATTTATTTTTTTGGCTTGGTGTGGCAATAGCACTATTTATTTACGGATTAGTCATATTTCTTGTGTCGTAAATTTATTTAATAAACAAAGAAATGAGACAATGATATAATTTATTTTGATAAACAGCTTGGTATAGTGGTCGGTGATTATGAATGTCGCGTCAGAGGGTGTGGGTTCTATTCCCACCATGGGAAAAATATTGTGTGATGAACATAGTGTTTTTCTCGTGGGTTTTCTCTGGGTGTTTGTATCTACATTATACGTATTTATTCACAAAATGAAGGTATATATATATCAGTTATCTAGTGGCCATTGCCAGCTTTTCTTATTTGAGGACCTGATGGTGCTGACCGTTACACAATAAAAAATTAACAACATACCTTGTCAGCATACTGCTGATCGTGCAGTTCTAAAGCCAGCTCGTGGAATGATTGCCATGCATCTTCAGCTCTCAGTAGAGGCCTCGACACGGTCTCTTCCAGGCACCACAATACACGCTCCTTTTGAGTTTTATAGTCGGCATCAGTTTTACTATAATAAAGAGGAGTAAAGATTTAATTAATAGGATCTTGTGATATCTTCAGCCATTTTTACTCACAAGCCTAATTGTGGCGACATTTATTCAAATTGTTTTGACCCCTGAATTATATTGAAATTCATTCTATGTAGTATATAATCAACAATTAAAGCCTCTGTTGATTGTGCACGGTTATTATTAATCTCTATGAATATTCATCATGAAAGATGTTCTGAATTGCGTATAAAATGCACTATGAGTTTGACAAATTTACAAATAGAATTAATTCAACCAAAGGCTAAAGTCAAGCTCAACTGATGCTATAAATCGGGCAGTCTTAAGAGTTAAACATCGCACAGGCTTATGAAAATGGCTGCGGTCTACCAATTAGAACTCTTACGCTTCTAAAAGGTAACATAATCATGTTTTAACAAACATAAAAAAATATATATTACTAAACATTTCTTATAATAAGTAATAAAGTACGCAAACCTTAGAGATTCTAGCTGAGATTTCTCCAATTCAAGTCTAGCATCCCAGAAAAGTTTCCCAGAGAATGGATCAGCACCGGCACGCTTAAGGACCTCCTCAATCTGGGCCCTGGCGACTTCTTGGGAGCCGGTGCTGATGGCCCATGTGCACCAGAGGCTCAGAATCGGAATATCTGAAAGATTATTGCCGATTGAATAATGCATTATATAATAAATAATAAAACAAGGTTCAGTAGATTTGGAGCCTTTTCAAGACGAACACACAAACAAATCTGTCCTCAACTGTTAAACACAATATATATAATATTACACAAATAAATTTAGTAAAATTTATTAATAAAGGAAAACAATAAGTCCAACTGAGTTTCTTATGCCGGTTCTTCTCAGAACATTGGCTTCCATTTCCAAATTGGTGGTAGTTTATTTAACAATAAATATAATAGTGTAATGCTCCTGTATCAAATAAAGATATTTGACTTTAACTTTAAATTTGAGTAAGTTAAATAAGCTAAGGCATACATTTGTTTTTGTTTATATGCACCTCAGTACTAAAAACTTTGAGTAAATAACTTTTCGCGAAATCTTCTTTTTTTATAAAAACATTGCCTAAATTGTATGTCTGTTTATATTATCAATCTAATAGGCTTAGCTTGGGATTTAAGTACTTACAGTAAGCATCGGACAATGCTTGGTTGAAAAGGTTGATCAAAAACTCGTATGACTGCGGGGTGTGCGCAAGGGAAACTTCAGTCTCAAGACGCAGGAGCCAATCTTCTGGATGTAGAACAGTGGTCTGGCGCAGGCGGTCAAAGGCGGCACGCCATTTCTCTAGTTCAGGTAGTTTCCTAAATTGAACAATAAGCAAACAAGGATTTAAAAGTTTGTTTGAGTACATTTTAACTTTAAATAAAATATCAAACATACCAAATAATATTGTTTAATTTACATGATCAATATAAAAATACATAAATTGAAAATGTTACCTCTGCTATGTTTCAAAACTTTAAATAAATAAGAAGAAAAACCATTTCATACACTGACATTCTACCTATACCACATCCAAAAAATATATGAAATTCGAATACATATAGTTCATTGCCAAACTCTATTGGTGTTACTTATGGCGCATGTAATTCTGACTGATTGAACTCTACCAATGAGAACAGAATTTGAAATTTAACTTTATTCAAATGGATTCTGCATCTTATTCAGCTTTGTTGCCATTAACCAATGTTGTTGTTCAGGCCACCCACCAACCGGCATTGGACCAGCGTGGTGGGATACGGTCCAAACCCTAATGGATAGGGGTATATGAGGAGGCCTATATCCAGCAGTGGACTAACAAAGGCTGATGTGTGTAGTTCAGGCATGTGATGACTAAAACGAACTATAAAAGCATAATATCAAAATAAAACGGAATATGGGTTACAAGAATATTTTCACATATCATCATTATCATCAGCATGTTTCAGTCCACTGCTGCACATAAGCCTCAGCTAATGCATACACCGCTTCCAATCTTTGACTATTCTCATCCAGCCCACACAGCACACATAGCAATGTTGTAATGGTAAAACATTTATAATAAACTTTACTTATTTTTATTACATTCCCTAAATTACTAAAATGAATAAACAAGACATAAATATAAGTAAGTATTTATTACTTGTAATAAAGAAACAATGATGAGTTATATTTTCTAATTGGCTTCTTATTGCAGAACTGAATAATATTTAAAAAGCCAACATCCTATAGAGCTTTTGTATAAATAATGAAAAGTTAATGAAATTATTAAAAGTTATAATATGAATGGCACTAAATTAAATATTATTAAGAATGAATTATATCAGGCACAGTCAGGACCAAAGGGAGAAATTAAGCCTCCGCATTCAACATTTTGTAATTCATATATCAACCAGCTCTTCATAGTCAAGCGTATTATAAAAATATATTTATGCACAATTTGATACACAAGTAGATAAGAATGAGGCCAATACTTAATTTATTATACTAAATGTCAATATTGTTTCTTCTTACTTATCAGGAGCTAATGGTTATTATGTATTTGATGGTTTTTATGTATACTGTATTTTTGTCTTTTTTTATATTAGTGAGGTTTATAGCAACTTTGAAAGAGACATAAAATTTTAAAATAATTAATAGTGTATATGACATTTACCACAGCTCCTGTATTAAAGCAATGTGATCTTCATAATTGTAAGGATCATCTTCAATTCGCTGCTCTAAATCTGCAATCTTTCTCTTCGCTACTTCTTCGTCATCATCATCATCCTGTCGGCATTAAAGTATAAACAATAATTAATATCAAAATAGCTGATATGAGCAGTGGTGGTCTTTGATCTATCTAAATATACACCCTTATAATAAATATAATAAAGAAAGCTCCTTATATTGGTTATTTATAATAGCAATACGATGATTTATCGTCTGAAGTCGGATGCAAAAATGTTTCTTTGTCAAACAGTAAAATCAATAACCCTAGAAAAGGGATATAGTTAATCATTAAATCATTTATCCTAGTAAACTAAAAAATACATGTAACATATAGTTTCATTCCTGTAAAAAGTATATTTTGGAAATAAAACCAGTAAGTTAATAGAACGAATGAATAAAGCAGCAAAGATTTGTAAAAATATAAACCAAAAAATACGTACCTCAGAATCGTCAGAGTCCTGGTCTCCATCATCTTCCTCAACATACACTTCAATTTCATTTTCCTCTTCGGAATCATTTCTCACCTCATCTTCCACAATGGCCATTTTAAAGCTTTTGTAAAAAATTGGTAAATCAACCAAACTCCTTACTTTTATTTGACAACACAATCCTAACAGACTAACATTAGTAATATAGCTTGTCAAAGTCATTCAACTTCAAAATAGAAGCTAAATATTTGTACCAGAAAATACTAGTTGTTGGACAGACAAACAACTTAATGACCGTATAAACCTGCTGATAAATATTATGATGTATTATTTATAACATGGGTGCTGAAAAAGGGATTTCGGGATTTACTAAAGCGCGACAGATTAATATACAGAGGTACATTATGCCTGTAAAAGTAACTCCACCAAATATGAGCGCCTTATATATGCCGTCTATCAAAGATAATGAATCAGATTGGTAAAAAAATGATCATCAGAAATTCTCAAGCGCGTCACATTAAAATAATGTAAGTTGATTCCATGCTAAAAGTGGACAGCCTGTCCCTACTTTATGTTTTACTTGACGTTTTTTACAGGTTTGTTGTCCAGTCCGGAAAACGAAACCTGTAAAAAACGTCATCGCAACATTTTCGAGGGTGGCTGTTTTTTTTTATTTGAAAGAGATAATTTAATTGTAACGAAAGATGGATAATCTGGCGATTTCCACAAGCCAAAGTAACAAAAATTAGTCGACAAAGTTTCATACATGCATCATCAACCAATCCAATGCGAGTTGGTGGGTGGATTGACTTTTTATACGCCCATCTGACGCATGGATCATCTTACTTTTGAGACAATTGGCTGATCAGCCCAAATTGCCCTAACGAACTAGGAATCAACAATGAAAATGTCCCCGCAGGATTCGAGCCCGCGACCTCTGGTTTCTAAAGCACACGCCCATACCACTAGGTTACGGAGGCAGTTCTTATTTCGTAATGAATAGTAATTTTCCTTTAATATTTTCAATAGTACCTCTGATTTTCTCTACTGTTATGGGCCAAAATCGCGTTAATTTCTTTTCATATTTATTATTCATCAATGGTTGATATTCCACTTATTGCCAAAGGAAATTTACTAATAGTAGCGTACGTGTATACCATACTATTTGCAACACATACTTTACCTATTATAATTTTATTGGTATACTCAACAGCATTTAAGTAGAAAACTACTTTTGGTAGCCTATGAGAAAACTTAGCTAGAAACCATTTAAAACTCCCTGAGTACACAACTTTATTTCACACAAATTAACATATGATAATAGAGGTTACACTAATTAGGTACAAAATGTTCATAATTTTTTTTCTTACCTCGGTAAGTAATAAGACTAGGTCACGGCCGCCTGCCACAAAGGCAACAAATTTATGAATCATAATTTCGGAAGTATCCGGCTGGGCAGCATGTCATAAGCTTCGTCGAGTTTTGCTCGTCACCCATCCTACAGTGCCTCAAATCGAAAGTCTTCAATCAGTGCGTCCTATCGGTCATGGCTAACATAGCCGAGACTTGGACACTTACGGTTCTGGTCTGGTCCGCATTTAAAGTCGCTAAAAGAGCTGAAGCTGGAGCTGGAGAAGGCTATGCTCGGAGTATCTCTGTAGAACCGCATCAGAGATGATATAATACGAGTACTTACTTTTTACAGGTATGAAATTATATGAGACAACTAGAATCACCGATATAGCCCACCAGATTAGTAAGCTGAAGTTGCAGTGGGCTGTTCACATAAGCAGAACTAACGACCGCTGGAGTCGGAAAATTCTGGTGTGGAGACCGAGGCTCCGGCGAACGCAAAGCGGCCAGTGTGGGCTGGATGAAAATAGCCGACGATCAGAAGCGGTGGCGTTTATATTTTTTCACCTTTTAAATCTTCCCTGGAACTCCACAAATAATTTAAGACCAAAATTAGCCAAATCGTTTCAGTCGTTCTCGAGTTTTAGCGCGACTAACGAACTGCAATTCATTTTTATACATATAAGATGCGTGCTGAACGTTTTTTAAAATGCCCTTTTCACAAATTAGGTATCGGATTGTAACTCTTCGGTCTCACTTTCTTGGAAGACCGAGGTCGATGGACGGCTGCAACGATATTCGTCTTCCGTTCTCGTTCTCCTTACTCTAAATCGAGAAGCTTGGAACCATGGAATACGACAGAGCAGACTCCAAGTGGCATTCAATCTCATGCGCCGTTAATTTATTTAAATTTTTTTGAAACAGAAGTTTTTAATTTTTGCACTTGGTTTTTCTCTATTATGTATCAAGAACACGTGCCGACGGAAAGCAAAACGACTACATTCAGGAAAAAACATAACGAATATCTGAGTGTATATGTTGTTCTCACTACTTTTTAACTCCTCGGCGTAGTTCTAAAAGAACCATCAATCTTTTTAGGTAACTTGGATTCAAACAATGGTACACTTTACTTTCGCTGGAATTTTGTTTCAATTTTGAAATCCTTTAATTTTTTTTAAAAGACCCTTTTTTGAAATCTGTTTCGGTTTTGGGAAAAGTTTCGGCCAAATTCGACCGAAACCGAATTTTCGGTCGGACACTAATAAATACTGATAAATCATCATTTTTTTAAGGAATTAGGATAATAACCCATTATCTTTCTGAATAAAAAAAACAATAACATGATATCCCTTTTTGTGTGTTTTAATTTGTTTCCCCTTCCTTCCAGTCAAAGGATAATAAAACTCAAGGTTAGGTTAAACGGTTATTAATTTCGTTACCACATTTCTTACCAGTTAGGTTTTAAGCAAGTAAAGGAATAAAGCCCTTTACATTTCTTGGCCGCTTAGCCACGTCTTCATCGTTCTGCATCTATCCCTGCAACAGTATTCAAGATACTTAAATCCTTAAAGTTAACATAAGAAGATTCACAGGCCGTCTGGGGCGGTACCACCGCGGTTCCTATTTCTGTCGCGTAGTGTGCAAAATACTACTGTGTTGCGGTTTGAATGGCACCGTTGCCAGCTTATTTACTGGGTAAACGAGACATAACATCCTATATGTCACAATGGTGATACCTCTAGTATTTCCGATGTCCATGGGCGTCGGTGACATCTCTCCCACAGGTGGCCCAATTGCTCGTCTGCCTTTGTTGAAAATTTAAAGAAAAAGGAAAGAACACCTATCTAAAGATCAATATTGAAACACAAATATATTACCACCACAACAATCATTGTATTTCTGTTAGCACTGACCCACGTTATTATGGTATAAAGTTACCATTCGCAAAAATGATTGTTGTGAACAACTCTTTTGAACAAAAATCTTAGCTTATACCAGATCTAAATAAAACTTAGAATTAATGTAAAGGGAGTAGCGTCATATAACAATGTTATTAATTGATTGTCACAGAGTTGCCAATTACTAGGCGACCATTGATTAATAAAAAAAATCATTGCTTCGGCGATACTTCGTGATGAAGGAGGACAACGCTTACATCAACTACAAGGTCTGCAAGTCGTATTTGTCTCTGGTAACACATTCACTTATATGCATTAAAAATATATATATTAAAAATGAAAAAGATAAAATGTTTATAATTAAAACAACATTTTTGTATATTTCAATATTTTAATATAAAAATATGATTACATAGTCACTATTACATGCAATATTTGATTATCAACATGGACATTGGAATTCGATGATATTCGAGAGTTAGAAACAACAATTCTGTTGTAATAGCTTTGGCACCAATTTAAATCTAATGTCAATTTTAGGCTAATCGTTATCAGAACAGGCAGAATACTAAATGTTGAGTACAAATTCATATTTTTAAATTAGACTTAGTTTCAAACTTACATTAATAAATGCACCAATACGGAATTTCTCACTACACCTTATGAAATTAAAAGAGATGACTATTTGCAAATAACGAAAACATCCACTATATAATTTGCCTAAACCAAATTAGATATGGAACGGAGTTGACCATTGGCAAATAACTGAAACATCCACAATATTTTAGTCATAATAAATATAGAATTGATTTAAAGAAAATCTAATGTCAAACACTAAAAGCGTCAACAGCGAACGCGTACTTATTGGTAACCGCGGCCCGTCCGGTTCGTGATCGCCGACGATCCTTAGGAGCCATAACAAATGCCTAACTCACGTACCTTCTGTACGTGTGGTCTTCATTTTAGCAAAAAATGTCGGCTACCTAGTTTGTGGGGACGGTAGCTTCCTGCGATCTCTGTGTTAGGTGAAGCTTACCAAAGACATGAGGCTTGAAGCATAACGTCAATTATAAAAAAAAAAGCCGTGGCCATGTTAAATTATCCTGGGATTTAAAACCAATAAACAACGCGAATTTCCGACGACATATTTTGTTTACATAAATTCTATCTTTAAATTTGTTAAACTATAGATGTAGTACATCCCTATTGGTAGATTTTGGCAATTGAGTCTTGACATCAAACAATTAAAAAAACAGGCCATAGAATAGGCTAGTGGATATTCCGTTTCTTACAAATAGTCCATTTCTGTTTTGTTTCGGGTAGACATTTTATTAAATATACAATCAGCAGTTGTCATTGTTGTCGTTGTATTACTCAATTGTTTGAAAATTATAAATTTTACATTACTAACCTGCAATTTTATATAGCCTTCAGAATGTATGAACTTGACTATGCTATTACTATTTATTATGGTACTATTAATTTTAGAATGTTACGGAAGCACTTAGCAACATCTAGTGGCAGTAGCAAATGTGTTTTAATATCTTAGTTAATTCAACTATTTCATTTATCTCTTAAAAACATGAAATTTTCTTATAGTCATCAGAATTTTCCTAAAAAATATTGCAAAGTAAAGGCTATATAGTACAGGTTGGATATTTAAAATTTTAACATTCTATGAATAGTAAATGTAGCATGATATTAGTAGTTTGCGCTATTTGTTTGTCATATTGTGCGACCATTCACCCAAATTCAAATCATTTGATAGCCCGATGAACAGTAATGTCTTTTGTTTGGAAATTTAAGTACATATATGAATTATATTATACTGTTTAATAATTATCAGACTTATAATTAGCATTATACCAAATGCTTCATATATTTTAAAATAAATGTATGAATACAATGTCATATATTAACTTATACTAAAGAAAATAAAAATAATACATTCTGTAAATACTATATTATTGTCTAATAAAACCAAAAGATAGTGTTTAATATAACAGTATTAAGAAATCTCGTGATTTAAAAATGATGTAACTTATATTTTCAAATCGAGCTAAACTAAAGAGATAAGTTATTCCCAAAAGCTATAATATGTTGCCATTTTTCTTTCTTACTTATGCCAACCGCAGTTCTACTGTTTATATAAAATTTATCTTTTAATGGCACAAATAACATTATTATTAGAGGAGATATAAAAAAAACTTACATTTTCCATCAAAGGCCTTAGATACAAGCATTACATAAAATTAAAACTACAAAGTTTTTCTTAAATATTCAGTATAAATAGTTATGTATTAACTGTAATGGTTTTTATAGTTAGGCTTCAGTTATAAGTAGTGTCTATAGAGAATATATTAAGCATATGGAAATTTGCAATTTAACAGTGCACGCAAGCAACAAGTGTAAACTTATACAATAAAAAAATATCTGTTTAATTAGTTAATACACTTTACTGCAACAAATTTTGTGTATAACAAATATATGGATAAGAAGGGTTTCTAATATAAGGACATTTCCTGGAATATAATTCTACTTTTCACTGCTGTATCTAGGCCAACAGACTTCTATAAATATAAGCTCAGTTAAGCCAAATAAGATATAAAATAACGCATTATGTTGTTGTCTAATAACAAACTTTCATAGCAGCAGCCTCAACCATAGGCTACCATTGAAAGTGTCTAATTATCTATTATTTTACTTTTTGTAAGACATTTTTAGGCCATTTTTTTTATTTTAGATATGAAATGATCAGACAATCACGTCGACGTCGTCACGACACAAATCCGCTCTGCGCTATGAGGCATGAGAATAACATCTCATATGTGTCTCGTGTACTCAGTACTTTCGCTGGCTACGGTGCCCTTCAAACCGGGAGTTGATAGTGTTCAAAGACTACTGATTTGCGACAGAGTTAGGCACCAAGATAGTATTGTCCCAAATGTTCTCATATAAAACGAGACCTACTGGCTGGAAATTACTTTGTTGACGCCATCTTGAAATAAATTCCATAACATATTTAGCTTGGCTAGATAGTATGATGATGCAAATCGTACATCTTATTCGGCTTTACTAGATATAACATTATTATTAAGAATTGACTCTGAACTAATGTTAGGAACCTACGAGATTTATTATTGCATTCAAATTGATTCTCAATGACAGTCTGGTTTTATAACCAACACTAAACACCACTCAATATGTTGATTGTATGATATATCTTATTCAAATGTATAAAAGCGAGATTATTCATTGTGGAAAATTCAATATGAGTTTTCTAAGATGCAACTACGGAGAGATTTTACCTCACTACATGCCTAAATAACTTTAATTATAATATAGGCTGATATATGTATGAATTTCTAATTATAGTGTCGTTCAAGTTATATTGATGTATATAAGAAATTTATGAAGAGAAATAACATTTAGTAACTGCAATAATAAAATATTGATGTTGTTTTCATTCTGATGGTATTTCAATAAAAGTTAAAATTAAATAATGGCTCCCAACAGACATATAAAGAGTAACCCATATCAATAAAGCAACGTCGTAAATATTATTATTATAAATCACTCAGACTATAATGCAGTCATAATTCATCAATACAAATGCTAGATGTATGACAACTTTGTTCCTGTGGGTTACTTTGGTTACATCTTTATTCGGAATCTAGTTTTGCTAAACATTATGTGATAAATTTATTCATCAATTAATTCTATAACAATGTTTCCCTTTAAAATTAGCAGTTATTGAATGCAAAAACACATTTTAATACATACTATATACTTATATTGTATATGATATATGACATTTAACTATCTATGGATTACAGTGTTATATGATGATAAAACTTAGAATTTCTAATAACTTTCTAATAACTTTGCGTATACACTTACATAGGATTTCGATTGTGTTATCAATTGGAGGTGATGCAGTACGGTATGGCGCGCAATATAGAATTGACCACGTCGCAAGTGTCCGGCAGTTGGACAGCCGTACTATTGTCCAACTGGAACAGATTATACAAACATCGTTTTCAAATATCATGGAGGATGGTGGAATAAAAAAAATAATTAAAATTCAAATATCATAACTACAAAAACACTTTATCACCACATTTTTACATTTTTCTAACCCTCTAAGAAAATGAGAGGTGTTATAAGTTTTGATGTTTCTGTCTTCTGAACCGATTAAGCGATTTCTTAGGCTCCCTAATTTTTTGTTATAAAACTTAATGTGTTTGATAATTTTTTTTATGAAATACGCAGGCAGACGAGCAGTCAGGTCACCTCATGGGAAGTGGTCACCGACGCCCATGGACATTGGCAATACGAGTGGTAACCAACGCGCTGCCGACCGTGAGACATACCTCTATGTCCACGGTCGGCAGCTTTACTGGGTAAACGAGACTGCGTTTACCCAGTAAAGCTGCCGACGCTAGTAAATACGCTGGCTACGATGCCTTTCAAACCGGAACACAGCAGTGTTTTCACACTACTGCTTCGCGGCAGAAATAGGCACCGCGGTGGTGCCCACCCAGACGGTCTCCTGTAAAAAGGGGACCTACCACCGGTAAATTTGACCAAACCACTTAAAAGTTGTGGGCATGAAAGTGAGAAAGTTGGGAAGGTCATCGTATCAGTAGTTTTTTTTTTCAATTTGAATAAAATTTAGTTATTATTCAATCGTGAGTCTGTAAAATATCTGTAAGAGTATAAGATATAAATTAAAGTTAAACTGTATCTGGGAAGGGACTTTGTTCTAAAATTTTTAATGACTTAAATATAATAATAATAATAAATTCTCCAGTCGATTACGACTACGGCAGGCGATCTATATTAGAGATCAGGCAACTACGCAGGAGATATTATAGTGAACAAATGTATAATGAACAAATCTTTATACTCTCAAAGCCCGATGGGACGAATAACCGACACGACCGGAGAGAGTAAGGCACAGGACATACCCATCCCACGCATGGATCATCTTATTTTCAGGCAATTGGGTGATCGGCCCAAATTGCCTTAACCAACTAGGAAACAACAAAGTAAATTTGTTGAGTCCCCGCAGGATTCGAACCCACGACCTCCGGTTTCTAAAGCTATTACAGTTTGTATAATACTACGGTGTTAATATTAACAAATATGCAGTGAATTTGAATGATTAGTAATTTTTAATATTGGTAGTAATTGTAACAGAGTTTAAATACCTGTGGGATACTCGTGCACTATGCTGTAGTTGTGTTACCAGCCGCTTGCAGTTGCATTTGACGTTGCATCTGCTCCAACATCTCTTGCATGCGACGCAGTTCTGCCTCCTATCACGTTACAATGCACAACTATTATTACATACTTAGTTTGATTTTGATAAACACAGTCATATAAAATTATAATGTTAACAACAAAGAAACATATTCATTCAAAAAGTATATAGTCGGGATTCGAATATAAATTTAAAAAGTTGAATAACGCCGAATAAAGCTAAGATGATCACAATAAAATGTGTTAAATAATTAATTTTTTATTAAATTAATTCTTCAAATTAAATCAATTATTTCAGGTTACCTTTTCACGCAAAGCGCGTTCACGCTCAGAAGAATCTTCGTTGGAGCCGTTCAGTCCATTAGAATCGGCCTCGCTTAAGCCACTCTCAGTGGATCTGTTAGTTCAACACCGATTAGAAATAAACATCACTTATTGTAGTTTCTATCAATTAAAGTAGTTAATTTGGTTTCAATATATGTTTAAATATAAATAAGATGGTATGCATAACAAGGAATAATGTCTTAATCTCTTTATATGCTTCAGTACTTGGTAAAGACGTTTAAATGCCACTTCTTATTAGATAGCTATTTTTAGTAGCACACATCATCAGCCTGTGTCAGTCCACTGCTGGACATATGCCTTCGCTAATGCACGCCTCCTCCATTAGGGGGTGTCTGGACCGTATTCTACCATGCTGGTCCAATGCGGGTTGGTGGGTAAACCGACTTTTTATATGCCCATCCAATGCATGGATCATCTCACTTTTCAGACGATTGAGTGATCAGCCCAAATTGCCCCATCCAACTAGGAAACAACAATGTAAATTTGTTGAGTCCCTGCAGGATCTTCGCCCTCCGATTTCTAAAGCAGACGCTCTTATCATTAGTCTATGGAGGCAGTTTGGTAGCATAGTTACCATATATGTTCAGACTAATTTCATGGCGTCTTTACCGAGTACATTTCGTTACTACTTATGACTTAGTTAAATAAGAGATGGTATTACATAACCAAAGGCTAAACTCAATAGGCGGTCAAAGGGCCGGGACCGGCTCCGCGTGGAGATTACAAATGGCCGCGGTTCAACAAGAACGCGTTTGCTTCTGGCGCCATTAGTGAATGTATTTAGACTTAAAGGTTTAAATGTACTTGTAACGCTGAGAAGAAACACCTTAATAATCTAAATGTAGCGGCATTTTGAAAATAGGTTCATCGAAATGTAAATAGCATTTTACTGTGAATCAGTTTAGAAATAAAAACACAGTAACTTGCATATTAAGATTCGACTAAAATTTTGCTTTAATCGACTAGTGTTTTAAATAGCAGCTTTAAATATCTCACAAAATGCTCTTAAAACCTATATATAAATAGATTGATATATAAGTAGATTGTTGCGGATTTTCCATAGAAATCATTGACGAAATTTTCACTGGAGTAACAGATTTGATTTTATAAAAGTTTTGAAAAGGTTTAATTGAAAAAACTCATCACGCGTTACGAACTTATTTATCTATAGCGAATATATCTTTATCTAATATAAGTAAATATTAACTTACGTGTGCCGTTTAGGAACTTGCCCGTTGCGCGCCAATCTCTCCGAACGATAGTTCTCATAATGCACCTCCTGAGTTACTTCTTGAAGGTCTTGCATGTGGGTACTGTAGAAAAAAGTATAAATAAATAAAAATATACATTTTTACAACATGCGATATAAGTATATATATGGTCATGAAGAACATAAAATTTTATACATTTTTACAATATAAACTTTATGAATTAGAATTTGTGTCTTGTATGTTGATACCGCTGTCATCAAATATGGGATATATTAAAAAAAATGGTAACAAAGTATCAAAAGACGGCTGGAACAAAAGAGATGAATCATGCAGTCATAGCCCTATTTTTAATTAACGCAAATCTTAACACTGCTAAACAATATGTGGAATTTAAAGTGACACAAATGGCGCCCTTATAAGTCATACTGTCTGATCGCGTATTTTACAAGCCCGGTATAATTTATTTATTTATTAATTCTTTATGCCAAAACATTGTACAAAGGGGACTTAATGCCGATGGCATTGTCTACCAACCAACCTTTGGGTGGTAGAGAGATAACAAGAGTTGCACCAAAATAAGCAAAATGAAATATTTTAAAATGAGTTTTCCATAATGTGTAGTAATTTCCATAATGTGTAGCATAGCATTGCCACATTATTTAGATACTTACTAGTATATCTAAAATCTGAGATTGATGTAATCTGAGGTATAGATATACATGTAAGTACAGAGGTTTTCGTGTACACGTTGGAATATATGACAGAATTTATTCAAGAAACCACACCATATCTCGATAAATTATAGCCTACAATTGATTCTAACATAAATGTTATGTTATTGTAAAGTTTCATTGAAATACAAACACGCAGCTTTTTCGTCAAACAGTATCACACACTTTCTTACAAAATTGGCGAAATTAAACGCTGGTACTTACATCAGCATAGTGCGCAGTTTAATGAAGTCACAATGCTCAGGGTTCTCCACTTCCACCACACCCCAAGGGTACAGCCTTCCCCGTACCCTGCGTCCGCGCACCTCCAACTGCTGACCGGCGCCGCAGACTGCGAAGGGCACTGCTTCTTTTAGCTGACGAACCTGTGTAAGGTCACCAGAATAATTAATAAAAATAATTTCAGGGCGATAGCCCAACATTTAGCACCAAACTAAGCAATACTTAAACTGCACGACTGATAAATACGTACATACTTATGTTTAAACATTGTAACAATCAGTCTACGGCGGCCGATCTAAATAAGAGAGTGTACGCTTAAACACAGGTGCACTCTTTTTCCTTCACACCCATAGTCCGATGGGACGAATAGCCGACACGACCGAAGAGATATCAGGCGCAAGACCAATTGACATGCCCCCATCCGACGCATGGATCATTACTTTCTAGAAAATTGTGTGATCAGCTTGCCCATACCAACTACACGTTACCATTGTACATATGTAATGGACACAAACACCCAAACATGAGAATAACACTATGTTCCTCACAATTTGATGCGATGGAAATCGAATTCACAACCACTGGCACAAAAGTCAGGGTGAACAACCACTGAACGAGGCAACTTGTCGTTATCAAAAAGTAACATAATTACAGTGGTTAATCGCTGTAATTAATGTGTCTCGTTCGCTAGTATACAAATATACAAAGAGTGTTTTATATTTTTGAATCAAAAGTCATCTAGGTATATCAAGACGATCGATTATTAATGCTTGTCAAAAATAACTAACTACTATTACGACATTTAGAAATAAAAAAAATATTATTTTTTTAAGAAATAAATTAAAAAGTAGCACATCCGGTTCTGAAGCAACCGATACATTAAATTAGTGACGGTTTTCGCCGCAGAACAGAAGTCTGAGTACAGCTGTGTCTAGTATAGAGGGCAAACAATAACCTTAGATATTTATATAGGTATAAATCCTAATCTTAATCCTAAATCTTATTAGGTATACATCCAAAATGTCGACGACCACTTCCGTGGCTCAACAAAGGCTGTGGCTAGTTGGAATAGATGACTAATCACGTGTATCGTTAAAGAATTTTTTGTGTATTTTCTTACTTGCTCCTTATAGTCCTCATCCTCGTCACTGTCGCAGTCGGGAAGGGGATAAATCTTGATACCCTCCCTTTCTATCTCTTCCATTACCTGAAATGAGATCATAACATGAAAATCAAATTGTGGTATATTACAGAAATTTATTACTAAAAACAAAAATAAAAGTGTGTAATGGGCAGATTGAGGCATTAACACTGGACTGGCCAAATGAATTGTCATTAAAAATGTATTATAAATCAAACAATTTTTTTGCTTCATATTGTCAGCTTCCAAAATTTACTTTACATTAATGAAAAAAAGCAGGCTTTGCTAACAATATTATCCATGACACACAATGACGTTATAACAGTTTTTATAGTTTGAACGTTGCTCCAGAACATTGACAATTACAGTTAATCATTTATATGCTTTTACTTTTATCATCATCATCAGCCTTTGTCAATGCACTGCTGGACATAGGCCTCCCGTAATGCATTAGGGCGTTTTTGAACCGTATCCCACGATGCTGGTCCAATGTGGGCTGGTCGATGGATCAAGTTTTACATGCCCATCCGACGCATGGACCATCTTACTTTTCAGACAATTGGATGATTGGCCCAAGTTGCCCTAACCAACTAGGAAACAACAATCGAAATTTGTTGAATCCCATGACTTCCGGTTTCTAAAGAACACGCCTCTACCTCTAGGCTACGGAGGCAGGCTTTAGTACAAGAATATCTATGTACATTTTGCAAAAGTGTATTGTGAAAGCAGTCGATTTCTCTACGAAAAAACTGCACCACTAGTATAACGGAAACAGCACTTACTCTCGATTTGAGCCTCTGCACTTCCTTTTTGGTCAAACAATCTGCTTTCGCGATAACCGGCACGATGTTCACTTTATTGTGGAGTTGCTTCATAAACTCGATATCCAACGGTTTCAGCCTGGAATCAATTTTAACCTGTTTTATTTAACAGAAACAATATCGCTCAGAAGGCCTCAACTTTATAAAAAGATCAAAATAATGTCTTATGAAGTAGTCCGTCTGAAAAAGATCTACAATAATGTGCGTATAAAATTTATATACAGCTCATCAATTTATATACAGCTTATTAAAATGAACATATTAGAAGGTTTAAGTAAATTACATTTACGAGCTAAAACGGGGATTATGTAGCCGTGGATATCAAGACACTATTTGCTTTAAAGGCAATTAAATTAGCTAGGAGAAAAAAAACAGTTGAACAATAAAAGTTATAAAATAACCTTTTGACGTGATTAGCAATAACTTTTAGTTTATGTAGTTAGCTGTAAAATATTTTTTGATCATCACCTCACACATCATCAGCCTTTGTTAGTCCACAGCTGGACATAGGCCTCCCCAAATACACCCCTATCCATTAGGTGGTTTGGACCATATCCCACCACGCTGGTCCAATGCGGGTTGGCGGGTGGACCGACTTTTTAACATGCCCATCCGACGCATGGATCATCTTACTTTTCAGACAATTGGGTGATCGGCCCAAATTGCCCCAACCAACTAGGAAACAACAATGAAAATTTGTTGCGTCTCCGCAGAATTCGAACCCACGACCTCCGGTTTCTAAAGCACACGCCCATACCACTAGGCTACGGAGGCGGTTTTGATCATACATAGTTAAATTTATTCAATTGATTATCTCTTCGATTAGAAACTAATCTGATCATCCAATACATTCAAGGCGTAATTAGTTCTTTGTGCGTGTTGTTACCCATACTTTCATTTTTGATGCATGACTTCACGAGGCAGTTGTCTTAGCATTCATAGTAGATATAGTTATGTATAGCATAAGAGCATGTTCTCTTGTTTCCTAGCTACTTGTAAAATTATAAAAGTAACTCTTTTTAATAATTTTCTGCTATAGAAGTACCAACGCAGTGTAAGGCACTTCGGCATCGTACCAAGAATAAGTACTTCGAAAAATAGTTGAATAATTTCTGACAAAGTGTGGTGCTGAATTTGCAGTACAATATGTATATAAAAGCATACCGCGTGAAAGAAACCTGAGCTGACGATGTCACATTAAAAGATGAAGAAAAAACCGTATAATTTTTTTTTTATAAATAATCTTCGCAATAAATATTTTTCCGATCAAAGAAATATTTTTTAAAAGTTGATCGTATTGATTTTTTCTGAATGTTAAAACTAAACAAATGTTTGCAAGTACAAGTACTTATTAACTTTCTTGAGTCAGTTCAATGCACCGTCTGAAGTTGTCAATATATTTTACGCAACGCAACAAGTGAGCGGAAAACGGCCAACCATATTGGGGTCCTCAATGAGTGATGATTTATCCGTTCATATATTTATGATTCACACAACCAAAACATGTGCGTTTAATTAATTTAAATTACTCAATCAATAACAATTTACCTGTAGCAGTATAAAACTATTATAAAACGTTAAAAAGTTTATGTGTATAGATGACATTAACAACAATTAATTTATAGTATATTAATTAGATTAGAGCCTTTTGCGACTTAGGTCACGATTCTATCACGTGACTGAAATTTATTAAATTCAACACGTGATGTTTAATAAATTTGGTAAGTCACGTAAAAGCATAGCCCGAATTCAAATACGACCTTTATACGTGAGCAGGCACTAAAAGCAAGCTGACGCTCACTGCAGCACTAAACTAAACGACCGGACGAAATCAGGGTAGGGCAAAATGAAAATTTATAGGTTGGTTTCTGTGTTAGTAAACTATTGTATGCGATGTAGTGAGAAATTATTTTCCTGCGGGAAAATTTGGATCTTTATCGAAAAACGATGACACCAGAAGTCATGAATGAATGACATTTTCAAATCCATGAGCATGTAAGAAGTCGGTCTAACCGCTAACCCATTGGTCCAGGGTGGTTGGATACGATCCAAAAACACCTTAACGGGGAAGGCGTACGTTAGGGGAGGCTCATGTCCAGCAGTGGACTATCACAGGCTGATGATGTGTTTTCATATCTATTAATATGAAACTTTATTGTTTATTGTTAAATGCCAAAATGGCATTATTTGCCATTATAATACAGAGATGAATAGATACTGAAAATATATGAAAAAACACGATATATACGACTTTCCCCAAAAAATACAAAGAAAAATCTTTTCCCTCTTTACAGTCCAGTGTTATTTAGTTCATTTATTAATTATTTTTGCACAATTTAATTTACACGATTAATTACGATAAATTACGACGGCGCTACATACCTACACTATAGATATTATTTTACAGCGATTGGCTATACGGAAGATTGCAATATTTCTGCCATTAAAGGATATTAAGTGACAACAAATTCTTAAATTTTATGTTGATTTATATAAAATTGTTGTTCTATAGTATCATTATTCAAATTTGATACTAGAGAAATAAGCAGAAGACAGCCATCATCACAGAAAATCGAGCATCAGCAGTACAGCGTTAAAAAAAGTCGATTCACCCATGCGCACTCCTTGACTTTATAAGTACGTTACCTAATACATTTTAATGCGTGTTTTTACTGACTGCCTCCGTAGCCTGGTGGTAAAGGCGTGTGCTTAAAAACCAGAGGTCGTGGGTTCGAACCCTGCGGGGACTCACAAATTTTCATTGTTGTTTCCGAGTTGGTTAGGGCAATTTAGGCCGATCACTTAATTGTCTATAAAGTAAGATAATCCATGTCGGATGGGCATGTAAAAAGTCGGTCCAGCCACTAACTCGTGTTGGACCAGCGTGTTGGGATACGGTCCGAAAACCCCCTAATGTAGCATGCGTGCATCAGGGGAAGTCTTTGTCCAGCAGTGGACTGACTAAAACAGGTGATTATGTGTGATGTGCGTTTTTTTATACAAATAATAGAATAAAATACGCCAATAAAGGCTTGGAACTCACGTTTAGATTATTTTATAACAAAGCATCTTGTCAAACTTTATACGAGACTAAACTTTTGATACTCTTAAAAGCAGTACCATTCCTTCGGTCGCTACACAAAACAAAAAAAAATCCTCGTGTAGTAATTTCCTATGGCACAATACCAATTAAAAAGCGTATCGTTTTTAGCCATTTGAGTTTTTCATTAAACTTAGTTAATATATTTTTAAAGGTCTTATTTGGCCCTTAAATCAAAGTCAAAGCCAATCTCTAGTACATTCTAAAAGCATTACACTCTCTTATTGATCGTCAATTAATCTACCACCGGTTCGGAAATGGACGCCTCTGATTTGAGAACTGGCGTAAGAAACTGAGAATAATAGACCTTTACTCCACAATGAACATTCGAGTATTCCATACAACTTCATATAGATAACGCGTCACTTACCCGTGTCCGAACGGCGATATGAAATAGAAGCAGCAATGGATGCGGTTGTCGACGATGTTACGCCTATTCAGGCCGCTCTCGTCGCGAAGGAAACGCTCAAATTGCTCGTCGATGTATTGTATTATAGACTGCAACAAGTGACAAAAGAGTGTATTAAGCAAAATTGTTATTCACACGTAAAGCATTGACAGTTTATTGATAGAGTATTGCGTTAAAAATAACTACAACAAAATTAACATTACCAATAAGTAAAGACAACAAAACTCCTATCCTTCGTTTGTAATTAAAAAAAAAAGCAATATAATGCCAAATTAATATAAAGAGTATCATGGATTTTAATTTTGCTTATTATTAACGATGAAAAAGAAACCACAACTATAACCTTAGAATTATATAAAATAACATATATACATAATAGCACCTAAAAAAAACAAAATTGTCAAAACAAATGCCTTAGCGGTATACATTTTATTTTACGATAATTACTGAAACCATATAAAAATGTATATAAAAAAACCGAAAAACAAGCATCGAGAAAAAAAAAATATTATTAAAAATGCAAAATTTTTGATGCGTGCTCTTATTTAACGATAATTTTTCAACGCACGACTTTTTACCAACGATCTAAATGGGGATGGGGATGACTGGTAGAAAATAACATAGATGAAGCCCGCGCTCAAGGACGACTAACACTGGGTTCTACGCTAAATCATTACGAAACTGACATTGGATTTTGTTGTTATACCAGCAAAGACTCTAATATAAATACGACAGCAAGGTGAATTAAAATAACCGTAAGGATTCCTTACGAGTTTATCGATAGGTCGTGCGTGCGAACACGAAAGGTCATTTGAACTTACAACAGGCAAAATTTGAACAAAAATATAACAATGTATAACTAACAAATTTTTAGGGAAATCATTTAATCAAAATGTTGTCTATGACACATTTTATCTACATAGAATGATGAGTTTTTTCAATGAAATAACCTTAATGCAAATTTAGACAACAACTACTTCCGATTGGAAGGGTTCCCCTCAAATCGGAAGTAGAATTATTATGTGTAATGCAGTGTATTCACAGTAATACTTCGCGACAATTCCACTGCAAGTAGTGAAGATATTTCTTAATAACAGTAATGTTTTTTAACATTGGTATTTGCCTGTTTACAGTTGAAACAGGCCCAGTAGGTATATAATAAGTACCATTGACTAAAGGTGTATACAATACAATACGCAAACTTTTAGCAAATATTTGATAAACTCACACGGAAGCAGTCAGTGTTATCAATGGCATCGCCGTAGCCCGGAGTGTCGACAACAGTCAATCGCAGCTTGACTCCCCTCTCTTCGATCTCGACAGTTGACGCGTCCAACTTGACTGTTTGGTTTGTCTTCTCTGAAACAAAATCATTTGTTATAACCAAGCTGAATAATACGAGGAATCTATCAAACAATGGCTAGTGTTAAACTCTTTAAAATTCAAATCATGACACTACAACTTATCCATACAATATTGCATGGTTAGTCACTGTAGCAGAGTTGCAACAATGAAATTGCTGTGTTTTTTAAAGTTAACAGCCCAAGTGCATTAAACAGTTTCAATTGATATGAATTGTATGAATATAATAACAGCTCATGTTAACCAAAATTATCCTGGTTCTACATATGACATTTATTGAATATTTAAGTAGCATTGAACTTACCAGTTGCATCAGGAATCACTCTTTCAGGATAAAGGTCTGTCAAGAACAAAGAATTGACAAGTGTTGATTTTCCGAGTCCACTCTCACCGACTACCATAAGCGTAAATTCAAAACCCTTCTTCACAGACTTGCGATGAACTTGGTTGGGCAGATTGGCAAAACCCACATATCCTGGTGTTTCTAAATTTGAAAACTGAAAATAGATACTTTCTTAGAAGAAAATTAACTACAAAAATTACATGTATGCCAGAGTACTCACTACTTTAAAAATATCAGTAAAATTATTTCAATTGTGATAATTTTTTACATAAAATAAAGGCTCCGTTTAAGTACAATTAATACTATACACATTTTTTTAATGTTTCTCAATAACTCCATTTACTTTTACCTGCATTTAAAAAAGTAGAAAATTGTTAATTTAAATTAAACAAATCAATTCAGTTAGTACACATATTATTAATACTAACAAAACAACTATTTACCATTCATTAAAACCATACTAAAGCTCTTATCATTTCATAAATGACAAGTAAACTTCTAATGACCATAAAAGCACAAGTGACTCACATATGTTCAAAGATACAACTAATTATAGACTTGAGATAAGTGTAACTCAGGGGTGTAAATAAGATGCTGCTTTTTTTCAACAACATCAACATTAAGCTAACATTTATGTCAATAAGTACGATTCTAAGTTACCTACATACGTATAATAAATATTCAGGCGGCATTCGTAAACATTGACATACATCCGGCGTTAACTGTAACGAGACCCAATTTTCAATCACGAACGCAATAACAACTTAATGCAAACATCGAAATACTTTGGTTCACGAAATTAGGATAAGCCGTATTTTTATAAATAAATCATCGATTTGTTGCATTTGTGTTTCCTTATGTGTCCACCCCGATGTGGGTACATAACAGCGTTTTATAGTGTATCCTTAATAAAATATATCACAGTACTCACATTCTTTGCCGTTTCACTTGCCATCTTGTTAATCACCTTCTTTGAATTATTTACTTTGGCAAAACTTTGTTAAATTTAACTGTCTCTTTGAATTCGTTTCTTTTTAACTAATTTCAACAACTACCAACTGATACTATTCTGCACAATTACTCATTCTCTCTGAGATTACAAGGATCACTGACAGAACAAAACAGAACACACTTGTTTTCTCGCTCTGTCCATGTAATATAAACCAGTGTTGTCTCTTTAAATAGCTGTGTAAAGATTATTTTTAAAGTTCTTTGATTATTTTTTTTATGAATTTAATAATTTACTAATTATACATTGTAAAACAAGTTTGTTTGAGTTAGTTTATTGTAAAAAAAATATTTTTGATAATTTATTGATTACGATATTTTAATCACATTTTATTAGAATTTAAATTCTATGTTACCCGAAAATTATTTGTGAAATAAGGTTTCTGGTTTTGGTCAACAAAGAGTTGGCTGTTGAAATTTATTTCCCTACGAAGTTTCCCCAGAAGCGCATGAATCGATTGAAATTTAATTGCTTAAATTTTAGTTCAAATATATTTGAAGTTATTTTAATTCAATGTTTATTTTGAAATATTTATTAGCGTTACACCTAATATTTATTATAGCGTAAAATATAAAATGTACCGATTTTTTCCATGAACATCACTATTTTAATTAATACTTGACGGAGCTTCGATTTTTCTAAATAGATTTGATAGTTGTAAATGTCATATCTGATTTTTGGAATTTAATACCACGGAGTTCTTAATTCTAACAAATATTGTGAATATCTTCAAATAGTGAAAAAGTTGTCATCTAAGACAACTGCTGTGATGGCTACTTCTAGTGATACATCTGATCAGAATGTAAAATCAAGGCGACCCGCTGGTAATATAACTTTATGACACATCTGATCTATCTCCTTTTTATTGATTGCTGTAATGAGTCCAATATCGTTTCAGAATCTGCATTTAAACAGCAAAGATTGCCTGCATGGCAGCCGATATTAACTGCAGGAACGGTTTTACCAACATTTTTTGTGATTGGCATAGCATTTATTCCTGTAGGAATTGGCTTACTCTACTTTTCAGATGAGGTAACTTTTATAAATAAATTTTGTTTACGTTATATGCTAATCTTGACATTATATTTAGATCATATTTTGTTTATTAAGGCAATAACATTAGAAGCCTTTGAAAAGTTGATATTTCAATATAGATATTAAAGCACACCAAACTATATAAGTACTATGACTTTATCATTAGTGAAACATTTCTAGTATCAAATGGTAATAATTTATCATAGCAATCATGAGATATTACATTACATATTTATAGAATTTTTGTACAATATTCTACAATGTTTTGATTTTATCATGTTTAAATTCTTTATCTTACTCATTTCTCAGAAACAATAAGTTTTGTTGATTTACATGAATGCTTGCTAAACAAGTTATTAATTGAAAAATTATGTTAATTACCTACCTTTTAATGTCATGTTTATTAATGTACTAATGTTACAATTTATTATTGAAATAAGCAACTTTCATTGTGCATCTAACAATTAAATAATAAATGTTGATTGAGTTTAGTGATATTAAAATATAAAAGATGTTGTCAAATATTACTTATTATTATTCGTTTATAATGTATAAATGATAAATGATAGCATAAATGATGTTTGTATTTTTTTAATAGTTAATGTGATTTAATTTTTGTAAATGTAGGTCAAGGAACATGTGATTGACTACACATATTGCATGAAGGAGGATGAGAATATAACCTGCGCTCAGTATATCAAACAAAATTACATGGAGCCTTGTACTTGTCAAATTTATTTCAACTTGACAGAAGATTTCAAAGGAGATGTATACTTTTATTATGGTCTGAGCAATTACTATCAAAATCACAGGAGATATGTGAAATCCAGGTGCGGCTTTCCTTAAAATTACAGTTTCTTAGTTGGTTTCTAGATTGGGCTAATATATGAAATTTGACCTTGAACAACACAACTGTTTTCACTTAAATTTTGTTTTAAATCCTTCCTTTTTTTGTACATAAATGTCCTTTGCAGGGAGGTTTTTTATTTATTATATGGTATTCTTTCATCACTTTTGTAAACTGCAAATTTACATTTAAACTTTTTTTATTCTGTTTAATGCATCTTTAGAGTAAATTTTGTAAATACTTGATTGTTAATAAAAATCTACTTTATACAAATTAACATTTGCATAAACTCGTCTTAAAAGTTTAATAAAATGTTACACTTCAATCATAATATTTGTAATTTCTCACTGTGTTGTTTTTTTTTCCATAGAAAAAGATTATTCCATAGGTAATAATGTGTTATGTGAAAGTAAAAATTATTAGTCTTAGATAATTATTTTGCAAAATATATTATATTCCTGTGCCTAATAAGATCTAGAATTTATCTATATACAAAAACCACCTTCAAGGTTGCTTCTCCTTCAGATATTATTATGGTTATTAAGCCTAACTGCAGAAATTAATAGAGAATTGCATAGCTCTTTACCATTTGGAGTTTGACATTAGACTTTTTTTTAGATAGTCCTGTTTTATTTTGCAATTGCCTTTTAAAATGTGGGTAAAATTTACCTT
Organism: Lamproptera curius; assembly: GCA_029286875.1. Taxonomy (NCBI): domain Eukaryota; kingdom Metazoa; phylum Arthropoda; class Insecta; order Lepidoptera; family Papilionidae; genus Lamproptera; species Lamproptera curius. The sequence continues at coordinate 309,052 of JAGSMT010000193.1, read as the reverse complement.
TTTTATGTCCACAGGGATGATAGCCAACTGCTTGGACGCCTATCCTTGACTCCATCTTCTGATTGTGAGCCATTTGCTTATGCAGAGGAGGATGGAAAGTTGAAACCGGTTGCACCATGTGGTGCGATCGCCAACTCTTTGTTTAACGGTGAGACTATTGTCAATATGAATTATCATTTAGGGCCACCATGTGATGACACCAAAAAGGAAGTTTTTTTATTGGTAAAAGGGTTACTTAGTTATTGACATTTGGCTGCAGCTCACAAATAAAAAGACTAAGTATTAACTCAATTTTAATTGTTTGTTTACAATGCTTTCAAATCATTCTTATTTTGCTGTTTATGTTTGTGATGGCAGACATATATTTACCATGTAATTGAACCGCCTCCATGGTCTAGCGGTATTGGCTTGTGCTTTATAAATTGTAGGTTGTGGGTTCAAATCCCATGGGGTAAAACAGCTTTGTGCTCTCATTGTTTTCTGGTTGATGAGAACAATTTAAGCTGATCACCCAGTTGTCTGAAAACTTAGATGATCCATGCGTCAGATGGCCTGTAGTGGACTAACACAGACTAATCATACTGTAATTTGTGACTTAAGAGACCCAACAGTTCTGCAGTGTGTGACCTCACTTAAATCACCTGAACCATTACATCACATTTGATTGACCGTTAATAAAGAACACCAATTTCTACTAAGGATAATCTATGAGGCTATTGAAATAAGAAACATCCAAATTTGAATAGAGAAAATGGTTGGACTTCGCCATCTGCTTGGGACCCCATAAACATAATATCATTGCCAGCTGTAATGACAAAATAAGTTCATTCTGTGTAGGTCGGACTACAAACTTTAAACTGCTAACAAATTTTTAATACAATTAAGATCTGGCAATCCTGCTTTAGCAAGATGCATGACATCTCAGTCTATCCCGTGGCCACTGGAAAGTTCGAAACGTCGGAAAATAAAAAATGTAAAATAATCGCGGTAAAAACTCCATTTATTCAACATTCGCGCAAACCGAATAATTAATTATGATGAGTTATCATCACAATCATCGTAAATCGTTGACTAAGTAACAATATTACTACTTCGTTCTAGATTTAATTTTTTACTACTCCATTTTTTATTGTTTATTATTATTAACCAATACGTGTATTTTGCAGATTCCTTGACTGTGCACTCTCAGGACCTTAATATCAACGTGCCTGTGTTAAGAACTGGTATTGCATGGACTTCGGACAAAGACATCAAGTTCCGCAATCCACCTGGTGATCTTAAGACAGGTTCATGTAACATAATTTATATTAATTCTAATTATACTCATAATTGTTTAATTGATACTTATGTTTCGTTTGATGCTTTTTTCCTGAGAATCTGAGAGAATTCAGGCAAATGCATCAGTTTATAAAATTATGAAACATCAGGTTCAATTTAATACACAAATTTTCCATAATTTATGTTAGTTTGCATTGTTTATATAAATTTGGAAACGTACAGGTCATTTAAGTACATCAGAAATCTTTCCATAATTTTGATATTTAATACCCTTCATTTATTTAAAAGGTCTACCGGTGTATTTTTTATCAATTATTATTTGTTTTACATTCATAACTTTGATAACTCTGATAACTGCTCGTAGCCTATGTATGGACGTTCTTAATCGGGTCTGGGTTCGAATCTGCAGGACTCAACAATTTCATTGTTGTTTCCAGTTGGTTAAGCAATGGGCCGATCCCCATTTGTCTGAAAGTGATATCCATGCGTCGGATGGCATAAAGTCGGTCACCACCAACCGCATTGACAAGTGGTATGTATGTCCAGCAGTGGACTATCAAAGGCTGATGATGATGACATTCATAACTTTGATTACTGTCGCGATAAATAATGACGTTTAATGTTTCAGCGTTTGCAAATTTCACGAAACCAGTCAACTGGCGCGTCCCTGTGTGGCAATTGGATCTCAACAACACAGAGAACAATGGTTTTCAGGTACCAACATTTTTTCTATATATAATAATTCTCCAAGTCGATTACATCTACGGTGACCGATCTATATTAGAGATCCGCCAACTGCGCAGGAAATTTATTATAGTACACAAATGTACACCGTAACACAGGAGCACTATTGCTTTATACTTAAAGTCTGATGGGACGAATAAACGATACGACCGGAGGGAGATTAGGCTTTTTACATGCCTCTCCGACGCATCGATCGTCTTACTTTACAGGCAATCGGGTGATCCGCCCGCATTTCCCTGACCAAATAGGAAACAACATTGAAAAGTAGTTGAGTCCCCGCGGAATTCGAACCCACGCCCTTCAGTTATAATGCAAGGGCCAAAACTGCTAGGCCACGGAGGCGGTCGGAGGAGAAAATATTTAGGATATATAAACTGGTTCGAATCCCGCGGGGAAACAACTTTGTGTTACCCTTCCTGGTCGGTTAAGACTATTTGGGTCGATCACCCAATTGAAAAGTCGGTCCACTCACCGACCAGCATTGGACCAGCGTACTGGGATACGGTTCAAAAACCCCCTAATGGAGGAGGCGTGCATTTGGGGAGGCCTATGTCCAGCAGTGGACTAACACAGGCCGATTATGAAATATTTTCTAGATATTGATCTATAATAAGGCTTTGCTTTAATTGATCTGAGATATTGATATATAATCAGCCTGATGTTTAATTAAATACTTGAGACAATTTTGTAAGTCAAAATATAAACATCAAAGGAGCTAAATCGTGGTTCTTTACATTTGTTAAGAGTAAAATGTATAACTTACCAATCGTACGATGATTTACCCTGCCTCATGTGAAATGCAACGTAAAACGCCTCGATTGCTCGGTAATTACACCTTATACGGTGCCCTTCAAATCTGAACACAGAATTGTTCTTCGAAGTAGTGCTTTGCGTTAGATCTGTTGTAATAAAAAAAAATATGTAAATAAAGCAACCCACGTTAACGAAGTGGTGGCGTAGTTATTGATAATCGCCGTACATTATTTAGATTTTTTTCCTTGTCGCAGAACGAAGACCTAATAGTGTGGATGAGGACCGCCGCCCTGCCCACCTTCCGGAAGCTCTATCGCAGAGTGGACCATTCGCAGTATGGATTCAGCACGGGACTGGTCAAGGGGCCGTACCTGCTGCGTGTCGATTACAGTGAGTGGATTTGATACGGGGAATATCTTTTTGCACTACAAGGCTGTACTTACCAGAGCCAAAGGAAGCACAGGATCGATGTTGACTATGTAACCATAGCAACGGAGTAGGGTGACGTACGTCACGTTAATGGCTTTGTAATTAGTGTAATGTCGCTTAGTGTTTGACAACTTGGTGTCAATTCTTTGATGAGGACGCTAGAAGAATGATGCCGCTTCGTTGCCATAGGGTACAATGTTTAAACAATTCCAAGTCTTAATTTGATTCTGATATATCCTATTAATGGGATTTAGCGTGAAGCGTTTTCCTTGCCGGAGTGCTGCTATACGTCAAATAATTTGTTCTCAAGACGGGTTTCATAATAATAATATCGACAATGTACGCAATTTTTTTTATTATATGAAATTTAGCGTATGAGGCCACAAGTCTACTCGCCATCCTGAGACACAGGATGTTACGTCTAGTTTTGCTAGTAAATACGTTGGCCACGATGCCCTTCCAGCGGGGGGAACATAGTAGTTTTTCACACTACTGCTTTGCGAGAGATATAGGCACCGTTGTGGTTCTGCTCTTGATAGCCTCCTCTGAAAAACGGGACCAACCACCTCTAAAAATTTAGTTACGGAGATGATAACAATGCAATCCATGACAACGTACATTGTACATTGCGATATCTTACATTTTGTGTGTGTATTAGCAGTTTTGTTTGATGTCGATTAACCGTCAGAATTAATGTTTTATGTAGTTCCTTGTCTTAAAAATCGCGTAATCGTGTAAACAGTTAAAATGTTAATATTTTTATTGTTATATATTATTATTGTTCAAACATAGCATTTAAACTGCAATAATTTTGCAATATTTTTACGTATTATCTTCGATACTCCACATAATAATAAACTATACTACGATTACACATAGATCTTTTTTAGTATTCCTTCGCTTTTATATAATATACATTTATAAGATAATATGGTGTCCACAGATTACCCCGTGACCGACTTCGACGGCACCAAATCGTTCGTAATATCGACCACTTCACTGCTAGGCGGCAAGAATCCCTTCCTTGGCGTTGCATATATCGTGGTCGGGACCCTTTGCTTGTTGCTTGGTATCGTTCTGTTGGTGATACATGTGAGATGCTCTAGAAGGTTGGTCCATTGCGTATATATATACATTTAAATAGAAATTTCAATAGTGTTTTGTAGACTTAGTGCTTCACAAAACCGCTTACCAGCCCACTTATGGTACGTATCGCTTATACAGTGGTTGTGCTGGCTACAGTGTTGTTAAAACCAAACCATGGTAGTGTTCTGTCGCCTACTGTGTTATATTTCTATAGGGACAGTAAGTGAAAGCGATTAGGGAACACATTGAAAAGAATTATTTAAAAAAAGTTAAATGTCAAAGTTTGACATTATCATCAGCTTGTGTTAGTCCACTGCTGGACATAGTCTTCACCTAATAAGTTCATTAGAAAAAGAAGACAAAACTCCCTTAAAGCGCCGGCCTTTCATTAGGGATTTTTGGACCGTATCCAAGCACTCCGGTCCAATGCGGGTTGGTGGGTGGACCGACTATTTACATTTTACATTACTTTTCAGACAATTTGGGTGTTCTAACCAACGATAAAACAACGATAACACAGTTGTTTCCCCGCGAGATTCGAACCCACGACCTCGGTTTACAAAGCAACGGCCAATATCGCTAGACCGCGGAGGCGGTCTATGTTCATTATTTTTTTTTCTATTATATAATTTTAAGTTATTTTGCAAAACAATCTGGTTAAGAATTGAATATTTGGGCAATAACCTTTTCGATTGCAAATAGATTCCCCCCACCCATCGCACATTATATTGTGGACGAACAAACCACCTCACGCAATGTTACTATGTAAGTTTTTTATAATGCTGAGTAGAAGAGGTTACAACTTTAAAGTTATTAATGTACTATAATACATAAAAATGTTATTTAATTTTGGATTATATCGTCAGTTTTGTTTAATTAGTTTTGTTTTTATTTCTTTTTTTGGTATTTAGTATTTTTTTTAATTTAATTACGGTCATTCTTTTAATTGACGTACACATTATTAGATATTACATAGACAATGGTAGTTCTCTTTCAATTAACACCTTATTTGTATTTTTTATTTTTTAAAGCCACATTTATTTTACTGTAATAATAAAGAATTAATATGATAAATATATTAATGGACTGTTTTATCGCGTTTAACTATTTCAAATTTCTAGCATCTATTGTCACTTTTAATTCCGTCCCATTGCAATAAAAAAAATATTTATATAGCTTAATGACGCAATAGTTATTGTTATATAATCATTAAATTATTTATAACTCGCGACCCGCCCTGGCTCTGCACGGGTGCAATACTGATATCTGTAAAATCTGTGGAAAAATATATTAATTTAACAGCGTTCCTCTGCCTTATTATGCATGAACTATACATATTAATCTACCACTTTGATCACTCTATCTATTAAAAGAACCGCATCAAATTCCGTTGCGTAGTTTTAAAGATTTTGGGATATCGGAACAAAGAAAGCGACTTTGTTTTATACCATGTAGTGATGTACAGAAAGATGAATAAATAGTTATATCTATTATCTATCCATTAGAAAGGTTCAATTAATCACAACATCATCAGCCATGTTTTGTCCACTGCTGGACATGGCTCCCTAACACCTATCCATTAGGGTTTGGACCATGTTCCACCTCGCTGGTCCAATGCGGGTTGGTGGGTGGAACTCGACTTCAACATCCGACGCTGGATCATCTTACTTCTGAAATTGGGTGATCGCCCTGTCTAACCACAGGAAACAAAATGTTAAAAATTTTGTCACAGATTCGAACCAGACCTCCGGTTTCTAAAGCACACGCCCATTACCACTAGGTATGCTTAGACAGTTTCAATTGTATTGTGCAGAAGGTTCAATTTAGATGTTAATATAAGTGTAAGAATTTATAATGACACTAAATGATTTATTTATTCTTCGCAACAGAGATGATAAATTTAACTCGAACTCTATATTGTCAGTAGGAGAGCTGAAACTTAAAACGATCAATGCGTTTTCCTGTCAAAGGAGAAAAACTGTTTTATTTGAAATTCTTATCACATCGACACTTGCTCTTAAACGTTTCTACTATAAATATATAATGATTTGCTTTAACTGAGAATTGTTGAAACAGTTGCGGAAAAATATTTTTAACTTTATCCTGAAGAAGTTTTGAACAAAAGGACTTTTTATTGATATTGTTTTATCGAGTATATTTAACATTTTGAAGAGACAACGTCTTATATATTGGTTCAAGATAAGGCGCTTACGTCACAGCGCCGCTCACTGAGGCACGCGTCTCTCTTACTCGTGCGCAGTTGGGCTGCTTACACACTACTACTATAAGACGTTGTCAATCTCGCCCGTATACCGATTTTACAGGCAGACATTTCTAACGCTTTCCAGCGGCCTTGGTCACGGGGCAGGCTAAAGATGTAAAATAAACGCGATAAAATACGAAAAAAGTCCTTTTCATTCAATAACGTGTATTATTCATAAACTATTTAGATGGAATCCGCCGATACAAACAAATTGCATGAATGGAACACGATGTAGCAACATGGAAATGTGAATTTACCCTAAAAGTATCTGATCAATCAAAACAAAACCTAAATCATTCACATCGTTCTTCTGTCATTCATCATTCATCAATCCTTGATTACTATTGTGTTAAGAAAATGTATTCATAAACTCTCATATGACTTTTTGTGTTTATGTAATTACTATAAATAATTTAACGAAGGCGCTTCACGCATTCCATCGCGTTTGGTAAGTTTAAACTGAAGTGAAATGAAACCCATCAAATGTTCCATTTAACAAAAACTTATAATAATTTTTCATTATATCCTAATCGTTAGCATTTATGTTAGTTTGTTCGTAAAATTCTAAATGTACTTAAACGCTTCGTGTTTTGGCTATTGTAGTGCACAAGATCGTTGGATTTTCACACTAAAGCAAAAAGATGAGACAATTTAAAAGTCAACCAAATAGGACTTCGTATTGGTAATTCGTGATTTTTCATTTCGTATATTTTGTAACAGAATTTCTATTACTTATTGGTTTAAAAGTTTTATTCGTGACCAACGACTTTAGATATATATTTTTTCATGTCAATATAGTACTTATTAACGTAGTGAGATGAATATAGCACTCGTTTTTGACACCTTGCTTAGCTAAAACAAACACGATCTTGTCTCACTTAAGATATGGAAAATTTGTAATCAACATTAGTAGACCATGCAGCGTTTTATTAGTGGAAAATTGCATAGTGATCAACGCAAAGCGATAGTTACTTTACATCTGATGCCATTTTGTTTACAAAGTTTCTTTATCTATTTCGGTTCAAGTTAAAAACCGCCAATACTTCACCAATTTACGATTGAATTTAATATTAATAATTAAGTAAGTTTATCTGTACAAGGCCCAAATAAGATCTGTAAGTGTTTATAAACTAAATCGAAGTGAAATTATTGGCGGCTAAGCATACTCTTCTCTGATTGGTTAGTGAACTGAAGCTTCAGTCGCCATGCGACATTCGGCCAATGATAGCCACAGTCAGGGTTTGACATATTGCTTAAACAGTTTCCGGATCCTATTTGGGCGTAGTAAATATGTTTAGCTTTGTAACATTGTGATAATTGTTGTTATGCTTTATTTATTGTGATTGTGCAGTATTCGCGTCGATTGTAATTTAGTTGTTTCGTTAACACCATTAGTGCCGATACTAAATAAGGTATGGCATGTATGTTAGCGACGTAACCCATAGCAACGGCGGGCGTGTCAACTTTCGATTGGTTGATCGTCCCTTACACCGGGACACAATAAGAAATTTAAGAATACAAATGAGATTTCATGATTGGCAATGACAAATTATAGATTTTTTTCGTCGATGATATTTTTAAATAATACCTAGAAATTGTAAACAAATTCAAATGTAATAGTTTAATGGAGCGAAAACTTATTCGCTCTTGTTGGTTGAATATAGTGTGGTGATTGACTATTGACGCGGTCAACTAATTAGGACGCTTAAAGTTTTTGGGCCAATTGTTTGATTTTTCACTTTGTTTTTAAATTACTTGGTATTCTTTGGCTTGATAATTGATTAATAAGAATTATTCTGTTTTTGATAAATATGTACGCAATGATGTTGCTATTGGTAACATAAATTACAAATATTTCATACCTTATTTGGGTTCGGTATATTGTCTTAATTTTGGACATAGAATAAGTTATTCTTACTTGCGTTGTAACATTTTAAAAACTGTGCCTTATTGTAAGATCACTAATGTATTTACGAAAACACTTAGTTTAGCAATAGTAGTTAATCTAAAACACTTTTATAAGGTTTTTTTTTTATAATAATTATAATTTCTATATGAAATAGTCACAGAACATTCTAGAGAACGAACACATGTGTTCCTTAACTTCGCAAAATATTATATACGCTGTGAAACAATGTTATGCATTTGTTTTTTACATTTTCGTGTATTAATTAAATTTATTCCAGAGGTTATGATTGTTAAATGTAATAAATGTTTAGATGAATTGTGGTGTTTTATTTATTATTCATGATGCGTATATTTCTACAGTTGTACGCTTGATTAAAAGCTTATATGTTGCATATACATTCCAGGTTATCTATTATCTTATTTACTAATAATAATCTTTTAATAAGCGAATACCCTTACTTAACTCCTCACGTTTTATATATTCTTCTTTGGAGCGGATTTTTCGGATTTTTGTTTAAAATTAAAAAGATCATATCAATCCAAATATATAGAGTATCACTGTTTTCAGCTGTTCAGTGTTTTTGTTATCTTTACGACATGATTTCTGTTCATTACAATTTTATCAGATATGTAATCACTATCTTGTTCGAGTATAATTGAATATTACGTAGCGGTAACCCTTTGCTGTTAATTAGAAGAATTAAAGAACAGAAACCATATTGCAGAGTGGAAGAATAATCAAATATAAATTTATTTTCATATTCAATTTTCATAGTTCATTTAAAAATAAAGACATCTTTCGTGTCAGATGTAGGCAGTACTAACTGAGCAAAAATTTTTAGTCAAATTTGCCAATTTTTTTAAAATTTATAATTGGTCATTGGTCAAATACCAACCCGCCAACCTGAAACCTAAAAATATTGAGGAAATCCTGGGTAATTGTTATATACTTGGTTTGTTATTCCAAGTCACTGCCTTATTCTACTGTGTTGTATTATTTAACCCTCTTAGATAATACTCTGTATTTGAAGCATGTTAGGTGATCATGGTCGTTCTTCAATATGATATAGCTCAAGTATTCTTAAAGGCTTATTTTAGTTAATCTAAAGGCAGACTGACACTAATTTTTTTTAAATTTTATAATTTATCTACGGTTCTAACCCGCGATAAAAAGGTAAAACTTCATTAAAGATAAGGTAAAAACATTAGTTTTTCTATTCATGTCTATTGAAAACTTTTTAACCGACTTCAGAAAATTTATTTGTATTTTTTTTTATGTTGTTACCTCAGAACTTACGCCTGGGTGAACGATTTGGATGTTGTTTTTTTGTTTGAAAGCTGATGCTTCCCTATTCGTCCCATAGCAATTTGGTCCAGGTCTGACAGAGGCGTCCATGAAAAAATTTACATTAAGTATGTGCTCAACAAATGGACAATTAATATTTATCTTTTAAAATTGTAGTCTTGTGTGGCAGTACAATAAAAAATTATCCTTTGCGACTGTACCGGATCATACATATATCACGCCGCATTTATCAATTAATTTATCTTAATACCATTTATTAGATGTTTAATGCTATCAGCTTATTTTCATTTCTCATATATATGCTGTATGTTACTAGTGTGTTAAGGTCGCAAAGACCTGTGACGTAAGAATGTTGAAAAATTGTTTACTTATTGTAACATTAATTTATTACGTGTTGGGGCAAAATGATAACTTGTACGAGCTTAACATAATACATTACAACGATTTTCATGCACAGTAAGTAATTTTTTAATTAAAATAATATGATTAGCACCGTATTATTTTACTAAGTTTGTTTTATAATTAGAACTATAAATCAACGGCAGCTACACGCCTTAATGTCGTAAAATAAGTTAAACATCGCAATATTCTTCGTACTGTATACTCAATTATAAATGAGAGTTTTATTATTTAAAATTCATGTTATTAGTAGTATTCATATTTCTGTTAAACCTTTTTAAAATGTAGAATATCACTACCCGAAGTAAGTAAGGTTTTTGTAGTTTACTGAATTATAGTATTTGCTAGGATTGGAATTAGCTAGACTTTATAGATCGCCATTTTCGTATTTAATGCACTATTAATTTAGTTTTAATCTATATAACATGTAATTATATAATTTGGTTTCTTCCTATCGTTTTATGATTATCCTCACATTTACATATACACATATAGGGGAAAGGAAGGTAGAACGGACCCTGCACGTAAAACGAACTGGACTAACTACTTTAATACTGTTAGTGCTATCTATTACCAACTTGCTTTAACTTGACAGTCACTTTCCACTTAGAGTTGGTCAGTGTCCTTGACGTGGTCATGCAGCGGCACGAGTTTTTGTAAAGAAAAGTTTATTTGTGCAAATTTTGATGTAAAAACAGCAAATTTTAAATCGCCTCCAGTTATATTACGTAAAATTTTAGGATTACGGGGATTTTATGATTTTGTTTGGAATATTGCTTATATTACTTAGTTTTAACGACAAATAGGCATGGTTTTCTTCAATATTAACCTCAAAATATTTTTTGTTTACAGTCTACCGAAAAGACAAAATGGAACGGGCAAAATTAACCTCGTGGTCCGTCTTACCTTTAATGAAGTTAATTTGTGATTATATTTATATAATTTGATATTTAAGTAGTAGGCCAAGACTGTCGGTCCGAATTTTTTTAAGTTAAAAACTACAAAATAAAGTTGGACCGACAAGCTTGGCATGAGCTCATGAAAAATACCATTAACAAAGTAATTACGCAAAATAGGGCTTAATAAAACGGCTGCCACATTTAATGTTCTAAATTATAGTGACTATACTAATATGTCACCACACTCTGGTCAGTGACGAGACAAACCTGGCAGCTCTAGCAATGAAGTTGTCACTGAACCATCGTAAATGGTAATGATTTGAACACCATTGGAATACCGCCCTCAACATTAAGTAATCAGAGCATTGCCCAAAATAAATATGTATTCATGTTGAACAACAGCCATCTATGAGTTTATCTTTTGCTATTGCTCCAAAGGATATCAGGCCTAGAGATGAACTTCAAAACGGACTAGACCTAATATTAAGCGAGGAGAGACAGTCGTAATAGCATCGTTAAGAATTAGAGGTTACTAAAAAGCACAGGAAACTAAAGAAAACACAAAGAAGGTAAAACAGATTTTTACTGGAAAGAATAGGAAAGGGAAGCAAACAAATTGACAAAAAGAAAGGAAAAATCTGCAATAACACAAAAAAAGGCTCATCTAGCGAATATGAAGAAGACATACGATGTTTCTATTGTCTCATTTACAATAAATCAGCTAGAGGCTGCGTCAAGTGTGGAGATTTTAGTTTGGTATTACGTCGGTCCATTTTGCCTTCATGCCTGGTTCGTTTTACCTTCACGTGTAGGCTAAATGAACCAAAGCAAAGGTTTTGGAAATCATCCAATATCTTTTGTATCTGTGATTTGAATCAAGCGTTCTTTGACAATAAGTTAAATTAATAAATGCTCAATCATATAATAACAAAAAAATAAAAATAAAGTTATTATTTTTTGTTTGACATCCATTTACCCTTAAGTGGTCCGTATTACCTTCGTTTCCTAACTTTGTCACATATTACGTATTTGGTATGTTTACCATAAATACTATTTATTACAAATTACATAAAGCGAAATTGTAATGGTACTGTATAAAAAAAGCTGCGTCCAGATCTAGCTTAAAATCATCACCCTGTTTACACGGTGGTAGGTCCCTGTTTCAGGAGACCGTCTGGTGGTACCACCACGGTGCCTATTTCTGCCGCGAAGCAGTAGTGTGAAAACACTGCTGCGTTTCGTTTGAAGGGCACCGTAGCCAGCGTATTTACTGGGTAAACAAGACTTAACACCCTATGTCTCGGTAGGCAGGCGTCGGCGATACCACTGGTATTGTCAACGTCTGTGGGTGTCGGTGACCACTTCCCATCAGGTGGCCCGACTGCTCGTCTGGCTGCGTATGCCATAAAAAATCACTACTTCACATCACTCGTTGTCGCTTATAAATTTAAAAATAAATATTTTTTCTTTTTCTACTAAATTCAGCTTCGCAGAAGTCAGTCCAACGGGTGCAGTATGCGATCCAACAGAAACGGCTTGCACCGGCGGTTTCGCTCGCCTTTACACGGCCATCAAGCAGGTGTTGGAGGCAGAACCAGATTCTTTACTCCTCAACGCCGGTGACACGTTCCAGGGCACGATATGGTACAATTTCCTACGCTGGAACGTCACTCAGCACTTCATGAACATGCTGCCACACGACGCTCACGTAAATATACATTTCTATATTCTCTATGCAAAAATTGTAATTGGAGTGTCTGTTTGAAACACCAAAATAACCGTTTTTACATGATTACATCGTAATTTATAACCAACACATATAGCATAACAACATTTTAAAAGTAATTGTCTTTGTTTGAGTTGTTCTTTTTTGACAAATCTCTGTAATGTCTAATCAGAATTTTGACCTTGCCTTTTACTGGAACATGTATCTGGGAGTAACTGAGGCTACTTTTATGCAATGGTAATAGAATTATTATTACCACGCGGACGCAGTCGAAGACTGCAGCTGGTTATTTTATTCAAAATCTTTAATGTTACAAAATCATGCTTGCCTAAGTTATAGTGACCCATGTTAAAATTCTGTGGGAAAAATAAGTATATACTGATGTAAACATAGTCAATCTGTAATGGTGCCAAAAGGATTGTCCCTTGTTAAAATTATCGCGTGGTGACTGACATTTAGAGTCAAAAACCAATAAGAACATGTGACCACGCGCAAAGTACAATTAGGTTAATCTCAAACTATGTTTGTATTAATTACAGATCATATTCTGCACTTGTGTAGTCTATTGATTGATCACTTAATATATTACACGTGTATAATGTTATTTTTGTATGGCGAAAATATAATGGCGTAGGGATATGATGACACCATCGGCCACTTGACGGCAGATTTGCCTTACAGTGGAAGGAAGGCAGATCCGCAGTACAAGTGCAAGAGTCAATTGCCAATCCGCCTGCTCAAAATAGCTAATATGAGCATCTTTTTTAATGGACGCCATCAAGACCAGCCGGGCATTAGACTGCTAAAGGCTGTTTATGATGATGATGATGATGGTGAAAATATCACCTTTATCAACCGTTAAATTACTTTTTGACCATTTAGATACATTGCATTTTGAAGTACCTAATTCCTCATTTATGTGCTAAAACATCATTATTCAAAACTGTTATACACTGATTGCGTTTGTTCCTTCTTAATACATGTAAACAGTAAAATATATTTTTGCTATAAAACAATTGTAAATTTTTGTTCAGGTCCTTGGTAACCATGAGTTCGACCATGGAGTCGAAGGCTTACTTCCATATCTAGAGCGCCTAAACTCCACGATGCTCGGCGCTAACGTAAATACGACTTTCGAGCCGGAACTCGGTGCTTATGTCAAGAATCACGTAATAGTGACACGTCATGGGAGAAGAATCGGCATAATCGGAGTGCTTCTAAGACAAGTAAGTCACATATTATAATAAAGCGACGAGACGAGCAGGATCTATAATAGGAAGCCATATTCCTTGGCCATAATAAAATAATTTCGCAAGTAGTTTACGTGGAAACGGTTCCCTTCAAATCACAACGCAGTGGTGTTAGTTACTATACTGCCTTGCGGTAGAAAATTAAAAATAAAACCTTAGTTGGACTCTCCTAATCAGTCTTCAACTGTCTCCGTAGCCTAGTTGCAAGGGCGTGTGCTTTAGAAACTGGAGGTCGTAGGTTTGAATCCTGCGGGGAGTCAACAAATTTTTATTGTTTCCTAGTTGGTCGGATGTGCATGTAATAAGTCGGTCCCGCCAACTCACCAACCCGCATTGGACCAGCGTGGAGGGATACGGTCCAATAACCCCCTTATGGAGGAGGCGTGCATTAGGGGAGGCCTATGTCCAGCAGTGGACTAACACAGGCTGATGATGATGATGATGATCAATGAGACTTCTATAGAACAAGAGTTTGTCAACCCGACGACATTTGTTTACATTTTCGGGAGTCATTTAACTTATATCTTAGCTAAATTGAACCCGAAAAATGTGAAGCGAAGTATTGTAGCTGTATATATTAGTCGGCACTCTAAAAGCAAACATTTTTAAGAACTATATTTATTTCTGTCTTTTCAGTTCTCAGCACCAATCGGACGTGTGATTATGGAGGACGAACTCGAAGCTGTGAATCGGGAAGCGGCGATTCTAACTGAGCAAGGCGTAGACATTATAATACTTTTGTCGCATGTTGGATATACTAGTGATTTGTAAGTCTATTCAGAACTTCTTGACTTTATACGTTTATTCTATTTCTCTTCTTTTATTTCTCTTCTTGGGTTTAAACTTTTATTATTTATACAAAATAATATAATTGCAATAGTTTATTAATATGCAGCAACATAACTTAATTCCATATCATTTTACATTAATTATTTAATTAAAACCTTAGTCAAATATGTTAGCTATCCTTGCTTTGTAGGTTTCGTAAGTTCGTAAGTAAGACCGTACGGTAAATGCGTCAATAACGGAAAAATCAATTTATAACCTTTTGACCGATTTACCAAAATAAGCAATAACATATAATTATTTTTGTTAATTTTACCTAATTGCTATGCTTCTGATTGACCGATTTCATGGATCTTTTTTGTTCAATTCTTATTTCTAAAAGTGCATTTACATAACTTTGCGATTTAAGAAGTTATAAAGATATCTGAGAAATAAAATTATATACAATCAAAACAGTTATAGCCTTTATAGATTTTGAAGTCATATTGTTTCGTAATTTTTTTTAATAGTCAATGGGATGAGACGAGCAGGAAGTTCACCTGGTGGTAAATAATACCTGCCCTGCCTGTAACAAAAGGCACGTGTCCCTTCACTGTCTGAGAATGATGTTATGTCACGTGTACCCAGTAATATCGCTGACAACAGTGTCCTTCAAATCGAATGACGGTAGCGTTTATAAACAACAGATTTGCGGTAGAAAAAGGCACCATGTAGATGCAACCCAGACGGTCCATTGTAAAAAAGGGTCGTAAAAAAGGTATTTTTATCATCAGGGAACTGGCACGTCGCATATCTCCAACGGTGGACATAATAGTTGGAGGCCATTCGCACTCGCTTCTGTTTAATGGCGAATCTCCAGATGGTACGCAGCCTGTCGGTGAATACCCGACCCTTGTCACGAGAGATGATGGACGCACAGTAAGTAATCGTTCTATACATTTACTTTGAAAATGTTCGATTAAGTTGTGTGGAATCATAATTTCCAATAACATTTACAATACATAGGTAAAGGCTTATGTATTGTAAATGGTGAAACTATGGTGAAAGACTAGATAAATAAAATGCGTTATTAGCTCGCCCCAACGATGTTTTCTTTTATTTTTAAATTACTAGCATTGTTTTAGATAGGTATCTACAATAGTACCGGATAATAAATTTTTATTATATTCTTTACCTTGATAATTTTAATGTAAAAGTTGAATTACGTCAATGAGTGCTATTTATTTCTAGATATTGGTAGTTCAAGCGCACTGCTACACTCGCTATTTGGGCAATATAAAACTTTTCTTCGACACCGAAGGCGTAATAAGATTGTGGGACGGATCACCAATATACCTAGGAACGTCCATTGTTCAAGGTAAGTTTCTATAACTCATTTTCTAATATAATATAAATTCATAAACATCGTACAGGCATGTTCATGAACTTAAACGTTTTTAAAACAGATGTTTTTAAACTGTTCTTAATTATTTCACACTAAATAAAAGAAAATGCAACAAAAAAGTTTTGATTACTTTGAACTTAGCTTATGGTTACATATTACACACAATATTTTTTCATTGAATGTTGTTTAAGAATCCATCATTTAATAGTATTTTACATTTAATGATATTATTATAATTTTTTTATCATCTAAATGGGACTTCTCCTTCCATAGCTTAATACCGGTTCTCGGACAGCTTTGACTATATCTGAAATAAATATATTATCATTCATTAGACATATATTTTGATATACCTATGTCAATGAAACAAATATCTAGGCTGCTTCTAAATACGAACGTTTAGCATATTGCTTTACTGTTGTTTGGTTTTCTCACACCACATATCTCTTCCAGATCCAAGGATATTGGAAGAGTTGGAGCCATGGAGACAAGAGGTGGACGCGGTGGGCAAAGAAGTGCTGGGAAGGTCATTAGTGACGATGAGTCGTTCGTGCTACCGCGGTGAATGTAATCTCGGTAGTTGGGCGTGCGACGGACTTCTGGAGCAGGTAGTCATACCTCAGCCAAATAAAAGATGGAATTTATGTATATAGCGAAACTCATTATCATATCATCATTAGCCTTTGATAGTCCACTGCTGGACATAGGCCTCCCCTAATACACCCCTATCCAGGTGGTTTTTTGGACCGTATCCCACCACGCTGGTCCGATGCGGGTTGGTGGGTGGACCGACTTTTTACATGCCCATCCGACGCGTGGATCATCTACTTTTCAGACAAATGGGTGACCGGCCCAAATTGCCCTAACCAACTAGGAAACAACAATGAAAATTTGTTGAGTCCCCGCAGTATTCGAACCCACGACCTTCGGATTCTAAAGCACACGCCTATACCACTAGGCTACGGAGGCAGTTAGCGAAACTCATAGCAACCAAATGGTGTCGTACGCATACCGTTTTTATATGCAGGTAAATAATATCTCAGATAGAGAATAGATAAACAATGTAACCTATAGAAATATGGCGTACTGGAGTACTCATTGATGTTAGGAAAAATCGCTCTGTCATTGATAGCTTGTTGATAGATCATGAGTAAGTAACGATGTATACATAAGTTATATACTTTATATGATAAAGCGAGGGAAGGGTTTTAATGTTTTTTATCATTGAAGAAGCTAGAAATTTGTTCTAGGTAATGGATCGGGCTAGAGGCGGTGCCTGGAATGATGCGCACGTTTGCATGATTAATGCTGGAGGGCTCAGGATGCAGATAGACCCCGGATGTAAATATAAACCGGAAATTTTCATGTAATAATAATGTTAAGTACAGAGAAGGGAGAATCGGCAAATCTATTCACGGTTACTATCTTCTATGTTTACTGTCTATATAATTAATTATTTTGTTTACGCAATACTACACATTCTTGAACAGAAGGACTTTCAGGCAAGTCGGCCACTCGATAACAGCCGCTGGAAAGTTTTCGAAACGTCGAAAATTAAATATCTGAATAAACGCAATAAAATCGGCCAAAAGTTATTTTATTCAATAATGTCTAAAATAAATTGCAACCTTATAAAATTACGGTCGTAATCCTATAGTTCCATGCCCTTGAAGCTGTTTAATTGATATTTAAAATACTACTTGTTCATCGTTTCACCGGATAATGTAAAAAAAGCATATGGTCTGATATAAACTTTGCAAATTTATGTGTTCGTTTCTTTGGGATTTGAAAGTTTTCTGAAGTAAACACTGTTTTTATTCGACTTTACGTTATCGGTGAGTCAACAGTCCTAATGACTGTACTAATAATGTTCTTGCGTTCTTCTAGATGTGACAACAGAAGCTCTTCTAATGTCGATCCCGTTCGAAAACTACGTCCAAGTCTACGATCTGAAAGGTGAATATCTCCTCGAAGCTTTAGAGTTCTCCGTGAGCTCGGCGCAAACGACCCCTGGCTCGTTCTACAGCGGTCGAATGGCTCAGATCGGAGGTGAGTTTGTAACATCAAGTATATCTGTATATCGTAATCCATTTATGAGCAAAACCTATTGTAATGAAAAATAATTTCTTGTAATTATTTACTCGTATAGTATCAATATATCTATACAGTCAACCCCAAACTGCCCTCGTAGCCTAGTGGTACAGGCGTGTGCCTTAGAAACTGGAGGTCGTGGGTTCGAATCCTGCGGGGACTCAGCAAATTATCATTGTTGTTTCCTAGTTGGTTAATCGGCCCAAATTGCCCAATTTGGGCCGATCACCCAATTATCTGAAAAGTAAGATGATCCATGCGTCGGATGGGCATGTAAAAAGTCGGTCCACCCACCAACCCGCATTGGACCAGCGTGGTGGGGTACGGTCCAAAATCCCCTAATGG
This sequence comes from Lamproptera curius, assembly GCA_029286875.1. Classification (NCBI taxonomy): domain Eukaryota; kingdom Metazoa; phylum Arthropoda; class Insecta; order Lepidoptera; family Papilionidae; genus Lamproptera; species Lamproptera curius. Next base: position 290,405 of record JAGSMT010000193.1, on the reverse strand, counting down.
ATGGAGGTGTATTAGGGGAGGCCTATGCCCAGCAGTGGACTATCAGAGGCTGATGATGAGTCAACCCCATAACGCGATGAATGCGTACCGCGTTATAAGGTTGACTGGAAAAATTCGGATATATCTATACAAACACCACAAGTTAGCCTGGTTTGTATCATAATTGAATCCGAATTTCTTATAGCGCCGTTTCTATATAACGCGGTACGCTCTCATTGCGTTATAGCAGGGTTGACTTTGCTTATGTTTTCAGGCATGCGTAATGTATACAACGCATCCGCGGAGGCTGGTTCGCGTGTCGTCACTGCCAGCATCCGATGCATAGAATGCGACGTACCAAGATACGAGCCTCTAGATGTAAATAAAACTTATCGAGTTCTCACACAGAACTATATAGGTGATGGCGGTGGTGGATACTCGGTAAGCGATGCGAGCAGCAGACATTTTGTTTTTTTGTTTGTTAAATAAGTGCGTTTAATAAAGCTATAACTATTATCTTTAATTTATCTTTAGTTCTTTTAAAACGTAGATTTATTAATGCGTGAAACATTTAATGGTTCGTCTTTTTTAGCCGTTTCAAAAGGAGAGGTTCTTTTGTTGAAAGTAAAGAATCTTTCGCCCAAGTCGAAAGTCGATAAAATAAGTATTTGATCTGAACATCGTAACTGCCAATTACATCATGGTTTTATTATTGGTCGATAATTAAAATTAATAACTAATTCTAATCCACCAGCTGAATCTCCTTATATGCAGCGTCGTAACACAACCGTGTTTTCAAACAGTCTACGCTTTTATTGACTCGGCTTGTGAAAAACTTATACATATAGGGAAAAGCTCTTTGAATTCTAAAATCTTACTTGGAGCTTAAAGTAGCAGCTAGCGGAATATAACAATATTTTTTTCATACATAGATGCTGTCAGAGAATAGAGAGAATCTGGAAAATTTGGAAGTGGACTACGTGATGCTCCAACGGCACATGAGAAAGCAAGCCAATGTCCTACAAGATCTCGACGGAAGAATAAGGATAGTTTATTAAAAACTAATTAGTTATAAAAAGTCAAAACAAAGTATTTATATAAATATTTATTTATTTTATTTACCCGAATACTACATAATCTTGGATTAAAAGCTTTTTAACGGATTTTATCGTGTTTATTTACTTTTATCTGTTCGTAAAGTTTGTCGTGTGACCACGGCATTTATTATTTATTCACACTTTTTGTAAAAAGATAGAACAAATGATCGACTTATAGCCAAAGGCGTTGTCTTCAACCAAAGTATTTAAACGCGTTGAAGGAAATAAATAGTTTAAATAAACGCACAGACTTATCGTCATAGAAGAACCATCAATCACTTTAGAATAACTTGAAGTGGTTGTCAAAAGTAACATCAACTGATTTGAGCTCGATTATGATACACTTTCTTTACAAATTTCACTTTCTTTACAATTTTGTTTCACTTTTGGAAAAAATTATAACATTACAAATTTTAAAATCAGTTTCGAAAACTGCCGCCAAAACTTGATTTTTGGCCGAAACCGAAATTTGGGTCAGACACTAGGTTTATCTACCCCTTCGAACTGTATTAACTAGAGTTTTATTTAAATTATTAATCAATATTTTCTTTAGTATAGATATTATTAAACAAGTGATAGTTGTTGCATTAGACAGATCCCTACTAATTTTACGTGTAATCTAAAAAAAAGGTAAGCTTAAGAAGGCTTTAATTTATTGATATATTTATTTAATAATAATATTATTGCAGGACAAATAACTCAACATCGTCAAGTCCCAAACAAAGCAAAGCTTGTACTATGAAAACTACATGACTGATAAATACATAGACATAATTTCTTTTTGTAAATAAATACATATAACAAGTAAGAACACTCGGATTAGAGAATAACACTATGTTTATAACACAATATTTTTTCTGTAGTGGGAATCGAACCCACAACCTTCGGTGTTTACAGTCCCAGAAATTACCACTACGCCAAGCGGTTCCCCTAGTTACTCATAACACAAATATTTTGAATTGAGCTGTACAAATAGACAAAGAGGCAGGGATTTGTAAATAATATCGAGAGACGTCAACAGTATAGCTTTATTCAAGCCTAGGCATAACATGGTCTATATTTACAGAATGTCATAACAAGTTAAATAACAATGAGTTATCTGTCGTCATAAAATGATATCTATATTCAATAAATAGCAAACCCTGTAGCAACGCGTTCATAAAATTATATGTCCTATAGTTCGGTCAATTTACACTCTTGGGATATATTTAAACAAAGTAATCCATAGCATAGAAGTGGCCTCGTACATTGATAAATTCAATCACTGTGTCAGCTGAATAACAATCCACACACATTTTTATTAAAACACGAAAGTTACACTTCCAGACTCATGTCTTTGGTAAGCTTCTTCTAACACAGAGTTCGCTGGAAGCTTCCGTCCCCACGAACTAGGTGGCCGACATTTTTTGCTAAAACTGAAGGCCACACGTACAGAAGGTACGTGAGTTAGGCATTTGTCTATGTCTCCTAAGGATCGGCGACGATCGGTTTACGAACCGGGACGTCGACGGTCTGGCGACTGTATTAATCGGTGGCTGGGGGCGGTGAGAACCGCCCTGGAACGCGGGTGTATCTAGTATACGCGGTTTGAGTGTTTAACTGTGCTCGTAAGTGAGGTAAAACTATAGGTGCGTGTGTGCTATCCGTTGGGTCCTTAGTCAATACACACGCGCAACTTGAGTTGCTATGGGTTACTTTGTTCACATCTATTCAAAATAGAATGATGCTAAACTATAGAAAATGTCAATACTATTATTTTCAGGCAGCAACGTTTAATAAAATTACACAGTGTCAGATTTAACTATATCCTACAGCAATTCAGTTGATTCTATCTAAAGTGCATTAGACTTATTAAAACAACCTGAACTTTTAATTAAAAATTAATGTATAAAAGAAAACATAGTTTTGTTAATTTTTTTGAAATTTCCTTTTATAATAGCAACAAAAATATTGTTCACTAATTTTAAGATGTGTTCGATAGTCAAAAGGGTCACAATCTAATTTCGTTATGATTTCAAGACAATTTGAACAACCATAATGAATATAAAATGTGTATACACATTAAAATACATAAGAAACATTTTGTTAACTGCTTAAATAGGTTGTATGTCACAATAAAGTAAATAAGTGATATAAGGCAAAATGGCGAAAATTTTCATTTTAGCGGCGAAAACAACGATTACAGGTATAGTAAGCTAATATTATAAAAGCTTACTGAAATTTTCATTTAAAAGTATCGATTACCACACAATAACGTATATATTTTCATTCATCGATTGCAATTTTATTTTCGTATAAAAGTTATACATGGTGATTTTTCGCGACCTAAAAATAGTTTGTTTGTTTTGCAGTTTGCGTCATTTTTATTCCATTTTTCGTATACAATATTTTGAACTGAAACTCTTGTTAGCGTGTATAAGCTTCGTACTAAACGAAAAATCACGTTGTATATTAAAAATATGTTTAGTTTGTATATGTTCTTATCCCAGAAATAATTCTATCAGACGAAAGATGTTTACAATTGACAAGTTTATTTAGGATATAACTTTAATATTGACTAAAAACAGCGTGAATTCAATCCATAGACAACAAAATACATTTTTCTTTTCCAATCAGCATTGCGCTAACTCAACTTGAGGTACTTCGACGAACGGCAATGTCTTCTTAAAAGAGTGTATGTCTTTGATGAAATCCGCGTCGTTCTCTGTTGTGTCACCGATTGGGTGTTTGGCGTCCAAATATGTCAGATTGTGGTCATTTATCGTTGAAGCGGATAAGCTTTCGTTCCCCTTGTTCGCCGAGTGTCCCATTACCTATAAAATTAAGTATTTTTTTTAACACTAATACTTTCTGTGGCTTACGCGAATACAATACATAATAACAATTTTTCCCGTGACCGTGAACCCTTGGAACGGTATAAAATGTAGTGTATAATTTTAGATATAATAAGGTAAGTAAATTAAATAAATTAAGTAAATTGAGTAAAATGTATGAGATAAAGTGTAAGGTAATTAAATGTGATAAAACCCTAAAATGTGTATGATTACTATGTTATATTTGTTGCTATGCTACATAATATAAAATTATATCAAATTATGACTCTTGCCAATTAATACTCGGAACTGAAGTAAATTTTGTGTCCCATGGCGTCGAAGTGGGGTAATACACATAGAGACATTATTGATGAATTGTTACTGGGCGGCAATCCACTTGGAACAGCGGCATCGATCGCATGTCCCATTTAGCCGTGGTTCAAATAACAAAATGTAAACTACCCTTCCGTTTTAATCCTCTCGAGATTAACAGCAAAATTTTACCATCGCATTTTTTTTAAATCAATGAAGCAACAGTCGAGCGAGACGTTCAACTAATAGTCACTTACTATTAGTAAAAGAAATTCAGAATAAGACGCCACCAGTTCGTTACGTCTCGATTACCTAGTAATTATACTGGCCACGATGCCCTTCAAACCGGTACACTGTAGTGTTCATACACTACTGATATGCTGCATAAATAGACAGGAAAGTGATACTTTCTCAGACAGTCTCCTGTACCTTTAAAAACTGAATTATTTACGCCTGACGCAGATCCAATGGCTTTTACTAGTATGTAGTTTATTTGACATTAAAAAAATTGTAATGCTTCCATGTTGAATAAAGATATTCGACCCGGAGCTCTGTACCTGAACGGAGAGTTTCCTGAACTGAGACTTGTTACCGGTCGGGAAGTAGTTGTCGATCCAACCGCGGATATCGCCCACCTTCACTTTTTCAATGGCCTCCGCCTAAAAGGGGAAGAATAGTTTATGTTTACACTCTTATGAGGACGAAATGAACTTACTAATGGAATACCAATTTTCTGAGCTATGTAAGCGTTTAAATTTAAGCAAACGATATCTTATATCAAATCCTGCACATGCCCAAAGCGCAACCCGAACTTGAAAATCACGTTTTTCAGTATTTGAATATGTCTGGGGGGTCCACGGAGTTTGATTTTTTAGTTCATTACAGGAAGTTTGTTTAAGAATATCGATTTTAAAGTCCTTCCGCAATACCATTGATTAAAAAAAATTTATTCAACGAATTGAAATCATGCCCCGTCGAGAGACGGAAAGCTGCCGTGAAGTTATCCTATTCGCCGTAATATAGGACCTCCGATGTGTATACAATGTCCCAAAATAGTAATTGTTTAACTATTGTTGTTTCTTCTGGACATTTTCCAAGTTATCATACGGTCGGCTTATAACTTATACAGATTTACCCTGCATAATAGTTTTTACACAAAAGGACTGACATTTGAATACTGCAAACCGAAGGGTTGAACAGCATCAGGCCAATTTTGATTTAATATATACAATAAAGACTACCTCCGTAGCCTAGTGGTATAGGCGTGTAGCTTAGAAACCGGAGGTCGTGGGTTCGAATCCTGCGGGGACTCAACAAATTTTCATTGTTGTTTCCTAGTTGGTTAGGGTAACTTGGGCCGATCACCCAATTGTCTGAAAAGTAAGATGATCCATGCGTCGGATGGGCATGTAAAAAGTCGGTCCACCCACCAACCCGCATTGGATCAGCGTGGTGGGATACGGTCCAAAAACCCTCTAATGGATAGGGGTGTATTAGGGGAGCCCTATGTCCAGCAGTGGACTATCACAGGCTGATGATGATGATGATATACATGTTTCAATTATTTTTCATTTGTTATCATCCATTTAAAAAATTTATAATAGAATGGCGAAATAAGCGTCAAAACTTTTGATAAAATGAAATATTAAACTGCAGGCCTAAAATCCACTCCTGTCAACATTTCCATTAAAATAAAAGCTCACCTCTATAAACAGCCTTTGGAACTGATACTCCCTGCTCGAGATCTCGCGCCAGTTCCTTTCAACCTTGAAACAAACGACTTATCAATAAAAATAACAAGAAAATTATAGCAGTCACCGCGTTCTACACATGTTCAGCGTTCATATTGATAAAGTGTAACAAACATGTCAACCACTGAGTGACAGTAGACTAATGTCGACGCTGTACGTATAAAACTCCGTTGCTATGGTTACATCGTTAACATTAATACAACCTTGTCTAACTTTAGAAATATTTTTTTTAAGTATTAAGTAGTCATCGTCTATGTTGCTCCAAATTTCATTAACCTTTTGTATAAAATTATATATTTATTTGTATAGTAATTATATATCTATATGTTTAGTCTTTGTCATACGTCACTCAGCCGATCAAATAAATTTAGCTCCTCTTACCGTTCAATTGTTGCTAAACCTAGCCCTAATTTTAATATACTACTTGTTTCACCTAACCTCGACATTGGCAAAATCACCGAGTTACACTTGGTGCGGCCATTCTTATCAAAAGAAGAAGCAGAACCTTGTCTGGCCGGTAAAGTAAGAAGATTCACTCAAATTTTTAATACGTTTTCATACAAGAACAAAAAGTACAGTGGTTCCCTTTGTTACATTTACGACAACCTTAAAGAAATAAGAGGCATTCAATAATTGCGTTGTAGCCAACTTTTTATTATTGGTTAGGACTATAAGAATAGCATAACATTCACCTGATGGTGAGTCGCTCTACCCCAAAGAAAAACAACGTTAGACGCCACAAATCCACTCACCGCCCTGATATATTAGATGTTACGTCTCGTTTACCCAACACTTACGCTGGCTTCCTCCAAACCAGAAGACTTAATGCTTAGAAAGAACTGATTTGAGGTTGCAATAGGTGGTGTGAACCCAATCGGAACTAACCTAGACGGTCTTTTATAAAAATGTGACCTAACTTAGGCCTTTAGTACATACCTCTTCTTTTAACTCGTAATCGATTGTGTGCTTCAGCTGCACGAGCGCAGTACGGGTCGCGGACAAAGTGCGCTCGTTCAGACGCTTCATGTCCCTTGCGAACTTCTTTAAGAAAGCTTCTACGCGCGTGTCCACGTGGGATACGCTGAAAATAGGGAAAATAGTATCATAATGACCAGCCTGGCCTAGTGATTACATACCCTGAATGTTACGCCGAAGGGTGTGGGTTCGATTCCCACTGCGGGGAAAATATTGTGCGATGAACGTAGCGTTTTTCTCGTGTCCCGTGGTTATATGTACATAATATGATTTATCAGTTATCTAGTGTACTATAGTTCAGGCTTTGCTTAGTTTGAGAATAAATCATGTTCCGTTATTTTTTCAGATATTATTATCAGAATAAACAAAACGTCGATCTTTCAAATTAACGCCGAATTTTGGGCAGAAGGGGTTGTTTATAAATTACGAAGCAATAAAAGAATATCACTTATTTTGATAGTATTTTATACGTCCCCTTAATAATAATTTGTACACCCCACCCAAATAGAAGATTATATCTACGTGAACAAATTACTCTTATTGGTTAAACACTGCGAGGCGATTCAAGATGGCGACGGCACGCCAATAGGAACGTATTTGCTTCTGGCGCCTGAACTTACTGTTTGAAATAATTATGGGATTTAATTCATTTGTAACACAGGAGTTTTCCTGTAATTCCGTATAATAAATATAGCCATATCTGGATCTGTATGCAAACCTTACAAAAAACTTCAAAACCGACATAATATAAGTAAAAATAACAGTATAAATAAAATATACTTGTATATATAAAATAAGTGTATAATATACAGAAGAAATTACCGTTATTACCTGAATTTATCCACTTGAGTGTTCACCGTGACGGAGAAACCAAGCACTCCGAACGTGTAACGCATCATACAAAACACGCTGTAACCAAGTTGTTCTTTCGTACGTAGAGAGTCGAAAACTGGCTCCTCCATTAGCATCTGAGAATAAGTTATATCGTAAAAAAAAAACTAAAAATATATATATAAGCGTATATACAAAGGTATTAAATGAAAAAAAAATACATGAATTTACGCACATATTACAAATAATTTATAAAGAGTATAATTAAACGCGATAAATAGTAATTTGTAGGCCATTCAATAAATATCTTCTATATGTGTTCTTCAACCCGCATTGGACCAGCGTGGTGGGATACGGTCCAAAAACCCTCTAATGGATAGGGGTGTATTAGGAGGCCTATGTCCAGCAGTGGACTATCACAAGCTGATGATGATGATGATATGTGTTCTTAGCAAAGAAGAGACATATGTCTAACCTTCTTAATAAGATATCGTCATAGAAAAGTTAAACTCTACACGCAATATTGACTTTAAACAACAAAACTCAAGGATCTATCATTGCTTTGGCTCAATAACATATTGTATTATGTAATATGTATACTGTTGGTGCAGTTAAACTAATTTTCGTAGAGAACAGTGACTGGCATCCGATTTCCATAACCCGAAGAGTAAACCAACTTTAACGACTGCCAGAGATGGTTTTGAAAATTGGTACCGACTCCTTATTTGGTGATCAACGCGTATTGCTCTGATATACTAGGAATGAACGACTCAAATTCAGATATCTTTTTTTAATATAGCAATGTTATGCACGTCAAATACGCTACGATCTGTTCGGAATACGACGCCTCTGATCTGAGAAGAATCGGCGAAAGAAACTCAACGCCTATTTATTATGTAATTATTTAAAATTATCAAACATATAATATATTAGTAATATACCTTAATAAGACACATATTTTAAATTTGAAACTAAACCTGGAGCAAGCAACTAGGTTGCGTTATATAATAACCTTTAACACACAGGCGTTCATTTATAAGTATTATAAATTGTGATAAAAACAATATTCTTCCCGCGAAGGATTCGAACCCACGAACTCTAGTTCGTAAAGCAAGCGCCAGAACCCATAGACTGCGAGGCAACAAGGTACAACAATAATCACCATGAGGACTTCTAAAATGGCCGTATCCCGTGGATTCGTAGCGCCGCCTTGGTAATAGTTCGTCACTATACTGTTGGTGGATGACGGGTTCAGACTCAGAACGCGCAGTTTCCTCTCGCCCAATGGCAGCTCGTGGACACGCAACTGGTTGAACAATGTGCACGTTTAGAATAAAATTATGATTAATTATATAATATAAAGTCCTCGTAGCCGATTCCGACTACGGCGGCCGATCTATATTAGAGATCAGCAAACTGCGCAGGATATATAATAGTGTACGAATGTAGGCGCAAATCACAGGTCTCTTCACTTCACAAACTCTTTCTTCATTCTCATAGTCCAACCGGGACGGAAACCGACACGACTGGAGAGAGATAAGGCGCAGTACCGACTTTTATACATGCCCATACGATGCATGGATCATTTTACTTTTCAGTCAATCAGGTGATCTGCCGCCATTGCCCTAACCAACTAGGAAACGACAATGAAAATTTATTGCGTCCCCGCAGGATTCGAGCCCACGATCTCCGGTTTCTAAAGCACACGGCCTTACCACAAGACTACGGAGGCAAGTAATAAAATTTGTATATAATTATATACGGGACTAGTTTATTTATATTATAGAGAAGACCCATATTAATGATGAAATTTACATAATCAAAGTGTGATATCAAACTGGAATGGAGTCTGAATCGTTCTCGTTGGTACACCGTCGCCTAAATAAATCAACGCGTGATGCTCAACCAATAAGAGAGCAGAGAAGTTCAACATTTCACAATGTTAACATAATTGCCATGCCATATTTGGGCACAGCACAGTCATTTAGAGATACATACAAAGAAAGAATGTAAAATATGTATAAACAATAGCTAAAAGGCCAGAAACATACTCTTATCTTATTGGTCGACGTCAACTAAAAAATTTGGTGACATTAGGCATTGAATATGAATTTAAAATCTGAAGTGTCCATATTATAAAATGAAATGAAAATCACAATTTTAATACTAGCAAATGTTGAGCGTCGAACTTTTGTGCACCAAACCCGGATATATTAATAATTAAAAAATAAAAGAATCATAAATATTTCTTTTATTTACGCGATTATTATACATATCAAATCTACTAATTTACGGATTTTTCGCGTTACTTAAATATATTTATTCCCGACGTAACGCGAAAAATCCGTAAATTAGTGGATTTGATATGTAATAGAATATTTCTAAAAACTACCTTATTTACTTCCTTTATAAATGGCGCACCCAAAAACCACATGAAATGTTAATTATATACTTTAACATGTTTAATTTTGCCTTAACGGGTTAACAGTTAGGGAATTTTAAAAATTCAACCAACAGTTAATAATGAGTCAAATAGTTCATCTTTTTTTATTAGTACGGGTTCTTCTAAATGACATTTAAAAGCGAACCTTCGGTATCTCTGACTCTTCCAAACCTTCCCATTTGATGTTTTCCAGAATGTTCTCTGAGATCTGGAGGGCCTGATGCCACGCCAGGTTCCCTTGCACCAATGCCTGGAAATTGGTTGAAAAGTAATTCTCTATATTTAACAAGTTTTAAAAAACAAAACGTTATATTAATGTAAATTGAACATTTTTTACTGTTTATATGATAACTAACTGCTGCTCTACTTAATCCGCGTGGAAATATATAAAAAATATTTTCTTAAGAATTGACAAAGTTACTTCCAGTTATATAGGCTACCTTACTGTTAAAATTCCGTCAAAATTGGACCAAACATTCCAGAAATTAGCCAGAACAAACAGACAAGACAGACAAATATTTTTGGTTTTTCATATATATGACACGAATATGGATATGGTTAAATATGTACATTAAAAAACTGTAATTTTGATGTTATATACAGACACAATTTTATTTATTTGTATAGACGTATAGACAATATTTATGAAAAAAAAACATCATACTCATTATCGACGTATACGGATTAGGTTTTTTAAAATTTACATTGGCCCATTTTTTTTTCTTTTTCAGACTTATTGCCATAAGCAATCACTCCCACTCAAGATCTGTGTATTAATTTAAAGAAACAGTGTCTATCGAAGTTTTAGAAACTAAATACGAAATAGTACTTATCTGAACAAAGTCTAATATGAAACCATAGTGTTACCGAATTGCCTCCGTAGCCTAGTGGTATGGGCCTGTGCTATAGAAACCGGAGGTCGTGGGTTCGAATCCTGCGGGGACTCAACAAATTTTCATTGTTGTTTCCAATTGTCTGAAAAGTAAGATGATCCATGCGTCGGATGGGCATGTAAAAGTTGGTCCACCCACCAACCCGCATTGGAACAGCGTGGTGGGACAAAACCCCCCTAATGGATAGGGGTGTATTAGGGGAGGCCTATGTCCAGCAGTGGACTATCACAGGCTGATGATGATGATGATGATGAGTGTTACCGAATAGTAAACTCTGTATACAAAAAATCCTGATGTAAATTGGTGAAAATGTTCATAAACGTTTGATGTAAATTGGCTTTGGTATACGTGAGAGCAGACGTCCTTTCTCCTTTTATACATTAAATGTACAATGAAAAAAGATCAACCCTCTTTATCTTTCTCTCTTTCACTTAGGCAGACAACTGTGCACGAGTGAGAGAGATGTGTACCTCTCTCTTTCTCTTATGGTTGCATATTAACAGCGTTACGTGAGCGGCGCTGTAACACAATTTTCGAGAGAGATAGGGATATTTTGAACCAATTTATAAGACTTTGTCACGTCAAAACAAATGAGGAAATGTAACAAATAAAAAGGTTTTCAAAGCCTACCTGCATATACATTTTGCTAAGCAGGCGCTGGCTGAAGTCTCGCAGCTCGTTCATTGTAATGTTGTTAATGACGGAGGCTTTTTCTCTTGGCGATATGTACGGCTCCAATAGCACATCCATTCGTATGTCTCTGTCATAAAATGGACATTACGAACTTGATACAATCATATTAGAATATAAATATATAACATAACGTTTAAGTATTAATTGTAATTGTGTATGTAAAATACACTAATTCTTAATAGAATGTACCAAAATTTTTACACGCATACAAATCACAAATGCATATATATATATATATACATATTTATTAAATGTATTACAAACAAGTCCACGTTAAAAAAAAACATAAAGCTTTTAATACCATAAAAGTAATTATTGTAAACCCAGCATTGTTCAATCACACAAACAACTTTACAGAATTGTTGGTCTAAATACATACATAATAATTACTTTCATATACGAACGAAGATACATATATGTCTATACGGGTGGTAGGTCCTTTTACTGGTGGTCAGTCCTTTTGTTCAGAGGACCGTTGGGTAGGTACCACCTCATTGCCTATTTCTGCCGCAAAGCAGTAGTGTGAAAACTCTGCTGTGTTCCGGTTTGAAGGGCACCGTAGTCCAGCGTATTTAGTGGGAAACGAGACTTAACACCTCTATCTCACGGTAGGCAGAGCGTTGGTAATACCACTAGTATTGCCAATGTCTATGGGCGCCGTTGACCATTTCGAATCAGATGGCCCGACTGCTCGTCTGCCTGCGTAAAAGATACTTATTATCCTAATCCGGGTCTTTACAATAATAATATTAAGTAAAAACATACTTTGACAACTTCTGCGGTTTAATCAGCACATTGTGATAGTTCCTCGCTCTCACTTCGCGCACCGCGTTGAACATCTGCTCGGTCAACGATTCAGTAGATGTTCGCATCTCGCTCGTTATCAATTCGACCAGCATCTGATAATAAATCACAAAAAATCATAAGTCAATGAAACCACAAGTTGCCGTTTCTATATGTATTCATCATCATCATCATCATCACCAGCTGGACATAGGTATATCCTATGCGTCGGATGGGCATGTAAAAAGTCTATATGTATTATTGTACCAAAAATAATAACTTACGTGTAGATTTTGACTGTATCCGCTGACTTTTAGCGTAAGACCTTTATCCGATACGTATATCGAATGCGTCAGGTCCGCCATATTGGCCGGATATACGTCTTCCTGGATAAATGAAAAAGAGATATTTTAATATAAACATATCTCGACGAAATATTTTAAATAACCAACGATTTATAATAAAAAACTGGAGATATAGTTTACATACTGCGTTTGCTATAATCTTTTAATAAATTTAATGAAACTTTATATTTCAAAATTTAAACAATGTTTGAATAAAACTATTCAATCATTAAACTTAATATAATACTACAAAAGAAAAGAAGAAGGTTTATACTAAGATAAACTGTCTCTATTTTTTACTTTGTATATATTTATTTAACACTTTTTGCACACTAAACAAGTGCAAAGGCGGCTATATGGTTATGATATTGTCTCACAATCTATGAATGTTTACGAGTACATAAAGTAGGCATCCAATTCACAAAATGAACAAATACTTACCGCTGGTATTAAAAAAATATTATATAAATAGGAATAATATATTTTTAGTTATATCTACGATTCTATAATGAACATTTATAAACATATAAATAATTACAGCACAAATTTACCGAATAAATATTAAAAATAATTCTGCCCCAGCCTAAATCGGTTTAAGTTCTAATATATGCATTTGTACTTAAAATATTTTAATAATCCCAATTCTGGACCCTATATATTGCACATATACCAAAAATATTGACCTTAAGTTGCTGTTGTAGTACATCCTGCCACAGGTCTAGAAGGCAGGCTCTGAAAATACGCACTTTTTATAGCACTTGACAGAAAACACACAGGTCAAAAGATATTTCAAAAAGAATAAACCTGTAATTAAAAGATAATAACACAAATAGACAATTTAATTCTTGTATAATCTCATTCCAAAGTTCAGTTATCTGTTTTGTTGCGTTTAATTTTAGATGTTAGAAGCCAGATGTTGCACAAATCTAAGAAAAATTATATTCAAATTCAAATATCTTCATTCAGTATGGAAGTATAACAGTCGCTTATTATGGACGCTACCACCGGTTCGGACCGGCACGCCTCTGATTTAAAAAGAACTGGCGGAAGAAACTCAGCGGGTTCATTTATCATCTTTTAAAATAATAAATATACATTTCTTTATCTATTTAAACATTTTGTACACCGTTCGTACAAAGGCGTACTTAATGTCAGAGGCATTGTCTCCCTGTCACCTTTACCGTATCATATTAATGCAACTATATTACCATCATCATCATCATCGTCGTCAGCCTGTGTTAGTCCACTGCTGGACATAGGCCAGACCCCTAATGCACGCCTTCCCCATAAGGAGTTTTTTGGACAATACACTATCACGCTGGTCCAGGTTTGGTAGGCGGACCGACTTTTTACACGCCCATTCGACGCATAGATCTTCTTATTTTACAGACAATTTAGTAATCGGCCCAAATTATCCTAAACAACTAGGTAGGTGTTACCTAGTTATATAAAAATTTGTCGAGTCCCCGCAGTATTCGAGCCCACGACCTCCGGTTTCTAAGGCCCACGCCCTTATCCACTAGGCTACGGACGCAGTCCTACCAAAATGAATATAATGAAATTTGTACAAGCATGTAGCGATCATTCCATTACCAGGTTGCGTTGTTATTTAAATTTTTTTATTAATTAGACTATGTTTATGTAAAATAAGCTACATAATACATTACTTTTCAGTAAATAGTTTGTCTATATAAACATTATTGGCCATTAGACATAAACATTAAAAAAAAGGTATATTGCCCAACTCTGTTGGCGCAAGAACATCAGGCTCTCTAATTGGTCAAACATCGCGCGACGGTTGCGTATAGCACCAGTCTACCAATAAGAAAACAATCACAGTATTGCAGACTGCACGTATTCATGTCTTATAAGAATATGTGACGACGCTGTAGATGCGATTTGATTTTACATACATACATCATCAGCCTGTGATAGTCCACTGCTGGAACGTACGCCTCCCCTAATACACCCTATTCTTTAGGGGGCGACTTTCACCACGCTGGTCTAATGCGGGTTGGTTGGTGGACCGAGTTATTACACGCCCATCCGATGCATGGATCATCTTACTTTTCAGACAAATGGGTGATCGGCCCAAATTGCCCCAACCAACTAGGACACAACAATGAAAATGATTTGAGTCCCCGCAGGATTCGAGCCCACGACCTCCGGTCATACCACTAGGCTACGGAGGCAGTCTATGATTTTACAAGAATAATTAAATTTAAAGTAAAAAACAGAATATACTCACTCTCTCGGCGTCTTGAAACTGAGCGGCGTGATGAAATAGAAATAGAGGAGGGCGGTAGGGAAGCGAAATTTGAAATCGGGCTTGTACCACAACTCCATGTGACGGGTTTTGCGCAGTAAATTAGGTTGATCCAATCTGTTAAATAAAGCATACACGGATAAAATTTAACATTTTAAAAGTAGTCAAGCAACATTGTAAAGAAAATATTGACCGATTTAAAAGCAACAAGATTGGGTAATATAAAGATGAATTGAAGATTACATCATTCGTTCATTCTATATACAATTTTGTTCAAATATGAAGTCAGTAATATCGAATAATAAATTTCACCCAAGTAATATAAACTTTAAACAGAAACGATTTAGCAACTTTTAGTACTAAATCTATATATTAAAAATCAATTGCTGTTTGTTAGTCTCGATAAAACGCGCGAACGGCTGAACCGATTTGGCTAATTTTAGTCTTATTAATTATTTGTGTAAGTCTAGGTAAGATTTAAAAGATAAATAAATATAAAAATGATCGGAATTGAAAAAAATAAATTACATTTTAATACATATAGATTTCTTCTCTAGAAGTGAAAAATAAACGTAATTTTACTTAATACAGTCAGTATATTCACTAAAGTTGTTAACCATCTGCCAGTTTTCTTGGATTTTAGATTGATAAATCAAATACATAAGTATAGATCTTTTATTTACGAAGTCTGCCGGATCAACTAGTCATCAATATGTAATATAGACAATAACAACGTAATAATAAAACTGACAAAACCCAAAACAATAGTAAAGACTATAGGTATAAGGAAAAACCGACCTAAAGTTGTTGACAGTAGCGATCAAATCGCCGTGTTTCAACACTTTCTTCATTTTGGGCGCAATGGACACTTTCTTATGCATGTCTTTAGCGGAACTAGTTTCTAGATCAATTCCCAATTCCTGTGCACTCTCTATATATGCCTCCGAGGGTGAAATCAGGTCAAAATTAGTTGTAAGGTACACATTTTCTTCGGGCAAATGGAAACTCGAGTACGGCGTCGCGTTTAACCATCGCTCCATCCATTCATTAGGTATCTCTGAAAGAATTAAATATATTAATATCCTCATCACCATCAGCCTGTGATAGTCCACTGCTGGACATAAGCCTCTCCTAATACACCCTTTTCCATTAGGGGGTTTTGGACCGTATCCCACCACGCTGGTACAATGCGGATTGGTGGGTTGACCGACTTCTTACATGCCCATCCGACGCATCATCTCACTTTTCAGACAATTGGGTGATCGGCCCAAATTACCCTAACCAACTAGGAAACAACAATGAAAATTTGTTGAGTCACCGCAGGATAACCCGCGACCTCCGGTTTCTAAAGCATACGCACATACCACTAGGCTATGGAGGTAGTTAATTAAAATAAATTAATATACTTCATAAAAGTAATTCAGGGGGAGTATTAATCGATTTAGCCTATCTATGTAAATAAAAAAAAACATAACGTGTGTCATAGAATTATATTATTATTGATAATTTGAATCCCCTCACCCTCTCTCTTGTAATCTGTGCCGAACCATTTCTCCTTTGTGTCGTATTTTATGGGTTCCGTATATTTATTTGAAAGAATCATTATGTTCACAGTATCAGCGTTCATGCAGTCCAACAATTCCGAAATGCCCTGTTTAATTAAAAAAAAAAAAACATTCAAACAAAAATACAAACGAGCAAAATTAAAATTAAACAAAACAATTTATAAGAAAACGCCATCATTTCAGTTTATGCTTGATATACGATGTAAAAGTTAATAAAAAAAAATGACTTGGAACGAAATGAAATATATTTAACTAGCAACCCCGCAACGCCCCTAGTGGGTGGAATTTCGTAAAATCCGTTCGTAGCTGACCTCTACTCGGCGAAAGGAATATACCTACTAATTTCAAGTCGCTACGCCTTATGGTTCCAGAAATATCGTGATGAGTCAATATATAGGCGGAAACTCTTTTATATATATATAATTAAATTATACATCAAACAGTATAACATGAGCAAACAAGGAACGCTGTAAGCACGAAAGTAACTGTCCAGGGTTATCGGCCACCGCCTTCCTAAAACTAAACTAAATCTATGATATCTTTTAAGGTATTAATATATTAATCAAAATATCGTCTATGACACGATCTATGTACATAGAACGAAGAATTTTTTCATTGCTTGTTTTTTTTAATAACTTTTATTTCAACTTAAACTGTATGATCTTAAATGACCTTTGAATATGCCTGACTGAAAAAAATTTTAAAAATGTTAACATTAAAATGCATATCGTAGGGTATTTTATTAGAAAAATGCATGCTCCGTACTATTTAAACTAGTTTAAACTGTACTATTTAAGTCCGAGGACTTAAATGAGTACAATAGTAGAACGTAGTTTAAGCCGATCTCTTAAGTATGAGTCCGCGTTTACAATTAAATTGCACGAAGTTGTGTTTTTTGACGCCGTAATTTGATTAATATCTAAAATATTTATTAAACTACTAATCTCTATCATTCTCTGTTTCTCTTTCATTAAAAAAAATAACAAAATCGAAGCTCCAGGAGTGGAGCAACGAGATAACATATATATATGTAAAGACAACCGAATCGAGTGCCCTCCTCCTTTTGGGAAGTCGGTCGAACATAATGCACTGAGTCAATGCAGGCATCGTAAAATTATACAAGTAATGAGCGAAAAGAAGAAATTTATGCGTAAATAAATAACTAACTTGCCACTCCAGCAATTTCTTTCGCCTTTTACAAGAGACCAACAAAAATCAAGTGTACAAACACTCCAATATCGTCATACAAACAATAAACCTACATCTGAAGGCAGCGGGTCCACGCTGTTAATGCGTCTTACTATATCATCCTTCTCGTTGTTTAATATTAACATAAAACAGTATTGCTTATCTGTATAGCGTTACACTATTAATATACTATAGTATACCTTCGGATCGTATTTATAGTAGAGTCTGTCGCCTGTGATGTAGTGCTCTGGAGGGAAGAAGTGCATGTTCTCCGCAAGTGACTCTACGTAATCCGCCGGCTGGGACTCTTCATCGAAGCGGAAACTTGTTTCTTCTATTGTCTGAAAAAACGGTATATTAATTAAAAACACGTTGCAAAATGTGTCTAAAAATGTTTTCGGTGTCATCAGATTATCAATTAATTCGACACATATTCAATTTTTAATGCTATACGTTAATAATTATAAGCAAGACGTGTTTTTGTTTTTCTTGACATTTATCCAAAAACCGTTATGGCAATTGAAATTCGGTGAAATATATTTATTTTGTGTTGCTATAATTACTATTATTGAAGACATAATATTGTTGTCGCCGAGTCAATTACAACTTCGGCAACCGATCTATGTTAGGGGTCTAATGCAACTGAGATATTATAGTGGACAAATGTATGCACAAACACAAACGCACTTCCTTTTCCTACATTCTTGTAGTCCGACGGGACGCATAACCGACACGACCGGAGAGAGATCAAGACCGACATGACGACGTATGAAACGACCTTATCTACAGGCAATCGGTTGACCCGTATTGCCCTCACCAGCGATTTTTTTTAAATTTCTGTTTGATTTTCGCATAATTTAAACTCACAACCTCCGGTTTCTGAAGCGCAAGCCTAAACAACTAACAAGGCACTTATATACTAGAACCAATAGTAGATTAATAAAAAATGGGTGCGTGTACTATGTACGCGCGTGAGAAGTTATACTTCTTTGGCATCATTAAAAATAGTTTTAATTGCATGCAAATAATTAATTACAATAAAATAATAGAAGGATTGGAAAAGGATAATCAACGAAGTTCAGTTTAAATTTGAAAAATTAAATAAATAAATATTTATTTTCTTACATTAAGTCTCAAATAAATTGTCTTATTATTCAATTGTATTTTTAATTAAATGATGTCCACTTCCATAGTATCTTCCCGTAATGTCTGAATCGGAACTTCAGTTATCATTTTTATCAAAAAGTTTTCATTAAATTTATTTATATATTTTTATAAATATTTATTATTTATTCAATTTAATAGCAAATATTAAAAATTAATATTATAATTTGATGTTCAATATTTATTTTTACCACAAACTTTTTATTAAATGTTTTATTAAATTTATTTCTTTATTTTGTGAATATTAAATAACCAATAATAAGTATTTAACATTAATAATTTAATAATATTAAGTGTTAATTATATTAAATAAAAGTATTTTAATTTATATCAATAAATAATACATACGGATAGTTAACCTCAATTATATTGGAGCACTTGAAAAAGTATATAAGCACAATTTTTTTCACTAATATTCACAAATAGTAAGTAATATCAATCAAAAATAATTAAGATAATTAAAGATGATAGATTTACAAGAACTAATCATAAATAATTCGATTAAGAATTTATGGATTCACAAGACGTACTTTGATATATCATATAACTGGTAGTTCAGCGCCATCTGTTGCTTACAAATTTGTAATTGTAAATTGCTTACTTGTACAGCGGTACTATAAATCAGAAGCTTTGATTATGTGTGACTAGATGGCGCTTATCTAAAACGTATTACATAGATAAATCACAATGTTGATATATTAAATAAATAAAAATATTACCATTATATCAAGTTGAATAAACATCATTACAAATATTAATATATTTATATAATAATATATTTAATATATATATTTAATATAAATTTAAATAATATAAAATATATTATTAATAATAATATATATATATACCAAAAACGAACCTTAATCCTAACTCATAGAGCACATTATGCAACAACTATCGCAAATAAAAAACGACAACTCCATTATCACTACACAAAAATCAACCTTATCACTATGTAATATGGACCTTATTACATTTTCACCGTTTTCATTATAAACTGTTAATTTTGTGTCACGCATCTTAAAATTTCACTCTCATCATTTTTCATAACGCGCCTAAAGAAGTATAACTTCAAAAGATATAGCTATAAAATAACTGCTAAATATTGCGACAATTTCGCTCGTTCCTATATAAAGATTCATTTCATAACGCACCTTTATCTCATTGTATATCCGTTCGGAGGGTCCAATTTTCTTCAGCATGTTAATATACGAGAATATCGCTTCGAGTACCTGGGAATAATACCAATATTACTTGCAATATATTGTGAATGATTAAAAATCACATCAATTACATACAAACAAAAGTACTGACATCATCAATATGATCAAGTCCTTCCTTCGTTAGAACCACCTGAGTTGAAAACAGACTGTACATAGAGGTGTAGTCAATACCGCTTTCCGAATTGCCAGTGTAGATGCCAAGCGCCCAAACTCTGAGTAAAAAAAACAAATAAATATGAAAAAAGTGGAGCTTGTACATAATAATAACTCTTTTATATTTTTCTTAACACCTAGTCCCTAAGCAAAGTTTTTATTACGGAAACTACATGACTGATAAAGGCATATACTTACTCACTTTTTTACTACATAGATACGCAATATTTTCCTTGTGGTTTTACCCCCATTAGCGTAACAGTTAGCAACAGCAACCATCAAAATCTTGTAAACTTGTACAAAACAAAAAAATACATACTGCTTTCAATTATAGGACGAGTTTTAATTATACCCTATTAGGAGAACCACTTCCGTGGTATTGGCCCTTGCTTTATAACTCGGAGGTCGGAGGTTCGAATCCCGCGGGGAAACAACTTTGCGTTATCGTTGTTTTCTGCTTGCTTAGGACAATTTGGGCCGATCACTTAATTGTCTGAAATGTAAGATGATCCATGCTTCGGATAGACATGTAAAAAGTAGGTCCACCCACCAACCCGCATTGGACCAGCGTTGTGGGATAAGGTCCGAAAACCTCCTAATGGAGATAGCGAGTATTGGGGGAGGCCAATGTCCAGCAGTGGAATAACACAGGCTGATGATGATGAATTAAGAGATGGAATTCACGTAAACAGTAATAATGCAATGTCAAACTCTTATTTCTTAGATAGAGTACTACTTTTGTACAATTATATATATATATAATTTATTGTAGACATATTACATATACACAGAAAACAGAAAACTTCTTAGCCAATAATAAAGTTACAAGTTTATACTTACCTTTTGTAATATATGTAATGGTATTAATTATGTATCTATTATATATGTATATGTTTGTATTGGTATCTTACAATGCAATTTGTTTGTTGTTTTTTGAAACATTGGACAAAAAACTGCTGTTTGTTTGTTTGTAATATTAAATCATAGTTTTCACTCACTTTTCCTGAGGTACGTTAGAAGGCTGCCTTTACCCTCGTGCCCTAACAGATAAGAGATGTACTGATGGGGCTTCGATTCGTACTCGGATATCAGTGAGCGCATGCACCATGTTAAGTGAACCTGAAATAGAAACATTATGGAGTAAACAATTGTGTTTTAATAATATTTTGTGATAAAAATATTCAATACTATAAGTAACTGTTGATGAGTTTACACCCATTTTATATTCTTATGATTGTATCACGAGTAAAATATTTACATTGTAACGAAAAAAAAAATCATCGCTGAAAAGATGTTGTCATTATTTTTTGTATCGAAAATAATTAAATTATATTTAAAAAAGTTTATACATTCTGTTGCTTACGCGGATACATAATAAATAATACAATATAACTTTTATCTTATCGTATATATTTTTTCGTCGTATTTGAATACTTTATAATTATTTTTAAACTATAACCGACTTTTCAGGCACGGGATTGACTCAGTGACTTAAGTGAGTCTTTGTAATTTAAAATACATTTTTTTAATTTAATTAATAAATAAAGAAAAGGGAGACATTTTGACGTGACAACGTCTTATAAATCGGTTCAAGATAGGTAGGCACTCTTTCTTTCTCTTCGTGCTCTGTCACAGCGCCACTCACGTAACGCTCTCCATAAGCAACCATAAGAGAAAGCAAGATGCACGCGTCTCTCTTACTCGTGCGCAGTTGGCCTGCTTAAGTGAAAGAGACACAGAGAGGAAGAGATACAGGATTTATATTTCTTACTTGTATACGAGTGAATATTTAAATTACATTCATTCTGCCACTAAAAGACGTTGTCACGTATAACTTTTTGAATGGGTTCGAACCTACGACCTCCGCTTCCGAAGCACACGCCCATACCACTAGGCTACGGAGGCAGTATCAATGTATTAAATCAACTAACCTCAGTCGTATCACTGACAGGCTTAACGTGATATATACTGCGAAACTCGGGTGTGACCGCGTCAGGTTGGAAGGAGAATTTCCTGAAGTCATCCGGCGGCAGCCCATTGTTGGGGACTTGGCCAAAGGTGTTTATCACGTATTGCTCCAGCTCTGATAGCTCCATGCGAGCCTTGAAAATAAATTATTTTTAATTTAAGAATTGTATAATGCATACAAATATATTAATTTATTATGACTTATATTTCTAAGTCAATGTGTAGTTAGTTTTCGATGCATAGAATTACGCATACAAAAACATAAATATAATATGTGAATACTTTAACAAAACAAAATTGACATAGCATAATCTGATGTAAAAGAATTGAATGCGACGCTTCTTAATCAATGATATTATTTATTTAATATAATAAGTTATTTAAATTCCATATCCATGATTGGCATACGAGGACAAATTGATGAAAAGGATAAATAAAAATTACAAGGATTTTACCTCCATGTTGGAACACTACTATCTACACCGAAGACAGAAAATACCTATAATATATGTTTACACAGTCTCATATTAAAATTGTTTCAATGTTGTCGAAATGTTTTGGAGATATTCTCCAAAACATTTGGATATCACATCACATAACAATAACCCAATAAAAGAAATAAAAACCATCAGGGCATATACAAAACATTAGACTTTAGTTTACAAAGATACTATACATTATTTGGCATATTTGCATTCTTGGTATTAATATCTACTGGTAAATACACATATTTACATCTCCACTATTAACTACAGATAATGATTTCTTTTCTCGTAACTGACCTGAACAGCGACGGTCATCCTGTGCGCGCTATAATGCCTCCTCCTGAACTCGTGGGCAGCTTTGTACAGCCTTTCGTCGTCCTGCAGTTCATCACGTAGACTCCTCAGGTTGCCCCAAGTGAATGTGCGCGCCGGATGGTCGACTGGGAACAGGCTGGAGAGCAGCTGATCCTTGCGGTTCGAATCGGACGGCGAGGCGATTGCGAACTCTAGTAAGTTAATAACATACTAAACGTTAGTTTGTAGCGAAGCGGAGATTTAGTTAAAAGGAGGCGGAGAAAATCTGCCTCCAGTAGCCTAGTGGTAAGGGCGTGTGCATTAGAAACCGCAGGTCGTGGGTTCGAATCCTGCGCGGTCTCAAAAAACTTTCGTTGTTGTTTTCGAATTGGTTAGGCAATTTGGACCGATCACCAATTCTCTGAAAAGTAAGATGATCCATCCGTCGGATAAGATGATCCAGTACCATACATAGTCAATCATCACAAGACAATCAAACAACAAGGGAGCCAAAATTTGGTGCTGAACATGTTTAACTTTTGTTTTTTTTAGTTAAACCTGAAGCCAAAGCCAAGACTTTGGCTCAGAAAGTTATGTTTTTATTTGTTACAGGGTCACTATAAATTACACCAAAATCTTGAGGTCATATTATTAAGGTAAATCATACATGTTAACGTGTGGATAATGTTAGAAATAATCGAGTCCGATAGAACTCATATTCATTTTGTACCCTAATTTATTCATTGTCACTAACCAAAAGTCTTCTTTATTAAAGCGTGTGTAACACTAGCAATAAACCATATAAAACTTAAATAAACAAGCCAATTTTACTCTGCTGGATGGCAAACACTACTAGAGAGAAGTCATTTACTGCACTTGAATGCTTAAACTTTTTAACCCATAACGTTGATACAAGGTATAAAGATTACAACATATTGTTAAGTTTCCTATGAATTTGAACGGACATTTCGCAGGTCGGTCAGCTAATAAAAAGGAAGACAATAGCGTCTAGTATATATACATAACTTTTACTTAATTCTGATGAGATGCATAAGACTCAAGTTTATGCGATGATTAGATGCAAAGTAAACATTGTAACTATGGCAACGAAGAGACAGCGTTTTTTTTATTGGAATATTAAGCCAAGATCTCCATCACTGAACGTCAATATTTTAGTAACAACTCCATGAGAAAGCCACTTTTTTCTTCTTTTATAGGAACATTCTTAGTAAATTAGTTATTACAAATATAAACTCCTATATACAAAGAAAGAAAACCTGATACATTTTTCCTAGAAATCCATCCTTGGCCCTGGTTATTAAGCCTCTTATTAGACCACGTACGATAGTAATAACGTCTAATTGGATTATTAGTTAACCGCCTTACATTAGAGATATGTCAAGTAATTTAGTTAAACCGTGTTACAATGAGTATTATTATATTCAGCTTTTGTCGTTTAATAAATTTAAGAAGGTTGTTAGGGAACGTTTGTGTGTGAAAGGATATTATTGCTGTAATGACTACATTAACGACAACACACCCTGGTAGTGAAATGTGCGCTCCAGACTATTCCAATCAGAGAAAAATATGTCGTATTGCTTTTTTTTTTGGAAAAAATAGTCCCGCTAATTTTCTTACGTCGGTGGCTTCCATTTCCGAACCGGTGGAAGATTAACCGACGATTAATAAGAGAATGTAATGCTTCTATGATAAATAAAAATTTTTGACCTTGACTTATGTACTCATATTGTTAATCGCTATTTTTTTAAACTGTAATATGATACTTTTTCAATGAAATTTTTCTACTATATATTTTTTAATAGCAAAGTATTAACAGATTTTGTAATAAAAAATAAAATCAAGACAAAGATTGTTTGTTTCTCTCGATTAATACACTTGAAAACTATTATTTAGCGTGGTTAAAAAGTTGAGGTTGGCCTTGCAAGTTGTTTTTGCATTATAATAGTAATCGTAAGCGTCATTATAAATAATGATTCAAACGGAAGTACATGCCTAGTGAGACAACATAAATCTCGAAATGCGCCGTCAGGTCTAGAAACATTTACGTCTACTTCAATGAGCAAACACACAAAACTTCTTAGTATATATTATATATATATATATATATATATATTACATATACAATTATAGCATATAACAATTAGATATATATATTCTTAGTATATTCTAAATTAGGACCTATTTCCTTGTTTGTGGGTCGTACTAACTAAATAAATTTATTTTAGTTATACTGGCCGATGGATTATGCCCGAAGCATTTTGTTCGAGTTTTGATATTAAAAAAAAAAAAATAACGGCGGTCACCGCGCGATGTTCCATCAACAAACATTTGCTTTGTTTCAAAACATTTCAGAGTAATTAAACACAAGTTTTTACACAAAGTATTTTATTTAAAAAAAAATACTTTCGTGATCTAGCACTGTAACCCTACGACATTTTAAAGTAGATAATAAAACTATAGTCGGAGCTGTTTAAACTGTGATTATCATTTAAAAAAGAAGAATTCTATTAATTCAAAAATATATTAATATTGTACAACTGAAACTGCAAACAATAAAATATAGCGAATACATTACAGACATTTATCAATAAGGTAGCTGGACGTATAACACCTATTATTTTATATCTTATAGGGCTCGGGTCAGGAAGGCTTTGAATTTTGTAGGTCCTCCTTTACAGGGGGCCGTTTGGGGTGGTACCCTATGTACAATACTAAGTAAGGTCGTGGGTTCGAATCCTGCGGGGACTCAACAAATTTTCATTTTGTTTTATTTGTATTTTGTCGTTGTTTCCTAGTTGGGCTAGTTTGGGCTGGTCACCCAATTGTCTGAAAAGTAACATGATCCATGTCTCGGATGGCTATGTAAAAAGTCGGTCCTGCGCCTTATCTATCTACGGTCGTGTCGGTTATCCGTCCCATCGGGCTTTGAGAGTATAAAGGAACAGGGAGTGCATCTGTGTTTGCGCGTACACTTGTGCACTATTATATCTCCTGCGTAGTTGGCTGATCTCTAATACAGATCTGCCGCCGTAGTCGTAATCGACTGGAGAACATTACAATACCGTGTTCAGTTTTAAAGGCCAACGTACCTAGTGTATTTACTGGATAAACCGGACGTAACATCCTATGTCTCACGTAAGCAGCGCTTTGGTGATACCCTGCTCATGTCTTCGGTGGCAATAAAAAAAAGATAAACCTGATGGAGCCATTACACTAAAAAGAAGGAGAATGGCTCGGATATACGGCCGAACCAACTACGTAAATGGAATATACTTACTCACATTATTTGTGTTAACAATAAAACCGACACCAAAGTAATTTAAAAATAGAAGAAATTTGTAATATCGCAGAACTTTAAAATGACCGAAATAAAGTACAGGAAAGTCTTGAAAAAATTTACTTAATCAGTGTTATAAAAAAATTAATATATATACAAAATTTCACTTGTCTCATTCTAATAATAGAAAACAGTGTAGGTAATCAATATTGGATATCAGCAATATTCTTTTATATTAAATTTTTACTACACATTTTAATTCATACACATTGGTGTATGAATGAATACAAAACGGTAACGACATTTAGGTTAAATTTATAGATTACAATATTCCATAAAGTTTAAAGACTTTTTGCGTACAATACCTACATTTCTTCTGTATTCCGAACACCGCATTAAAAACTCAAGAATTTCACACTGACTTTAGGCACTAGGCAACCCTATAACACACGCATTAGTTAGTATTACCAGAGAAATCTGGTAAAAACTAAAAGTAATTGAGATAAATACGCGACTGCCGATTGTATTTGCTAGACTTGGAAATAATACTCAGACAACCTCGGCACGATATCTCTACACGCTAAAGATTTATGATATTTTATGATCTATTCTGTACATGAATGAGTTATGTTGTTTTTAATACGCTTTCATAAGCTTCATACGTATGTTAATATTAAAAGGAATTTAAAACATGATTTTGACCTCATTCAGAATGTTGGATTCGGTCGAAATCTGAAATATCTAATACGTCTCGATGATAGTTCAACATAAAAAAACAACTAAAGCATTAAAAACACATAATAGTTAAAAAAATAATTTCAATCATAAATAGTGACAAAATATGATTAGGGAAATAGCCTGTTGATTTTCGGTCAGTCGGTTGTTTTCAGGCCGGTGGTGAAATATTATTCGGATTTAGTAGTATCGTTTCTGACATTCAGTAAGCAAGTGACACTTCTATATTAAAGGGAGATATATGAATTATAAAGACTATAACGATAAATACAAATAAAATAAAGTCATTAATAGCAGTGTGAGGCCGTCATATTGTGTCGCTATTAATCGATGATCACAACAAACTATCATTTACTAAGCAACGATTCATAAACTTACCTATTTAATGTCAAAAACGCTACCACCGGTTCAGTACAAGAACCAACGACCACCGGTTCGGTACAGAAATTTGGCGGGACTTATTTTGTCATCGTTTTAAAAATATATATTAACAATTAATAATTAATTCCAGGTATAAAAGAGTCATCTAGATTGTCAAGGATATATTGTCTGGATGTTTATGGGATCGGTAGCTTCCGGCAAATCCTGTTTTAGATAAAGCTTATATAGACAAGAGGCTGGAAGCAGAACTTCATAGTTAACAAAAAAAAACTACATAAAATTTGTATCATTATTGGTAATATAAATGGTAGGATTCTTACGCATATGAAAATCATTATAAATCCATTCGCAATCAACAAAACAGCAGAATACTTATCAGCCAACATATAAAATAATACAATAATGTGTGATGAGAGGATGTACGTAATTGGCACAATGCCTCATGGTACAAGTGTGTAAGACCGATTTGGCTATAATTTATATTTAGACGAGATAAACAATAATAAACGAAGAACATACACGTAATGTACATAAAATAATTGTATTTAGACTAGCTTTCGCCAGATAAATACATTTCTCTTTACACTATAGCTCTCTGTACTTGTTTAAAATTTTCTGGCATCTTTATAAATAATGCAAAAAGCCGCTGGTTTCAATCCCGCGGGGAACTTTGTGTTATTGTAGTTTTCTAGTGGATTAGGACAATTTGGGCCGATCACCCAATTGTCTGAACACTAAGATGATCAATGCGTTGGAAGGGCATGTAGAAACCCCCTGGATGGAGAAGGCGTGCATTAGGCGTATATTAGGTCTATTTCCAGCATTGGACTAACACAGATTGACGATGTTGATGATGATGAATGCTACAGCAGTATTCACAAAAATATACGGATAAAATTATCGAATGCACATATGAATATTTGCTCTTGAAATGATATATCTATATCCTCAAACTAACCAGTTACTTCTCACGGCCCGATAGTCGAAGCAGTTAGTCTTTCACGCCGATTGAAGGCGTTAAACATCACCAGATCTCAGATGGCTCCCGTTTCTCTAATGTGCCTCCTTCATCATCAGCGGGCTGACGAAGAACTGGCTAAATTAAGTAACCATCGCATGACAGGTCCTTCTTTCCTGATCTCGAGTAAAACGTGTATCCGCATCGCCTCACCAGCTCGTGTCCGTCTTGCTCGGACCTGCCTTTTCATGATATGAAGAAATTAAATACCATCTAACGAACTGATCTAAGAGAAGTGGACATGCAGTCGTAGGCAGCAATGAACCTTTTAATAACAAGTCTTACTACAACTCTTTTGATTATAGGCACAATAACACTTAATAGTATATGAACCTTTTATGGGGCATAAGCATTATAAGTAAAATTTTTAAGCTATAATTAAATTGATAATGATAACCGACTTAATATTTAATTTGTATTTTTTAAGGTTTTTTTTAAGCGTAAGAATAAAAAACGAAGATTTGGCTAGTCTACAATCAAGATCCGTCATCCACGCACCACTCTCTTTTTCTTTCAACCTCATTGTCCGAACGGACTGAAAATCGAGACGACAAAAAAAAACTGACGCATGTATCCTGTACTATACAGGCTTATCAAAGAGTGATCTTCCCGCATTGCCCACACCAGGACACAAAAATGATAAGTTGTCGAGTGCCCCCGGCATTTGAAGCCACGACCTTCGGTTTGTAAAACGAAAGCTCATAACACTAGACTATTAAGGTCTTTGCGACACACTGCACAAAGACATACTCGTCACACTCACTACTTGTCAAACTAAAGTACCTTTATGAAGGCATCAAACTCGTTCTCCTTGGGGTATTTCTCACTGCCCATGAAGACCATATGCTCGACGAAGTGCGCCAAGCCTTGGATGTCGTGGGGGTCGCTGTAGCTGCCGACGCCAACGCAGAGGGCACAGGCAGCCTGGAAACAAATAACGAGATAAATACCCGAGCATAAAAGGACCTTTTGGTATTATGTAACCTATAGCAACGTCATGGTATAGTACCTATGGCGAACTAGATGATGGAACATCGTTTAGAGATTATCAGTTCTGTGACAATCTGAAAATATTACTACTAGACGTAAGATAACGTGACATTACAATATTTATAATAGAAAGTCCATAACTTCGTAAATACTGTTTTCTTTTCAAAATATTACGTAGTCAAATGATATATTTGTCGTGTGAAATGTCTATATAATTAACAGTATTGTTGATGATTTCTAACCAAAAAGTTTTTGTCAGTCAATTTGTAATATTTTCATAAACGAGATATTAAACTAACTACACGGAGTGTTCTGTAATAATAACACTCCGTGTAATTAATATAGAGCTGCAGATGTTTTTCTCACCAATAAGAAAATAAATAAATCCTAATAGGAGATTACCAATGCCGCGATAATAAAGATAAAAATAAGTCAGACGAGAAATTAAATAAAATTAGGGCCAAAAATAAATACCAACAACCGATTATATTATGCCTAAGCCAAACTAGATATGGAATCTATGTGAAAAAATTCATGGAAAACTTATGCTGCCAAACCTTATATACAAAGTGTTATAACTCTTGGAACCAATAATGAACGTCATACCTTTTGCGCCTAAATTTACTTCAAACTTTATTTGAGATAAGTTTACTAAGTTAACTTTAGATTTACATGGCGGCTGTTGCATTGGGTCTCAAAGACCATTTATTAGATATAAATAAATTCAAATAATTTGTTATAAATTAAATTAATGGCGTACTCGTTAGATGCTAATGTAATAAACAAAACAGGAACAAACGACACAACAGCAACACAAGATTAAAAAATAACGGTAAACAACATATATGCGAAGTACTCGAACAAGAAGCAAATAAAAAATATGTGTCTGACAGACCCAGCACCCAGGACGCCGGGTTAAAACAAATCTCATGTCACATTTAATTACGATTCATAGTATAAATTGAAATACATTAAAATCGACAATTTATAAAACCGATCTTTCTGTTATTTGCCGACTCGATTGAAGGAGAATTATGTTAACCGAACACGCAAATCGGTGTTACATGTTCAACATCAATAAGTGAACGCATACTACGACAAGTCTAAACTATTGCAGCTTAAGCAAATGCTAAATATACGCAAAGAAAAATGACAAAGACTCGATGTATGTTTAAAACCCAACTTATTTATAACTTTAATCATAATTTACAGTTAGCAGTGTTTATGGGATATTATATTATTGAAAATTTATAGACAAAACACCAGTCAACTTACGGTAATTTATTAAAATATATGATCAATAACATGAACAAATTATAAACCATCTAATTTTTTAATAATTTTACATTTTCTGTAGTTTATTATTAATACTAAATATTTCAAGTATAATAACATAAAGGAGAAGCGGGGAATAGTTTATATACCAGACCAAAATAAGATCGAGAATCTATGTAAATCAAATGTCAAGAAATTAATAAACAGAATAAAAATACATTCGAAACTAAAAGTGTCATTTGCCAAAGTAGTACTTATTAAATTTTGCAGTGCTTTAAACACAACTGCGTTCCGGTTTAAAGGCTACATAATCGGTCTAGTTATTACTGTCGATCGAACTTTTTATAGGCAGTGGTATCATGGTTATATGTTAACGGCCTGCTGTTGGTTTCGGATTTATTAAAAACGCTTACATACACACATCCTCATACAGATCAAAACTCTTTACCAGTACTTGTATATTATATCTATTATGGTATCCACCTTTTTTAAAAGCACGTAAGCAATTATACTGGATTGCGTTAACAATTTCGCGTTGCCAAATGCACTTCGCCAAATAAATGCACCTACATTCAACATTCGGTAAGAGCCGCCCCAAATTTGTTTCACGGTCCAACGCTTCGTTTGAAAAACGAACTGCTTTGTCACGCGGCGTTGCGCAAGAGACTGTGAAATACTGACAATGATCCAATAAATCTGCTGTGGATGAGGGTCATGGAAACCATAATATGAAAACAGTTGTAACAAAAAACCTCTGAAAGGAAATGCTGGTTTGGTTTTTCAGCTTTTATTATGGTTTATTTTGGAGACATTATACCCCGCTGAAGGAAGTTCGTTATCTTAATAAGAATCAAGAATCGATTATCACAATAATTTTCTATTTTAGCGTAGCGCACGTTATAGACGAAGTCAGAAATTATTTTCCTTCGGGCAAACTGGCATCTTTATGGAAATGTGATGATACCCGATCTGTCAATAAATAATCGTATAAAATAAGTGACATTTTCATATCCATTAATATGCAACTTTTTTGTTTAGTGTCAACTGAAAAAATGAATAATGTGATTGTATAATATAGAAATGTACAGGTACTGAAGCTATTCGAAAGAGTATGAAAATTACAAACTTTTCCGAAAAGTTACGAAAGAAAAAACTTTTTCCACTACATCTATACGATTGAATTCAATTCTATTTTTGAACAATGCCACACATAAGATAACTAAACCCATGTTTCATTAGAACATAGAAATATTATTGTTTTTGAGACTAAAATTAATTGTTTGCGCCGTTTTAAAATCATTTTTTTTATCAACAATAAAGTCGTTTTCTTCGTTTAACGAATAAAACCAATTTCAACAAAAAAAGGCTATAAATAAGTCGCTCGTCAGAATGAATATAAATGTATCTTTTCATTATTCGAACCGATTCGATCGAACTAAACTAATCGCGAATCATAAACGCGTTGTGTCAATCAACAAGCGGTACAAATTTCTTCTGCAACCAGTTTCAGCGTAAACTCGACGGAACGGTTACCGCTACTTTCATTTTCTTCAACGACCCGAATACAACTATGAAATAGGAATTTACGGTGAAGACACACGCAATAAAACCCATCCCGTCAAAAGTGATTTGATAATTTTCTGCGCTTACATCTCAGATTGTTATTGTACTGATTTATCCCTACCGGCAGACTACGCCTAGTAGCGGGATATGTCAACATAACTGTATGCTAATATGTATAGAATGTATATATATATTTATATATACTTTATATATTCTTTTTATAACTTTAGCAAAACAATTTATATTACACTAGTATATATAAAGTTATACAATAGTTAGTTAAAGTGGTTTGCTTAAGGTTTGAAAAAGTATATATATATATATATATTATTAAGCGATTAAACGAAGAAGACGTGTATCTTATAGTGAATCACACCTTACCCATAAAAGTTAAAACGATTGCCCCCCTAAATTTTTTTTTTCGCAGTAGCACATGAGATAGCACATGGCACACTTTAAATCAGTAATTACGCTGCCTACAGTGCTCTCCAAACCAGAGCACAGTAGTATTTTTACTGCTTTGCGGCAGAAATAGGCACAATAGTGGTAGATCCCCTGAAAATTGGGGATTTACGAACTATAAAAATATGTAAGTTAGCCTTGAGCCTCAAAAGACGAATATCTTACTCGTTATGTGAAATGTAAGCAGTTAAGAAGCTTTAAGATCAGTTAATACAACATATATTTAAACGTTTAAACAAACAAACATTTGTTTATTTGCTAGATTCTCCTTACTGAATGTAAAGTAGATTCTGGTGATTCTTACTAAATTTTAGTTTATTTTGCGTGATAAATACTTTATTATTAGTAACATTTATAATTTTTCTCAAATAACTAACATAGCCAAAAAGTAAATTGATTTGATGTAAACATTATACCAAATAAAATATAGAATTGATGTAAATCGTGTTACCCATAGCAACGAAGGGGCGCCGGAATTGCTTTTAATTAATTGTCGCCTCATTGATTGACATTTTGGGATAATTCATTGACAATAACGCTAGATGTGTTTCGCGACGCGACATTCGCACAGTGGCCGGTGTAGACTGGATGAAAATAGCCGAAGGCAGGAAGCGGTGGCATGCATTAAGGTAGGCATATGTCCAGCAGTGGACTGGCACAGGCTGATGATGATGATGATGATGTATGACGTCACTATTGCTATGGTATATAATGTAACTTAAATTATTGACATTAATTTCGTCTTGTCTTTGAATCAATGATAGAAGCATATTTTCTGCTTTACGTGCGTATTGATAAAACGTTTACAAGTTGTGCATATTTATATTTTTGTTAAAGGTTTAATAGGTTATTTTACCAGTTCCTTTCCTTTTCTCCCTTTAAATAATATTGATACTGATATAAAACTAACTTTACTATCATTGTATATATTTAGATATCATTATGTACTTATTTTCAACGCTATCTTTACTTCTCAAAAAATATAATAAATAGCAAAATTATATTTACTCAATACAGTAACTTATAACTCCTCTAATAGCGCGAAAATAATAAAACATACAAGGAACAGTTAGGAAGATGGTAATTTGATACATATATTGCGAATATCTCTATACCAGACCTAATAAAAATATAGAATTTATACAAACACTAACTTAGAACAATGAAGACGATAAGTACGCACGGCGTTGTTATTTGCAGATAGTCATTCAGTCATTGACGATTCATCAATAACAACGCTGCGCTACCTCTTGAAATCAGAATGGCCAAAGTTAGATTACTTTTAAAAAGAAAACCAAAGAGCACCTATTAAAAGACTTGCAAAATATAACATAATACTGTCGTCATGTATATACTTATGTGGTAATTTGTATGAATCATACTATTTATAATTATGTATATATATATATATATATATATATATACAGTATTATGTATACTATATATGTTAATCATATTTACGTGTATATATATATATATATATATATTGTTTTATTTATAGGTATCTTTTATATCTATGTTTAACTTATATTTAACCGTTACCTTCTCTTTTTAATTATATCTGTGCACCTCCCCACTTATTGTCTCTGCATTGACTAGGAGGCAATGCCTATGGCATTAAGTCCGCCTATGTACAATTAGTGCTTAAAGTGTAAATAAATAAATAAATAAACGCTGGTTGTACGCGGCGACGTCGTTGCTAGTGGTTACGTTTTTTTTTTCACCTAGACATTTTCCTAAGTTATCATCGGCTCTTTAGCCATAAAGATATACCTGAATAACCGTTTTTACGCAGGGTGTCTGGCATCTGACCTCCTCCAAACCAAAGAGTAAATGCATTCTAAGCATGAGTTAGTTCTCAATAAATTTGAAGGCACTGATTTCCTATAACGACTATCAAACATGACCTTGACAACCAGGACCGACTTTTTGGGGTTTGGGTGATCGGCCAATATTGTTCTAACGGACCAAAAATCAACGATAACAATTATATTAGATAATTATCAAATAATTCAAACATTTTAACGTTGTTTTCCCGGGGATTCGAAGCCACGACCTCTGGTTGGCAAGGGCCATTACCGCTATGCCACGGAGGCGGTTATTTACATTAATTCTACGTCTTCAATGGCTCCGCTATCTACTTCTCTACACTACTATGAGATTAACTTTCAACATGTTATTATTACTATGAGCCGTCGCTAATTCATACCGTGTCAAGTGAAAGTTCGTTATAAACGATCTTGCACCGCTTTCTACACATTCTCTCGAATGTGTCCCTCACGAATTTAACGACACGTCGTCGATAGCGCACCTGTTGAAGGCAAGCGTCTGAGGAAAATCTAGCAAAATCTAATATAGATCTAGACTAATTTTAAGAATGAAGACAAGGTAAACAAGTGCAATAATGCCAAAACCAATATGGCCGATTTCATACAGTATATAACCATTTTGTGCAATATATGCGAGTGACAACGTGCAAGAGAATATCCTGCGCTTTCCGCCACTACATTTCAATTATCGAATATCTTTTAAGGTATTCATTTCATCTAAATGTTAAGTACGTGACACGTTTTATGCAAATAGAATGATGATTTTTTTTAAATGTTGTTTTTTTATGTCGTTTATGTAAACTTACACTATAATATAGTGTAAGTTTACATAAAAAATATTGCACATTTTAACAATGTTTTACATTAAAATGGATATTTTTGGTTGTTTTCAAAACATAGATATATGTGCTCGAGAACTTTATTATAGACCATTTTAAGATACAATTATGTAGAACTTAGTTTAAGTCTATCTTTTACAATTTTGTGAGCGTTTGTAATTTCATCGCACGGGGTTGTGATTTTCGACGCCGAAATTTTCTTTTTAACTAACCTACATGAATAAAACCATTAACTCAACTACATAACATAATCATTAAAGAAAAATGGAAGCCCATTTGACAATTAATGCTTCGGGTTCCATTTTTTATCATCGAGCGGAGCAATGAGTCCATTTCCATTTTCGCTTAATATATAAGAAAAACCCACACTCCGAATTGAGTACCTCCTTCTTTTGGGAAGTCTAGTTAAAAAATGTAGTTTTCATTGCCAAAACATTGGTTAGTAAACAAAGAAAAAACACATTGATATATCCATAGCATACCCAATTCAGACTCGGAATGAATGCAAACAATTACTAACATCAAATACACAAATAGAACCAAAAGCAAACGCGTTCTTATAGGTGAACCCCCACCATTTTCAATCCCAATGCGATGGATCCTGTTTATCCTGTGGACCATAGTGGCAGAGATTTTTGCTCTAGTCTAGTTTGACATTGAACTTGGTCAACTTAAATTACATTATTATTCAATACATAGGAGTTTTTTTCCTCGAATATAGCTAGAAAAAATATTTGACCATCATCGTTAAAGAATTTCGAAGGAACATGTCACTAGTTTAGACAAATAGATAAGAACTTGTTTTATTATATTTATTTTACAATTGTTTTAAATAGGATCAAACAGATTTAAAGCTGATAGTGAACACAACTAAGCTGCAACATTTTATGTAAGCAAAAAACTGACCATTCGTCGATACCACACAATGGGTCTTTACATTGAAGGGCAAAATAAACAACCGCAATTGCAAATAATGGTGTATGGAAAATAAGTATGTAAACGAAAATACAAACAATTTAGAAACCCATACAAACACATACAATACTAAATCGACGCTTATTCTATATATGAAGAATATTTACATGAATACCATCATCGAATTGTCAAATTAACATATGGCATAATTGTTTATCAGACGCATAAAAAGCTAGAGCTCGATCTCTTTCTCTTTTTCCTAGGCATTTACCCAAATTATCATTTGATCGGCATCTGAGAGCGCAATCGGCAGAGCGACTGGCAACCAACCACCACAACCCAAAAGGCAAGCTGCATTTGATGGAGGAATTCATCATCATCAGCCTTGATAGTCCACTGCTGGACATAGGCCTCCCTAATACACCCTATCCATTAGGGGTTTTTGGACCGTATCCCACCACGCTGGTCCAATGCGGGTTGGTGGGTGGACCTGCCTTTACATGCCCATCCGACGCATGGATCATCTTACTTTTCAGACAATTGGGTGATCGGCTCAAACTGTCCTAACCAACTAGGAAACAACAACGAAAATTTGTTGAGTCCCGCAGGATTCGAACCCACGACCTCCGGTTTCTAAAGCAAACGCCAATACCACTAGGCTATGGAGGAATTAGTTTTCTGTAAATTTGTAAGCACTAACACTAACTGTTGCCGAATTACTAGCGTTTTTGTATGATGATTGCATTGCAATTCTGTACAGAACAGTCGATTAATTTTTAAATTATCTACCAAGTCTTACTTAATTACATTATTCGAATTTTCCAATAAGAAAGAATAGGTCCGTTAAAAAGTTTTCCTTTAATATAAATATAACAAGGATTTGGTCAATGGGTACGATTAATTAAAATGAAAAAGTAAACTAATTAATAGCTACTTTATAAATGGAACATGTGCCTACAAATTTATATCTTTATAAGTGTAATAATAAAATATCTATGAACAACTAAATATCTAACAGAAAATGACGTTTTATCAATATCTCATTTTGAATTACGTGACAAAAGCGCGATACGCGTTCAATTGTTTTCGCGATTGTTAAATGTCACGATCTTATTTTTTCATATGTTCCTTTAAAGATATTTATTCTATTAATCTGTTATATTCAGTAAAACAAAAATATTTTGACTGTTCAAAAATATATAACCAATAGCAACAATTATGTTATTTAGGTGTCCTGTTTGCAGGGACCGGATTTTACTTAAGCCATAATAGAGATAGAATTTAGGTAGAGGAAGTTGAATGTTATTGAATAAAAGGACTTTCAACGGATTTTATTACGTTATTTATATCTTTACTTCCGACGTTTCAACACTTATTTGCGGCCGTGGTTACTAGACAGACCACGGCATCGGCATATAACTTGCAACCCCGCAACCCCCCTTATGGGTGGAATTTCGTAAAATCCGTTCTTAGCTCACCCCTACTAGGCGAAAGAAATATTCCTACCAAAAAAAAAACGACCCCATTTTTATTAGTGGACCGCCACCACGCTCAACCCTGATGCTGTTTGACTAATAACAGCACTAACAGGCAGGGCGTGCCATTTAATGTCAGGTAAACTTTACACTTAACTCGTGACTTCCTATGTAAAGAATAAACTTTGGGTGTCCTTCATTTTGCGGTTATTATTATCATCAGCCTGTGTTATAGTCCACCGCTGGAAATAGGCCTCCACTAATTTTTTGACTGCATCCCACCACGCTGGCCGAATGCGAGATGATGAATGGACCGACTTTTTACATGCCCATCCGACACATTGATCGTCTTTCTTTTCAGACAACTGGTTGATGGGCCCAAATTATTCTAATCAATCGGAAAACGACGATAAAACAAAGTTGTTTCCCCACGGGATTTGAACCCACAACCTCCGGTTTATAAAGCAAGGGCCAATACTGCTAGACTACTGAGGCATCTGAGTCATTTAGCGGTCATTAAAAATGTATTCAACGCATGTTAGATATTGCAATCCCAGAACAGATAAAAAAATATAATTATTTGTATTTGTCTTATAGGTACTAATTTTCATAATAAGAAAACTGTCATACAACTTCATAGCTTAAGCAATCCAAACAAACAGTAAACTTGGATGTAAACAACACATGTGATAGGTCTTAACCATCCCAAACATTAAGACGGCTATTATTATCACAGACTAATTGACTGCTTGGTGACATCCACCAATAAGCTTGACTCCATGATTTTTCTATGGATTACATTTTGATTACAAAAAGCCCATATCTCCTTTGTCTTTTGTATGAATATATTCATGGATATGCATGCACACAAAACATAGAAAAAATATTATATATATTATATAGCTATTTTGTATACACTTTCAAATATTTAATCAGCCAAACCAATGAATATGTAAATTATTCACTAAAATATTAATCACTTTGTGATAAATATCTAGCAAAAAGCCATAACACTTTTGCTTTGTTTATAATTTGAAATATTTTCTTTTGACTTTTTTCCATATCTTATGAGGCATTAAAATGAAAGTGAGAAATTTCAAAAGCTTAGTTAATGGTACATATTATAGGTAAATTTTCTATCTTAATGGGCTTAATTATATATGCTTAGTAGATTAATTGATTTTTCATAGATTCTGTATATAATTGGCCTTTATAATATTTTACCAAATGGGCTACTTACCAATTTCTCCTCATCAAATTCATTATGCCTCTTTGTACCATGGTGATCGCTGCTGTTGGACTGTTCAGATTTGCTGCCATCACTTTCCTGACTTGAACTATCTTCAGATGCGCTACTTTCTTCCTCACTTGTGCTCTGGTCTTCTTTTGCTACAGGTTTACTGGGATCCGAAATGAGCAGGGCTGTCAAACCATTTTCTAATTTTATAGTCCTGAAACAATTTAATTGATTAGGCTTTTTTTGTAATTTAGTGTATGTGATAAATAAACTGTATCTCTTCCCATGCTTTTGTATTATATTGGAATTATGCCAGACTACACAACATAAAGTTTTACTACTTGTATATTTGATTACAAATTTTTTAGAAAATATTTTTCATATTATTTACTTTAAATGTGTTTAATTTCTTAATAAATAAAAAAAATATTTTAAGTGAAATTGCAAAAATTTTGGTGTCTGCTGTAGAACAAAAATATAATCATTTTTATTTTGGCAACCAGTTACATATTATGCCATCAAATATTTAATACTTTAACAAAATCTTTCCAGATATGTTTCATACACAAAAAACGTCTTAGCCTACGAGTAAAATTTACCGATAATGTAAAAGGTAGACCAATATTTATCTTAAATATATGTTACAATGCAATGGAATCAAATACGGAATTGCAGCTACATTCGAGATTTATATATTTATTCTTACCAAATGGAAAATAATTCTCATAGTCTAAAGAAAGTTAAAATAAGAAAAATGTAAATAATCTTAAAAAGATAAAAATAATAACAAACCAATTTTTATGCTTACTTGTAAAGCTTTTTATCAGAAACCGATTTTATAGGTTCAGATAAAATTTCGACTTTCTCTTTTCGATTGACTGTACTCGATGAATATCCTTGACGATTTTTTAACACTTTTACCTCAGGTTTAAATCTCGGTATCTTGTGAAAACTACTTCTTTTCGACATTGTCACTAATTTATGTTTTGCCTGCTGATGACCAAATGTTTTTTGAAAAAGTATGGACAAAATTTTTGACATTTAACCTAAATAAGGTGTTACCATAATTTAAACGATCGTTCTGTTATTGTTCAAATACCACTACAAAAAATTATTATTTTAAAACTAAGCTGTACGAGCCAAAATGAAATTGTATGTGAAAAGAATTATCTTTTGAAATAATTTCAACTAACGTGTTTATATTCACTATTCACTATATTCCAATATTAATTTTCAATATACATTTCTAGACAGAAATAGAAATTTCATTAAAAAAAAATGCTGTGAAAAAGTAATTCTTGGATCTAATTGCTGCCCAAAATTAGATCAACAAGACAGACTACCAGAAAAGGCAAATAAATCACTCATATTTAAGTAAACAACATCTTCAAAGCTTTAATATAAATGCTTTAAAATTTGCAGAAGATTTATATGCTGTAAGGATGCAAATTGCACATACACAACAAAATCCAATAGCAAACTCAATTTACTATAATTGTTTAATAAGTATGGGGAGATCACATAGAGTGACAATCCATTTATATTGAAAATACGTTTACTGTTGGTGCCATTAATTTTTAAATTACAATTTGAATGCAAAATGTCATGACTTCTTTGGCAGGAATATTGATCTGTTTTTATTTCTTAATATTAATTTTATAGTTTTACATTTTTATTGAATGTTTATAAATAATAACATTAACATTATATTTTTAATTTCCAATTATTCTAAATTATGTCAAGGAGCGATTTCGTATAGCATTTATTGGAAATTTATAATTAATGGCATCCCCCATAGATGTCAAAATATTTTTGAATGAATTCAGTTATTATTTTTATTCTAACTTTATTTTTTTTTTAAAATATTATCTGGCAACAATTATGACGTTCTGTGATTGGTTCATCAGAATAATATAACATCCGTTGCAGGAATTGAAATCTGATAAAAGGGGAATGGTACTTTTAAAACTTAAATAAGATTTCAATACAAATAAATACATTATAATGGATGAATCGTATTCAGAAAGTGATCTCTCCATGTCACCATCGCAAATATTGGAAAGACTTCAGATGCTAAGACAGTTACAATTAATGCAACGCGGGAAATTGCAAAAACAACAGTTATCGTATCAAGACTCTGAAATTTCTTCAAATATTACTGAAATTGTAAGTCATTTTAGTAATAGCACAAGCTATAACACTTTCAGGAGCCTTTTACAGTCCAACCATGACTCTTCAAACGAAGCGACACCAAGACTTTCTTGTAATACCTCAAAAAAACTTGTTGAACATGACTTAATCGACGGAGTATCTGTTCTTAATCTTTCTCAAGAATCCGAGTTTTTGCTTAATACACCAACATCTCTAAAAAGTACAAATCAGCCTGAATCGGATAGTTGTAAAAGTAAATCATTATTTAAT
Source organism: Lamproptera curius (assembly GCA_029286875.1). NCBI lineage: Eukaryota > Metazoa > Arthropoda > Insecta > Lepidoptera > Papilionidae > Lamproptera > Lamproptera curius. The sequence continues at coordinate 248,747 of JAGSMT010000193.1, read as the reverse complement.
ACTAGCGGCGAAAAATTATTACCCAAAAAGCAAATATCTTTAGATGAGATGCCCATATTAACCCCGAAAAAAAATTTCGAGGCTTTGGTTTTAGAAAAATTGGATAAGGAAAAGAATAATAAAAGTGATTGTGCTAAACAAGATAAAAAGGAAACATCAGAAACTAGTAAGAAACCATTTCTTAAAAGAGGTGAAGGTATGTCACGTTTTGGTTTACAAAAAAAAGATTTAGTTATACAACACACTAAATCATTACCTTGGTATAAAAAGCAACAAAACACTAAAAATAATCCTGCAACTAAAAAGAATGTTAAGAGAACAAAAGTGAACACTAGAAATGTTGGTGTGGAAATCATTGTTTCAAAACCGTCAACTCCAACTAAAGTTACTGAAAATCATGATAATGTAATGAAACAACCAAAGTTCCTGAGAAATGTGACATTAAAACTATGTGTGATACTAACAGCTGTAATAAAATTTCTTTAGAAAAAGACACTAAACTAATAAATTTACCAAAAGGAAAACATCCTCTCCAAGAAAACAAAGGCAAAACTTGGGCTGCGGTATTATCAAAAGAACAGGATGACTTTTTGAGACAGTTGAAACAAAGTGACTACTACAAAAATTTTAACTCTCCTCCAAAAGCGTCGTATCAGACATTAGTTGTGACTCCAATCTAAACATACAGCAAGAGAAGGAAACAATTGAACAAAGAATGTTTGAATTGCTGGAAAGGAAAGTCACCCAGGAAAGTTTTAATATAGAAAACTCATTTATAAATCGCTTTTTAAGAAGGACTAAACTTGAGTGTTCAGGTGAAAGTACACCATTAGTCATGCAAAGGTGTTTAAATGACAACCCTCATTTACTACATATTCACCAAAATAAAGAAAGAAGTCATAAAAGTTCTAGCTTTGTTGATGAAACAGAAAAATGTCACAGTGAATGCACAGATTGTGCTGAAACTTGCTCTTCAATATCAAGTTGCAGTTCATGTATGACAGTTGAACAAACTACTACCAGTTGTGTTTGTACCAAAGAAAACAAAAGCAGTCAAAAAAGTAGGGATAAAGAGGTTAAATGCAATAAAGACGTATCTGGCGATCAAAAGAAAGATGAAAAACAATGTCAAAATAAAGCTCCAGATGACAGTGATGACATAAAAGCAAATATGGCTGAAATGAATGCAAGACTTATAGCAACTAGTGAGTTATTAAAAGAAAGGCTAGGTGAATTAGAGGATGAAATAGAGACATTTAGGAAAGAGAATGCAAACTTGTCAAAAATGCGAGAAGACATTGATTTGGAAAGACAAAAGTTCTTTGAGGAAAAAGCTGCATTTGAACAAAAATTCAATGAAGAAAAGATTCTCTCCGAGTACTATATTGCTGAAGAAAAAGATAAGCTAAATAAACAGAAACAACTTTATGAAAGATATGTAAGAGATATGAGGGGTAGATTGAATAAAAAAGACAAAGATGAAGTTGTAAATCTTAAAAAAGAGATAAATGATTTGAAAGATGAAATAAAACTCAAAGATGCTAAATCAACATCAACAATTGCAAGACTCCGAAATCAATTGAAGATCATGGAGAAAGAGAAGAAAAATTTACAAGATGAGGTAGACAATCTCAAGAAAGAAAATAGACGCATGAAGCACAGCAATGATGTGACAAGAAGGCTGACTAATTTAAAATACCTTGAGCAGATAAACAAAAAGTTAACAGACATTTCTACTAAAGAATCTCAATCGGAGATTAATTTAGATCCTGATATAAAGTTCAAGGCATTTGAAATTGAGAAACAAAGTAGAAGCAGAAGACCACAATCCCAGCCACAATTAAAAGGGGTGAGGCCTAGGGCTAAAAGTGTTCCTAATTTAAATGTAACTTCCAGATACGCTAAGTACTTTAGTCAAAAAGATTCTTTAAGTGAAATTGAGAGAAATAAAACTTTAAACATTAATGTTCATTGCCATTCGCCGGCAGATTCCATGTTGAGTGGAGAAAACATTGAAAATATTGATACTAATTCAAATTCTGATAGAAGCATTACATATAGTGATGATGAGAACAATTTAGAAAAACTGTATATTGAAAGATTTCAAAAATCACCCAAAAGTAAAAGATCAACATTATCTCATTCTACTGAAAACTGTAGCACAAATGAAGATGTGAACACATTTTTCATACAAAAGTCGAAATCTTCATATACAAATGACTCGGGAATAAATCTAACAAAATCTAAAAGTTGCATTTCTAAAGAAAGCCAGCAAACTTCTAGACATTCACAAAGAAGTTCTTCTGATGTGCCAAGTGATTCTGTGTCAAGTTACACAATGGGTTCTGGGGTCAGTACCAATAAATACAATATAAATAAGTCACCTCCGTCAATTTTAAGCAACAGTTCATGCAGCCAAAAGTTGCAAACAGTTATTAACAAGAGTAGTTTTGAGGATATAAGAATGAATGTCACACCAGAACCATGTACAAGCAAAAGCAGTTTGACAAAGACAAATTTAAACCCAACAGAAATAATAAAACCTGACGGATCAAGAGAATTAAGATTCCCAAATGGCAATATAAAATTCATATCAGCAGATGGAAAGTACACCAAGTTTGTTTATTACAACGGCGATGTTAAAGAGAACTTTTACAGTGAGGGCAGAATTAAGTATTTCTATGCGGAAACAAAAACATTTCACACCACACACGCTGATGGATTAGAGATATTAGAATTTGCTGAGTATGTCATGCATAATTTTAAATTACAAATTAATAACTATAACTGTGTCAAATAAAATTTGGAGCCTTTCTTAAACTTAATGTAAGCGACTATTTGCAACAAATTGTATGACTACTAATTAGTGGAATAGACCAATAATAATACCAATATTGTTTTTTAAAATTATTTGGTGCAATTAGTGGCTTTTTTGTTACGATATATAGATAAATCCTAAGTTTATTCAAGAATAAAATAAATATATTTTTAACTCTATACCATTAAACACAGGTCTGGAACATATTCGTTTTGTTAAAAAACTAAAAGTACACATATAATGTAACATTTAAATTGTTAACACAAAAATAATTTTGCAGTGGCCAAGTGGAGAAACGGTACAAGGATGGTTCGTCTGAAATTCGTTTACCGAATGGAAGCATTCGATATTACGATCCGAAGAACGAGCATGTGCGTGAAGAGTGGCGTTTCCCGGATGGTGCTGCTCTAACAGTGTCTGCCAATGGAGAGCAGCGCATCGTTTTTAGTAATGGACAAATCGAGGTTCATGCAAAGGATCATAAGGTAAATCATCTGCTTTTTATTATTCTTTATTTAAGAAGCCAGATGATCGTTAAGACAAGCTGGACCTTATTAGTTTCAGCGTATTGCGCCAACGACCGCTCGTCGCACTAGGAAATCTGATGTTGCCTCTCGTTTTTTATAATATAAAAATCTTCTTTAACCAGGAAGTTGTCCAAAAAATAAAGTACTGATTTTATACCAATGGGTGTACCGTAATAGTTATTGCAGTGACAATTTCCAGCTTAACCCTCTTAGCAAAGTTGATCCAATAGTGGGTGATTAAATAAATACTGAAATAAAATTAATTAACCAGGTATGTATTTAAATTACCTGTTTGTACCGTGTCTTGTTAAAATGAGTTTAACGTGATAACTCCTTACTACTAATTTACTACTGCATTACTTACATAACAAATTTATTTTTTTGCAGCGGCGAGAATTTCCAGATGGTACTGTTAAATTGGTTTACACTGATGGCACTGCGGAAACACGTTACGCCTCAGGCAGGGTTCGAATAAAGGATAAACATGGTAACCTGATAATGGATTCTGCTTGTAGTTGACAAAAACTTGACAATATTTTGTAACAATAAGTGTGTACTCTACAATTAAAACTGACTTATTTAATTTAGGAATATTCATTTGTTAAAGTGCCTTGAAATAAATTAATATATAGTATTTAATGTGTAAATGTTGATTTTGAATTTTTACAATTTTTATGGAATTTTATTGTTACGAATTTTTATCATTCATAGAGTATGATTATAAAATGAAATAAAAGTAATGAATTATGTACTGTTTTTATTGACTAAGTTTTGAATTTATCATTAATATTTAGTAAATTATTAACTGGCAGATATTTGTTCACGGTTTTGTGATACAGATTTAGGTATCCCCTCCAATTTAAAATTTATTGGTGCCATGCTGTCCTCAGTTCCAAAAAGCTTTTTAAGTGCTTCTAATGCAGCCATTTCTTTGGCGCAGGTAATTGTTTCTCCAAAGCCTGAAAAATTAATTAAAACCTTATTAGGAATAAAGGTCAACAATTATTAGAGCCACTCAGCACTGCTTCAACGCGACGTCCACTGGATGTCGAATGGACAAATGTTGCTTAGTCTAGTTACTTTTAAGTAGTTAGTTTTTAGCTACCGAATGTGGTAAATCCTAAAAAATAATTTTAATTCATAAGGTGTAGAGCTTCATGTAACAATACTAAAGAGAAGCAAAAGTTTTAAGCACAAACTTTTTTAATTTTAAATATCCAAAACAGCATATCTGTTTATTATTTTCTTACTAGTAGAAAACTATGGCTGAACTAGGAACTAGTGAACAAGAATCATACTCATTCTTTTATAGGCCCTTATGTGATGGATGGGCAAATAGAAACATTGGTGTGTCAAAATTTGATAAAATATAAAGTATATATGTATTAGACTGGACAATTGCATTAAGACTGCCTTTAATAAAAATTTTGGTTTTTGATTAATAATAATATTACCTGAAGATAACATTTTCTTGTCAATGTAAAGGCCCACTCTATAGCAGGCTAATAAGGTGTTTTTTCCAACTTCTCCAATTAGCCGTGGTTCCACCTTGACTCCATCTTTTTCTAATATATCAGTAAGCATTACCCATGGATCTTCTATCTTGAAAAATTCATTTATTTCCTTTCCTGTGAAGTAAAAAGTTGGTTGCCTGTAAAATCGTTGGGCGATATATATACTATATATTGATTGTTTGGCCGACAATATCCTGGTCAAATCAATATTCGTTAGAATGGGTTAAGTAAATGATTGAACGAACCGGGTTATGGTATAAACTTATACTTGATAGAACAGATCATAAAATATGAACAATTGAGCCAGGCCTATACTAAACTAATGCAGCGATGCAATCACTGGAGCTGGAGCAAACCGTATGTTTTCGGTACTAAGTAATGGGTACGCCATCTAGTATCAAAATGCGAAACGTTACTGCCTAATCCAGTTTGTTACTACTAGTAACTAACTAAAGCAGTAAATAAAACATACTAGTAACTTACTAGTATGTTTTATTTAATATATACAACATACTAGTAACTTACTAGTATGTTTTATTTATTTATATATTTATAATTTAATTAAATCGAAAATATGTAAATTTTTATTTTAATTTCTATTTTTTATACTATTTAAAATTTCTTAGTTTATTATAATTTTTGTTAATGTTTATTTAAATATTTTAGTTTAATTTAAAACCTATTACTAATATTATGTCTTGTTTGATTTAATTTCAACAATTTGCAAATGATGCAATGGGAGATTTCATACTGAACTCAAAAGCGTCACGACTTGACTTGATGCGAGTAACAGTGCGAAATGCATGAATACTGGCTGTCATAGTAACAAACACATACAGGTATGCTGACTGTTGTTACTTTTACAACTCTATCAATTACACTCCGCCACCCCCGCGCTACAAATATTTAGAGGCGCGTGAGTACCTACATGGACGCAATCAATGATATTTTGTCTAATTTAGAAAAAAAAGAAATTAAGCATAACTGGGTGGAAATTAATCCAACTGCGCTTTGAGGTAAAATTGATTAAAAAAATCTATTTATGGCAAATATGTGGTTAGTCTCATATAAAGAATAATGATCACATCTCATAAAAATTGATAAAATGTATAGATTCTATGCATAATAAAACATTAGATAGGGCAGGAAGAACATTCAAATGGGTCAAATTTGGGATTCCCGCTCTTCTAGTGTAAAGATATAAATAGCTTTACAGTAAAAAAAGCACTAACTTGAACCCTTGCCATTTAAGCCAGGAACATTATTATTTAATGCAACACCATTTCTGAAATTTAAATTTGTATATCTGTTACTAAAAAAAAGGGCTATACTTTTATTCTTTTAAATACCTTGCAACTGTGTGATCACAAAATCTCTAACAAAGTGTGCAGCTCTCTCTTCGCCTGATGATTTTAAAAGTGCAGCAACTATGGCATTGAAGGTGTTAGCTAAAATATAATTATCAACTGGATACTCCTGCAATAAATTAACAATAATATGATATTGTGATAGGATCAAAATAACAAAATTAACAGTTCTAAGATACACTTACAGAAGCCAAAATAATATCCTTTGTGCCGAGATGAAGTGATATATTTGCTAATGTTTGTTCACTTGTAAGATATTCTTTAATTCCTGCAACACCTTCCAATGGAAATCTAGGAAGGATTGTTTCCAGGTAGACTTGTACATACTGATCAATGAATTTTGCACCTGAAAATGTAAAAATAGTTTTCTTAATTAACAAAACAATTTTTATGCATCTTGTATTAAGTTTGTAAGTTTTTAAAAGATGATTTTACAACTGTATTGAAGTACCGTTTTTTAATTAATGTTAGAATTAATATAAAATTAACCAATCACACAAAGTGTCTTCACACACCTAGTGTCTATTTGATAAATGGTCACTGCAGTCAATTAGTGGTTGATAGCCAAATTTTCTATGATTTTATTAACAATAAAATTTACTAATAAATGAAATTCAAAATATTATTTTGAATTTCATTTATTAGTAAATTATTAAATAACTTTATTCTAAGTATGTAAGAAAATATGTAAGAATGGCTATTACTCTTCCTTGATTTTAATGAAACTAAAATAACATAGCTTATATTTAACAATAAAATAGTATCACAATAACTTATAGGGTACTTTACCTATTAGGGTAGGATATTTTATATTGTATATTCCAGTGTGGACTACAGAATTTTATAATCTAACAAATATATATATATATGTATAAAAGATACTCCCACCTATATATTGACTCATGATATCTTTGGAACCATAAGGCGTAGCAACTTGAAATTTGGTATGAATATTCCTTTTCCCGAGAGGTCAGCTAAGAACGGATTTTACGAAATTGCACCCTTGTGGGTGGAAACCCATCGGTTGGGGGATTGCTAGTATATAATAAATATATCCATCACTACAAGCGTAACCGCGAAGCCAAGTTTCTATATTCTAATTTTGATAATAACTGTGATTTAACAACTAACCTTCTTCAGCCAGTTCCTTGTTATCTTTCATTTTTATATTGAACTCCATTTCTTTTTGTTTCATTTCTTCTTTTATAACATAAGATCTATCAGTAAATGCTTGAAGTAAAAGATCTGAATCAAACTCTTCGTGTAGTCTCTTTCCGAAAGCAAATAACTCTGCTTCCAAGTTCCATTCCAGAAAGGTATTTCTCGGATTATTTACTTTCCCACCTAATTTCTTTTCCCGACGTTTTAATTCCATTAATGTCGGTGCGACCCATCGATGAATATTTTGAGCTGTAATAGTAATATTTTATCATAAATTATACAAAATCGCAACAACAAAATGAGTACGAAATTGTTCGAAAGTAAAACATACAACCTTGCGACTTAACAGGCTGGTATTTAATAACACTTTTTAAAATTGGAAAAGATTTTCTTAATAGAGACATTTCGTTTATTCCACTTAAACCATTATAAAACAAACATAACAGATTGACGTTGAAAAAGTTAGGTTAGGATAATAAACAGATTAAACAAAGCATATAAAGCGATCAAAATTAAATATTACAAACATAAAATAACATTTTTTTAATGCAGTCTATCTTTTAAACTTAACTTTTTTATCTTTTAAAAAATAGGATAATACCAACAAACAATACTAACTACTACCACACTGTGTAAAATGTAACCACCGGAAGTAGAAGTGGTGAAGTACCCAATTCCTGTTTTATATTTGTATGGATGTTGGAATAGCTTGTTCCTTTGCTTCTTGTGCATGCTCCTTGTAATGTGACACATAATCTTTTTTTTTTGACTTGATTTTGTGCACTGTGGAGTAAACTTATTAGAACGTACCGGATGTGAGGGGCCCGTTGCCACAGGCGCATCTTCCCACCGGATTGATTAGATTGGCCAGTGCTAACATTGCTATGGCTAGCATGGCTATTTGAGGCGATGGCGGGCCGCTATGCGCTCGGAGTCGGCTCCAGCGCTGGCTGTTACCACGCGGAGCGGAATTGCCCATTGTTGGATAGCGTTGGATGGACGGAGGGGTGGGACACTGCCCTGGGAGTCCGTTAGAATGCGGCCGCTCAAAGGAGAGACGACTAATCCCACAGAGTTGTTGGGCGTTATAAATGCGCTTGCCTTCTTTGGAGAGTAACCAGAACCATACTGCAAGGGCTTTTGGTGCGTGGGTGATACTTACGTTGTACCGAAAGGGTGGGAATAACACATAATCCTGGGAGCGATAAACCAAGTAGTTTTTGCACCCTTAGTGGCGAGTATATTTAAAGAAAAATAGTCGGAAAGTGTCCGACTTTCTTAAAAAATGCCTGCATGGAGTAGGTACTTTGGAGTTTAGATTGTCCTTAGATTAGGGAGCTTATATCTGACCAATGTTGACCAACGCTAGACGCGTTGTCCTGAGGAAGTAAGAAGAAGTAGTAGACTAGAGAAATTCACCAGTGTCGAGTACTCAACGCAAGCTTTTACCTTGGTGGAAAGGATTGAAGAAAGGTATCAAGCGCATCTATTACGCTTAATTACGAGCTCAAGCTCAGCTCCTGGTCAATCATATCTACTTGCAATCATTTTAAGTAACAACAGGGACACATATTGTTTAGGTTTGAAGGATAACGAAGCGGGTTTTATAATTAGGGTGTAAAAGGGCTCTGATATTCTATTCTCATGGTGGCAAGTCAATTTATCATTTTATACTACAATCAAAAAGTCAATATATAATCATTAGGTCTGCTACAAAAAGTATTCATGTAACATTTCAACGGACTAAAATAAAAAAACAACTTTACCACAAAACCATTTTTTATTAGAAACAAAAAAATATACAATAAGTTCTCAAATAGTTTTATAACAAAAACGCAAAATATATATTAGCTCAAATATATAAGTAACGATTTAATAACAAAAACTCTTTAAAATTTGCCCAACAACTTCAATATCATTAAGTAAAAATCAAACGCTATATAACAACATAATTAAAATAAAACGCGCAGCATCAATGCAAATTTTACTTTTGCGCAGTTCACAATTCCATATTACATAGTAATCACCAAACGCGAAATAAAGTTATCACTACTATAAAAAATTATAGAGCCACTGATAGTTATACATTGTAATTTTGACCATTTGTCAACTTCTTCGATTAGTTAAAAATCCTCGCACTGAAGTAAAAAAACCCCGTTTAATCTTGTTAATAGGAAATATTGAATGAGACGTGTTGAAAGATGCTGACGTATCGTAAATGGACGAAGTAACTTCAATGGCCTGAAAATTACATAAAGATTGGGTCAATTATTGGAATTGAAATGTAAAATTAGGCTTAGTATTGATTGAATGCCTTGTGTTGCGATCTTAAATTTACTCCAATAGTTTTAATTTACAAGCGCCTCCGTTTGGCCATTGCTTTACAAATTGGAGGTCGTGGGTTCGAATCCCGCGGGAAAACTACTTTGTGATATCATTGTTTCTGCTCACTTAGTACAATATGGGCCGATCACCTAATTTTCTAAAAAGTAAGATAACTCATACATCATATCCATCCATAGAATGCAGTTTACCCTTTAGGTTGGCGAGGGCAGATTCCAGTCGCTCTATCCAGGTAAATGAGGAAAGGTTAAGCTGATCCCATGATAACTAGAGAAAATGGCTAGGTTAGGTCTAATAATTTCAAGTTTTGTGGTCAACTGTTTATATATTTTTTACCGCAATATTGTTCATATTTCCTTATAATAAATATTACGTAAACACTTACTTCAAGCGAGGTACTTATGTAATAAGAATCTATAGAACTGTTGACGTCGGACGCTTTGTTTTCGCATGACATTTTCACACCAGACGCTCTAGCCGAATGTAAAACAAGGCAAGACATAAGCCTCCTTAGAAAAGGCCTCTTTTGCTTAGAGTCACGTGGTGCAAGTATATACTTCAAGGATTGATTCGATGGAGATTCCTCCGAGTATAAAGAGTATGCTGATGAACCAAGGTTCGGAGTTGCTCTCTTGTTTTGACCTAAAAGCCAAAGAAAGGCATGGATATCAAGCAGTGGAACAACTTAACGTATGGAACGTCTGAAGTAATAAGTTTAAACTAACTTTCTAGTAGATAATGTAAATAGTTGCGCTTTGCGTCCGTTTCATTTGATCTCTTCAAGGGGTCTAGGTTCGTCGACGAAAATGTGACGCGTTTATAAGCGACATTTGCGTATCTAATCTCCAGTGATGATATGGCTTGTCTCGGCTTACGTTGTGACGAATTGTCATGATCATAGGATACATAAGCATTGCATATGTATCTTCTGCCCATGCCCATGCTTCTACTGCTTGATATCGTTTGTACCTTTTCACAAACGTAATGACCCTGTCTTGATTCCTTTAAGGATACATGCTTGGATATTTTCCCTTGGGGGCATTGAGTTGCTAACTTTAGCGACCCCTTCAAATCTTTGCAATGATGCATTCCTTGGTTAGTATCCTTTATCGAAGATTTCTTTCCCTGACTACTTGACAACAAACTAAAAGTCTTAAAAATGTTCTTTTTACACTTATCTTCCTTCGGTTGATTTAATTTGACAGTACTCTGTATTGTCTTTTTCAATTTATTGTATTGTTTTCGGGTTAGCATTATTGGTTTTTGCTTGGTGAACTGCTCTATTTGGAGGTAGACTTGTATGTTGCGGTTTAATATTAACTGTTGTTGATCGAGTAAGTCGCAAGTTTGTAGATCTTTCCAGTCATATTGGGTGGTGTTAGTTTTCGTGGTAACTAATCTGCTTTGTTTATTTTTCGTTAATTTTCTATCCAAGTGACAACATTTACAGTCCTCGGTTTTTGTCATGCATGAGCTTAAGCTTCTTTTTCTCTTTTGGGCTTTCTGCTCACTGTGATGAAGATACATATATTATACAACATATATTTACAAGTATTAAAATATATTTCTTATTAATTTGATATTCTTACCTCCGCTTACACCGGGTATCGCGACTAAATATACCAGATAAGTAATCCTAAAACGTATAAGGAAAACGGTTAAAAAATTTTTAAATATAATACACAGAAAATAAAATGATCTCTGAAGATAAAGTAATTCTTAGCACTAGTTATAATGGAATAATTCTTAGTAGCTCACTACAAAATCCAATTAAAAAACTCACAAAAAATCCCTGCTGCTAAATTACTATAGAATACATAGTTATAAAGCCCAATAGCTGTGAAATATAAAACCACAGGCGTCTTTTGTTTTTCTTTATTTCATGGCATAACGTTTATGTTGTGTTATGTCGTGTGTTAGCAGGTTAATATCATTGCAATATAATACCCTAAGAGTTGTTAAGTATAGACCCAATTTTATTTAAAACAAACTGTACCTGTGTAAATATAGTCCTGGATAATGAACGACGACAATGGTTGACGCCTAGTAGTTCACGAATTTCCTTGTCCCTTTTAAAGGATCCATGATTTCGCAGCTGTCCCCTTGATAATGCTTTATGGGTGCTGAGAATTTTATTAACATTAACTATATTTATGTCACTTACTAATAATGAAACATTAAATACGAATATTTAAGTTTCATTTGGCTTGTTTACGATTCTTCGGTCAAGTCAGTTTGATATCTATTGATCATCATCATGATCAGCCAGTGATATTCCACTGCTGAACATAGGCCTCCCCTAACGCACGCCTCCTCTATTAGAGGGTTTTTGGACCGTATCCCACCACGTTGGTCCAATGCGGGTTGGTGGGTAGACCGAATTTTTACATACCCATCCGACGCAGGGATCATATTACTTTTCAGACAATTGGGTGATCGGCCTAAATTGCCCTAACTAACAACTAGGAAACAATGAAAATTTGTTGAGTCCCCGCAGGATTCAAACCCACGACCCCACGACCTCCGGTTTCTAAAGTACACACCACTAGGCTACGGATGCAGTTATCTATTGATTAAAATTTTTAATAATTAATTAAAAACATATTTGTCTATAAAATTTTCGATAAAAAAATATACATACTTTTATATTACCTTACCAGCAATTTTCTCAAGTTATCATTGGATCGGCTTTGGATCTACCTAGAATTGCTATTAATAAACCCGCAGTTATATGAATTTTGTCAGCAAATTTGAAAGCAACGACTTCTTATAACAACTTCAAAACGCGGTGTTTACAACCGGGACCAACGTTAGTAATATAATAATAAATTTAAACATATAGAGAAATTAAAGGTATTATAATTAGTTAAGTAATGAGGCGTTAGAAAAATAAAATTACCGGAAAAATTTGAACTTGTCCCGGGATTATAAATTCGTCACAACTAAAGACTAGTCTAAATTACATTTTCACGCATCTTCTACAGGCGCTTCCAATCTGAAACATTTTTGAAACCCTATAGAAGAAGTTTATTTATAATAAGTATCTTAAAGTTTCTTCTACGTTTGGGACTATATTATTATTGACAATCGTGATAAGTGTTATGTTCTCATTATAGGCGAAAAACTAAAAATAAAGAATGTTTAGTTTAAAAAAAAATAAAAAAACATCTATCTGTTCACCTGTCACTGTTACCTACAGGATCGGTTCTACTTAGTAGCGATCTGTCGTAAATTGTGGAACCAGTGGTGGATTGCTGAAAAGTAATTATGCAATGCATATTTATTAATGACGAAAGTAATAAATATCTGAGCCATACCAGAGACATTTGCAAACTAAGTAACCAATTGCAACGACGATAACAATTGTCTTAACGTTGGTTAGCGATTATTATATTTACAAATGTCAGAGCATTAGGCGGCTGACGACTTCGGTCGTACAGTGTACCTAGTTTGCCTTTTTATGCCATTATGATTGCGATGGGATTTTAATTTAATAAAAATCAATTTCCCTCATGTATTTCACTCTTTATATTTTTTTATTTAATTCGTTTTTGGGGATTGGGTTTCCTTTATGGAATCTTAAAACGGTAATTCTTAAAATAAATAAAAAATTAATAACGCTCAACCTGGCAATGAAAAAAATAATTTGCGAAGCATGTATTTGCAACCATTGGACATGCGACGTATGCAGATGGAAACATAAAGCAGGAGCTAGCGTCTTTAATACATGTACCGATCGCTACATTATTCGTTCCGAAATTTGAAGACCTCCCGTGACATAACAAAGGTCTTGAACATGTCTGCAAGGATGGTGAAATGACATGTCGATTTTTTATTTATTTGTAGGTATACACATGGGCGGAATGAAGCGGATGAGTTTTATAGAAATAATATTTTAGCGTATTTATTTTGCACTTTGATATACGTTGAAAGTATTTAAGTTATTAATCAATGCACAGATAAGTAAAACCCACAAATTATTAAAGGGGTTGATATTATCCCATCCCTTTTCTTTTCAGCTAGCATCAAATAGTTCTCCATTGGGATTAATCATTTTCAGTTTTTTGCCCTTCTTTGCTTTATTAAATTTTCCTGGTCTGCAGTCTGTCGGGGGCAGCCTTTTATTTTCCTTTTTCACGGAACGTTTATCGATCTCTTACCATTTACTTTTAATTGGCAATAGGTGAAGTATTTCTTGACATTGGAGGGCTATTGACCCTTTTATTTATCGTGGGTGGTTTCGCGTTACCGTCGACCAAACTTGTTCTCCGTGATGAACGGCTGTGTATCTCTTTAGAATCCCTCGACCCGAAGGAGAACGGAATTTTTTTGAACCAATCTATCTTTTTTAACGCCGTGCCACTGCAGACTTCGGCAGGTGATGATGATTTGGTCGGAACGTTCGCAAACTTCGCGTGAAATGGATTTTGCTTTTTATTACGGAATCGGGCCTGTCAACTTTCTTCGAAGGGTTACCCTTGTTTTCATATCTAAAAGCGGGTGATGGTGTGCGACTGGTAGTTGTATTTATTTTCTGGATCCTTCTTAGTCCCTGCTGAGGATTTGTCTCAGTAGCACGCTTGGAGGGTGTCTGACGTTGATTCATCAAAAATTATACCACTTAGTTTTTCTGCCCATCCTTCTTCGGGTTTTACGGATATAATAAACGGAGGGCTTTTATTTCTTTGGTCGTACTCCCTTGGGTTGGACATCGGCTTCTTGTCCGATTACTGCAATTACAGTAACATTGTATTATCTGATCCCTGCATTGTTTCTTCAAATAATTATCCTTCGAATACGGCTCATCCATATTCACTTGAGTACCTTGCGATTGTGATCTAAACAAATTCAAAACAACAACCTTTTAATCGATGCCTAAATTTTCCATCTTTTGAAAAAAACTTTCCTGATCGGTATTCTTTGTAAACCCACGGTTTGTTGTTAAAACTCTAGTAAGATTAAGCTTTACCTTAAGTTCTGGGTTTCCTGTAAAAAATTAAACCAAGTTAGCAAAAAAAGGTTTTAATTCAAAACGAATGAAAATGAAATATTTCTTATCAACCCATCTTTATATTTTTTCCATGTAATTACTCATTGGCAACCTGATGTGCAGGCTGATGAATCTCTGAAATCAACAATATTCTTTAAAAAATATCATTAAAAATAAAAAATAAATAGTTTTTGAACAGGCTATTACATGTATAAAATATTCGTCAGTAAAGCATTGAATGACGATGAATGAAGGAAATTAAGTACAAACAAACAAATCATAAAGGTTATGTATTCGTCGAAAAAAAATTACAATCAATATCTTATATAATACTTATTAATAGAAGTCTTAAAATTGACTTACACAGGATAACTCTTCATATCTTCAGATTCTGCCTGCCTAAATTTTTGCTCGACTTGAGAGAAGATGTTTGTCATAACTAGAAATATTATAAAAGAATTTGTAACCAAAATGAATGTGCACAATGTTGTTTATCATGTTAAATGCGAACGCCTTTGTCCGTTCCTCGCTTGCAGGTGCAGCCTGAAAACTATTTTGAGAAAAAGATTGTAAATAAGGGTGTATCCATTATTAGAAAAAAAAGGGTTCAATTTCTAAAACGTTTACGGTGGAAAGGGAATTTAAGGGAGGCCTTGCCAACGGTGGATTTATCACAGGCCGGATGATGATAAAAAATTTACGGGTTTAATAGAACCTGTTCTACCACAATGATAGATTTAGTACCAGGTGGCAGCGCCTTACATAACAGGAATGGAAAAAATAGAATAATCGCTGCCGCGTCAAACGTGTTAAAGTGAAAAGTAAAAATGTCATGAATTTTCAGCTGCTATTTAGTATTCGGCCTATTTGGCCACTTTTTCGATATTTGGCATTTGGCCGATTATCATGTATTATTCAGCCGAATACCAAATAATGAAAATCACATCCTATAACTTATATGTATTCATTATAAAATTACAATTCAGTAAGTAACTTTGGACAGTGGAAAGTTGTGACAACAAGCTTTTTTACAAAAACGATAATGCTTTTTGTCATAAATTGTACCAACTTCACATAATAAGTTCTTACACGCTACTCCCAAACGGTTGTTACGATCGGTTGCGACTTATCTTTTGCTTGTTTAGGTGTTCAACAAGCATTTCTTTTTCCAACCCCGGCACTTAGCCACACTTGCCAATATTTGTTTTGTCAAACCCTTTGGTATCTCCAAAAATACAACTCCATGTCCATTTCTTACCGCTGTCTCAACGGTAGCTGCATAATTAATAACGTATTTATCGTCATCTCTCAGTCCAAGTTCACCTACGATACGCACTCGGCTTTGTCGAGGTCTGACATAATTCACCGAGTTTTTCCTAAATGTATTTGGGCAGAAACACTCTTGCAAAGTTATACCAGCCCCACCGAATAACTCGTTCACCAGGGAGGCCCTTGAATCTTTGCGCGTTGATGCATTCGCCGTTTTCTTCTTATCTTTCTTCCTTTTCTTATCCATATTAAGCGATTCGATAATCTGTTTAATTCTTTTTATCAAAATTATATTTCATATTTTGGCAGGATGGAAACTGAAAATTTTTCGCTTTCTGTCGTCTTGCCAAAATTTTGTCATCTTCTTCCAGTGTCTAAATAAATGTTTTCGAATGCTTTCCTGGTTCGATAATGTGCTTTGCACTCGTTTAACGATTGGTTTCCTTTTGTTAACCTCGGAAGGTTTTTGACCTGGTCTTTAGAATAAAGGTAGCTTTTTATTGGCAGGTTTCAGTCTCTCTTTAAATTCTTGAATAAACTTGCGTCCTGGAAGCTGTAAATTAGTCAGATGAATAAATTAAGAGTAGCTATTAATTAGTTTACTGCCTCCGTAGCCTAGTTTGGGGCGTTGTTTAAAACCGGGGTCGTGGGTTCCGAATCCTGGGGGGCTCAACAAATTTTTTTGCTGTTTCCTGTTGGTTGGGCAATTTGGGCCGATCACACTTGTCTGAAAGTAAGATATATGGTTGGGATGGACTGAGAAAGTCGGTCCCCATCCCCATGGACCAATGGTGGATACGGAAAACTAATGGAAAGGGGGGCCTTGTCCGCCTTCACAGGCTGATGATGATAATGATTAATTAGTTTATTCAATAAGTTCTCTGAATTAAATAAATCATGTTTCCGAATAAATGCTGAATTGGAAGATCCCCATCTTACTCGTTGAATTAATTTTGAATATTTTTTTCCAGCGCCGGTTTTTATAATTGGAATCAGGCTGTCTGGAAAATCAAAATATAATTCTTTCTCCTACTTATTTGAATTTTTGTTCCTTTGGCGGTGAAAATTCCAAAGAATCTTTGAAAAAAAATAAAGAAATAAATAAAAAAATAAAAATAACGAACACTGACTAAGAAAGTTTTAGAAACCGACCTCGTATATTAGAATCAATACTGTAACAATCCATTTAGACGATTTTGTTATAATTGTGTTAATATTATTAAGTACATACGTCATGAATTGTGATTATGGTGATGGTATAATTTTGACAATGTATAATCTTTCATTACAAAAATGCACTTCGCATGCTAAGCATGACAAGTTATTTACACTTTGAATTATTGTTACTGTCACATTGACAGTTAAATATAACGATTAAACTGCCTGTAATTTTTGTTTACGTGTAATTAATTTACTATGACTTTGTATAATATTTAATTGCTTGTTAATTATTAATTTCGTGCTATTGTAAACTTTTATTTTAATTTATTAAATATAGTTTATTTATTAATAATACTCAGATTAATTTTAGAAATATCTTTTTGAAATTTTAAACCTTTAACGAACGTCAGTGTCAAATTTTATGTGTATTTTTCATTAAATGCAATAAATATACATTAACTTTGCGTTCTATAGTAAGAAACCAAAAAAATTATAAAAGCGTAAATGTACGTGAATTAGTTACAATTTTACTACTTAAAACTAAATCTTGCATCATAAAATTCAACGGTAATGATGTCTTTTACACGCGAGGACCGTTTGACAACTCAAATGGTGATTCCTGTTTCGAAGGAGTCGTATTTCAACACAAAAACTAGTTCAAGAACCGCACAATTATGCGCTTACGACATGTTATACCATCCCCCGGATTACAATCCAAAATCGGCGAGGTCCGATCGCCAAGAACCAGAGATAATAAGGAGAAATGTTTGGAACCAAGTAAGTGGATATTTACAACTATACCTTGGCCAAAAAGGATGTGAAATATTTATGAACTAATGGGGCCAAGAATTATATCACTCTTAAAAGTGAGACAACCCAACTTTGTTCCCGACTTATTTTGTTCAGCTAATTTAACGCGATAACATCGGTTTAATTCCACCTGTGTAGTATTCCCGTAAACGCAAAAACGATAAACGGTTTACGTAAATTTAATCAATTTTACCTTAATATAATTCTTAAATGTACTATTACTACATGACTATAATCCGACTAGAATTCAACCAAAATAGTAAGAAATGAAGAAAGCAATATTTATTTGGTACATTAAAAATAAAAATGAAATTCTTTACAAAAATAGACTTCTAATTATTGTAAACGTCACGCAAAATGTAAGGCAACGACTTCGTTGCCATAGGGATAGTGTTTAATTATGTTCATATCATTGTCTTATTTGGACTTGCTATAGATAAGGTGTCCTAAACGTATCATTAAAACTTTACAGGAATTACATAAAGGGATACCTTCAACAACATACTTCCAATACGGTCGGCCAAAATGGAAACCATATGATTTGCCTACGAAAGAACATGTCCGAGTTCACGGTAAATTATTACAAAAGTTTGCTCCACAACGTTAGAAATACGTTACGTACGTCTAAAGTCATCTGATTCGCAACGTAGGTGGTATCAATGTTGAATGAAGTCATTTATGTTCGAAAAACAATTAGGAGCATATATAAAATTGTACAAAAGTTTATTTTCATATTCTCATCTCTTCACTATGTGTAGGTATTTGCTCTCTGGGATTTGGTTACACCGTCTTGGTCTTTACCGAACATAATACCAAATTTGTCCGAATGGAAAGGAATACATTATTATTTATATTGAGATGGAAGAAGCGAATCTATTCCCGCCCTAGGCCAAAAACAAGTGGCGAACTTAATTTTTTTTATGTATTTGTAATAAATATAAAATTTTTGCATAGCCGAAAACCAACTTTTGTAATAGCTCACTTCTTGAAACGATGCCAAGTTAAAATGTAGGT
The DNA here is from genome assembly GCA_029286875.1 of Lamproptera curius. Lineage (NCBI taxonomy): Eukaryota > Metazoa > Arthropoda > Insecta > Lepidoptera > Papilionidae > Lamproptera > Lamproptera curius. The sequence continues at coordinate 229,773 of JAGSMT010000193.1, read as the reverse complement.
ACTGGTTTTGTTTTCTTGCATTGATAAGATACCATATTTAAAGGTTTACAGCGTAACTAGTTTAAATGCGTACGTTAAGAAAAGAAATATTTATTTTTATATATAACCAAATATCTTTATTTTTTTTTGAACGCTAATTATTTAACTAAAAAAAACCAAATCTTTATGTATATAATTCTTCTGTACGTGTGTTGACAGTAAACTCCTTCAAGCGGCTGGACCAATTTGAATGTTTTTTTCGTGTGTGTTCAAATGGATTCGGGGATATAGATATAGAATTATTGATAAAAATATGATTAAGGAGTAAAAAAAATCATTCCTTCCCGTTTTTTATATTCCACTCTGTTATCTACCTGCCAGTATTATAATAGATAATGCGACTAAAAAGGACTCCAGAAAACCACTACGGAATACTACCTTTTTCTTTGGCAAAACAGCAGTGTGAAAACAATACTGTGTTCCGGTCGAAAGGGTAGCCTTGTATTTATACCCAGTAATTAGAGTATTCCTGTGTTAATAAGAAAAAACGTCTGATGTCTCCAGACGACCAGCTGCCTTGTAGAATTTAACGTTGCATTTTCATCGCCATGGCTTACCATCAATTGAACTCTGCTCATGATGTCACATTATATAATAAATAGTTTATATTTATACTAAATATATAAGAGATAATTGGGTTGCTTTATATCTATTGTTTTTTTTATTTACAGCTAAGAACGAGAATAGCAAAATGCGTATCTACAACATACTGGAATGGGCTACCCTGTTAAACGAAGGGAAGCCAAGCCTTTGTGATTAGTGATCATAATTTTAAAGTTTGGTGACCAGAAATAAACTTTGTAATACGTATATATTTACGGAAATTCTATATGTTATTTGGGTCGAGTATGGGTGATTATGCATGATTGTTTCGAAAGATATTGCTTGCACTAACTATAGAGACGACTATCTGAAGTATTCATTTCTTTCATTAAACTGTATGCTTTAATTAATATAATAATGAATTTCGACATGCATATCTATACAAATAAATGTATGGACTGTCTGTTTATAATATCAAATAACCTTTGTAACGGTATTGATAAATAACTGATACATATAAAAAATATATTTTTTAAATTTTTATCTGCCTGTATGTCTGTCTGTTTGTTTTGGCTAATCTATGGAATGGTTTTACTTTTATTTTGACCGGACTTTTACTAGTGACAAGACTTAGGCTTTATTACGTACAAAACAAACTGACATATTTGCGATGTCGCGCGCAACTGCAGGTTTAGAATAAAGAGTGCAGATTGAATCAATGGCAGCGGCGGACTAAGCCCGTCAGAGGCCAGGGCGCAAAGCTGAATGAGGCCCCAAGTTTTAAGCAAAATGTATTTCTACAAGCTTTTATTCAGTTCACATTTGTACGTATTTATGATTATTTTGTTAAAATCTGGCAAGTTAAATTTAAATTCGGCTTAAATAATTTAAGCTTAATAAACATAGGTATGTACCTACAATTATCATCATCATCATCATCAGCCTGTGATAGTCCACTGCTGGACATAGGCCTCCCTAATACACCCCATCCATTAGAGGGTTTTGGACCGCACCCACCACGCTGGTCCAATGCAGGTTGGTGGGTGAAACGAATTTTACATCCCATCCGACGCAAGGATCATCTTACTTTTCAGATAATTGGGTGATCAGCCCAAAATTGCCCTGACCAACTAAGAAATAACAATAAAATTTGTTGAGTCCCTCAGGATTCGTACTCACTCGACTACCGGTTTCTAAAGCACACGCCCATACCACTAAGCTACGGAGGCAGTCGGACCTACTGTATGGAATGAATATGATTGAGAAAATAAAATACGAATCGAACGACAAAATAGATAAATCAAAGGTAGTTTTATTTTAAATAGATATGAAGTTAATTATTATATGTGTTTCGTGCCTTCAATTTAGTGAACTCTTCAATGACTTCTGAAATCATTTTTCTTTAAATTTTCTTTCAATTGAAAGCAGCTATATTAACCAGTCGCTTTTGACCCATCATAGATCGAAGATAACTTTTAATTAGTTTGAATTTCAAAAACTTTTCTCGCATGATGCAACTGAGATGCAAATGGTCAAGAAGTATTAAAATGTAAGCGATGTACAGGGTAAAGACCACTGAAATCCATTTCATTATATATTGTAGAATTTCTTAGGCTGTCCATTTGGCAGCAACACCCATAGTAGTATCGGCTTTTATATGTCTGCGGTACCTTTTAATTTTTTCCAAAACTTGCTCTTATCAAATTCAATATAAGATTTATTAAATTATCAACTGCAACAGCCAGAGCGTCATCTGAAACTTAAGCATAAACTTTTATTCAATAATTTGGAAAATATTATTGATTTATTTCATGGCCTTGTATCGTGTCGACGATTCTTGTATAAACTGATTTATGCATTTAAACATTAAACGTCTTATTCATTTTTGAATTGTTAATCCAACACCAAGAGCTAATTCACCCAGCATCGTTCTTTTTACCTTCCCTCTTCCTCGTTTCTCTATGTTGATGTCCATATCATTGCATTTTTTTGAGCCAAAAGTTTCAGCATTGTCTAAAATCGTGTTTCATTCGGTCATTAAATACTCATTCAAGGCTTTAGTTTAACGATTCTTATATCCAGAGTCATTTTGGGAGACTGCAAATATTACTGAACTAAAATTACTTCCTCCAGTACAGAAAGCCAAAATTGTATATAGGTTAAAAAGGTAAAATCACAAACAGCCAGCTCAGCAAACTTGCTCCTGATCTTGTATCTAGATTAGCCTTTGTTGGATCTTGAAAATGTTCCAAACTACTTATGATTGTCTCTATGTTTTCTTTACGACTTTACTGACTCGTAATGAGCACTAATGAGCACACAGCGAGTATACCAAAATAATGTTTTAAATTTTTTCCAGACTTCTTTTCAGTAATTGCCATCTCTGTGTAGATGATGAAAAAACAAATACAGTTTCTCTACTGTTCCAAAACACACGACGTCTGAAATGAACGCATGCAAACGCATGAAATCCACAAAGATTCAAGGAATGATTAGAACAGGGACTGAACAGTGCCTTTGGATTTATTTCTCGGATTTTTGTTGCACCCGTCCATGGACACCGGACATTGACGTTGTCGTAACCTTGAGCCCTGAGCAACGCAATAACTCATCCATCTTTTTCAGCTGTTGCTGAATGTCTTTTGACGTGTCCTCAGCAGTTTTTCCAGATATCAAAAACCTAAGAAAGATTCCGTACTTCACAATGTCATTTTCTATATGAACGAATCTAATGATTTGACTTATTTGGTCTGTTTTACTTTCATCAGAGTGCTTTTAAAATTATTCCGTAATATTTAGCCTTTTAATGTCTGCAATAATTTTTTGCCTTACATGTTCGCCCAAACATAGAATAAATTCATTTTGTATGCCTTTTGACAAATAAATGGTACTCTATCTTTGACCCACCAGCGGCCTCTGCTAGGTTTAGCAATGCTCCTTCAGCACCGGATCATATTTCGCTAAAATTGTACTAATGCTAAAAATTCCCTGGTTTCGAAGAAATATCTTCACGGTGGCTTCTGAAAGCAAGATTTGGTTGGGCTAAGATTAACGTGACATGTAACAGGCGATGTAAATGTTTCTCCATTTCTTGGTTTCATCGTTATTTCTTTTCCACCTCTTGGATTTAATTTCCACCACTGACCAACAAAAGAAAACCAGAGACAAATTTATTTGTGTGATTAACAACCTCACATGCAAATAACTGGCAGCAGTAGCAATATAATCTTTGTTGATGGTGAGTAAAGCATACATTTCCTTAAGTATTTTGTCTCGTTTAAATATGAGTAAAACCACGGCAAAGTTAAACAACGATGTGTTAGTGCTTTGTCTTGGTCTTTCCACAGATTCAAAAGGTCCGTCCTTATTTTGAAACACTTCACTACCCTTCTCGAGAATGTAAATTCTGATGAGAAGTCCTCTAACTTAGCGACATATTCTTCGGCTTCCTCAGTATTTTTCTTTAATTTATTACTTTTATCATTCTGTGTTTCAGCATCAGTTACATAGGATTTTGTATTAACATCACATTTAATAGACTTTTCAACTATGTTTACTGTCTCAATATCAATGATCTGTACATTGCATCTTGATTCATCAGTTTGACTAATTTCTTTGGCAACGCAACTTTTCTTCTCATCAAAGTTTGAAAGTATATATTTATATATGTATATTTTTCCACTTAAGTATAATGTAAGTGTATGCTTACAAAGTGAATTATTAACGCTTCCTTCATTCAGCGGAAGTACCAGCTACACTGACGGAATACCCAGGTATTGGACGCGGTCAGCATAAAAGTTTATCAGTACCACGTAAACACTTTCGATGACTGTAGGGCTTATCTTGATGAAATCATGAAGGTACTAAGCATATTTTTAAAGTATTATGAAAACGCGAAAAACATTTGGGGCCCCAAGACCTGCGGCCGGCGGCGCCCTTCCGCCCCTGTTAGTCCGCCACTGATCAATGGTGAAGAAATTACCGTGTTTTGGTTTAAAGGACACCGTAGAGAGATCAATTACTGGCGAAACATGACGTTTTCAATGCTATAATTATGTTAGTTAGCCTTATTAAATAAAAAGGAACCTACAAAACTGGCTGTTATTTTAAAGAACAAGGTTAAGGGGCAAATGTATGCTCTATATGTTTAATTTCTTTTATAAAACAAAACCGTGTTTACGTGTTAAAGGCAAATGAACCTTCACCGATCGAGCGAAACATCAAAAGCGGAGCATTGATATGCTAATCGCAATATATAAAAACTAAAAAACTGCTTAAGCAATAATTTAATTATAACCGAAACATTATTGTTTTTATTTGCTCTAAAACAATGTTAATCGGATTTCAGCTATCCCATCCTAATAACATTATAAATACGAAAGTTTGTAAGAATGTGTGTGTATTGACTTCGGACCCAAGGGGGTCCCGTCATCCAACCTTACAAACTACACAAGTAGGGATAGCACACACTCACCTGTAGTTCGCCCTCGCTTACGAGCACAGCGATACACGCACACCCGCGTTCCAGGGCGGTTCTCACCGCCCCCAGCCACCGATTAATTCAGTCGCCGGACCGTCGGCGTCCCGGTTCGTAAACCGATCGTCGAAGATCCTTAGGAGGCATAAACAAAAGCCTAACTCATGTACCTTCTGTACGTGGGGCCTTCAGTTTTGGCAAAAAATGTTGACCGCCGACCGTGGGGACAAGAGCTTCCCGCGAACTCTGTGTTAGATGAAGCTTACCAAAGATAAGAGTCTGGAAGCGTAACATCCGTGTCAAAAAAAAAATAAGCTAGTTTATAAAAATATGAAAAATTTGGTAATTAGATGTATTATTATTGTGTTAAATCAAAATCTTTAAAAATTGTGGACTTCATTATCTTACGTAGATATTCACTTGCTTGTTCAATCCGTTTAAGGCAAATGTGTGTTGACATGCGGATAGACAGACGGACAATAGAGCGATGTTTTAGGGAAACTCATGTCAGGGGTTTTGTAAAGTATAAAATTCATGAGGCCCAGTCCTGCCTTAGAATTAGTGTAAAAAATCAAATTTGTTTTTTGTATGTAGGACCATGACATTTTCTTATTTATTGCCTATCTCCCACTGGTCTCTTAATAGTATCTTAACATAATTGACAGAAAACTCAGCGAGCTTCATGTTGTCCTTATTTAAAAAAAATGTATTGATACACTTACAACCAGACAGACTTAAATTTTAAACCAGTCAAACATATTTACATCAAAACTATCTTTGTGGACGTCAAATCAGTACATGGATAATAATTGAAAAAGATTCCAATAAGTATCCAATCCTCGTCCTTTGTAAACGCCGTCAATTTGACATACAAAATAGTAAAGTAAACCTTAATACAAGTTTGCCTGAACTGTTTTGTTAAATGATAATGCCACTCCTATCATGACGGCTTTGCCTCTATGGAAAAAGGGATAATCCAGGCCTTCAAATCCTATTACATTAGATGAACCTTAAAAATAATATTGGATATTACTGAATTTTATCCTCATATAAATTTTATTTAATACATACATGAATTATTAATTCAACATAGCAAGACACGTTGTAAACATGAGAGAATAATTGGGAAAACATATTCCTTAGACATTGAAGTAAACGTGGAAAAACTGTGGCCTATTCTGACTGCAAAAAATGACGAAGAATCTGTACAAGTTCACACTTTGACTTCACACATATTTGACATTACCAATGGAATACGAAGAGATGGGAAGAGTTGCTTGAAGCAAGACGGAGATTTGCCGGAAACTGACTTAGATATTTGTTCTGTATTGGCTGCATATTTGCGGACCGTGTCCCCCGCGAATAAGAAGCTTTGACTTTACTTAATTTATAATGTACCTTCTTTTTAAATAGCAACCAAGGCTGACTTCTGCCATTTAGCCAAATGGGATAACGATAAAAAAATATGAGTAGCAGAATCTGAATTTTCTCGCGTCCACAGAGTGACATTTGGCCCACAACATTAACGCACGCAAAACGTGTTAAAAACTATTCTTAACTATTCTTCATCAAATATAGGAAAAATTAAAAAAAAATAAACATCTACGAGGAAATTTTTATATTTTTGTGTAAATGTATTGTAAATGCAGTAGATACTGTAGGGGTAAATATGTATTTATTGTTGCAACGCATACCATTTTTCTACTTTTATATATAAAATTGAAAACTTTTAAACTTATAAATAAACTTTCGTTAAAGATCGCACGATGATCGATGTTTTTTTGATGAAAATCAATGATCGCTCTTTTATTCAGTGCCATTAGAGTTTTATGTTACATTTTTTAAAAACCCATTTGGCTTTAGTGTAATTATATAAATAACTAAAATAGAAAAAAATATTACTAAAGGGTATCACTTTTGAAATGATATGGGCATGTCAATATGCAATAAAAGCAAATAGTAGCATTGTAGTTTTCTGTAAGATATTTTTTGTTCGTCATCATTTTCTTATGTAATCTTAATGTAATCTATGCTATGATAACGTATTGGTATATTTAAAACCTTTCATATCAACAAAAAGTCTCACAGCATTAACACTGGACGGTTTGACCTGTAACATACCAAAAAACAGTAAAGTACGAGGCGGACCGTAAGAGAAGGGTTCCGCGTTAATATATAAAACTTACTTATGAAAAACTTGTTGCTGCATATATAGGGTAATTGGTTAAACATTGAAGACCAGTCTACGTCTTTAACAAGCACGCGTGGGGTTTTCGATTAAATTGGTGATATAAATAGCCATCAATATATTTTAATAATCTAAGGAAAGGGTCTAGAAGAATGATTGGCGCAGGGATGGAGCCTTTTGATTGCGAACCCTAAAAAGGGAGAAAGTTTTAATGATGGCACGAAACAAAAGTGGTTTGTGAATTCTGTTATAAATCTGACGCATTCTTTTAAAACACGTTTTGCAACAACAGCATACTTTAGACGTAATTATCGAATGTCCCGGCGATTTATTCAACTCTCACATTTTGATTCCAATTTCAATTTCGATGTTTTGTAAGAGTGGAGGTAAGGTTATAAAATTTTGAAGTGAATCTCGTGGTAGTGTGCAGCCGCTTGCTTCTTTGTGAATTTTCTCAACAATACAGCAATCTGTTTCAAATAGCCCTATAAAATGACCAATTTTTAATTAACTAATATTCAACTAAAGATTATGAAAATCGAGCGCCACGTTTGATAAGCGGGTAGGTAACACTCTCATGTTTTTTTAATACAGGAAAATCTTGCTGTGACCAAGATCCGCCCAAAACTAAAAATGTTATGATTTTTAAGATCACTGCTTTCTGGTGGTGTAAGCGGAAGCAGATCTCAAGTTTTTCCGCAACACCAGTGCGACCGCATGTGGCCTAAATGCCATGGAATTCATTTGTAAAAGTAATCTTTCTAGCTTCCAGCGACCTCGGTATTCCGCGTATTTTCCCGTAACCTTGGCTTTTTTTTGGTAAAGCGGCAGCAGGGTCGGAGCCCTACCACTACGATGAAGTGAAAACCAATAATTTATTTTATTTAAACCACTTCTAAACAATTTCGTTTCTGAACCAGATTATTTGACTAAATCGCTACAAGGCTTACTATAAATATAAGTGGCCATAAACTATGGAACAGAAATACTCCATTCGTTCAAAAATTACTAAAACTAAATTAATAAATTCTGAATCTTATCTGGCTTAAAGGTAGTTAAAAATTAAAAACCGTGAAGTTTTGCAATGTTTAAAAGATTGTATTGAAATCTCAATTAAGTCAATTAAGGGCATCGTTTATTTTATCTTTCTTGTCGATAAAATCCATGTAAATAAGATACTTTTAACAAAAATAATAAATAACTATGTGCAGGAAGTGACCTTTAAATTGACATCAGACTTTTATTTCTATTTAGTAAACGCTTTGTGTCTGTCATTGTTGCTACCAGCGCCTGATAAGAAAACTATGTAATGTAGTGAAATAATAACAAAAAAATATGACCGTCGTCTAACGGCGTATTGCCTTCTTTTTTACCCATTATATCTACACATATATCTACCACCGCATTTTAAATCTTTAATAACTTTTAAGGTATTAATTTCATTAAAATGTCTATCACAAGTTTCATGTACATAGAATAAAGATTTTTTTAATGCAATAACTTTTATGTGAGCTTAAACTGTATTATCTTAAATAAGCCTTGAATGAGCCTGATTTTTTTAAATGTTTACATAAAAATGCTTATTGTACGTTATTCTTTAAACTAAGATATATGTTATATCAGACTGAATTGTAGTATTCTTCTAGGAAGTCGGTCAAAAAGGGGCAAAGGGAGAATGCTGTATTCTTATAGAGTTCTAAATTTATATAAGTCAGGTTACAGTCGCAAGTATAGAGTTACGCTTATATTTCGGATTACAAAGGTGATAAAATGCGTAATTCAGGCATCCACATAAGAACTATGGCTACAGCTTGTAGAAACGAGACACAATAGAAACGAAAGGCCATCAATATAAGATACAATACAGACATTAAAGTAGCAGCCCCGTACTGTCCATGGCAGTGTCGGGCGACCCTACACGGTGACCGAGTGACAACTTGTCTAGAATGTGCTGGGTTTCGAGATTTAGGTTGCTCAGGATCGTATCTCTTGGCGATATATGAGGGAGGCCTATGCTTTATTATGCTTATATGATAAAGATGATTCAAAGGTGAGGTAAGGAGACAATTTTTGCTTGCCCTGCGCCTAAAGCGCGTCATCTAGTTGACGGTATTGTATTTCTTTCAGGTTATCACAGCAGATTTCGAGCGTACAGTAAATTATAACATCTTGCTCCTCAATATTGGTTTACAGAGTTATGTTTATTTTTATTAGTAGTGTCTTGTTAAGTTTGGCAAGGGTCGATGTTGGGTTTGAACATTGTTTCGCGATATTACGAGTGATATGTAAAGAATCGAGGTTATGTGCTACGCAGACGATACTCTCGTCATAACAGTTATCCGCCTCGGTGATTGTGTTTGTTTGCGTTACGAAATGTTTTGATCATTTAACATAATATTCATATAAACTAGACAAAATTGCGCAATTCTACATTCAATAAATCGCTTGTAATACTCGAGGTCTTAAACTTTAATGTTCCAATAAAATTTATAAAACATAAACTCTCGATAAATGCTGCCCGTGCGATGATACGGCCCACACTTGGATTCGATGCAATAAAGCGCGCGGTCTGTACGTTTCTTTTGGCGGAATACTTTAAATTTTTTTTTTAATTATACAATCATTTACAAGCCAGTTACATCTTGTAACTGCATACTGTTAAGACGGGTTTCACTTTTAATAACTCCGTGGTTGTTATCAATTTGCAAAATTAAATTAACCGGTAAATGTTTTGATCCAGATTTTTTTACGCTTATTTTTAAATAACAAATAGGGTTGTACTTGTCTTCAGACGGCCCTCTCCCTAGTCTGGCCTTTAGCCAAAGTGATGTGTATTTTAAAGTGTATACAAACTTTAGAGAAAAAGTAGTGAAGTGTGACAACACAGTTATTGCGGTGGGGTTGGAAATTCAATAATATCACAGGTATGCTAGACGTTGACAATTTTGAAACTATTAACATTGCTTTTAATTTTGAGAAATTTACTTGACTAATTACATAATTACTGGTGGTAGGTCCTCCTTTACAGGAGACCATCTGGGGTACCTACTCAGACGGTCACCTGTAAAGGGGTACTACGGTGCCTATTTCTGCCGTAAAGCAGTAGTGTGAAAACCCTGCTGTGTTCCGGTTTGAAGGACACATTAGCCAGCGTATTTACTGGCTAAACGAAGCTTAAAACCCTATTTAAGTTTCGTTTACCCAGTAAATAACTATGTCTCACGGTACGCAGCGCGTTGGCAAAACCACTGGTATTGCCAATGTCGATGGGCGTCGGTGACCACTTCCCATCAGGTTTGCCGACTGCTCGTCTGCTTACGTATGCTATAAAAAAAAAATAAAACATGCCCACAGAATATTGTACATTTGGTGGGTATTACAAGTTTGGTTGTCTTACATTTTCTAGTCATGATAAACTATGAACAAAACGATAATGAGTAATTTAAAAATATTTGTATCAAGTTAATTATAAAAAAATATATAGCTCTAAAACAAAAGACCGCTATTGTTTTTAAATCGAAAAATAAAAATACAGGCATTCCTTTTTTTTTTTTTTTATTTTAAAATAGCGCGAAACACCTTATGAAACGAGTGCAGCATTCCAATTTTTCCCCTTTTTATCTTTAAAATAAAATAAATATGAAGTTTAATTAAATACCAGTCCATATAAAATTAACTACTGAACTAAAGAAAGAGTGCTTTCTACGATGTTAACGAAAATTATCTGTTTATTATTTATATATACAAAAGAAGAAAAAATTATTAAGGCATCATGCGCAGGCATCGCAAGGGGATATTTAGGATAAAATAAGAAGTTTTAATATTGTCTATTCTCTATTAAGATCGAAATCCATTCGAAATCCAGGGTTGGGGGTTCAAATTTTCCGAAGAAATCAGTGTTGTCCTCGCTTATTGGCATCTACTTTATAAGAACGCTAGCAACCCCGCAACCCCCCTTGTGGGTGGAATTTCGTAAAATCCGTTCTTAGCTGACTCGGCGAAAGGAATATTCCTACCAAATTTCAAATCGTCTTATGGTTCCAGAGATATCTCGATGAGTCAATATATAGGTGGGAATCTCTTTTATATATAATGATAGATAGATAGATGATCAATACGTCAACATGACATCAACATTTTTTAACAATTGATACGCCGTTTCATCGGTATGCCTATCAGTTGACACTATATTTAAAGTTTACTATTTTTTGATATTAATTTGACTATATATTGATCCGGTCGGTCACATATTACTTAAGAAAAGACATGAATAGTTACTTGACCTATTTCCTAGTAATTTTTTTAATATTTTTTTATTACGTGCATATATCCTATGCATGTAGTAAAAAAATATACGAAATCATAAAATAAGTTAACGTACTAGATCTAGTATGTTAACTTATTTTATCATTTCGTATTAAATTAACAGCTTGATTGGTTAAATAAAAATGATCTAACGATTTTACTGCATTTATTATATGTAACAATAGATATTTCAGACCCGAAAAAGTCATAAACCTGTAAAATCGTTTAACAAAATGAAAACATTGATGTGCTACTATAACCCTTAAAATATAAATAGAAAATTATTAACGGTATGTTAAAAAATAGAAATTAACATATAAAAGATTTATTTATCCAAAATGTTTAGAAGTCACTATTTTTTGCAGGTCCCGTTAGAAGTGAGAGTTTTTAACAGTTACACCTAATATTGCAATATGCGACGCTATTAAAATGTATTCTTAATAAATGTCAGCGAAAATGTCACCTTATTGTTAAAACCTTATAATAAAATAAGCCGCAGACAGGGGATTTTTGGTATAGCTTAATTTAAAAAGATACGAATATTCCTAGACAATTTTGTTTGATGATAATATTTTATAATTAGTATATCTACGATTAACTAACGAAAACATAGAATAACTTTAACAGAAACATTACATATGATTAAATAATTTCAAATAAAGATTTATGGCAAACATATAAAAACCGTAGTTAATATTAAAATGAATTAAAATTACCCGCGATTATATTATTAGTTTACACTTATCTTATCGTGATCGTAGACGCTAGAAAGATAAAAAAAGGCGAATTAAACGTGGATTACTTATGTATATAGTAGTAATGGCATAAGTGAAAGAAATAGTTATTTGATTCATTATTCTCGTTCTCAACAGACAAGGACGGATTGCGTCGGACTCGACCGATTAAAACCTCCACGTTGTTCATTCATAGCTAAAGTCAACGAAACACTTTCTATGTAAGCCCGTCAAGGATCTACAATCCACACCGTTCTTAAGCGCATCGGAATTAGCACCCTTCACTTCGGTCCTCATTGTCAGGCAACTGATTTCCCTTAATCTATCACCTAGGGGTTATGGAAGCCAGGATACCTGTTTCTTTGTGGATAAGATAGGACTAACAGTAACTAGCGATCGCCTAGGTTAAAGACATAAGTAGCGGAGAATACAAAAAGCGGTTAACGTTAGATGCATACTCCTCTCCAGAGACTAAATTTTTGCAACGGAAGACAGAAAAAGGGAATATAACAAACCTACCATTTTCTATTCCCATCTCCTGAGCGCATCCACCGTGGGCATTTTGTAACTTTCTGTTTGTAACAGCTGTCACGGCCAGTGTTACTACTAAGGACAATTTCCTCTTAGCTTGACCGGGTCAAGGTTACTAAGCCCCACCAGTACGACAATGTAAGAACCTGTTGGGACGATAGTTACACTTATATGACATGAGTAACAAATTGAACATTGGCGTGTGTTAGAAAATCTAAATTAACTCAAACGTAATAAAATCTTTAGAGGATCCAACCCTGGAAGAACTGCAACAGTGTCAATTTCTATGGTTTATGATTCGGAGGAGGAGGAAACGAAGGATCGTCCGATCTAAAAGGGGTGGAGGACTAATGACTTAGCCTTAAACTTAGTGCTCGTCTTTCAGTACAATAGAAATAAATAAGTTAACCATAACTCCTCCCCTCATATATGACAGTCCCTGGACTTCAAAGTGTAACTTCTTGACTTCCTAATGCTGTGGGGGAATGAGAATAAATATCGTGTTGGCATCCTTGACACACGGCTGACCTTCGGCCCGCACAAATCTCAGGTCAGGAACAAAGTTGCCAACATTCTAGGTCACGTTTTTCACCTTATTTCCATTAACTCTATCCGAAGCAAATCGACCGCTTGGCGACATGCTTATCTACATTCGAGTAAACCAAGTTATTTACAAGTAGCCAACACGTATTGTATTCTAGTTAGTGGATCGTCAGTCGAACAGTAGGTCACGCCAAAAGAGTTTGATATAAGACATTGTTTAGTATTAATTTCAACTCTTATTTCGCTGTTATATTCTTTTTTTAAATAATGCCTTAATATAAAGTAGATGGCCGATGCCACTCGCAACTCGATTTACATTTCTTAGTAGATCTACTTAATCACTACTAATAGATCCACGATTACTATGTAGATTAAACACTATTCTAGATACCATATATAGTTTTCAAAATAATCGTACAATAGCAGTAAATCACTTGAATAGATATAAGCGCATCAGCCATTGACTATCGATTCGTAATTCATAGTTCACAGTAATAGCAAATATATTAAAAAACAGCTAACAACGCCACAATGCAGAGAGAGAATGCAAGTATTTGTGATACATTACTTTGTCGACTTGGTATTATTCCAGATCATAAGTAGCTCGGGTAAATAAACCAGTAATCGGTTCTATCTTGAATATTCATAAGTTTTTAGGTAGTACTCAGATTTATTGCCAATTTAAATTATAATGTTTGTCCACTCATCGAATACCCTATGCCAAAGCGCAAAAATATGATTTGACGGGGTGGCTAAGGGCTTCCCTTTATTTTAATAGGAGTAAATAATATAAGACATATAAATAAATTTTAAAAATTTTAATTGTCTATTAAATATATAAATTAAGTTAAACTATTTTTAACCAATTATCAAAATAATATGATTTGATATACGTTATATGACACGACGTTTGGCAAGCGAAAGGACACCAACTTGTTGATATCCTTTTCCTGTAACATTTAGGGGGACAGTACTTCGGGGTCCATGATGAATATAGTATTTTTTTATTCTTATCGTCATCATCAGCCTATGTTAGTCGACATCTCCCATAATGCACACGTTCTATATTAGGGGGTGTTTGGACCGTATAGCACGTCGCTGGTCCAATGCGGGTTGGTGGATGAACCGACTTTTGACATGTTCATCCGACGCATGGATCATCTTAGTTTTCAGATAATTGGGTGATTGTCTCAAATTGTCCTAAAGAACCAGAAAACAACGATAACACGATGTTTTTTCCCCGCGCGATTCGAACCCACGACCCCCGGTTTATAAAACAAGGGCCAATACCGCTAGACCACGGAGGCGTATTTTTTCTTCTAGGAGATGGGTAATAAAGTATCAGTCATCAAGTTGTTTAGTGTACAACTCACAGTTAAAGGTTAACTCACGCTTAAGTCGTTAATCGGCGGATGTAATACCAGACCAAATGCAGTTAGTTTTATACCTTTAAATTATACGGCTGCGAAATATCTCAATATGGTAGCGCGTAGCCTATTAACAAACAACATAATACTGGAGAACACAGACGTTCACAATCAAACTCATCCGTGACCCAAAAATTAATAGAATGTTTCATAACTCTTTGTTTCGAAAGACCCGTATGCTCGCAAATCAAGTAGTGGCTATATTACGTTAAAAATGGCATTGAAAGTGTAAATTCGATTTTTTCGTAACATGTTATCTCTTTTTCTTTCATGCCCCACAGAGATTAGTTACAAAAACATAGTGTCCATATTTATATTTCTGCACTTACTTTAAGTCCAATCTTTTACGAGAATTAGCTCTTATTATATCTTTTTATAATAGCATTTTATATGAGATTTAATGTAAAACTAAGAATTTGCTATAAATAGCTGAATGGTTGTCAAATATATTAAAAACTACCGTGATTATCTCTTTTACCAACTTATTATTTAAATATAAGGTAATCAGCCATTACTAAAACATAAGCTATTTAATTAACTATAACTGACACCAAACTGGTAAATATTTGTATGATCAACGACTTTCTACGCATAAAACTAGTACTTGTACATAACCTTGATTTACGTAGATACTTAATCTGAATACAAAAATTCTAATACATTTAAAAATCTACTGAACAGTCCATCGTCCGTACATCAAATGCATTTCCAAATAGCTCTAATTTGAAATGTTACACTCGTAAGAAAAAGCAGTTAGGTCGACCTTGCTTAAGAATTCAATTAAGGCAATTACTGAAATTGCGACCACGAGTATCGTCTTGCGGCCGAGTCTTAAAATAGTTGCTATCTTCAATAACAATTTATATTGTTTTTAAACCATAGAATGTCAATGTCATACATTGTAAAATACAGAAATAACCATAAAAATACGTAAACGATGTTAAGTCTTTTCAATTTAACAGTTCGCGTTAAGTTGCATAATATAACAGTAGATGTGTACAGGATTATGCTGTATGGAAGAGGTTGGTAGTAAGTACTCAACCCTATTGATATTAATAAATGATGAGAGCTTAAAATACATTCACAGACTTAATAGGATTATTATGTTAAAGTTTAAAGGACACCTAAATTAAACCCGCCTGAATCACGGTTGCCATGTGAAGTCACTACTAAATTTTACCGAAAGTAAAAAGAACAGAGAGCATAGCGGTATACTTAATTAAAATCGCTTCAATTTTTCAAGTACAAAGAACAGACTTAATTTAATTGTTCAAAATACGCAGTTGGGTTTAAAAGAAACTCAAGTTTAAAATTAAATTTCACTGGTAAATCATTAATATCTTCCAAGGTGTTATTTAAATCAAGAATATTCCTGCTTTACAAAACACTTCTAGTAGTGTATATAACATACACTAAGACAGTAATGTAACTATTTAGCTCTTTATCTACTTTGTGCTATTATGCTTGTATTTTTAAGTTACTGAGTTTTTATTTATTGTTCGAATTTAAATGTTTACTGTGGGTTAATCTCGCAACTAAGATTAAAATGTGTTTTTCGTAATTATTTTCTTATTGTACCTACTATTCGTTATAATATTATTTTCTTGTGTCCCTAATAGTTTGTCCAAAGATCTCAATTTAATCGCATGCGATTTTGCATTGAGTGTTTTATTTCTTTAAATAACTCGAAAAGCACTAAATGTAATAAATTGTTCTTTATACCTCGTAATTATTATCTCCTTTTTTTTTGGAAAGTCGGTCAATAAATTGGTGCACCGTGTTGATCGCAAGCCATTAAAACAGTGTTGATAACACAAAGCAGTTTGTAGCGTTATATAATTAGATTTAAGTGAGTAGTGCAAATTAACTAAAAATCTAAAATAGTAACAACCTGTAGTAGGTTATATTTTTTATGCAATCTGTAAAGAAAATAAGGATTCTTACACATACGAGTATGGTTGGATTCGATGCCAGATTTAATTAATAAAAAAATAAATATAACAATGCAGTTTGACTATCGTATCTCTTTGTTATTATAAAAAATGTATCCATTACAACATTTAACTTTTTGAATTGGTATCTCAAGTTTTAATGCTCAATACCTCATCCAATAATAGTACCCGTACATTTATGGCTTTTGCTTCGACGATGACGAATTTCCATAATGACTTTCATTCCCATTTCAACGCCCTTATCGCTCGTGGCCAGCCAACCTGGATGCAGACATAAAATTTCATCATTAAAAAGACACGATTTACATGTAAACTTTCATTCCTTACTTTTATCGTAATAATACACTTTCCACGACTTTTATCGTAATTATTTATATTAAATGTCTATGTCCTTTCTTGGAATCTATCCTAAGTATGTACCAAATTAAATCGAAATCGATTTAATGGTTTAGACGGTTAAAAGGGACACACAGTGTGGATAACAACAGTGTATGCTATATCAGTATTTGGGGAAAATCAAGATATTATTTTTTCTTATTTTACTCTATGGAAAAAAAACAAATAATCACCTAAAAATGTGATAATCGTGCCGAATATAATATGTAGTTTTATAAAACTGAGCATTAGCAAAAATGACACTATTTTTAAAACTTAACATTGCATTAAATGAATTATTTATAATTCGTCCATTTTCAAAAAAATCTACAGTTTTCGAATATAATACGGTCAATCAATATATGCACAGCACATCCGTTTTCTAATTAGTTTCAGAAATGTGATATTTCAAGAAGAGCCGATAAATTATAAAGGAAGTTGTTTAAAAGTTAAAAAAACTGCCTTTCCAGACTTCACGTACTCGCTCTATGTTAAGATTATTATACTCGATAATCATCAAACTATCGAGTTAAGCCAATTTTAAAATAGAATTTACGAAAAATTCTCTAATGTCAGACTTAGTTGGCGCCAAAAAACTCTTATTACTTTAACATCGCGTGAGGATCGACCATGGCCACGGTTCACCAATAACAACGCGTTCCAGCGCCATTACCGCTTGATATAAAACCTTATTCAGGTCTATTTTTATCCAAATTTAGCTAAAGTACACCTATGGTGTTGATAGACAACTGCCTCCGTAGCCTAGTGGCAATAGCGTGTGCTTTAAAAACCGGAGGTCTTGGGTTCAATCCTGCGGGGACTCAACAAATTTTCATTGTTGTTTCCTAGTTGGTTAGGGCATTTGGGCTGCTTACCCAATGGTCTGAATAGTATGGGCGGATGGCGAATCGTCGGATGGGCGCGTAAAAAGTCGGTCCTGCGCCCTACTCTCTCCGGTCGTTTCGGTTATCTGTCACATCGGAATTTGAGAGTAAAAAGGAGCAGGGAGTTCGCTTGTGTTTGCGCGTACACTTATGCACTCTTATATCTCCTGCGTAGTTGGCTGATCTTTAATATACATTGACCGCCGTAGTCGTAATCGACTGGGAAACATTATTATTATGGTGCTGAACTGTACATTACCCTATACTAGCAGAAATAGACACAGCGGTGGTACATTATGTTTAAAAACAAGAAGCTTACATCTTAGCTATACAAACAGGAAGCCCGGTTCTAATCCAGAAGAGTTTAACCGTTTTGCGTCTAAACTTATTGCTGGTCTTAAGCTAAATTTTAAAATGATTTATGAATCATACGTCGAGAATGCTTTTGTTTCACTTATGCCATACTCCTAGGCATTTATCCAAGTCATCATGAAATTCAATCCATTTAGATTTACCGGAACAACAGTGTTTACTGAGCTACTAGTATCTGATATCCACAACACAAAGGGTAAATTGCATTCGCTTTCTAATTACCTACATTAATTTAGTAAGATTTAATCTTTCAATATGGAAAATCTTTTAAAAGAAAATCTTATAAAGGCATGCATAAGACACCTAATTTATAAGACACTAACAACCCCCCAATCCTTCTTGTGAGTGGAATTTCGTGAAATCCGTCTCAAATCTTAGCTGACCTCTACTCGGCGAAAGGAATATTCCTACCAAATTTCAAGTCGCTACGCCTTACAGTTCCAGAGATATCGTGATGAGACAATATATAGGTGGAATCTCTTTTATATATATATATATAGATTGGCGTTTTCATGACCATCCGATACATATTTTTTTAGGTAATTAGCTGTTCGATATCAATTTGCTCTTACTAAGCATTTCAGTCGAATTCGAATTCAGGCCGATTTGTTAAACAATGGCCACGAATGCGATCATTTGCTTTATATAAAAACTGAAATAATTAGTTCATTCACCCTTTTAACAACACGAGAAATAATTCGATTGATGTAATATTACTTCAATTATTTATGCTTATAGTATTAAGTCATTATACTAATGGCAGATGTAACATTCCCCTGAACGCTTAGCTCATACCCGGAAACGGATGAAGCGAATGATTCAACATCTATTCCTCGCATCCGTGAGGATTTACAGACGGTAATAAGCACACCAGCTATTAGATTACTTTTTATAAGTAGATTTACTCATCGTGGTAACGATAATAATTAAAATTTCGTTACTTCTAAATCAAACATACTTATTACCAAAGCTACTGGTCAGGATTAAGAATATAAACCTTATGAGAACGAATCATTAACGATAAAGATTATAAATAACCACGGATATCTTCACATGAACCATACAAAATTAATTAAATCGGTAACACTCAAAATTTCTGTATTTAACTTAAATGACATATGTTTATGAACATATGCATATAGTCTATACTTCCAAATTATAATCTTTAACCTTGTAATTTTTTATACATAAATCGTTCGGTCTTATTGGTAGTATTTAACAAATGGTATCTTGTTCTTACTTGTAACAAAATTACAGCTTTCATATTTTATTACATACATATGTATAACATGCATATTATCTATACTTCAAATTATAATATCAATTGAAGAAATATTATAATATCTATGAGTTTTATAACTCTCGCTCGTCTCCAATTATAAGATAAAACACTGTGCAAACCGTTAACTATCTATAAATATAAAAAAAAATGTTTGAAAATCACTCTTCTAAAAACGTTTAACATGTTAGTTATGAGTTAGGAAAGGCTGTGTAATGAAATCTGACTATAATTTTGATCTGATATTTTTACATCAATCATAAATGTATAAAAAGTGGCTTCTTAGACGATTAGGTAATTGTCTTATTTAAAAGAATACTAATAACGTTCGGTGCAACGCATAATACCGGATATTCAGATACACCCAATAGATTAACTACGTGATAACTTCAAGCGCCTTAGGAAATCTATATAAAAGCGCGTGTGTTGCCATTTTTGCATTTCATTTTCTGTAGGTCTGTTAGCAGTTAACTAATTTATATAGTCTAAACGTAAAACACCTTTTTAAGGAATGTATTAGCTTTTATTTACTTTCCCTTTTGTCTTTTCCTCATTATTTGTATTTCTTTTTTTAGGATTTACAAGGACAAGAGAAGAGAAGAGTTAAACGTGTCAACATGATTCTAGCAGAAGAGGTAAATTGGCTTAAATTCTGATTTTAATTTAAAACAGCTAATATAAAAGAAACGATTAAGGGCGGTTACTCCAAAAAAACATACTTTTATGAAAAATGTATTGTAAGTTTGTGATTTTGCTATTTGGCAGCGAGTAGCAGGGGATCGGCCGTCTTGGCGTTCATTGAAAAACCAGTGGATGGATAAAGGCTGCTAATGATGGTGATGATGATGCGGTTTTTGAAGTGTAATTTACGGAAACAAAACTTAATGTCAAACTATAGGCGCGAAAACGTCTGACACTCTTGTTGTCCCATAAGGAAATCTTTACTTCTGCCGGCATTTGCTTTTGACATTACGTTTAGCTAAAATAAATGTATGGTGTAATATGACTCTAGGATAATGATCATTATCGTTATCATTATCAGTCTATGGTTATCATTTAAAAAACACAAAACTTCTGCAGGTCGTAGAAAATTTCAAATCGTCAGTTACTTTTTAGGCTCAAAAATATTATAGTTAAGTTTGCTAAACGCGTAAATTGAGCAAATGTAAATTAGACTAAAATATCGCATGAATTTTGTATTACTAAACTATATTTAAAAGCTATACGGAATTTTGTCTTATTTGAGGAATCTAAATTGCGAAATATGTGCATACGAATAATAGTAAAACACTATTTAAATTACGCTTCCTGTTGCCTAGTTTACGTAATTTACCACGATTCCTTATATTAGTTCTCATCATCATAATCATCATCATTAGCCTTTGTCTACAGCTTCCCCATTAGGGGGTTTTTCGACCGTATCGACCACCACACTCATCCAATTCGGGTTGGTGGGTTGGACCGACTTTTTACATGCCCATACGACGCTTGCATCATCTTACTTTACAGACAATTGGGTGATCGACCCAAATTGTCCGAACCAACCAGAAAACAACGTTGATGCATTGATAACACAAAAGTGTTAGCAAGCGCAATTTGAACCCATGACCTCCGGTTTTAGTTAGTATTAGTTATTAGTATTTTAATATGATGTCCATTCTAGTCATGTCCCTGTCCGTTCGACGACTCCGGAATGTCACTTACCAGTTCCACGGTATGCAATGGAGCTGTTCTCTTCATGATAATGCTGGAGGGCTACCTAAAAGGTCGGTGCAACATCGCCGAACCGTGCAACAAGATTGTACCTGTTGAAGTGCCAGATGATACATATGACTTTATAGTGGTCGGCGCTGGCTCCGCTGGATCACTGGTGGCCGGAAGATTGAGTGAAATCGAGAAGTATAAGGTAGTTATTATGTTTGCTATAATTAAAACTGGTAAGAGCATGATCTCATAAACCACAGAGGTTTCTGTCGTCGCCTTGTATGAAATAAACGTACAAACTTTAATTACAGTAATTAAATCATTTTTGCTAATATTCTTATTCATGCATGCAAGCACCAGGCTAAATAGAATCAGAAATCTGTGTAAACAAAGCAATGTTACGTTTGGTTTTAATGGAACCTTGTGTTGTGATAGTAGAGATGTAGGTCACAAACGCCCATTGACATCGGCAATACCCAACGCGTTGCCTACCGAGAAACATAAGATGTTACGTCTCCTACCAGTAAATACACTGGCTACGGTGCCCTTCGAACCGGAACACGGCAGTGTTTTTAGGCTAACGTTTAGTGACAGAAATAGGCACCGCGGCCCAGGCGGACCCCTGTAAAAAGGAGATCTTCCATCTTCAAGAATGTATATACGTGTATTAAAAAAACGTGATTAATTATCGGGATCGTTTGTACTCCTGGCCATCTATATTTTATTTAAACTATTAAAATATTTTCATTTAAATTTAACAAGACTAAATTTCTTGTATGAAAACCCATTACCATACTTTATCATTTTCACAAGTTATGCAGCAATTACAGAAATATTCATAGACATGGGCGCTTCCTTCTTTAATATGTAACACTTTCATGACACACTTCTTAATGCATATCCGATGATCAACCAATAACAGTAAAACAAATGACATTTTCCGGTAATACCATTATCTTATACGATACCATTAAATATTCTGAACAGCAATTATTGAGTAATACATACCTTTTAACGTAATTATGTAACATTTATCCACGATTTGTTAAATTAAATGCTATTTTTATTATTAAAATTTAGTATCCGCACACACTTGGTACATTTTGTAAAAAGCATACCAAGTGTCAAGTTTTATTTATCCTTTACTCGACCTTTTACTTTTTTTTACAAATATTAAAAATACAAAATAATTTTACAAAATGTGTAAGAGTTTTATGTCTTCAGCTACCTATTTTTTTCAAGGTAAAGCAGTTAAATTAAAAAAATAAGCTAAACCTATGAGCTTCTACCTTTTTTGCTTCTACAAAGGCGTTATTCAGAATTTTTGATAGCACGGGTGCGGTTAACATATGACGAAATGTAGCTCCTTTATTAAAAAAAACAAATATTGTTAGCATTAATTACGTATAATAATGAGACTGGTCAGAACGAACGTTGTCATTAAAATAATGTAACAGATTTAACGCGTCACATGATAATTAGTGATCGTGTAACGTAGGTGCTGCTTTTAGAAGCGGGAGGGCAGGAACCAATCGGAGCTCGGCCACCGTCTTTTTATCGGAATTTCTGGTCGAATAGAGACATAGACTGGATGTTCCGTACCGTCCCTGGAGATTACTGTCTGGATCAAGGCGATAAAGGATGCCTGTGGCCCCGAGGCAAAGTCTTGGGTAAATAGAATAAATTGATCTTAACTTGTTTTATAACGACCAAATATTAGAATGCTTTTGATAACTTGTAGGATAAAAGGACCGAAAAATAACATTCATATAAAAGAAAAAACGCATTAGTTTTCCTTGTTATTCTGTAATGCGAATATTCGTATACATCTTGCAAATAAATGTAGCATAACTTGTCAAATATATATGAAGCATCGGATAATTGATCAACTTAACATCAGCATTTACAATCAATTCTACTTAATATTTTACTGTATATATTTTCAGGTGGCACCAGTGTATTAAACGGGATGATGTACCACCGTGGCCACGAAGCAGATTACTCAACATGGGGCGACAAATGGTCTTGGGAGAGCAACTTGCCATACTTTGCTAAAACTGAGGGCAATAAAGAAGCTGGGAGGTCCGTCAAGTCAGAATATCACGCAAATGGTGGTCCTCTACCAATTCAGCGCGTAAGCAATAAGCACACTTAACTTTTTGGTTATGTTCTAACCGATTTCTCCTTCCTCCCTTCTTAGTTTTTTCTCTATCTTCCTACCTTCAGTTCCTCTCTAACTTTAAGAAAAAATCGTAATGGAATGCGCTCTAAACTCTGAAAACAGTGGAATAATAACATCGTTTTGTTTTTTTTTCCTAGTTAGTTAGAGCAATAAGTACTGATCACCCGATTGCCTATGAAGTAAGATAAGCTATGCGTCGGATGACCTTGTAAATACTCGGCCCTGCGCTTGAAATCCCTCGGGCCGCCTGGGCATGCGCATCGTAATTAAATGTGAATTATATGAGAGTAAAGAACAGGAGTTAACCTGTGTTTTCGTATAAACTTTTGCATATTCATATAGCCTGCCTCAATGGTTGATCTCTGATATAGATCTGTATCTCTGTCTGTCTGTTTGCCTTAGTCAGAATCGACTCGTGGGACATTATTATGTTTCAGTTTCGTCATCAGCCTGAATTCTTGCACGAGATGATGCGAGCGATTGATGAAGTAGGTCTGCCGATCGTCGATGACATGGCCGATCCAGACACACCCGAGGGATTTGCCATCGCTCAAGCGTTTAACGAGTGAGCATTAATGATTTTATACCCTAATAAGAATGGGCAAATAAGTGATTAGGAAAAATCCGGAAACAATAAAATGATGACTAAATTTAATTTAAAATTTACAAGATATTGTCAAATTAAAATAATCATTTGAATTCGTGTAAGATACTTAATATCTTACACGAATTCAAATGCTATATCCGTGTATTATAAATAATTTTCATTCCAGCAACGGGCAAAGGTACACAACGGCCAGAGCCTTTTTAAGCCAAGATCAATGCGACCAAATCTGCACGTGAAATTGAACGCGCATGTGTTCAGAGTGCTCATAGATGGAAATCGCACTTACGGCGTGCAGTATTATGATGAAGTTGGCAATATTACAACTGTTTTTGCCTCAAAAGAAGTAGGTTTTTAATGTTTTTAATTTATTGTTTAAAGTAAGTTAATGTATTTTATCATGTTTTGACTGTATGATGACACAAAGAAAACCTGAAGTATAAGAAATATATACATCATCATCATCAGCATGTGATAGTCCACTGCTGGACATAGGCCTCCCCTAATACACCCCAATCCAATACCATCCAGTGCATGACCCATGGTCTTATTTTTCAGACAATTGGGTGATCGGCCCAAATTGCCCTAACCAACTAGGAAACAACGATGAACATTTTTTGAGTCCCCACAGGATTCGAACCCACGACCTCCGGTTTCTAAAGCATGCCTATACCACTAGGATACAGAGGCAGTCGAAAAATATACATTCAACATTTATTTTTTAAATTTTTTATAGCTAATCATCACATATTCTATTAATGATGGATTTCAATAAGTTTTATTGATTTGTACTGTTGACACATACAAGCTTATCGAGTTATATGGACCTAAAGCTATATCTTCTTTATTTTCAGGTGATTCTTAGCGCTGGTGCACTCAACAGTCCACACATACTCTTCCACTCCGGCATCGGCCCCCGTGAAATGTTGGAGCGGTTCGGTATCCAAGTGGTGGCCGATTTGCCTGTAGGACGAAATCTTAGGAACCATCTAGGCGTCACAATGGAATTTATGCTGACCAAACTTGAGAATAAACATAGCTTACATTGGAGTGCATTGATGGAGTATCTGTTGAACAGGGGCGGACCGATGAGTTCGACGGGAATTACTCAGGTATTTTATTCATCAATCATCATAATCATTATCCTCATTAATCATCATCATTATCAGCCTGTGAAAGTCCACTGCTGGACATAGGCCTCCCCAAATACATCCCTACCCATTACGGGTTTTGGACCGTATTCCACCACGCTGGTCCAATGCGGGTTGGTGGGTGGACCGACTTTTTACATGCCACAACAAACATGTCATACGTCCTTGAAACTTTACTTGCTGGGTATACAAATATTTAAAAATTGTTTTGTCAAAAGATGGAAGACAAGTTTAGCAGATTCTTAGCGTACGGACGTAAAGTATCAAGAAGAGTTGGTGTAATGGTCACCAACTCATCACTTTTATGATTTCATCGCAAGGTTTAAATTTTTTTTAGTAAGTGTCAAGCCCTTAACCCTTTTAGAGGGATCCGGCTAGAAAAATACCACTCTGATGACTATTCTGTGTAGTTTGGAAACTACTGGGTACGTTTTAGTGTAATTAGTGGGTAAAAAAACGTCAGCCAAAAATCTGCATGTGTCGTGGTTAACTGTAGTTAATTTTGCATCTAGTCATTGCTTTTTAAACAAATTTCATGTTTAGACAATAGTCATCACGTAATTATACTAATTATATGTTACCATCCAGCTTTTAGCTTACCACATATCTTGCATTTGCAGTTATCTGGCTTATTATACTCGAGCTTAGCAGATAAGAAACTGAAACAGCCTGATCTTCAGTTCTTTTTTAATGGCTTCTACGCTGAATGCTCTCAGACGGGAGGGATCGATGAACCGGTGATAGCTGCCCGGAAAGGGGATCCAATATTTCGTAAGTTCGTAACATTGTTTTTTTCTTTATTTTAGACTAGCTGATACCTGCGACTCCGTGCGCGTGGTAATATAAAAAAATATTCTGCATGTTTTTTATTGTAAGAAGTCTAAATTACTTCCAGCACCAGCTATCTTCTAGTGAACATCCCGTCAATATCGGACCACCCATTAGGGATTAGCCAGAACAATCAGACATACAGACAGATAACTTTTCTTCAATTATAGTTTTGTTATAAGTATCGGTTATCACAATGGAATAATTTAAGAACGGGTATTTTGATGTTACAAATTGTTGATAAATTATTTATTTTCTTAGCCTTCCTTTTTTTAATTGTGCTGATCATTACGTTATCTTGTAAATACTAGAAAACTTTTGAGGTGCATTTGCACGGGGGGTTATATTGGATAGTTACATTTTGTTCTGTCAATTACGCTGATGTTACTTTTTTAATTATTTAAATAATACAGAAAATGGAAAAGCATCAGATTTATTACACATTATTTTTAGTTGTTCTTCATCATTTCAACTTTGAGTCAACATATCGGTCTGCCTTTAATTACAAATATTGTTATTGATGTCAGGTATGATTCCTATGAGTGCATAGTATTTAATGTGGTATTAACTAATTAACGTATTTGTGAAAAGAGTGTAAATTCTTAAACATATGCATTTTTTTGAAAAACAAACCTAACTTAACATCCTTATCAGTCGCCTAGTTGCTGACACACGAGTTGTCGAGTGACATACAAGCTTTGTTTAATAACAGACTATTTCTACCGACTTCTCGAAAGTAGCATGTACAAAATTAAGAGTGCATGTTTTTTTTATATTGTTTCGTAACCATAGATAACGGCCTTCTTAACGTTTATTGAATAACCCTAGCAGTATAAAAGCTTTAGTTTTTGGACAGCTCTCGAGTCTAAATTAATTGATTTATGTATAATTTTATATAGTGACTCGCGTTAGGAAAGTAAATAATTGATAAATAATTTTTTAGCATAAACGCTGTATCGCTGTTGCCTCGAAGTGTTGGTTACATTATCCTCAACTCGAGTGATCCAATGGTACCGTCGCTGTTCTATCCAGAGTATTTTTCACACCCGGATGACATGGTGATGGTGAAAGATGGCGCTAAGTACGTCCAGAGGATAGCCAACAGTGAAGTAAGGCCTTGTTTTTTTTTAAAAAAGATACATGTTCACTCAAAAAGCAATTCGGATTTACAATATTTTTTATTTAGTAACTTTGCTTTAACATAGTAGTTTTACTTTCAAATCTAAAATATCGGTATAATATCGTAATCACGTCAAAAATGTTTCAATTATGCCTTTGAATATTATATATAGGTTAAAATGGCTTATTATATCTATTTATTTATATTTTATGCACTAAAAATACTTAACACATAGCAATCAACCTTATGGTGGTGCAAAGATAAAAATACACACAAAAAAGTAGTGGACCTAAGCATATTTAAAATATTTTATAATACAATATTGATATATATTCAAACAAATATTTTGAGCCTACATTATTTTGAGAAAAATGTGCAATAAAATAGTTTTTTTGTCACCGTTATCGCATATTTTTTATTTCTGGCGGACTAAATACGTAGCCATTTCTTTTTTTACGTTTCCGCGCCTCGTTTCAATATAACTGCAATCGAGTATTTCCAATGCTTATAGCCAAAGCGTATTGACAGCTTTTAAAGAACAAGTACGGCATCACGCTGAAGTCGGGCTTCGCACCTCAATGCTCGGGTGCCGAGGAGTGGTCTGATGACTGGCTGGAGTGCGTGGTGCGAGTGGCCACCGACCCGCAGAACCACCAGCTCGGAACTGCTGCCATCGGCTGGGTGCTCAACGACGAGCTGGGTGTCTACGGTATTGAAGGTGACAAAGAGATAGCACCTTATTTAATAGCTCGGTTAAAAGCCCTATAATTATCCGAGCTAAATACTACCTGAATAACTTATATTTCTTGAAAAACAACATAAATGAAGATTTTTTTTGTAACGACTAAGTCCAATATAAATACGTATGAAACTTGACAATGTTAAAGTTACGTTATTTACAATAAATAGATCATATTTTGCTTAAACACAGATGTATAATATTATCGTTTACTAATGATAAAATAATTTGTTTTTTCACAAGACTACCTGCTGTTTTCCATTAGCTTTGTCAGCAACTTTTAATTTTTGCTGAATTTGAGGTCTTGTTGGATTTGTATACTTTGTTTTACTGCATTAAAATATAAAACTATTTTTCTGCTATGCCACAGGTCTCCGGGTAATTGATGCATCTTCAATGCCTACGCAGCCTACGGGGAACCCCCAAGGTGCAATTATGATGGTAGCCGAAAAAGGTGTGGATTTCATTAAAAACTACTGGTCATCGTATTCTTATTCATAGTTTATTAAATCAACGCTTAATCACGATATATATAGAAACCCAAATATTCATAAGTATCGATATATCATACATACGAAATTATGAAACTTTTAATTTCCAAATGTACAGATGTTGTAGAGAATATTTACTTTTAGTATTTTTTATTTAATGTGTGCAATATTTAACGATATGATCTCGTTTAAGTGAACTACCTTTGAGTATTTCATTCCACATCTGTTATTATTAATATTATTTATTAACTGTAATTTTATGTAATACAGGATAAGTTACCTTTTAACTAATATGAAGACATAAGATAACAGTGTACGTTGTTTTTTTATTTAGACCTTTAAAATTAAACATGGCTTACGCCAGCCTAGTGGTAAATTCATGCTGAAACCCGTGATCGTGTCGATTATTCGTCCCATCGGATAATGAGGGTAATGAAATAGAATAGTGTCTGCGCATACGCTTGTGCACTATAATATCTCCTGTAAAGTTTACTGCTATAAATATCAGCCGTCGTAGTCTTAATCAACTAAGAGGGCATTATATGTGTCATTAAAATGAAAGCGTAAATAATAATCTTGTATGCTTAAGAGACTACGAGGAATACTAGTTGTATCTCTTTACTAGTAAGTTTCTTTGAGCAATTCTATGCCAAGGAAAAGGATAAACTTTCACCGAATAGACTACGTATAAAAGGGAATTGGCCACATGTCACGTTATACTTCAAAGTGATGATAGTTAACTTCACTGTCAATTAATTTTCAAAAAAGATAACGTGTTAATTAACGAGTAGCTGTCATCAACTAGCTGGCGAGTGATTTTAATGTAGCGGAGTCGTGTCTACGTTGTTATTTACGTAACAATCAGGAGCGGCCCACAACGCAACAGAAGCAAAATGTATAGTTTGCAATAAGCTACAATAAAAACGTAAATTTTGTATTCAATTTGTAAAAAACGATATGGTTAAAGGTATAAAGATACGCAGACACAAATTAATACATTTTCTGATGTATAGATTTTATTAAGGGCCTTTAAAAACTTGATAATAATATTAGAATTATTTTATGTAATTATCTATTCTAGACATGATCAATTCGTTAACCCTATCACCAACTTTGAACAGCATTAGCCCTTTTGCAATGGTACTGTGCCATGTTCTTGTGACCTTATGCTAAAGCATCCCTCCATGAGGTTTTCTTCAATAATATATAGACACCACAAACACGTATGACGTTCTTTCTTTACAAGAAACGGAATTATGAAGTACCACCGCCTTTTAATTTCAAAAAGCAATGTAAAAACACTACTGTATACCGGTTTGAAGGGCACCGTAACTAGCTTATTTACTAGGTAGTCAATGTGTTCAAGTTTAATGTGTCAAGCAAGGATTTATGGCGTGTTAGGCTTTATTTTAATTACTTCAAAATATTGTGGCATTAAATATTTCGTAGACTAGCCACTTTCCTAATAACTTGGTGTAGAGCCTCATGAAGATCTTTTACGTATTAAAGAAATTTTAATGGAATTAGAGAAAGTAGGCCTATATGTTATACAACACAAGAAAGCAGCCCAAAATTTGGTATTGATATTGCCTTCCTTATGCTTCTTATATAACTATACCTCTATTGTTTAATAGATAAATACTGAAGTCAGATTAAGAGGAATTGTAATAAATAAAACTTCAATTATAGATAAAAACTTTATAAGTACGTAATTGTTATAATAAATAGATACAAGATCAAAAACATGTTGCACACAATATATAGTAGGTTATATTGCTGGTTAGTACATTATGGTGGATAAAACAATTTCATTATGCAAGGAATACCTAATAACCAATTTTATTAAGTTCCATAAACAAATAAAATGGGAATGATTATAATACTTTCAAATTAATTGAATCAAGTACTTTATATTTAATACAAATAATCAAATATAAAATTACGATTGAGAACTGGTCCTCTAATTGGAAATGTTTTCGAAAATGCAATTGAAAATGCAATGATTAACCTTACGGACTAAATTTCGTTCAGCATATATGTATCTAACAAGGGTTAAGGTTGATTACATTATTAAAACTTATTACTACACACTATTCTACACCAATGTCAGTTTGGCCTTTAAACATTTTATGTAAGTCATATACAAATCAATGCATGGGCACAAAAACAATATAAATTGAGTTACAAGATCATTTATAGCGAATCAAGTTTTTTGACTACAATATTTACTTAAAACAATATTGTTAAATTAAGCAAATTTGTTGAAGCACATTGACATATATAAATTTGTAATCAAGAATGTATATATGACCCAACTTAAACATGAAATTTTAACATACAAAAAAAAAATTCTTCATTACAGGATATCATTAACCAAAATAATATGATTCTTAAAAATAACAAGAATTAAAAAAAAAACATTACTTGTTCATTAGCTAAATATTAAGCATGACATAGTAAATAATATTCATGATTAAATATATATTTTAATGAAACAATATTTCTCATTTCCATCTTTCGATTACTGCTCATCCTTATCCTTAGCACCGTGTTTCAGAATGCGGGTGAATTCGACATAATCGAAAATTCCATCGCGAATTGGTGCTTCACGGAGCATTTCATCAACATCATCATCGGTGAATCTATCACCCATAGTTGTAAGCAACTCGCGGAGACGCTCTTCTGCGATGACACCTGTATTTTCTTCATCAAAACATCTGTGAAAAATAAGCATAATTAAGTGTCTACACCAGAGCCAACAAAAAGATGGAAATTATAGTATTAAGTAAATAAAGTGAAATGTCAAATGGCTTCTTATCTGAACCATTTATATTGATGGATTGTAAGTATATTTAACCACCTAGGCACTTTCAACATATAATCTATACTAGATTTTACATTGAAAGTGTGATCACACAACTGTGACTTTAATTACAGACCTTATTTGGCCTAGCTTTAAATTGAAACTTAGAAGTCAATTAAAAAACTCAGATTATGCACTTATGCATATAATCTGATGTGATGTAAGTCTGATGAATAATAAAATTTTTCACAAATGTAAAAAAAGCTAAGATTCATTTTACCTCAGCCAAACAGGATGTTAACAATGACTAACATATCTTACGTAACATACACACAATAATATAAATATAATATAGCAATATAACACTCATGTGTATAGACCCAATATTGATATTATGAGTAAATATGCATATTCATTAAATCATTAATTCAGTTAAATTTTACAAAATCAGTGTATTAGCTTTATTGAAATGAATATTTAGTAATTTAATAATATATAAATCATGCAATTCATGTATGTGCTTACCCAAATGCATTTTTGATTACATCCTCTGGATCGGTGCCCTGAAGACGTTCACCAAACAGAGTTAAGAACATGGTGAAATTAATAGGACCTGGTGCCTCATTCATCATATTTTCCAAGTAGTCTTCAGTAGGATTTTTACCTTAAACGAATACAAGTATTTTAAATAACTTAAAGATGTTACATTGGAATGTTTTGTTTTATTGTTGATAAACCTAAAAATAGGACCAGAAAAATATCTAAACAGCGACTTTATAAGTTTGTTACACTATAAAGAATGCCATATATTTTGATTTGATATCCCGATAACATTTTCTCTACATAAACTCCAGGTATAATTTGGTTTCCCAATAAAACCTTCATAGACACAGCTTAAAGAGACACTGCTATTAAATGTTAAGTTAAGCATTTTATGCAACCATGTAACATGTTGATTACATTACTTTTAGGTCATAAAATAATGAATGCATCATCAAAAGAACATGACCCAGTAAAAGTTGCCAAATACAAACTATTAGAACAGATGATCTCGGTTCTATAAAAAGAGAGAAAAGACCTGTGCCACCAGAAAATGAAGTAAATTAAATTTTATTTCATGATACATTCTTAATTAAAGAAAAACAAACACAAAATAAAAAGAACTATTGTCCAGACACAGAAAATTTTTAAGTAAACACAGGTTTTTAAGGGAAATATTTGAGCGGTCTATAAGTCACACTGAAATTTTACCAAAATAACCAATGACTGTAATTTAACGTCAAAACTTTCCTAGAAGTACAGCCTTGACAGTCTCTCTTTGCAAACAAAACAGGTGTTCTCTTTAGTGTTGTAGAGATTCATGGATTGACCAGACAAATTGTTATGTTTACCTGACTGATTTTTACTTCTAAGATACTTACCAAGTGATGCCAACATATCATGCAGGTCATCTTTGTCAACAAAGCCGTCTCGATTTTGGTCAATCATGTTGAATGCCTCCTTGAATTCGGCAATTTGTGCCTGATCAAACATGGCAAACACATTTGAAGTCGCACGCTGGGCGCGCTTCTTGTTGGTGCCACGGCGGCCGGCTGTCTTGCGGGACGACATTATCCTTAAAGGAAACATTTAAAAGGGTATTAACGCTTATTGTAGTCGAAACTAAACATAGTTATAAATAAACCAAAACGATTGTAACAACATAATACATAACTTCTAACCAAGGTTAAAATTATTAAGATGTGTAAATATTTATTAATGTTAAACGAAAAACTAATTTTAAATTATAAAAATTACCTCAAATATAAGTATTTCAAAATAAAACTCAATCGGATAGCGAGCGAAACGACAACACGATGACTACTAACAGTCTGATACCACAAATTCCAAGCCAAACGGAGTTTCTTGACAAGTTTAAAAATAAAATTTATCACAGAACACGCACGATAAAGTTAGCCTGTAAGCATACGTTTAACGGAATGTGACTCACACCCTTCGTAAACCGCAAAATAATTCTACGAAATACGTTAGCAAACGAACTCAAGTTAAATATCTGGGACAGTGTCACAACTCACAATCACAAACTTAAAGGCCCAAAGAATACCATAAAAGGAAATGAATTTTACCGCACCTAGTTTCTCAAGGATTATCTTTTGTTAAACATCTGTTGATCTTAGAAAACAATAAATACAAGAGAAATATTCAATTTTATACTCACAATGTTT
Organism: Lamproptera curius; assembly: GCA_029286875.1. Taxonomy (NCBI): domain Eukaryota; kingdom Metazoa; phylum Arthropoda; class Insecta; order Lepidoptera; family Papilionidae; genus Lamproptera; species Lamproptera curius. The sequence continues at coordinate 196,277 of JAGSMT010000193.1, read as the reverse complement.
TTATTACAATCGTCGACAACAAAGAGAAAAGCGATGTACTGAGTTCGAAGATGACTAATTGATTCAAAATACTGAATTTCAATACTTTAGTCAGTTTGTCACAGATAAATTGATACAATATAAAGTTGACGTCAGCTTTCTTATGTTGCCACTTTTAAAACTCAAACTTAAAAATAATAATAATCATTAGCTTTGTGTCCCTCGCATTGAGCTTTTGTGATTACCAGTTGATTTAATAAAAAATTAAAAATAACATTCTTTAAAATTTTATATTAAGAAGCTTATTTTTTAAATATGCTGCAATTTTACCATTGATATTAAAAATTTTTACGCATATTTCATTCCGATATGTTAAAAGGTTTTTAAAAAATTCTGTGCTCTTGAAAATATATTTGTAATAAAGTGCAAGAAATTACATCTGTTAACATTAATTCCTGTGCAAATTTAATGTCTTTATTCTTAAATTCAAATCTAATCTAATTATCACAATTTTGACCTAAGACAAAGCATGTGCACTTAGATATAGGTACTCGTACAGTAGATCGGCAAAAAATATGGATTGTTTCATAATGCAAAATGCAAATGCATAATGCAAAGGTAAAATAAGGTGCATTTTTGTGTTCAAATATGCCTGATACCTAAAATAAATAATTACCAATTCGATGCGTTTTATTACTCCTAAAAATACTACAATTCTTTATCTTTGCAATTGTCACAACAATAATTAAAATTGTGTGTGACATTAAAATTGAGTTTGAGATTGAAAAAGACATTAACTCGTAAAAAAAATTAAATATAAAAAAATCACTTAATTGCCAAAGAGTACTTCCGGCATTTGGTGATGTTATAAGTCACAGCGTTTCGGTAGCAATCCTTTGAGCACTTGTTTCACGCAATTGAGACTGTTGTCGATTCCTATTACATTTCATTTGACACAAGTCTTTTTTTTTTTCGGCGGTAGGTGAAGAAAAGTTAAGACGTACTTTGCACTAGCTCGTTTTTCAAAATTAATATTTTAATAATTAAAATACTAAATAGTTATTAAATTCAGTGTAAAGTGACTCCAAAGTGTTCTTTTATAAGTTAAAATTGTACTACTTACATCAATAGCAAACTTTATGTAAAGTTTACATAACTAAAATACACCGCCTGCCAGCTTATTGCTTAATCTACTTTCTCAAAAGCACTAATAACTTGCTCCAAATGCCGAACATCGAAGATATCATGACGACGCAGCACAGGCTTGAAGAAAATATCTCCAAACGATTTGATGACCTTCAGGCGCAGATTACGAATGCCGGTTCGTCGAAAGACACGGTGGCTAAAGTTGCAGAAGAACTGCGTAATTTTAGAGAGCTTATTTTTGGAATATTGGGCCTTCTGCGGCAACAAATTCGAGACTGTGCTAAACAGGGTGATGAACTTGATATGAGGAACAGGAAGGATAAGGAGGATCCCACACAACTAGTATTAGACGTATTTAACAGTAAGTTAGGCTTGACTGAGTTATCCAAATCCTCCATAAAGGTTTGCCATCGTCTAGGAGCATTAAATAAAGAACGCCAACGGCCTATATTGGTAAAATTTATTAGCTTAGACATCAAACTTAAGGTGTGGAAACTCAAATCCAAATTAAAAGGTACTTCTATTTCACTAAAGAGTTTTAACTAAGCCAAGGCAAATAGTATTTGTAAAGCGCCTTCACTTCGGGATGCGATGTATGGACGCATCAAGGGTGATTCACATCAAGACTCCGTGCGGCAGCAGCCAAAAATCACCACAGATGAAGAGCTCACATCACTTACGGCAAAATTTTCAAAAACGCCAGGGAAGGTCGTGGTATGAAAATAAAGCTAAAAAAGAGTTTTAAAGTTAGTTTAAATCCTCTTATTTTTCTAAATAAAAACAGTTAAATAGTCTGTTATGGAAGTAAATCCTTTTAAGTGAAAACTGTATTAAGTGATCATCAATTATTCATAATACTTAAATATTGTTTAGAGAATTTATATTATTTCTACGTACCTTGCGTTGTTGTATAGCAAATTAATTTTTATCTTCTTATATCCATACAAACGTTCAGGCTTAGCTTCTTGTCCATCTTTAATTTAACGTTTTATAATTTGAGGCTAATTTTATTTTCTTCTTTTTAATTATTTTGTAATAGTGTTAATCATGTTACAACTATTATCCTTTGTTATTGTAGGTTATGTCACTGTCATTTACTATACGACGAGTAGTTGACGTTTTTATCATAGACTAACGTTCAGTTACGTTCCGTTTAAAGTTTTGAAATAAGTTTCTATGTATAATTTTGTTTTTCTTTATTTTATTCATGTTTGTTTTTGTGAACACCGGTGTTGTTTCAGTATGTTATATGTACAAGCCCTTAGCAAATTGCAACTATGCAGCGTCATCTATTCATTGCAACATCGATTCACACGGTACAAATATGCTGCGTCAAACGAGTCGACACGAGGCAAAATAGCTTCATCAACGGGAACGGTTTCGACGAACCAAAGGAGGCCGCTGCCATCCGACGCTGCACTTTACTGGGAAGTTTCCATCGTGTTGAATTACTTCATTACGATAATTTCAATGTACCTCGGTCATTCCATTTCTCGCATCGAAAGGAGTCAGACTAGGTTTAGCTTTAGCATAAGTTAAATTGTAATTTTCATATTTTATTTTAATTAAATTTATATCCAATAATTTTGAGTTTTTGGGTCCTCCGACGGCGACTACCATAATTGGCGCAGTCGGTAGGATACCAGGTAGCTAGGGATCTAGAATGATACTCAACGCCGGTATCCTGGAACCTGGAGTCCCGTGCTGGAGGAAAATCCGAAAATCGATCCCGAAGAACCAGAATGAAATCCAGTGAGTACACTTAAGATTATCCTTGTGTGTTGCTCTCAATATCCTTATAAGTGTCCTTTTAGTTTCCAAGATTTTTCATCCTAAGTACACTACCTCTAAAGGGCCTGCACGTGCACAAATTGCTCGTAGGCTCAACTTGGATAGCTATAGAAATATTAGTGTAGATTTAGATAAGACCGTAGATTCCTCGTTAGACTCGATATTAAATCAGTCCTCGAGATGGCCGACGTGAGACGCAATTTTTAAAGCCCTACGCCTGGTACCCGATTTTGACGGGAACCGCATATATTACCTAGATTTATCCACTTATGTGACCAAATAGTAGCGGAATATTTAGCTGCAAATCCTGCAACGAGCTAGCTAAGTTATGCTTGGTAAACGGTATACTTAATAAAATTACCGGGTCAGCTGCACGGATAATTAACTCAAATAGCATTTCTGAAAGTTGGGATAGCATAAAGAATACTCTAATTAATAATTTTCGGACCAGAGAGATGAGACCGCTTTATATAACGACCTTATGTTGGCTAGCAGGGAATGGTTCGCCGCAAGAATTTTACGATAAATGTTTAAATTTATTCAGTACCATTATGACATACGTCAGCCACATGAAGTGCCGATACCACTATTGAAGCTAAACGTACTTTGTATAAAAGTTAACAATGCAGGCATTTGTGCGAGGTTTAAAGAGCCCTTGGGCTCTCGTATCAGATTATGCGTCCAGATAGTGCTAAAAAGCCTTAGAGTTCGTGAAAGAAGAATTGAATGTTATGTACTTACAAAACCGTAATGATTCAATTTCGGAAAAGAAGTCACAAGGTTTTCAATTACCCAAACAAGTGCCAATAGTTCCTAATATCTTACCCGCGTTTAAACCATTCAATTCCGTTGCTCGACCACCACAATTACCCAATTGGCAGCCCCCTCAACAGACGTGGAAGCCTAATTTCCAGCAGCCTCTGCCATCTAGACCAATAAATATGCCTACGCGCACGCAACAAATGTTCCGTGCGCCACCGCCTAACTATAATGCGCTGCAAAATAAATTCCAAATTGCCCCTAGGTATATACCACAAAATCAAGGCCCTAAGCCTATGAGTGGTGTTAGCCACTACGTTACCCGAGAAAGGCCTGCGGGTAACCAACTTACCGGTCATGATTGGCACAAATATGGCAATCCCCCGCCTTCTAACTATTTTAAAACGAAAGAAATGAATATTAATGAAGTTGATAACTATAGTGATTTCTATTACCCTGATTATTATTGTACGACCCCATGGTTATTATTTGTGTGATCCTTACAATGTTTATCCCACAGGAAGTGATTTTATGATTGTGCAACCTCGAGTAATTATATCGAGCCCGGTTATGACGTGATTGACGAGTGCCCTTCAGGTAACTCGAGTGAACCTCAGCCCTCTAGTAGTTCGGGAGAGGAGCAGAATTTTCGGGATCGTACAAATTCGAACAGCTTAAAATAGAATTGAATTTGCAAACTCAGAGACAGCTTCCATACATACAAATTTTGGATCCACCGTTAAAACTACTTATAGATACAGGCGCAAACCAATCATTTATCTGCCCTGGTGCTATCGAAATGTTCTATTCAAATTTGCCGCTTAACTTTGACCCGTTCGAAGTAACCAATGTTCATGCCACCTCAAGGAATAATTATTCTATTAATATTCCTTGTTTCTCAGAGTTCAATGAAACGGACGACATAAAATTATATATTTATAAATTTCATAATTATTTCGACGGCCTTATCGGGTTGGATTTATTAGAAAATTTGAAGCTAAAATCGACTTGAAGGACAAAGTGCTTATCACGTAACTCGACCAATTCTATTTACATGTATAATTCATGCAACGTGAATTGGTACGAAGAAATTATCCGGCCAACTCATCTAAAATAGTTAGAATCCGATAAATTTACATGACGGTGAATGTTTAATTAACGAACAAACTATTTCTAATTGTATTATAAGGGAGTGTCTAACCACCGTATGCAATAATCGCGGATTTTAGAAATTACTAACCGACGCAGCACGATTTAATATTTTCCCTAGACCAACCAATTCAAGCCGAGTCCTACAACGTTCAATGTTCTCAAATCCGTCAGACTCGTCGCGGCGGCCTATGTCCTATCTCGCTTACGCACGGATCATTTGAACGAAGAGGAGCGCGCTAACTTAGACGGTTATGTCAAATTATGCTGATGTATTCTATATCGATGGTGAAAGTTAACCTTCACTAACAAAATTAAGCATAGCATTAAGACAACTGATGAGATACCGGTATAACAAAAAGTTATCGGTACCCGTATATACATAGAGATGAAGTTAGGGACCAGATAAGCAAGATGCTGAATCAAGGCATTATCCGACCATCGGAATCCGCGTGGAGCTCACCTATATGGGTGGTTCCAAAAACATCCGGTAAAACTAAATGGCGTGTCGTCATAGATTTCCGCAAACTAAACGAGAAAACTTATGACGATAAGTATCCGATACCTAACATAAACGACGTCCTAGATAAACTTGATAACTGTCAGTATTTTTCGACTTTGGACCTAGCTAGCGGGTTCTATCAGGTTGTGATGAATCCCGACGACATACCCAAGACAGCATTCAATGTCGAGAATGGTCACTGCAATTTTTACGCATGCCAATGGGATTAAAAAACTCTCCGTCCACCTTTCAGCGCGTAATGGACAATGTTCTCAAAGACCTACAAAACACTATTTGTCTAGTTTATTTAGATGATATTGTAGTTTTCAGTACTTCTCTTCAGGAACATATGGTTAACCTGGAGAAGGTGTTCCAAAAGCTAAGAGATTCAAACTTTAAGATACAAATGGATAAGTCTGAATTTATGAAACTTGAAACGCCTATCTTGGGCATATAATTAGTAAAGATGGTATCAAACCTAACCGGATAAGATTTCAGCAATTCAAAAGTATCCCTACCTACTACACCCAAAGAAATAAAACAGTTTCTCGGTTTAGTAGGTTATTACAGAAAATTTATTCCTGATTTCGCACACGTTACCAAACCCTTAACGCAATGTTTAAAGAAAGGTAAGAAAATCGTAATTAACGCCGAGTATACAAGTTCTTTTGAAAAATGCAAGCAGCTCCTAATTAATGACCCGATTCTTCAATACCCAGATTTTTCTAAAGATTTCATCCTTACAACTGACGCATCTAACGTAGCAATAGGCGCAGTATTATCACAAGGGCCTCTAGGTGCGGATAAGCCCGTATGCTACGCGTCGCGTACCTTAAACGATAGCGAAACTAACTATAGTACTATCGAAAAGGAACTTCTTGCTATCGTATGGGCGACTAAATATTTCCGACCTTATTTATTTGGACGAAAATTTAAAATCGTAACGGACCATAAACCACTCCAGTGGGTTATGAACCTAAAGGAGCCTAACTCTCGTTTAACTCGTTGGAAACTTAAACTCTCGGAATACGATTTCTCTGTAGTATATAAAAAAGGTAGTAGTAATTGTAATGCAGACGCTTTGTCTCGCATCCAAATTAATAACGAAGAAATCAGTTCAGTTGTTGCAAACCCGTCAGAATGCCCACCTTCTGGGGAAAATTCGTCTACAGCCTCGGCTCATACCAGTTTAGAAAATCCAATTTTAGAAGTCCCAATCGTTGCCGAACCATTAAATAAATTTCATAGGCAGATATGTATTACAGTTGTCGGCGATATCAAAAAGCGACCGACGGCTTCTAAACCCTTCGATACTCATACTAGGACATCCTGTACAGGTGTCCAAGTCCAACTAGAATCAGATGTAGTGAATGTAATTAAAGAATATGTCAATCCAAAAGTAAAAACCGCGTTGCTTATTAATCCACCGCTTGCATTTTACGATATCATACCTATTATTCAAAATAAATTTAAAAACTCCGCTATGAATTTAGTGTTATCAAAATTCGAAGTGGAAAATATAAAAGAATACCTCAGGCAACAAGAAATAATAAAGCATTACCATGAGGGTAAAACCAACCACCGGAATAAACGAATGTCATCTCGCGTTATCCGTCGATATTATTGGCCTAAGATGAAGGACGATATCACAAAATTTATTAATAGTTGTACGGTGTGCGGTCAAGCAAAATATGACCGTAATCCCATTAGACAACAGTTCAACTATAGTTCCCCGGCTACGAAACCATTCGAAATTGTTCACATGGATTTGCTTTCAATTCAAAACGAGAAATATTTAACTATTGTCGACGTATTCTCTAAGTATGCTCAAGCATACCACATTCGCGACGTACAGCAATCAGCACCTTGCAAGCCTTACTTAAATTTTGTACGCATCACGGTTTACCGCTAACAATAGTATCAGATAACGGCACTGAATTTACGAACCAGTTGTTTAGTGAATTCGTAACTCTGCATAAATAAACCATCATAAAACTTTGCCACATAGTCCAAACGATAACGGGATCGTAGAGGTTTCACTCTACATTGCTGGAACATCTTCGTATCCTAAAATTAACTCACAAAGATCAAGATATTTCCAATCTAGTCCCATACGGAATCTTAGCTTACAATAGTTCGATCCACTCGTTTACCAAGTGTAGACCGTTCGATATAATAACCGGCCACTTTGATCCGCGCGATCCTTTTGATATTGATATGTCTAAGCATTTAATGCAACAATACATGCAAAATCACCGAGATAGTATGAAAATTATATACAATACTATTAATGAGTCATCGTTACATAATCGTACTAATATCATAGAAAATTTAAATAAGGACCAGAACCAGAAATCGAATACCAACCTGATCAGCGCGTCTTTATCAGCAATCCTTTGGCAAAACGTCAAAATTAGCCGCGATATAGTCAGGATAAAGTTCTTGCAGAATCTACCTATACATATTTATACATCCAAAAACGTGGCCCCGTAGCGAAAAATCGATTAAAAAGGTCCCTAAAAGTGCCCAATTGTTGCAGGGTGCTACTGGTCCTGATTGCTCATACGATAACGGCTCTGGATATCAATCAGGGATAACGCTTGAGAGTCTCGATGATGGCCCCGGGATACTTCCTTTCGACTAGGAGCAACCAGGCTAATTACTCACTACCATGCATTTTACAGTATATTGAACTTAAAGATATCGCGATAAAGCTCATATGTTGCAAATTCAATTATCGGATTTCAAAAGTCAGTTGCATAATCAACGTACATGTTATATGAACTCCAAATAGAATATTTATCGTCTAAATTAAATAAAGTTTATACTCATTTAAAACATTAGAACCAATGCGAACAAAAGAGGTCTCATTGATGGTTTAGGCTCATTAATTAAGACTATCACGGGCAACCTGGATTATTCAGATGCAGTACGATATGACAATGCTATCAAATTCTTCAGAATAATGACAATAAAATTGCCAATCAAGTAAATGCCGTAAGTCTAAACACCGAATGGATGGCTCAGCATTCGAAAATTATAACTAAATTAGTAGAAAATCAATCCAAAATTAATGTAACCTTGCAGCTCATCCTAAATACCCAAGCTCAACGGGATTCAAGTCTTATAAAATACATGAGATTTGCTCAACAGCTAAGTATAATTACAGAAAATGTAGATGATATTTTAGCCGAGTTAACAAGAATAGAGAATATTTTAGCGTTTATTCGTGCATCAAGCACATCATTCTATTATAAGTATTGAGGTTTTAGGTTACATGGTTAAGAAATTAGAATCAATATATAAAAGCAACATATGTTAGACTTAGAACTAAGAGAATATTACGAAATAATTAAGCCAGGGTATTATTTTCGGGAGACAGAATAGTTATAATTTTAAAATACCTATATTTTCCCGCGCACGTTCGACTTATATAAACTGTCCGTCGCTCCCAATAAATACTGGCAGGCCCTCATCCTCCTTATCCATTGATAGCAACAAACAGGGATGGTTATAGTGTACATGGAGGCTGAATGCTGAAGTACGGTAACTGGTACCTCTGCGGAGATAAGATGGACCATCAACTTCGGCATCAAGCGGACTGTACCCACGCGCTCATAATTAACCAATCTTTTGGCGGAAGCTGCGAGATGACCACCGTAACTCTATCAAGGATCGCCTTGGAGGAACTCGATCAGAAGCATTACGTCATATCATTCCCTAATATGACGAAGATACGTATGCAATGCTCACGTGAGGACTACAACAACGTCATCGGTACCTACCTGGTCACCATCCCGGCTAACTGTTACCTACATACGGCGGAATTTACCATCACCAACAGCAACGAACAAGTTGAAGGAACGCCTTTGAAGATCATGGGAATACCAGATGACACAACGAGCTACGTTAGCACATCTTCTCATGTTCACCTGAAATCAATTGATCTCAAGAGGTTGCGGAAACTCAACATCATATTCTGGTGCAACCGGCTCTACAGTCGAACAAATCTCGTCGAATTTCCTATACCATACGACGATACCATTGTATGCTATTGTGTCCATAAGCTTACTCATCATCCTGATCGTAGCAACACTAAGACATTGTGGGATGTTGCGATGCTCTAAAGAGCCCTCTGAGGTGCCAGCCCGAGAGGACGTCTATTCGCAGCCTGCAAAACCTGGACCACATAAGACAGCAATACTTCCTCATCTCAGAGTCTCAGAGTAGTTGCTGTTCTCAGGGGAGGTGTTATATGACAAAGCCCTTAGCAAATTGCAACTATGCAGCGTCATCTATTCATTGCAACATCGATTCACACGGTACAAATATGCTGCGTCAAACGAGTCGACACGAGGCAAATATGCTTCATCAACGGGAACGGTTTCGACGAACCCAAAGGAGGCCGCTGCCATCCGACGCTGCACTTTACTGGGAAGTTTCCATCGTGTTGAATTACTTCATTACGATAATTTCAATGTACCTCGGTCATTCCATTTCTCGCATCGAAAGGAGTCAGACTAGGCTTAGCTTTAGCATAAGTTAAATTGTAATTTTTCATATTTTATTTTAATTAAATTTATATCCAATAATTTTGAGTTTTTTTGGGTCCTCCGACGGCGACTACCATAATTAGTAGATATCTTAGTTTATTAGTGTTATTATTTAATTTTTATTTTGTTTGTTACAGTGATGCTTGCGGGTGGTGCAAAGATAATTTTTACTTATTAAATATCTTTTGCACACAATTAATTTAAATATATTTATATAAAATACTTATTATATTTTAAATATATATTTATTTTGCCTAAATGTCAAATACCTCTGATGACGAATTGTACAACTCGGCATTTTAATCCACTAGTGACGACGACAGTTTTAACTTGTTGGGAGGCTTTCTAAAAGAAATTTTATAGGAGACATTTTCTAAACATGCGGTAAATCATCTCAACGTATGCCACCTAAATGTGCAAAGTGTGCCTAGCTAGTTTAGTGATCTGTGTGAAGCCTTTACTAGCTGTAATGTGCATGCCATTCTGATCTCCGAGAGTTGGCTCAAACCTCATCTTCCTTCCACCATGTATTCTCTTTCTGGTTTTGTTCTAGTCAGAAACGATCGCATTGGAAAAGGGGGAGGAGGCGTTGCGATATACCTAAGACATGACCTTCCTTTTAGAGTAATCGCTTCTTCCTCCCAAAAATATTCAGGTTCTGCTGAATTTCTCTTTCTTGAAGTTATTGTTAAAGGTGTAAATATTATCTTAGGTGTTTTATACTGCCCCCCCAATGCTGACTATTTCACCGATTTTGAATTGGTTCTTGAATCTATAGGTTCGGAATATGCTCACCAAGTCATCATGGGCGATTTTAATACCAACCTATTGCCTCCTCACTCTTCCCGCTGTCTTAAGCTCCTAAACATAATCAAGTCAAGCTGTTTTCACATTCTTCCTCTACGGCCTACCCACCACAACGCCTCTGGTGAAGACACTTGGCTTGATTTAATCCTTACCTCTAATCCTGCTATGGTTTCCTCCCATGGACAACACGATGCTCCTGGTTTTTCTCTCCACGATCTCTTATTCCTGTCCTACGTCCTAAAACCACCGAAGTCCCAACCCAAATTTCTGTATAAGCGATCTTTTGCGAGAATAAACGCTGAACAACTTTGTGACGATGCACAGATGATAAATTGGACGCCTTTACTTGATGCTGAGTCCATTGACACAAAGGTGAGTATCTTTAACGAATTAGTGATAAAACTTTATGATGATCATGCTCCCTTGAAGAAAATTAGGCTTAAGCATTTACCAGCGCCATGGTTAACTGAGGAAATAAGGTCAATAACGAAACGAAGGGACCGTGCTTTTCAAAAATACAAAAGACAACGTACTGAAGCTAACTGGTCCGTATACAAACATGCAAGAAATCGGTGTAATCAGGTGATACGTAACGCTAAACGCCGACACATCCAAAATAGTATTTCTTCTTCTACCCCGACCAATATCTGGAAGTTTCTGGGTACTCTTGGTGTGGGTAAATCGCGTTTTACAAACCCTCTCCCTAGCTCCAGTAACTTGGATGATCTAAATAATCATTTCACTACTATACCCCCAGCTGATTATATTAAGACAAGAAAAACGGTTTCGTTTATAAATGGTTTGACGCGTCCTCAAATAAGCACTTTTTGTTTTTCTCCAGTTGCCCCGGATGAAATTAACAAAGCAATCCTCACTATCAAGTCCAATGCTGTTGGTGTTGATGAAATCAGCCGACGCATGATAGTTCCTATCCTCATCTATGTCCTTCCTGCGATAAGCCATATTATAAACTTTTCCTTGGAAACCGGTAAGTTCCCATTCTTATGGCGCAAAGCTTTGGTTCGTCCTATTCCTAAGTGTTCTAATCCCTCCCTTCCTGTTCACTATCGACCTATCTCAATCCTGCCTTTCTTGTCAAAGGTTATTGAGTCCTGTGTCCTTAAACAATTTTCTCATTTTGTTCACAGTAACAATTTGATAAATCCGTTACAATCTGGATTTCGACCTGGTCACAGTACCACTACAGCCCTTCTTAAAGTGACTGGCGACGTTAGGGCAGGCATTGAGAATAATATGGTAACAGTAATGGTTCTAATTGATTTCTCTAATGCCTTTAATGCCGTTAGTCACGATATCCTCTTAGCTATCCTTTCATATATGATGGTTTCAGACAGGGCGCTGGATTGGTTCTCATCCTATCTTCGCGGGCGCATGCAGTCAGTTTTATCTGATGATTTAAAGTCAGATTGGCTTCATATTACTGCTGGCGTCCCGCAAGGCGGTATTATTTCTCCCTTGTTATTTTCTGTTTTTATAAACCTAATCACTCAAGACCTTCAGTGTGCTTATCACCTGTATGCCGACGACCTTCAGTTATACACACAATCGCCTGTTGAAAAGCTCCCAGTAGCAATTAGTCATATTAACCAGGATCTTAAAACAATAAAAAAGTGGACCAATGATTTTTGTTTGTCTGTTAACCCATCAAAATGCCAGGCCCTCTTGGTTGGTAGCCGAAGGAATATAAGTATAGTGGACTTTTGTTCTCTCCCACCAATCATTTACGACAATTCCACAATACCCTTCAGTAAATCAATCAAAATTTAGGTCTGGTAATGGATGAGACCTTGAGCTGGAACAGTCAAATTTCTCAAGTTAGCCAAAAGTTACGAGTACCATGCGTTGCCTTTACAGACTAAAAACTTTTGCCCACTAAGACTAAGGTAATGCTTGTACAGTCCTTAATTATTTCCTGTAATCGACTATGGTGACGTTTGCTATTTTGACCTGAATGCAGATCAGCTCAACAAATTAGACCGACTTTCAATAATTGCATTCGATTCATTTTCAATCTACGTAGATGACCACGTTTTGTCTTATCGTTCAAAACTTTTATGGTTACCTATACGCCTAAGCGGACATTAAAACGCTGACCACATTATATACTTTCTTTGGTTCTACTTCTACCCTTCCTACTTAACTTCTCATTTTGTGTTTCCTGTTCACTTAACGATATGAATCTGCGTTCAAATAATAACCGTTTACTTTCCTGTCCTTCACATCGTTCTGATGTTATGCATTCCTCTTTCTTTGTCCAGTCAGTTCTTCTGTGGAATGCGTTACCTCTCGAGATTAGGGATGGCAGAGAGTCGCTTCACCTTTAAAAAGAATAGCTCGGGAACACTTATTTAATAAACTGTTAGAAGGGTAACGATTCAGTCGCTGTGAGAAAGACTACACAGTACAGAGTACTACAGTACATATTAGTAGAATATTTTATATTTATATGTATTTATATAATATAATATTTATATATAGAATTTAATATTATATATAACTTACTAACTACATATTTATCTACATACATACTTACACATTTATATATGTATATACTATATATATACACACAATCACATATATATCACATATATATATATATGTTATATGTGTATACATATATATATATATGTAAAGTGTAAGTATGTATGTAGATAAATATGTAGTTAGTAATATATGTAATATGTAAATTCTATTATGTAATACGTAATTATGTTTATAGCTATATCTATTTTTACAGTTCACATTCCTAAACTTACAAAAACCTGTATCCTCGTTTTATTTCACTCATGCACCTACCTAATTTTCTCTGTACCACCCTAAGGTTGACTGGTAGATAATGCCTTAAGGCATTAAGTCCGCCATTGTACTTCTTGTGCATTAAGCTTTAATAAATAGAATAAATAAAATAAATCAATAAGTCTAAAACTAACCATTATCCCAAGTACATGAATCTTAAAATTAATGAACAATATAGAGCACAGATTCAAAATAAGTCAAATAATTGCATAATACTTCACATGTCAATGTGACTTTATATTTCAAGGTCCTTGTTTTCAAAACAATATGACATTTTTACACAATTTAATTTTTTACTGATGAAAAAGGCACAAAGTGTCGATTATTTTAGATTAATATATTTTAGACCTTTGGGGGTAAGAGCATATGTCAATAGTTTAACCTCGCTTACCATATCAAGATCCTTGGTGTACAATCTTTACGTATTACATTTTTTTTATTTCTTATTTAGATGCTGAGACAGAGAAAGTCAAAGTTATTAACGGACTTCGTACGTAACATTCATTCTAGATCTATACTTTGCGCGAGCCACTATGATGTTCTCGGCGTCACCCCAAAAGCTACACAGAGCGACATCAAATCCGCCTATTACAAATTATCGAAAATATACCACCCAGACAAATCAAGCGTAAGTTAATCTATGTAGATAATATGTATCTTGATTAATTATTTCACTATTAGTAAAATATTTTTCAATATAAATTATTAACAGGTTGCTTCATATCATTGGAGGTGCTAAGTTTATTTACAGTATTGCTAAATTTATATTTATTGATGGTTATCCCACTCGCCTTATTAAAAAAGTTATATTTTACTTAATAGACTGATGGCACTTGACTGTGCTTTGCAGGACTTTAATGTAATGGTTTTTTGTGTTTTTTGTAAAGAATTTATTGGTTTTATATATATTCAATTTCAGGATGAAGCCTCAGCACGAAAGTTCAGAGCTATTACAGAAGCTTATGAGGTATTAGGAAATGTTAATTTGAAAAAGATGTATGATAGAGGTACTTTATCATTTTTATATTCTTTAACAAATATTTGAATAGATATTGTTAATATTTATTCTTAAACGTAACAAATCTTTTTTGACAAAAAAAATATTCCTAACATATTAACTTTTCAGCAATGTGTTTTGTATGATTGCTTTTAGCAAATGATACATTTGATTTCATATACATATCATTTATTTAGAATGGATTGATGTAGTGAGCATATCATTTATAATATATAACTATCATATTTTTTTTAATTTTTATACATATTTGTAAAATTATTAAGATTACGTTAATATTTTAACGTAAATATTTATATATATATATATATATATATATATATATATTATATGTGTGATCAGTCTTCTTTTAAATAAACAGTTTAAATACATAAAATACATAAATAAACAATTTTGTTTATCTTAAGAATATATTGTAAATGATTCTATAAATTTTACTTTGTAAGCTGTTTATAAATAAGTTAATCATCCTCTCTCTGCTCATGAGGAAGGCAGTGTAAGCACCAAATGCTGAATGCTATGTCTTATTTACCCAATAATTACACTATCAGTGTCTTTCTATCTGACGTACATTATGTCTGCAAACTACTGCTTTGTGGCAGATATTTACACTGCTGTGCTACTGTCCCTGTTTCTCCCCTATAATAAGACGAATTAGCCAGAGAATGATAAAAATTGACACAAATCTTTTTTTAGGCCTTTTAGTAGGTAAAGAAAATACCACCCGTGTTGATTACCATCAGGAACCAGAGCCAACGGATCCAACTCTAAAGTTCTACAAATCCCACTCAAAGCGTCAAGTGGCACCTACTATGGATGGGAAAACACCAATTTATGATTTTGATTCATGGTAACATAACAAACAATACAATGTTTTTTTGTGTTGAGCTTTTTTCAAAAGTTATCCTAAATAGTCGTAATAGAATAAATATTACTTAATAGGAATTTTACTGCCTGCCTCCGTAGCCTAGTAGTAAAGGTGTTTGCTTTAGAAACCAGAGGTTATGGGTTTGAATTCAGCGGGGACTCAACAAATTTTCATTGTTGTTTTCTAGTTGGTTAGGGCAATTTGGGTCAATTACCAAATTCTCTGAAATGTAAAATGAGCTATGCGTCGGATGAGCATATAAAAAGTCGGACCACTCATCAACCCCAGCGTGGAAGGATACGGTCCAGAAACCCTCTAATGGAGAAGGCGTGCAATAGGGTAGGATGATGAGGAATTTATAATACTGTCTGTAAATGGAAAAGTAAATTCATATACAACTCTATAGTAATTTATATGATTCGATCGTCGCCGCTCGTGGGTCGTGTACGCGGCATTAAGTTACTTTGTGGTAGTATCGCGGATGCTTTTGTACGATCAATTACCGTGCAGGGGCTCGTGTTGCGACACATTCAGAAGGACATAATTTTAAATGTATCAAAATCATACCTGAGTTTACATCTGGCTGCGAAAAGGTGCGGCCTAGTGCGCAACGGCAACCGTGATTTTTCAATTTTTATGTATATTGCCTTGTATATTTAATTTGAGAAGCAAATATTTATTTTTTTTTCGAAAAATTGTTACCAATAATTTAATTTAAAATATTAGCGACCAAATTAAACAACTTGGTGGATATACATACTCCTAACCTGGATATCGAAAAATTTGTTCTAAGTACTAGATGACACTTTTGCTTCTAGATCTCTACTATAATGTGAGCCTAGGCCAAACGTACACATCTTTTCTCTCTGGCATGGAAGACCAATGCGTACAGTGTGTCGGTGGTTTTGACACTTAATTAAATATAAGCGTCGTTTCAACTGCATAAAGTTACTTTTTGCTTGATGTGTAGTTTATGTTTAATATTGGTTTATATTACCAAGTTAAAACGATAGAATATCCGACACCCGCGTATGGTTTGCAAACGAAAGTGCACTTACTTTTACTGTAAATAAGGTCACTTTTTACAAGGGACAACTGAAGAAATGTGTGTGAAAGTCACCACGGGGTAGTAGTGTTGGAACACTCATATGTTCTGGTTTAAAGGGCACCGTGGCCAGCATAATAACTAGTAAAATAAAACGCAATGTTCCATGTCTTAGGGCGTACGCTCTAGTAGCCTCTTTGACTACATTTAAGATAAGATAAGGGTAAATATAAAATTTATTATTTTACAGGTCAAAGGAGCACTATGGGAAATTATTACAACAATCAATGTATGAAAAAGAGTATATAAAAATAAAAAAGGCCAAAGAGGTGGCGGTGAACCAGTCAAATCGTCAGGAGCTGCTGATATTCGTACTTTTCGGTATATGCTGTTGTTTTATAGTACTCGTTGTCCATGGCAAAGATGATTACGACAGGGCCAACATAAAGATGAAAGACGATCCTAGTAATAAGCAACCAGAGTCACGAGATAAAGAGCAAGCTTCTTCTAGGTGAAAGTAATAATAGATACAAGTAGGCAATGTATAATTTTTAAACGTTGAAATGGAAAAATAAAATGTTATTTTTTTGCAAACGGATATTTGAATCGGCAACTGTAAGGGCTAATAGTTTTTTTGGTTTCTAAGATAATTTTCATTTAATAGCCATAACAACACCGATTTTCGTAATTATAACTTGAAATTATATTTTTGTAGTGAATGAACGATACTTTCTGATCTAAAATATGTGTAACGACGGGTAAATAACTTTTCCCTTGAAGACGGAAATAAAATGTTATGTCGAGGATCATCTTTGTTATTTAATGAGCACATGCATATATTGTACATATTAGTTAATAAAAATATTTTTTTAATGTAGAAAAGTTCAGTTCAAGTTGAATAAAGCATTGAAGTATATTGTTTATGGTCTTTAAGTTTATGGTCAATATTTAAACCGTTAACTTATAATCTTATTAAACCATTCCCTAGTAAAAACTAGATTATCTATAACAAGAAAGTGAGCGTCGTACTGTTGTAATGAGGGAATTGAAGAATCGTTCTTTAAAATTGTGTATTTTATTAACAGAAATTATAATTTATATATAATTTTTTTAAAAAAATCGGTTGTCTGTGTACTGTATGGATACAAGTTAATGGAAATCAGAATTAAATTGTTCAAATTACATTGACAAAAATATGTAAATGTACTTTTGTACACCAGCTGTCGACGCGAACTCATCGCTCATTCAAGTAGGAGAAAGACAGATGTCAAACGCCGCCGAACGCGGAGGCCGATTGTGCCTCTCTGTCGCTTGTTCTTCGCTCTCGCTTGCACTTCAAGCCTTAAATGAAACGCAAAAAGCGTCTCTGACCTTGATCACCATGTTATATTACAAAACAGACAGTCCGAAATACTCGACGTAAAGTCGAAAGCAACTCGGGTCGATATGGGTACCTACAGTTTTTAATTTTTTATAAATGTAAAACTCAACGGTCAAGATCCACGCGTACCAAAATTATAAAAAAAAAACTTCATTTTGTAACAAGACATGCTTTATTATCAAAAGTAAGTTCCTAAACACCGCCTCCGTGACTTAGAGGTATTGGCCCTTGATTTATAAACCGGAAGTCGTGTTCGAATCCTGCAGGGAAACAACTTTGTGTTATCAATGTTTTCTGGTAGGTTAGAACAATTTGGGCCGATCAGCAAATTCTCTGAAAAGTGAGATGATCTATGCGTGGGATGGGCATGAAAAAGTCGATCCACCCACCAACCCCTCCATAGTTTGACTTAACTTAAAAAATATTGTATCTTGCAGGCTCTTGTCTATAATATGCTTCATCTAATATGGTGTTAACTAAAAGGAACTCAAAGGAAGCTGCCGTTCCTTTGAGCCAAGTGACCAACACTTTATGCTATAAGTGAAAGCCTCACATAGACACGGTATGCGAGTTAGATATTCAATAATGAATGAAATAGTGAATTAAGTCAAGAAGTGGGTGAACATTCTTTGCGACCCAAACAATGCTACAGTAATCATAAAGAGAGTTAAGTTTGTTTAAATATTTTAATGTTATATTCATACCTAATTTGACTGATACACTTATGCTGATTTCACTAAATTGATCTGTGCCCTTAAATTGATCATATTTTATAAAAACTCTGTAGACATAAAAAATCATCTGCCATGAATACTAATACCAAAATTGTGATAAAGGAAACCTTTTATTATTTTTACTAAAATCATTGCTTTATTTTTATCACAAAGTGTATTTATTTTATATTAAACGAAAATTATGTGCAGTTTTATGTGTAACTATATTTTTATGAATTAGAATATTTTTCAGTACTACATTTTAATTATTCATCTATGCTAACATCAAGAATCATATTCCGTCTACATAAGCACCACTTAAAGCGGACAGTTGAGTTCTGTGTTACAAATTTAAATTACTTCTAAGATAACAATTGACACAAATGATCGGATTTAAACTACATTAATATACATACAGTCAAATTATAATACAATTATTAAAGACTTCAACTATAAATAAGAACTAATACATTTTATAATAGATAAAGCAATAGACAGAGTACTGAAGTTTAAAAAAATATATTTTTTAAAATCATTAAGTATTTATAAATACCATTAAAAATAACAGCTTAACTGGTGAAAAAGTATTATTTTGAAACCGCCCTCTGCATATCACAATTTATTTTTATTCATAAAGAAAGTTACTGACTAAGATAATAGTCAAAGTTATTCTTGTATACAATACTTCTGAATATTATTTTTTCCTATGTGATGTATTTTAGCTTGCACACATTGTAACTTGTACATTTAAATGAATTGTAACAAACCCAGCTGTCAGTCCAAACAGTATGTAACAAAAATCCTTTCGGTTTATAAACATGTTCATAATTAAAGCAAATATAGAAATAAAACAATAACTCGCCTAGCTAGAAGGTTTAATGTTACAGAATTCATTAAAACTTTTTGGTTAAAGAAATATATGATTTTTTTTAAACAATATTTTTTTTTACATATTGAGTGATTTCATGATTGAGTGTAAGTAAAAACTACACTGAATATCTGAACTTCAGTTTGAAGTAAATAAAAAATTCACTTCTGTAAAATATTAACCATAATAAGCAAATAAATTGTTTAAACCGATGATATTCTATAAAAAATATATAAAACATACCTAGAGGATTTTAGTTACAAATTGTGCACTTCTATGACATGTTTTTGTCGAGCATTTGAAAGTCACAAAAATGTTTGAACACAAAGAGTGATAATGGCCATTCAGAATAAATCAGAAGTGATTGCCGTACATCCCTGGCATTGGCATATTTAACGGTCCAATAGGGTATGGTACACTTGGCATGTTTTGTTGAGGATAACTCGGATAAGGCAAGAATGCCTTAGGAATTCCATTGCCGTAAGGATTTTGGCTACTGGTCCTTAGCAGTTCACTCATTTTATCTGCCTTGAACTTCTGCAGGTGCATTTTTTTACGAATACTCTCAAAGTCCTCAAGAAACTTGTCAACATCTAGCTTTCCGGAGAGGAAGTCCTGTGCTATATTCTCTGATTGTTCCTCAGATTCAGCAGCAGCAGTTTGGAGCAAAGCTAGTGTTGTATCTGGTGATATTCCAGCTGACTTTGTCCCTAGAAGTCAAGGAATCCAAATTAAGTTACCTATATTTAAAAGTAAAGGTAGTATCTTTGTTGATGAACTCACATCAATTGTTTTTTTTTTCAATATTACACACTGATAAATTATACAATGATTATAAATGTTTCAGGCTTGCATATGGTTAACTTCAGGACAAACTATAGTTTTCTTTTATTACATTGTTATAACCATTTCACCTCTCATTCCACTTCTTACATAATATAAACCTTTTATCAAGTTTTATTTTCATCTTTTATCTATAAACATAACTTTTTTTTAATCAACATTAATAAGTAATGCCCTCTTAGGTTGCTTATGCAAACACTACACAATTAATTGTGAATTCAAAACTGGTTTTAGTGTCTTTATATTTTTTAATAGAAAAAAAAAAAAACTTACTATATTCTTCAAGTAGTTCATGTATATGATTACATAGTTGTTCTCCAGCTTCAGACTTCTGCTGAACATGTGTTTTAAGTTCCTCTAGTTCAGGCTCTTGAGAAAGATTGAACTCAGCTAATGATCTGTTACTTGCAATCATCATTTCTTTTTCTGTTTCCCAGTCTTTTACCTAAAAACCGAACATACTAATCATTAAATATACCATGTATAAAAAAAAGTCACGTTCCTAAGAAAACTGCATGAAACGAAACACACTATAAATAATTTTGCGAATGATTGCTTCATCGCTATATTTTCTTTCTATTTTAATGAGTAAAAAAAAGTTAATTACCATTCTTTTTTTATTAATATACAATACCTGTTTGACGTCTTTTAGCGCCGCATCAAATTTTTCGTCATCATTTAGTATTTCCTTCAGCTCATCCGAATTTAAATGGTCCAGAAACCCTATAGCTGATGAAAAGTCCGGTTGAATCATCTTTACTTAGAGTTAATTGCTTCTAACTATGATTTAACTACAATCACTCTATATTTTGATACTGAACTATTTTCTTACAATTGTACTAAACAAATCACAGTAAAACTAGTTTTAGAGCTAATTGTTTAATTTAGAGCCTTAATAACAACATTTAGTGTCTAAAAGTTTCGAGATAATTATATTGCTGAACAATAAACATCCTGACAAAGGAAGCAGTAAAAATGACAGATTGAAATCGATTTAATTTAGAATCGATTTCGTTTTAGAAATAATAACGATAACTAATTACAGCGAACAATCGGCAATCAGTTCTCAACCTAAATTATCATTTTAGATAAACTACCAAAGTATAATTTTGCTATACCTTCGTGTTTCTATAAAAGTCATTTTGCGTCCATCAAATCTGACATTACTTTATTAAAGTAGATTTTGTCTCTTATTTGGCTGGAGTAAGGAATATGGATAAGAGTCCCACAGAGGTGTGTACTTGGTCCATTTCCACTTTGCCCTTGTCCATTCTACGAGTACCTTTTTAGGAATAATTATGATGAGGTACTTTTCTCTTTTGGACGCCGTCTAGTATGCATTAAGTAAACTAAGTGTTAGATCAGCAGCACAAGTTATAGTTTACTTACCGTTCTAAATTTTTAATTCAATTTTATGCTTTGATGTCATGCCTCCTGCAGACTGCAGACTGCCTCCTTAGCCTAGTGGTATGGGCGTGTGCTTTAGAAACCGGAGGTCGTGGGTTCGAATCCTGCGGGGACACAACAAATTTTCATTGTTGTTTCCTAGTTGGTTAGGGCAATTTGGGCCGATCACCCAATTGTCTGAAAAGTAAGATGATCCATGCGTCGGATGGGCATGTAAAAGAGTCGGTCCACCCACCAACCCGCATCGGACCAGCGTGGTGGGATACGGTCCTAACTCCCTAATGGATAGGGTGTATTAGGAGGCCTATGTCCAGCAGTGGACTAACAAAGGCTGATGATGTGTGATGATGTGTGAAGTCATGAGAGCATTTGTGGTTTAAAAATACTGGGAATGTTAACTTTAACAATAATAGAGTATAACAGATTAATTACTATTTACTATATGGCTAGTATATATATAGAGCCTAGAAGTTTTATTAACTAGGGATGATGGTCAGCAGGGGCGTAGCTACCGCCGAATCTGTTATATTAATTATACTTTACCGGTGGTAGGTCCCCTTTTTACAAGGGACCGTCTGGGTGGGTACCACCACGGTGCCTATTTCTACCGCAAAGCAGTAGTGTGAAAACACTACTGTGTTCCGGTTTGAAAGGCACCGTGGCCAGCGTAATTACTGGGTAAACTAGACTTAACATCTCTCACGGTAGGCAGCGCGTTGGCGATACCATTGGTATTGCTAATGTCCATTGGCGTCGGTGACCACTTTCCATCAGGTGGCCCCGACTGCTCGTCTGCCTGCGTATGCAATAAAAAAAAAATTACTAGGGCCCTCGAAAAAGTAATAACTACTTCCCCATTTTTTTATTATTACAGATATGACGAAAGTAAAAATAATTATTACTTTTTTCTCGCGTGGAGCATGCGTTCGAAAGTTGGCAGCTCGCTACGTCGGTGATTGTGGGTTGCGGGATTTCCCCGTATAAGTCATTAGCTGCAACGAGGGAATCCACAATAGTCTATGCACATACGATGATAAACCACTGAAACCAGTGTTTATCAACGCATTTTATTTAATTGTTCATTACATTTCTATATAATAAAAACAATTGTTCCTCTGGTTTAGCCAATGAGTGAAAGGAATATAGATTATTCCAACGGAGCTACCAAAAAAGCGAAAGGAAGTAAGCAGAAAAGGGAAGAAGCCATAAAAATGCCTAAACTAAAATATCTTATTTTTGCGAAAACTTGCTTCTAAGTGATTTAGATTGCAAAGGTAAGATGAAGAAACATTATATCCGAAAACACATATGCGTCTTCGCGGGGGCAAAGACGGGTTAGGTGCGCAGCAACTAATACCAGCACGTTGTTCTTTCTTGGTGAGATTATCCTCCTTAGAGATGGGGTCACAGGAACTCTTTGGTAGTCTTTCCGCGACCCCACCAACGCTAGCCGCCGAAGCAGCTCCAACTCGGCCCTACGGCCTTCTTCCTGCCTCTGGGCGCGTTGGACCAACGTGCCCTTCGCCTCGGCCCCTACACATAGGCAACAGACTCCCCCGAGTCTATTACTCTAGGACCATGGTAGCCAGGAGCCATCCCAGCTTACGCATGGACAATAATCCCTAACACTCTCCTATCGCCATATAATTTATTATTGAATAAATATAAACATATTTGTTTAATAATAACATTTTTTGTCTAATATATTTTTAAAACGTTTTTAACTAAAATTAACATAACCATTATTTTTTTCTCATGAAAAAGTTTTATAATATTGATCCGAACATCACGCGCGGGTTTAAATTAAATTAAAGATTTTTTACACCGCTGAATCCGTTTACATTTACAAGTGGCAGCTTGAAAGTGAGATTGATAGTGTTTTTAATGACTAGCTTACATTTAGGTAAGTTAATGCAAGTTAGACGGCGCAAAGAAAAACTTATCCTATCGATGTTTTTGTCTTTATAACATCGATGTTTCGATAATATCGAAGTCGAAACGTCGATATCATATAAACATCAATGTTTTCCAGTCTAACATCAATGTAAAAACCATTAGCAATTATTAAAATCGTAAATACTGATGAGTGTACAAAAGATAAAGAAAGCCGTAAGTTTTATACCACTGCCGTTTTAATATAATTAAAAAAAGAATGTGAATGTCAAATGTCTACACTGTTTTGTCACTTTCGTTCGTGTCCAAAATGTTATTAAAAGAATTACATGTAACGCTTTAATGATTTATTTCATTTAATGATATACTGTATAAAGATCTTCACCGATGAAGAAAAATATTTTGTACACGTTCCTTCCAAAGAGTACTAACGTTCTAGTCAGAAATGTCATATATTGACTCGTCCTTTAACTTTGAAATAGTGTACAATATTTACTTAAAATTTGTGTCTGAAAGTTTAATATACCTGAGAAATTTTATTTTGTACATAAGCTTATGGATATTTGGCTATCTTTGTGTGTGCTGCGTAGTTTATCGCCGGTATGCAAGGAAATTGCCAACGCGAATTCGAGGTGCCCTAAGAGCAAAAAGAGTTTTACTAGTAATAGCGCACCCGGATGATGAGTGCATGTTCTTTGGTCCTACAATTTTCAGATTGTGTGAACAGGGTGCTGATGTTTATGTTTTATGTCTATCAAACGGTTAGTTAGGTTTTTATTTATTGCAAAACAAATATTTATAGCATTGATCTAAATTAATATAATTATCAAAATATTTTCTTCGCGTTACAGATCGTCATTTTTTCTAAATATTCTACAGCCTATATAGATCAGCTATCAAAAATACAAATTCTTTAGATATGTCAGATCATACCTAACATAACTGTATTTAAATTTGATTATGTTCCAGGGAACTATGAAGGCAAGGGTACAATTCGTGTAGAAGAGCTTTGGAATGCTTGCAAAACCCTTGGAGTTCCGGAGGGAAATATCTATCTCATAAATGATACAAGGCTGCAAGACGACCCCAAAAGTCAATGGCAAGTGCAAGTCATTGCAAAACTGATACAACACCATCTGGAAGCATTAGAAGTGGATACGCTAGTCACATTCGATAGAGGTGGAGTTTCCTCACATCCTAATCATTCCTCAGTATTTTATGCTGTAGCCTATATGTTTGTTGAAAAAAATATGCCAAAACGTAAGTATGTGGTGCAATACATTAAATATATATTAATATGTTTGCTATTTAAAGTTTACTACAATAGATAGTCACTTATTATGTATAAGCTTCTAAGACCTGTTGTAATTAGTACAAAATTAATATTTTTGTTTAAGGTTGCACTGTTTATACATTGGACTCTGTAAATATACTAAGGAAGTATATAAGTTTTTTAGATTTGCCGTTAAGTTTTGTCCTCTCTTCTAAAAGGTTTGTGGAAATGTACATATAAAGTTCAAGTTTAAGAGTATTACTATATGAACTTAGCCTCAATGTTTATTGATGTTTTGTTTCTAGTAACAAAATAAATGATTATTTGTTGGTAGTCTGTATTCCAATAAGAAGGGATACGGTAGATCTACAGTAAACTTTCATTTATAAGAATCTGTCTTATTATTTTAGAATATCATTATTTCATAATAAGTAAGTAATAAAGTGTAATTTTGAAAGAAATTATGGCCATTGTGCTATTATTATGTTGCTTAGTTGTTCTTTGTCTGGTAATAATCTCAAGCTTAGAAAAGCACTAAAATAGTAAACGCTAATTAAGAGAAGGATAAGCATAAACTTTTAGCAGTACTGTAATTATATTAAAAAAGATAATTTTAGCAGAAATAATATTTTTTTTGTTGGATTCAAAATGTGGTTTTCTTGATGTGATGCAAAATGTGGTATAACCTGATAGCAAAGTGATCCATATATCTAATAATCATAAGGACATTTGGAAGTAGTGAACACAACTTTGACAGTTAATTCACATCCATTCTTATCTTTAAAGGCCAGATTCCATTCACTATTGTACAAATTGTTAGTCAGTATAGGTGATATTGGATGTGTAAAAAAATTAAACTAGTAAAATATGAAAAATTTGCAGTAATCGAAAGGAAAAGTCTTTGTTAGCATTTTATATTTGTGTATCAATTTTAATTTTTATTGAAGTTGAAACTGCAACCTTAAAAATTAGAAATTTGTATGTTCTTTTGTGCAATTTTTAGATATTTTCTACGTTGGACGGAAAGTCGCCGGGTGACACGTGCTATGAAGCAACACAGATCACAAATGGTGTGGTTTCGGTATTTATATGTAATATTCTCACGATACATGGTGATAAACACATTGCGAAAGATTAATTTGGCTGACATCGAGTTGGAGCTTGAAGTTGATGACTGAAGAATAAATTTTTTGCATAAAAATGCATTTAAGCTTCTTACAATTTAAATCTAATTAAATTTTACATATCAGCAGATATTGTCCCTTTTTAATTGATCTTTCATCTCTTACTTTGCTTTCAATGCTGAAATAGAATTAGTTTTATGCATTGGATGTTTCCTTTTGTATTTGACTAATTTACGATTTTTATTTATGGAGTATATTTTGTTTATATACTTATGTTTTTATAATCAATCTTGTTGTAAATACCAGTGCAATATATTTAATTACAGTTTTGTATTGACAATTAAAATTTAAACTGAATTTGGCAGAAAAGAAAAAGAAGATTTATAAATAGTGTGTAGGTTATATATTTGATCTACTCACAGATGTATAAAATTAAGTATTTCAGAACACGAATAGAGCTTTTTCTTCTTAGAGCCTATTTTTCAGTGCGTATTTATGTACAGAAAACTATATTGTTTTAGTATATACATTATACACACAAAAAGAACGACAAGCGACAAGTCCAAAAAATCTTATATTTAAAAAAATCAATATTTGTTTCATGAAATTTCTTAAAGAGAAGTTCTCAAGTTTTCTTGTACCAGAATCAGTATTAAAAATTATTTTTGTCAGTCTTCTGACTTTGTTTCTGTTATCAGTTATTGACTATAAAATGTAAATGTTAAACGCAATTCAGTTTTATGTCCTGTGTTTTTTTAATAGATTTTGCTATAATATGCAAAATCTATTAAATAACAGTTTTGTCAACTGATTTAATAATTTTTTATTGTGTGATACCAAAAATGATAATTTAAAACTACAGAGGGATACTTATTTTACCTATGTTGAAAATCTTTTTGAAATGTTTATATTAAAACAATAATTATTACCTAGTAACAGAGTTCAAATTCATGTGGTGGGGCTTTTAAGATACTAGAACGCTAGCTGTATTGTGATGTCCTTTACATTTATTGATTATTTATTTCTTGAATAAATGTTAATAATAAGGAAAACCAAGTTATTTTAATTATGCAACTGATCTAATTATGGTAAACATAGAAACCAATTATTGGTTATTAAATATCCTTATCTATAGGTACCACAGCGATATACGATCCGGAGTTTAAGTAACTAAAAATATGGTGGCTCGTTTTGATTAAATCGGATCAGATGATAGATAGGCTGTAGGTCCCCTTTTACCAAGGACCGTATAGTGTAGTACTGCCGCGATTCCCTTTTCTGCCTTAAATCGGTAGTGCGTAAACTCTTAATAGGACACCGTAAGGAGCATAATTATTGGTAAATGAAACCTAACGTCTATTGTCTCAAGGCTTTCAGCGAATTTTTTGCTTCTAACGCTGATTTTCTTAAGGGCAGAGTATATATATATATAGCAAAGTCATGTGTTTCTAGTTATCAATAATACAATTTAACATAATATGTAGATGAGTTGTCTGAATTGTGCTAATGTTACTCCTACAATATTTGAATATAGCAATTTTAAAAGCATATATGTCAAACTGCCTCCGTAGCCTAGTGGTATGCGCGTATGCTTTATAACCGGAGGTTGTGGGTTCGAATCCTGCGGGGACTCAACAAATTTTCGTTGTTGTTTCCTAGTTGGTTAGGGCAATTTGGGCCGATCACCCAATTGTCTGAAAAGTAAAATGTTGCACGCGTCGGATGGGCATGTAAAAAGTCGGTCCACCCACCAACCCGCATTGGACCAGCGTGGTGGGATACAGTCCAAAACCCCCAAATAGATAGGGTTGCATTAGGGGAGGCCTTAGTCCAGCAGTGGACTTATCACAGGCTGATGATAAATGAATGATGATGATATGACAAATATTTCAGCTGCCTCCGTAGCCTCGTGTTTTAATGGCTTGGGCTTTATAAACTGAAAGTCGTGAATCTAATCCTGCCGGGAATCCATCACTATTGCTATAACCAACTGGGGAAATCCCAGTTGGTTATAGCAATGCGGCCTGATTGTCTGTAAAGTTATCTATGCGACGGATGTACATGTAAACCCTTTGCCTGATCTCATTAAGGTAGTTTCGGACTATAATCCTGTATGCGCGTAAAATTGTGTAAAATGTTACAAAAAATAATATTTTAATTATTAAAGCAGTTTAAATTATCAACGGCCTTACCTACCCTGAACTAGATTTACAATCAGAATACTTTTATCTTATTCTTTAATTGTATATGGATATATTATCTGCTCAGTTTATAACTGAAAATTATGTTACCTTTCAATCATACGTACAAAAATTATATGAAATCTTTATGAACAATTCACAGCTTGCAAAGTGTCGGTAAAATTTGACACGTTAAATCAAATTTCGAATTTATGACGGCAAAATGTCGAGCAAGTCAATTCAGATTCTTTCGCGGCTTTTACATTAATGGTGTTTAACTTAAGATTTCTACATGTATACCGAATTCTCTTTGAGTGTTAATTATAGGTAATCTATTGCTAGTTGTAACTTATAACTAATTGGTCTTTAGCAACCAATTTGCCTGTGTTACCAACTTCCGGAATAGTCAAAAACATTGTATCGATTAAATTACTTTATTCTGTTGGCCATCATAATCTCAATAATACATTTTACAACAAATGTTATTTATCACTTACATATCATTGCGAGAACTTGTCAAAAATCTTTTAATTAGCTAAACATTAAAAATTGACAATATTAGCTTTTCCGTGTAAATATTGTATCTATCCGTGCAACTGATTTATATAATTCTCAAACATGCTATTTAGTTTAGATGGGGCCATATATTATATTGTGCTACAGGATCAAAAGGAAATGGACAACAGTCATTGACAAACAACTGCATAAAATAATCACATACATATTGCTTTCATATTACCCAGCACACAACTTATTATTCATTAATTATCATGATAATTTAAATCTTACATACTCCCAATACATAGTCTACATATTTCTTTATAATAAAATTGGCATCTACTAAAGAGTCATACTAGTAAACACCGTTTAATAATAATATTAGCAGGACATGGTACTCTTTGTTTCAACAAAAAATTATATATATAAGAGGATTAAATAAAAAAAGGTTTTTAAAGGGATTTTTAAGAAGCGATAAACGTGAAATAAAAATAAAATCCTCAAGTGTACTTAATTTTATTTGGTAACTGAAACAAATAAGCTTTAACAATACCAAAGCGGGAAGCCTTCCACTAATTTTCATATAACTACTTATAATTAAGCCCAATAGTTATGTATGGATAATGGTGTTTGTTTAATATTGTGTGAATGGACTTGAGAGCCATAATTAAGACGGATATAATTATTGCTAAAATATAAGTTCAACACTACGGCTATTGGATTTTTAATCGAAAGCAAACAGAGAATTAAGTACTCTATACATACATAAATATCTGTACATATTACTTTTAGAAAAATATAAAACAACCAAATGGTAGCAAAAGAAGCACTATGCAATACTAAAAGCAGCAACTTTTAAAAAACAAAAATCTAGCGTCAAAATATATGCAAGAAAAATAATGGCAATCTGTGAACATTGTAACTAATAGCAACGTGTTGGCGTCTAACATTTGGGGCGTTTAATTGGTCAATCACCTGCGACATGTCAATAGCAATGTCCAATCACAAAACACCGTCGATATGACGTCATAACATTTCTTTAGTTGTATTGTTATTACAGTCAATACCTTATTTTTCTCATGCACATAATAATGATAAGCAACATAATAAGTGCAGTGGTTTAACTACCTTTTACTAATATTCCCTAATGAGTTTAAAAAAAATAATTTCATATACAGGTCATTGTGAGTCAAGTAAAAAAAATATAGAAAAAAAAAAAAATTCACGCCTATTGACATTGTTTAATAGATAAAAAAAAATAAAAGGAACATTATCGATACACCATAGACATCTTTTGTAGACAGGAATATTTCAATATAACATTTTACAAATGACATAAATACATCATAGATTCATATTATTATGCATTCACCTGCATAGAACTTTTAATATGGAACAGTTTTCTTTTTAAAAGACAGAGAGCTATAAATATAGGTAATTACAATATTGGCAGACCATACAATTAACCTTTCACAAACTTTACATCAGTATAGAACCTGGAATGTCACACAAATATTAAAAATACTGATTTGTTAAACAACAAACTTAAATATTAATGTACATGCAGTTGACGATGGATGTTGCAAAATGAAATAGCACTTTTGCAACGTCTGACATGCAAAATAATCCCATCATATTCCCAAAATGGCCGAATACCGAGTTCGTATGATAACATAAATAAGTTCACCTTGCAACACCCGTTGAATAAATTAGTTAATCGAGTTATAAATAACGCAAGGGTCGCCGTTCACTAACATATTGCACCAAAAATTATTATATGCAATACATGAACCAAACTATTTGAAATTATTATTAATATGCATTTATATATCTATGAAAATTTACACAACAGCCAAGTAATAGCCCAAAAACAGGGTCGGTTTACTTAAAAAATAATTTCATATTTTCCATACAATACGGACAGCGAGAAAGTCTGATCTAGAAACATCAAACACACCGTCCCGACATCTAAATATTGAGAATTTGTCCGAAAAACTTTATATCGAATGCAATTCATTGGGTAACGACAACACTACCTGTAACCACTGACTACTTTGACTTAATTATTTAAATAGTATTCATACCATATCTCAATGAAACTGTATTCGCTAATGGTCTAATGCCCTCGCCTCGACCGACCGCTTTACGATACCCACACGCACATAGCACAAAATGCAGCACTGCGATCGTACCTTAATACAATAAACTTAGACAATATTATAGAACAAAACAGGGTGTACAAGTATTTGATAAAACAATGGTTTTTGGAAACATCACATGTTCTCCTAAGCAGCTTGCTCTGACAAAATGCGTCACGTAACATAAATGCGTTACGATCCATCCGTACGGTCGTTCACTTCACTTCTATCCGTCTCTGTCTTTTCGCTACAATATAATCGTGTTAATACACTACTATATAATAATTAAAATCAATATATAACACTTTTTAATGTCACTAGAGAACTTCTTACCTTTTAGAATTCCGTTTTCGGTTTTCCTATAGGTTTGACAGTTCACAACGTTAAATGTAGGACGAACATGTCGCCTACTAAAGCGCATCGCCATTTTGGATTCTAAAAACTCGCTCGGAAGGATATTATTTATATATATATATTTGAACGCAATTGCGATTGGAAATCTTAGCTAAGTTAGACTGCCAGCAGTCGATAGCAATCTATGACGTCGAGGCGCGGGCATTGTTTAAGCGCGGGCAGTTTGGCGCGGAACGATTTGCTATGGGAGCTTCACTTATATACACAGTGTATTAAAAGAGACTGCGTTCTTGAGCTTTTCAGTCGTAAACGTTAGACTGTACTTAGGTCTTTAGATTTTAGACCACCAATGACCGTCTTTACCTCTGCCAAATGGAGGGTAGTAGAGGGAGAGAGATTTGTAATAATGGTTGTTCGATATTTGTCTACAAATTAAAATGGCGTCAACAGTTTTTTCTTTCATAAAATCTTAAATAGACATGGCTCTGGTTAAGTACAGTTCAGTAATTCGACATCAAGATTGATGATTTATCAAGGAAGTTTATAGCATCTTCATGGAATACGAGTAGTCAGTTGTTCAAGTATAAAGTAGACAGAGACCAGGTCGAATACACAGCGTGAAGCTCCTAATTTCGATATCGATCCAGATAATAGTCATAATGAGGTGACAGCCCTAGCGCTCCGTCGCTGCACGGCCCGCGCGTCATGCACGCTCACGCATGCATGCATCCATACGCAGCAACGAGCACGCACGCACGAACACGTGCATGCACTTACGTACGCATGCATGCATGCACGGAAATATGCATGCACGCATTCGTCTACTCGTTGTCGGCACGCATGCCGCGCACCTCTCCCTCGCGCCGTAATTTCTCCAGCTCCTCCTTGGTGCGGTCCTCGATGGCGCGGATGTCCGCCATCGTCATGCCGTACCAGTCGTCCATTGAGCAGAACACTTGCCTGTAGACAATAATAACAACGTTATTTACGTAATATTAGGAATACTTTTAATCTGTATATTGAATTGAACCGATCCATGCAATAGGTATTTGACGAATGTAATGTTCAAAAAGTGGCGCGTGAGGAAAATAAATTTCATTATCGTTGCTACGGTCGGTTAGGTAAAATTAACTTCCTGACATCATCCAGTTTGATAATGTTTATACGATCCCTCTGTTTCGGAGACAATTTAAACATAGAAATATGTGTTTATGACATGATGATGACCGAAACCAAAATTCGGCAGCACTAGCACCGGAGTAAAATTGGAGATTTTAAACTAAAATTACATGTCCTATTTCGGTCGAGTATAATACATATTACAATTTGCGTTTCTGGGGTCGAATGGGTGCCAGTCTTCGCAAAAAAGTTAAACTAATACTGGTTTTATTATAAGAAAACAAAACGACTCGAGACATAGCTCGAAGGAAGAATATTGATATTAATTGAACAAAACAAATTTAGTGAAATAACCATTGTATTTTTAAGCAGTTAAAAATAGAATAATAGACTTTAACAAACAATCCGTAACTAAAAGTTTTTAGTTTTGTAATAGCTTTTATTCTAGTTAACTCTTTGCCGTCTTATTAGTGTACTAATCATCATAATTATGAAGCTATGTTGGTCCAATGCTGGACACAGGCCTCCACTAATGCACGCCTTCTCCATTAGGGCTTTTGGACCGTATCTCACCACGCTAGTCCAAGTGGTGGCCCGACTGTTTACATGCCCATCTGACGCATGGATCATCTTAATTTTCAGACAATTGGGTGAGCGGCCCTATTTGCCCTAATGGTATACTAATAAATATATTAAATGAAAAAAAAAATGCCTCACCTGTGGAATATAGTGAACAGCCGTCGTTCCGACTTCTGAATCACGTTTTCGACTTTACTCTGTAATAAAAAACAAAAAAAAAAGTTATTAACACAATGTCATTAATTGTAACGGTTCCGTAACTATTTTGTGAAAACTCCAAAGTCACTGATGGAGTAAAAAAGTGTACAAAAAGTACGATTCAATGTATATAATAAAATTAACGTAATTGAAGCTTATTTCCGCGTAGCGTACAAGAGATATTATATGCTACTTTATATCGCAGATGATTTGCATACGTTCCATCTAATTAATTATTATGAATGAGCAAAAAAAAGTAATATGGCATATCCGTACACAGTGTCATGCGCACGATGTTTCTATTGTTATTCGTTAACGCGCCACTTGCTATTCGATGCTTGGACCATTAAAAGACTATGGCTGTCACTCAGAGATTGACATCTCGAGACTGTTCATCAATTCATCAAAAACCTGAGATCAATGACGCTAATTCGTTGGCATGGGTTACTTTTTAACATCAATACCGCATCTGATACTGCTACTATATATATGTGTGCATTTAATTGAGCGGGAGGGGATCGAGGACATTTTCTTTCTTCTCCTTTCCCTCTCTTCCTTCCTCTAACTCGTCACTCTGCTCATCTAATCACCTACTAATCTGTTTACCCCCTCTCCTACTCACCTGCTCTATTCTCTTCCCCTACTCTCTCCCTTTTCCCCTATACTCTGTCCCTCTCTCCCATACTCCGTCTCTCTACCTGTCCTCTCCCTATACTCTGTCCTCTCCCCATGTCGTCCCCTCCCACAAACTCCCACCGATCCCCACTTACCTGGAGTCCGAACCACTTGAACTCGGCAGTGACCAGCTTGTAGCACGTCATCACCGGCTTCACGTCCGCCTTCCAGTTGGGTCCGACGAGCGGGCCGCGCCCGGTCTTGGTCGACTTGAACTTGGTAGGGTCCGTCTCCGGCTTGTAGTCTGCGGCGGGAAGCGGATCGTTGGCGATGTCGATGTGGACGACGTCGCGCGTCTTCAGCTTTTCGGCGGATAGCTCGTGCACCTGAAAAGGAAGGGTAATAATTATACGGATGTATTTATTTTGATACACTAAGGAATAATACTGTTAAATTTTGCTAAATAATGTCGAACGAGATGACTTTAACGATCTAATTAGTAATAGCCTAATGCCGTTTTACTTATTTAATCCGATAGAACCAACGTAAATCATGAATAAGGTATATACAGGTGGTACGAAAATGTTGGAACTTCACTATCACGGATACTCGCTACATGCAAAATCACATACACTTTAGAAATAATTTTGAAACAAACACTTATGAGGTTTATCTTTATAATGGACTATTCGACATATTAATATAACTAGATATATATCCTATTTATATTTGTATATAACAACTTTCAGCGTAAAACAAATTATAAGTTGATTATCGGAGCCAAAATAACCTTAAGGAGAGAAAGCTTATTTTAGTGAGAGCATGGTAACGGCCCCTAATAAGAACACCGTATGCACGAGATTGTTTGAAGAGGAAAAATATACATCATTTTCTTTATATTTTGTTCGGCATACAAATAAAGTAATATCGACTAGTTCTAACCTTTTAACCACAAAAGGTAAGGACAGATAAACCCCCCTAATGGAGAAGACTTGCATTTGGGGAGGCCTATTTCCAACAGTGGACTAACGCAGGCTGATGATGATGATGAAACATAATAAATAAAGTAAAATATATACTTGGTACCAATAAAAAAAGAATTACAATCAATATTCTGCCCGGCAAATTGTCGACTGATATCGAACTTGCGAGTTAATACGGGATAATTGCTCTTAATAAACAAGTTTGGGTTGCCCCGTCCATTCAGTCACTTGACCCCGTATTGGAACTTGGAACCTTTAACAATTAATAAATCTCAATTGACTCGGCGCGAGAAACCAGTCAGTTATTTTGGCTGTATCCTTGTCAAAAACATTAAAACATCCGATGCAACATTCGCGTTTTTCCTCAAGACTAAAAATAAAATGATGTCGGTGCCGAACGTTTATGTTTACTACGTATAATATTCTGCACATCGTAAAATTCTTATAAATAAAAATGAATCGGCAAAATCGGAGCGGAAATGCCTCCGTGGACTAGTGGTATGGGCGTGTGCTTTAGAAACAGGAGGTCGTGGGTTCGAAACCTGCGGGGGCACACAAATTTTCATTGTTGTTGCCTAGTAGGTTAGGGCAATTTGGGCCGATCACCCAATTGCCTGAAAAGTAAGATGATCCATGCCACATGCCCGATGATGATGGGCATGTAAAAGTCGATCCACCTACCAACCCGCATTGGACCAGCGTGGTGGGATACGGTCCAAAACCCCCTAATGGATAGGGGTGTATTAAGGGAGGTCTATGTTCAGGAGTGGACTATCACAGACTGATGATATATGTGATGTAAAGTCGGAGCGGCTATGCCTAAGCAGATATAGATATTTCGCTTACTTCAGTTGTTAGCCGTTTGCGAGGGATTACTATGGATTTAAATTAATTGACAAGGATTTCAATGGGATCTGAAATTGAGTCATTGTAATGAAAGCTGAAATATAACGTAAATATGTTTAAAATTTTTACTTATACGACAGTCGCATAATTAAAAAATAAGTTTTTAATTTAAATATAATAAAGAGTAAATTGCCTTGAAAAATATTAATATTATGCATAAATACACTTAAATAATAGCATGTATTTTACATAAAACGGTGCTTTAATGACGAAGTTTGTTAACTTTAACAAAAAAGAACGAGTAAAAACAAGCAACATAGTGACCGTGACACTAACAATGTTTATTAAACCAGTCTCATAACCGTCTGTAATAAGTATAATTAAAAATGTAAATATTGTCATAACTAAGGTTTAGTACTTTATACATAGGAAGAGCGTAAACTAATTACAAAGCTTGTACACAGCAGGGGCAGGAAATGAAAACCTACTTATTGCCTTGACATGTAAAGTAGCTTTGTTTAGCCTTATTGTTAACAGAAGTTTAGACACATTAGACTCAGTCACCAGCATAAGTAAAATCATTTATTATTATAACTATATATCTATTTAACATCTATTTACTTTTATATAGACATATAAACTTTATACTAATATAAGTCAAATATGACATGGAATAGACGTAAACAAAATAAAACGGCGTCGCACGTATGCGATCGTCATTGGTCGCCTATGTTCATCGCTCAGCGATTGACATCACAGTAAAAATGCATCAGTAAAAACGCGAAATGTCTGAATCGAATCTAAGTCTACCTTGGTTAACCCATAGCGACATAGTCCTTCATATCGGAACGCGACACTATGTGTAAAAAATACATGTATGTAACGAAACAACGTTTACAATGATTATGTACGGGTTTTATCGCGTTTCTTTAATATCATTCCAAAGATATTGAAAGCGCATACAAAGCTGACGGTATCTTAAGATCAATAATACTAGTTAATGACGGTTCTATTGTAATTAATAGCGATGAAAACCAGTACAAGTGTATCGTAAAACGACACAAAATATTACCGAACCAAGTACCGTATGAAGTTATGCTCCCATGTCTATGGTAAGCTTCATATAACACAGAGTTCCACTACCAACTAGGTGAGTCCGAGTTGTGCTAATCGTACATTGCTGGGCTGGAAAGTGAAGAAGACTACCGGAAAATTATTCAATATAAACGACTCATGACTAACTTTTACCATTTCCCTTGTGTTCTTTTCAGCAATCCAAAAAGAAACAAGGTACGCAACCTTATAATAACAATTTGTGTAATCACAGCAGTATGCTATTATCTGTCTTATTACGTAAATGGCCGAGTTGTTACGGTATAATAGAAAATAATTGCATATGACAAGACAACGCACTTAGAGTCGCCTTGTTAAAAATAAATCTATTCGAAGTTTAAATCAAAGCGAACAAGTTCTTATTTAAACACTTCAACTAGCATATGTCTGTAGGCGAGATTTAAAAATATTTAAAGATAAATTATGTATTTCTTTTATATACGCCGTTATTCATCAATTCCTCTTAAATACGGATTTTTCACGTTAATTATATATATTTATTCACGGGCAAACTAAGCTGGTATATACGTCTGTATCAGGGTTTGTTATTAAAATGAAGGAGAATCTTTCTATTTTCTTAATCTTGAACATTGGTTTGATAAAAAGTACTTATGTTGTCCTGTGGCTTTGTAGTTTTTATATATCTGGTTTTTAAAATTATTGAAATCCTAGCAGATTGCAAAATCTAACCAACCTCTCTATTAAAATTCGGATATATTTTAATTTCTATAGCTTCCCGAATCATCCTAGGTATAATTCGATGTTCTTTTGTAAATATTTTAGATTCATCAAATCTATCAAATATCTAATCTAATTATGTTCATGAAAAACTTAGCAGGAGATTTTCTATATCGAATCAAATTATTAATCTAAAGATCCAAGTCATAAATACTCGAGGCCATAATGTAAATCATCTCTGAATGTAAACTGTTTTTGAGTTATCGTCGCACAGAAAATACACCTAAAACCTATTCGTCTGCATACTTTAACGATTACTCAAGCCTTGTTTTTTTTATCAAACTTTATCTGAAAACATAACACAATAATCACACCACTTTTTAGATATAACCGCAGACACGTTTAAAAGAACAAATTAATATTTTTTGTTCTTTTTTTTTTGTATAAACAGGAAAGTCGATATTAGTTAATCTTATCCGACCGTTAAAGATTAAAAATATAATCGTAAAAATTGATACCGATTATTTTCATTATTAGATAGGTCGCTTATTCACTTGGCGTCGAAATACCTATTGTATGCTGCATGGAAACAGCGATGCGATATTTTAAGTGCAAAGTAAAAATATGCTGCAATAGTTATTCAAAGTTAAATCTATCTTTTATCAGGACTTTACCTTATAAATTATATAAAGACAATATTCTGATTAAGCCTTCGTGTTTAACCTGAATATGGAATAGTGGAATGTAAGTCAACAAATGATGACGTAGCAATGGATCACTCATGTTTTACGGCTTACGCGTGGATTAATCTGAATTATTGTTTTGGTACATAAAGAAATTAAAAAAAAATTTATGGGTAACTGTCCCCAGTCACGTTTTTCTGTGGATTTCATTTTTGTATAAGGTGTTAAATTTACCTAATTTAATGCTGAAACTTTACGTGTTCCTTAATACATTAAAAATGTTTTATCTAAAAATAATCCGAGCATAACCATTGATCATTACATAAGGTAATATATAGCTTTCCATTTTATATATTAAAAACAGTTTTCATGGTTTTTTCACGTTAATTTTATAAATTTTGTATCCGACGTTTTGTACTCTTTCTCGGGTCCACGATCACGGGCAGACTAGGTCATTATTATAGAATTAATAACATATAGCAACCGATATATAATAATAATATACACAACATCAAAAAATCGACTCTAATAAGTGATACACGTGACGTTCCCATTGTATACGCTCATCTTGACATCTTAGTCGGCGTGTGAGAGAGCCTAGTTCGTTAGCTATACAAATTCTGGCACTTGTCAGACAGGAAGGTGGCACGTTTGAGCACCGTGTCCGTTGTGTCAGGAAATGTGTCAGTGGGTCGGCACACAAGTGTGTAGGGTCAAGATTTTGCTCCGTTCGCGTTTTTTTTAGCAAGCAGCATTTGTGCAACAAACGAAAATTGCAATGGCTATTATGACTACAGAGTTGTCACTTTCGGTCAACCGTACGGCCTTGAGATGCGAGGACGATAGTAATATAAAAGGTTTAAATGTAACTTGTTATTCGTTAACAAGAAGTAATTTAAACCATCATATTAAAGTTTATTTGCGAATTAAGACTTGGAATTTAAATGAACAGATTTTTAGGTTAAATACGAAAGGTGTAAAAGGTGAACACAACGTTATTAGTAAACGGTAGTTAACACGTCAATTAATATACTATATTTAACCAATAAGATCTGATGTTTTGGCGCTAATGGAGTTAGATCACGTAAAATACATTGTTTCATGACACTAGGGTATATGGTCGATCCATATAAATAAAGTACAATGGCACAATCTAATAACGCTAAAACTTAAAGTTATCCGACAAAAAAACATAATTTCTTATATTTTAATCGCTGCAAAATTGCCTTCTTAAATGAAACTTGATATATCTTTAAATGATTAAACGCGATAACTTATTATAACCATTTACAGCATTTGCGTATATGTAAAAAAATAAAATGTATCTACAAGTGTTAATTGTTGTAACAGTTGGCAGTAGTAACCGGTGGCAAATTAAACTTGCATAAATAAATATTAAATAGCCCAAATAGGATAGCCTACACATAAATAGTTTTATTTCTTTGTAAAAACGGGAAAGTAATAAGTCTTTCTATTTACAAGGGATGAAACAGTATCTCTAGAGTTTTTGCTTTTGCCTCTAAAACTCATGCAATAACTATTTACACTGGGAGGGGAATAACAGGCAGCGTGTTTCACCATAGAGTTTATACGTTTCGTTTTTCGTAACAGTGTTGTGCCTTATTCTTAAAGCCGTTTGGCCTTATGAATCTATTATGAACAACGTCGCAATTCCGGCTGCTCCTTCAGTAAGGATATTACGTTTACTCAGCTATTCAATTTTGCTGTTATAAACCGGAGCCGTTAAAACTGACTCTAAGCAGAAATGAGCTAATTTAATTAACTTTTTTCAACGCAAAAATATAACCATGAAAGTAAAACAATGTTACCCACTGGTTCGGAATAGGACACCACAGACCTGAGAAGAACCAGCGAATGTAAATCCGCGTGACCATTTTTTGTCATTTATAATAAATTTAATACCGTTTACAAAAAAAATAAGGATACACTTGTCATCTAATTGGATACTGTTTAATCCTTTTCTACATTCAAATATTTAAGGATAAATTACGCTCGACGGAGTTTGTTGCTTTGCTTACAAAGATGCTGTATCAAGTATTGCTACAAATACTAGTAAGATCAATCTTCAGACGGTAGTTTTATATCATTTGGACTGGATTTAAAAGCGCCATTTTATAATCGCAACAGTTATCTGGCCATCTGAGGCAAGGTCGACCCGTGTTTCGCTTTTGCCTCGATAATGAAATTAAATTTTACAGACATCCGTATCAGCGTTGAGTCAACATTTGCAAAAAAATTGTATAAATCGACATATCGGTTTCTTTTGTGTAAAAATTATAATTATTCTTACACAACGCTTTTTATCAAAATATTACAGGTAAAAGCGAAAAAAGGTCGCGACTTTATAAAATTAAAATTACATTTCTGCAATTAATCTTGTGACAGAGACGTCAAGGTTATAAAAATGAGAGATGTCATTGTTTCGTAATATGCCATTTCATTACATCTGTAGGCTAAATAAAATTTTAACATTTTGCATTTAGTACGCTAACAGCGTAAATGACAATGTTACATTCCATAATGCCGGCAAACAGTGACATACAAAACACCATATTGGTGCTTACAAATTTTGGAAACGCCACGTGTCGTCATTAATACATACACCTTTAAGCGTCCACAATTAAAGAGATTGACTCTTAATTCACCTTTACTTTACTACAGAATTAATTAACGTGGGACATTCCTAATCGGTCTTCTGCCTACAAGAGATGGAAGAACTTAAAACTTGCTCAACAGTTTCAAGTTATCGTCAAGAATAAATTGTACATTATTAGCGCAGTAGGCAAGCAACTTACTCTTCGGCGTCCCTGTGTAAAAAACCCTTCCAACTAGAACACATTAGCGTTTTACACTAAACCCTTTTGGCAGAAATATGCACCCGTTAAAAGTATTCCTGTTCTGTTACAAGTACCATTTCGCTATTTTAGATTTTATATAATGACATTATTCAAAGTGCGAAAAGATTTTCCTTTGTAATTTTAAAGAAAACTTTGCATTTATCGTGCTCTCTCAAATAGCTTGAGGCCTATATAACTCAATATTATACAATGACATTATTCAATGTGACATTAGACACTGAACAGTACCTAAGCTTTACATAATGTATATGAAAATGTCACTCAATTATTGTCGGTGTGGGTATCATCGCATTCCGATAAAGAACCGAGTTCTCACTTCACTTATACTAATTATCGATTAACATTCGATGAAACAGCGAAAATAATCAAGCTCGTCGATTAAAACAGCTATCCGGTATATCGCTCGTTATCTAAAAGGTACAGTTAATGCAGGACGAATGCCGTTGCCATAAAACAAACAGTATAAAACGCGCCTTTACGACCTCGCACTATATCAACGCGTTATCAGGAATGAGCGTTAATACGCGATGCGAATTTTCTTAGTTTCCATATCGGTGCACCACCATTGACCGATTTCGGCTTAGCACATAACACAAGTGTGTTAAAAGTAATAATATGTTATAAGTATTGATAATTATATAACTTTTCTTTATATAAATATCATCACTACATAGTATAAACTGCCACCGTAGCCTAGTGGTGTGGGCGTGTGCTTTAGAAAGCGGAGGTCGTGGGTTCGAATCTTGCGGGGACTCAAAAAATTTTCATTGTTGTTTCCTAGTTGGTTAGGGCAATTTGGGCCGATCACCCAATTGTCTGAAAAGAAAGATGATCCGTGTGTCGGATGGGCATGTAAAAAGTCCGTCCACCCACCAACCCGCATTGGACCAGCGTGGTGGGATACGGTCCAAAAAAACCCTCTAATGGATAGGGGAGGCCTATGTCCAGCAGTGGACTATCACAGGCTGATGATATGTGTGATGTGATGATCATATAGTATAAAACAAAGTCGCTTCCTCTGTCCCTATATCCCATGTATGCTTAAATCTTTCAAACTATGGAACGGATATCAATGCGGTTTTTTAATAGATAGAGTGATTGAAAAGGAAGTTTTGTATGTATAATTCATACATAATAGTGTAGAGAAACGCAGATAAATACATTTTTCCATAGATTTTACAGATATCAGTATTAAACCCGTGCGGAGCTGGGGCGGGTTGCTAGTAATATATAAATATTGGTTATTATTAGTCCAGTATAAACGAAAAATATTTTCCGAAAGATTCAGACAAAAACTAATCAGTTTTTTTTAATTATATCATTTTAAACCTTTTCTATTATTTATAGGGCAAGAAACTGATTGTCCTCTAATCTTGTCTAAATGCCAATAGAACAGAAAAAAAAACTGCAGCAAAACCTGCTTCTTTTACACCAAAAAACAGAGATTAAAGCTTTTCCAATGGCAAAAACAACAATATTTTTATCGGGTTTGGTAAAAACTGATTTTATAAAACAATATTTTTAAATAAACAGATCAAAGTAAAGCAAATAATTTTCCATACTGCAAATGTACAATTTTCCATACTACTAATGTATGCTGGCTAGCTGGCTATGACGTAATGTAAATGTATGGCCCCGGTTATGTGTTAGAGCACAAACGTACGCTAATGAAAACATTCGCATGCTTGATTATATCTGTACCTACACTTTAGGCCAATTAGACATAAAAACTGCCTCGTAGCTGTAGCGCGTAGAAAGGGCGTGTGCTTTAGAAACCGGAGGTCGTGGGTACAAACCCTGCGGGGACTCAGCAAATTATTATTGCTGTTTCCTTGCTGGTTTGCACAATTTAGACCGATCACCCAATTGTCTCAAAAGTACGATGATCCATGCATAGGATGGGCATGTAAAAAGTCGGTCCACCCAGTAACCCGCATTGGACCAGCGTGGCATGATACGGCCCAAAAACCCCTAAAGGAGAATGCGTGCGTTTGGGGAGGGCTTTGTCCAGCAGTGTACTAACACAGGCTGATGATGACGATGACGAGACATCAAAATAGACGTAATCAAACCTATGGAAACGAAATGGCGTCAAACATCTATCGTTCTTGCTAATTTATCCGCCCCTTTTACAAATCTAATTCGACTATAATATAGCTCCACAACTGTCAATACCTAGACTATGCTAGAACATTACATTTACAACTTAAAAAATATAACATT
Source organism: Lamproptera curius (assembly GCA_029286875.1). Lineage (NCBI taxonomy): Eukaryota > Metazoa > Arthropoda > Insecta > Lepidoptera > Papilionidae > Lamproptera > Lamproptera curius. The sequence goes on along the minus strand of JAGSMT010000193.1, from coordinate 153,258 downwards.
AAATCAAATCACAAGCTATTTTGGATGTCCAGTTTGTGGGATAAGATTATAAATCACGATGTTACCATGCACGCTATAAACGTAACGAGCGTAACATGTTTTCAAATGCGATGAAGTTCATCTGTACAATGTTACACGCATTATAAAGTATCATTATAATCATTAAAATTGTAATCCAACGGAGGTATTTGATTGGCTGTCTTAAAATTGATGGTCGCACATACAAGCGTTATGCGTGTAAGCCAATTATGATAGTGATACAGCGAGGCTTACTCGTCAGCCTACGCTTGTATTTTATGTGATTACCCCCAAAACAACACACGTAAGTAATAGTGGCTTAGACATTTCGTCTTAATACGTACGCAAACATATTAAGATTGTTGCCAAAGTTCCTTTAATATTTCTTTTCAGATATAAAAGTAAAGTTTCTAGGTTCAGAAGAACAAGTAAATAGGAATCCTTAATGTAGACAAGTCCGTTTGTCGCGTAACGTCCCATATATTGGAAGTTACGTCTCGTTTATTCAGTAAATAACTACGCTGGTTGCGACATCCTTGTAACCGGAACACCAAAGTGTTTCCACGATAATGATTTTCCGCAGATATAGTGCAATGGTATTTTTATAGATTGTACAGTGTAAATAAATGTGTAAATATATGGCCTTAAAAAGTTGTAATAACTTATGTTTGGTACTCCATTACCGAAAAACTTAATTGGTCTAGATTAAACTAAACAGCAATATAGATTATGCGCCAGAATAAGACTAGGTCATAAGCAAAAAACAACGTGGTAATATATTTTTTTAAGTTATGTTACTCCTAGTTAGATCAGACAGACAGATAAAAATTAAAAAAAAAATGCTTTGTTATATGTATCGGTTATAAAACACAATATAATAATTTGAAAACGGTTATGTTACAAACAGACACTCCAATTTTATACATTTGCATATAGTGTGTATATCCATATATATAATATCAAAATAGCCACTTACATTCTGTTGGTCGCCGACATCGGGCAGATGTAGGGACTCTATGCAAATGACGAAGTTGTCCTTCATGTAGCCGGGGTTCTGGGAACAAAATTACAGTTTAAACTTTCAAATACCTATAAAAACTAGAAATAAACATTATAAACTGCCTCGAACCGGATGTCGAGGGTTTGAATCCTGGGGGGACTCAATAAATTTTCATTTTTGTTTCCTAGGCAATTTGGCCCGATCACCAAATTGTCTTAAAAATTAAGATGATTAATGCGTCGGATGGGCATGTAAAAAGTCGGTCCACCCACCAACCCGCAGTGGACAAGCGTGGTGGGATAGAGTCCAAAAATCCCCTAATGGATAGGGGTGTATTAAGGAAGGCCTATTTCCAGCAGTGGACTATCACAGGTTGATGATAAAACATAATAGTTATTGGTAACAGTAATTCTGATGCAATATCATACAATAGCACGTCATATAATCTGGAGAAGTTTTTAAATCGGATATACACTAAGCTTTGCTACAATCTCTTGAGCCAGTGTATATGTGGTATTCCTGGATATAATGCAACCTATATCAAAGAAACGACGTCATGTCATTTTACTATCTAATTTGTGGCCTACCACTTAATCAATAACAGTCGATCCCTGACAACCAACAGCACGCTATGACTATTGCTGTCCACATTGATCGAAGTCATTGTAACGAGTAAGACGTTTTAAGATTTCCATATCTTGCTTGGCAAATACATTCAAAGCTTACGCTTTTTAATAGGTAATCAATGTGACAAAAACACTTTTTTTCAGTTTAATAGCTCTATTGCAATGTTCATTGATTGATAATGTCAAATTAGTATAGTTACACCACCCTTCCAGCAGAAACTCTACTAAATCACATTTCCTCGCTTTTGACTGTAAATCTGGCGGGAAACTATTAAAGTTGTCCTTTTCCGTAGCCGTCACAGGAACGTGTACAATTCCCGTTTCCAATTTCGGGACCGTTCAGCGTGCGCCGGTCGGTTCGGTTTCCTCTTTATGTTTCGAGTTGAAATGAGAAATGAACGCGGGGAAATTGCTCGTACTACTTTATGCTCCGGATGTTTTTAATGTCGACCGCAACTGGGGCGAGTTTTTTCGTCGTTATTGTGACATCACAATGTTGTTTTATATTTCGAGCGAATAAATGAAACATATTCACAAGGTAATGCTTTATCAATTCATTAATAGTGGGCAGTAGTCTCGTCTACCCAGTAATTACGCTGGCTACGGTGCCCTGAACACAGTAGTGGATTAACACTGGTTGGCGATAGAAATAAGTACCATAAAAACGGACGAAATGGGCTTCACAAATTTTGTACAAGTGTTTTTATTAAAATATTATCTATTAGCTGATATAATAATCCATTCACAGCAAAAAGCACAGAATGAAAAGATTTATAAGAAAAAGCAGTACAAACAATATCACACAATGGCATGCGTATGAAAAATTTATGTTGTTTCTAGAGTAACAAGCAAAATCTAGGCCTACGTAATTGACGTCACTCAAAGTAAATGCAGCTATATAATGTTGAAAGACTTTTTTTTTAATTGGCACAGTAGTTACTGATTTTACTTATTACAAACATACACCACAAACATACAAATCTTTTCTGTATATAATATGAGTATAGGTGAAGATATTTGACTTTGACCTGTAATAGTGAGGACTCTACCGTCAGCACAGTCCGGCAGTATGGGTAGGCGTTCCATGCCTCCTCGTGAACTTCCAGAGACCCCTTGGGGGCTAGCAGTCGGATGAAGGCGGGCACCTTCGAAGCCAGGTGGTAAATCTTGTATGTGTACTGCCCGGACGAGTATTTGCCACCTAAGTTGAACAATAAGTTAATAAAAAAACTCAATATACGAATGTATCACAAGAAAATAAAGTAAATCTAGTCAAAATTTACTTATTGGCGGAACACCATTCAGTGTATTGTAGCATGGCTATTTTCTACTAATAACACCTCAATTCTATCACCATGGTTTAGCCTATCACAGCGTTATACTTACGGTAACAGGTAAGCAAAACTATTCATTGAAGTGTGTGACGCATTCGAAGAATAGTCAAATAAAAATACGTAGACGACCGCCACAAAGGCAATCTTAAATGACCTAAACATTGATTGGCGCAAATAAAAACCTTCAAAGACTTTGTGCAAGTTACTAATGTGTTAAGATTACAAAAACCTTCATAGATAAAATATTTGTTATTTTGTTGTATTAACTATGTTGGAGCTTTTTACGGTAACGAGCTACGAACAGAATTTCATTTACACAGTCACATTCATACTGAGTAATAGTTCATGCCAGCGGCTACGCTCGGGTATATATTTAACAAAATTACACATTTTAAACCAAATTCAGTTTCGGTGTATAAGCTATTATACTGTGAAGCTATATATCAACGCATTAATAACGTAAAAACGTAATCGTAGCATATAAAAGTAAGCACTTAAAATAACTACGATTTTTTCTTCACAGCGGTCAGTATTATATAGTGTCAATTGTCTACTTAAAATAATAAAATGGCGACAGAAAATTGAACTATGAGAACTGAGAGAAATTTACTATTTTACATTCTGTTATGCTATAAACATAACTACGTGTATTATGAAAACATTTCCGCGTGAATTTCCAAACACTGTACATAGCGTACTAGAGTTGCATTTACAGATTTTTGAAAAGTACGGAGCCAGTGATAAACAATTCAAGCATCTATAAAAATAACACATTGATTAATGTATTGACTATAATCAATATTTATAACAACTTTATCAAAGGCGGATAATGTGAAATGTCGGTAGACTATTGGAAATTTTACACTTCATTTATTTATATATTCCTTTATAGTGGAGTGGCTCTGACTCTAAATAGAGTTTAATTGACATTAGTTATTACGTGTTTTAGCAGTCTTTTTGTCATCTTTGTGTTTTTTATTTATATATTTGACACTTATATGTAAATAACTGATGGAAATGAAGACTCTTAATGCCAAAGTAGTAAGCTAAAGAATAAGAGTACAAGCTCTACTGATATAGGATGTAAGTCCTATACAGAATAGCTATATGTGCCCTTACGTAACCGGAACACATATGTTAAACTACAGTTTAATGAACATCAGGAACACGTTTGGAAATTACCTGCATGCCCGTGTCCAAAAGGATACTAGTGTTCAATGAAAATTTTAATAATAATGAACATTAATCATCGAAATTTAGATGAATAACATGTGCTTTTAGAATTACGTTTAAGCTTCTAAAGAATTTTATTAATTTATAATTGACAACGCTACTAATTATGCTGTAATTCCAAGACCAAGCAAATAAAAGCAGAGCCTTGACAGTCTAATTTTGACTGTGAAAAATCGTTTGAAAGATTCTGATTTAAACATTTCAAATTAAGAATAATATGTATCCAATGAAAATTCATTCAATTTCTTCATTCCATTCATATAACATCGTAATGTTTTTAGTGCAATAACCATTATACTCTTTTTTTTTACTTTTTCTTTAATCTTCTAAAGGAGTATCATTTTGATTACATTTAATATTGACAACGCTACGTAATGAGCTCGTAAGTTCTCAAGAGCAATAAGCAATAAAGAAAAACCGCAGAGCTCCCTTGACAGGTCGTAATTTCTGATTTGCTTTTGAAAGTACTTAAAAAAGCGAATATTATACATTATTAAATAAAATGACTTTACGGATTTTATCGCGTTTATTTTACATTTTAAATTCCCGACGTTTCGAACACTTTTGTGAGAGGCGTAACTGACAAGATTGGCTACATTTTGAGGCAGGCTTCAATCAAAACTTATTTCAAGCCGCTGAAGAAGATTGGTCAATTCCTACCACCTGTCAAGTGCAATATTCCTCTACAAGATCCAGGAGTGTACAAGCTAGATTGTGACTGCGGCCTCTCTTATATTGGACAAACAAAGCGAGCAATCAGAACCCGCGTGAAGGATCATATAGCTGACATCAAACATAAAAGACCCAACAAGTCGGCAGTGTGTGACCATACTTTAAATCACCCAAACCATTACATCAGATTTGATCGACCACAAATCCTCGCTAAAGAACACCGATTCCTACTAAGGATGATCCGTGAGGCGATTGAAAAAAATGAGATGAATGAGATTAGAAAACATCCAAATTTCAATAGAGAAGATGGTTGGGTTTTACAACCTGCTTGGGATCCAATAATAAATAAATTAAAATTTAGCATATTACCACTGCTGGCTGTAAAGATAAAACCAGTACATTTTGCATAGGTCGGAGTACAGACTAAAAAAAATAAAACCCCGCTTCAGCACAGGCAACAAGACGCATGACATCTCAGTCTTCCCCGTGACCACGGCCGCTGGAAAGTGTTCGAAGCGTCGGGAATTTAAAATGTAAAATATACAGGACAAAATCCGTAAAGTCATTTTATTTAATAATACTTAAAAAAGTTTAAATTAAATACTATTTAATTTGAAATTGCTTATAAAAAAGCGGCTTGTTTTGTCGTTGCTATGGCCTGATATATTTACTTACATGTTTTGCAAAATTATTAGCGTTTGATGACGATACAATAAGGTAACAAGCTTGCTCTCTCAAAGAACCAAGGCGACCGAAATTGCTTTAAATATTAGTTAGTGTTATTATTTTTGTAAATTAATGTAAATATACATATTTCTTTCGTTTCTGCTACCGATCCATATTTTTAAAGAAGTAAAGGACTATAATAGCACATATTATTTTACGAACATACATACCATATTTCGATACGACACATACCAACAAAGATAGATAGACATAAACTCTGCAAACAAATTAGGGACAGACGTTTCAATAACTGAAATAACCGATAATATCAATTAGTGGACAGACGACTTGACTTAAATCTGTTCAATATATTGAACCGTATAATTGGAATATAGTCATATGTTAATGCGACAAACGACTATGTTGCGACATTAAATTCTGTTCACATATGTACGAACCTTATTTCGCTGTTAGTAAGTGGCTAGGTGCATAGTTGAAACAGTCAGCCGACTGATGTAGTTGTCACCGACGCCCATTGGCATAGAGTACCTAATACCAGGCGTATCACCACGCCTGCTAACGGACTACATAGGATTCTCGTCTCGTTAAACCTCAAATACTGGTCGTTTTGACACGCGTACCGCTTACGTAGGTACTTCTAGTTTCCTTACCCAATAACAACAACAAAAAATCACGTACAGGTACAAGCGATTTTAAACAGTGAATTGGCAAACGTTCAACGTTGAAATACACACGCGTCGACTATTTACAGTTTTTTTCTACTGAAAATGATGAACTAAGTCAGACGTTCGAATGGATGTAACCGATACGACCTAAAAGTAGGATACGTCACGGTCAAATGGAAATAAATAAGAAACATCACGTATGAAAAATTACATGTATGTATTCCGCTTTCAAAATTTCTAAGTCTAGAAGCTTATTGCTACGAGTGGATATGTAATGTGTATTGTACGGAAATATTATGACACATCATATAGCCCAGAATATGGAACTATCCTGCCCTTGTCGTTCCTTTTATATAAAAAAAAAACTATGGAATGAAAAGTTTACTATTCAACTTTGAATAACAAAATAATGTTCCACTTTAGAAACATTGAAATATGTTTTTAACACAGAAAAAAAAATAATTTGCTTCGAAAAACTTATTGTATTTTAATTATGTTTACATTTCATTTTTAGATATGATCTCGCTGAGTAGGTATTGTGGATCTATTCGATTCGAATATTTAGGTATGACGTTATTACGTATATTCCGCATTATCTATTGTAATGACGAACGATGTCCTTCAAACAAGACATATGAGCGGCAACTTCCACAAAATACTTGGCAGGGATCACTAGAAATATGTAAATTTGACCTATTTAAAAAAAGGAATAGAAATTCATTTCAAATGAAAAATGAGCCGTATCCCACCACGCTGGTCCAATGCGGGTTGGTGGGTGGACTAACTTTTACATGCCCATCAGACGCTGAGATAATTTTATTTTCAGATAATTGGGTGATTGACCCAAATTGTCTAACCAATCAGAAAACAACAATAACACAAAGTTGTTTCCCCACGGATTTCGAATCCACGACCTCTAGTTTATAGAGCAAGGGTCAATACCGCTACGCTACGGAGGATAGGATAATATTATATGATTATTAACTGACAAATCGGGTGTCATCGGATACCGATAAAGGACCGCGTTTTACCAAGGGAAATAATTGCTCACTTCTCACATTTCTATCTTTACGGAGATTACTTTTTTTAAAGTATAACAACACCCTTGTTATAGTGTATATATACATTATTATACATACGTATATATATATATCAACTATACGTTACATAAATACGATTATATTTGGTTAATATAACCTATTAATATTAACACAATCAAAGTTATATTGCCGTAGAGAAAAGGCGTTACGCAAGAGATATAATGAAGTGAATGATATCGAAGAAAGAAAAAAAGTAATAACATTTTATCGGTTTATATTATCTATACAAGGCGACTACACATAATATGAAAACCTGCGTATTTAAATTGCTCCAAAGGTACTGCATGACTCATTATGAACACAATTACAAAAAATAACTTGTACCAAGGACATATAAACGAGTAATAGGGGTAATCTGTGCTGGTTAAGTAGTCCATTAAAATTATATATCAACGGAACAAATCAGAAACATCCCAACCGACAGACTTCTTAACCGTCGATTTGTACCGTTAAAAAACCTGTACCGATTCAAGTGTACGAAAATTATTTACGACATGTTATTCTTGTCGAATTAAAACACAGATAAAACGATAACACTGCGCGCCACTGCCGCAATGGAGATAATTTACCGCATATACTTAAATTAAACAATACTATAACGCAAAGCCTTTTATCTAACGATTCGATTAAAGTATACACAAAAAAAACGAACGTAATGTGAGTGTGTTCAAAACATTGTGGATATTTGGTCGCGTACGTACAGCGGTGTTAGTTAAAATTCTTGAATTAAATGTTTATGAGGCGGAGGACGAAATCTTATAAGCGAGAACTTCATCATTAAAAAGCTTAATCTGACTATATATTACATTATTTTTTGGCTTGGGAATTTTTGTGTCTTTTATTTCAATTCTGACCTACAAATGAATTACAGGAAGATTTTACGACTTCAGAATCATAATTCATTCGATAAAAGCAGTCCAGTCCAGCCCAGCCCGGACGAATTTTTTTAGCATAAATAAAGCCAATTTTTTTACGCCTCAAGCGGTTTTTGGAGAGATTTCTAATCTATTTTACTTAGCGATAAAATAGCCATGTAATGGTATAAGTATAATTTTCGAAATCGGTCAATCGTTTTTTGAGTTTATTCGTTACATGCACAAATAAAATTCATTGCTATTTTTGAGATTAGTATATAAGAATTCCTCCTACGTCAGTACTTTCGTCGGCCCGAGCATGTTTTGTGTTGTTTACGTAACCGCCCAAATTATTGTTTTGACCGATTTTTATGATACACATTTTCCCGATGTTTCATACAAGGTTTGAATGCTAGAACCGTTAATTTCTTTCAGTGGGCACGTCACGTATGTCTGGAATAAACAATTAGTAATATTCTGAATTACTTTGCACTTGTCACTTCTTTTTAGTTACAGGTTTGATTTCCAGGGTTCTAATGTATATTACTGATATAACTAGTTGCTATAACTAGTGTAGGAATGGCACGAATAAATAATTTAGTGCAACTGAAAACATCAAATGATTTTGTTTTCATACGATTAGGTACTTAGTCATTAAGTCACATCTTAATGACTAATTGTTTACCAATTTCATAGAATAATGATATAAAAATTTAGCACTATTTTCAGTCGACTTTCTAGGAGAGAATTTGGAATAAACTTTTTTATAACACGAATCCGGAAACGTCACGTGTTTTGACTGACAAAAACTAATAACCTTAGCAAAATTACGACTCTGAATCGGACAATTAAATTCAAAGATTAGTTTTTTAATTGACGAAGCAGGCAGACGAGCAGTCGAGCTAACTGATTGAAAGTGGTCACCGTCGCCCATAAAAATAGGCTATACCAGTGGTATCCCTAATGCGCTGCCTACCGTGAGACATAGGATGTTAACTCTCGTTCACACAGTAAATACGCTGGCTACGATGCCCTTCAAACCCGAACACAGTAGTGTTTGTGAGGTACTGCTTTGCAGAAGAAATTTGCACCGCAATGATACTGCCCCAGACGGTCCCTATAAACCAGGAGACCCACCACCTGTTATTAGTCTAATATCTCTCAGTGATCGCCTTTCGGTGAAGTTTCATTAACAAGAATCACTTTATAATGAGCTTCTTTGTTCACATGAATTAAAAACCTGAATTGACCCAGATATAGTCAATGACGCGATGAAACAAAGCATATGTAAGAAATATAGGCAGATATTTTAAATTGGATAAAAATTTACGTGATGTATAAAGATTCATTTGGCACGTAAACAAACTCGGCGACTTGAAATCAATCAATGGCATTCACGATTAAAATTGGGGTCAAACAAAAACCCCGCGTTCATTTGACATTTTGCAACGTCCGTGATGTAAATTTTTTTTCGGTTTTGATACAACATCGAGTGCAAACTTAATAATTACAACAGATTAAGCAAATGTGATTTAAGCAAAAAAAAAACGAAAGTTTAACGATTTTTTAACAACTGACCACTTAAAAACATTATTTGAATGAAGATTTTTTCAAAAATCACCTTTTATAATGATGAGAAAGGTAACAAATCCTTTTTGTATAGAAGGTAAATTCGTATTAACGGTACGTAAAAATAACAAAATGGTACTCAAGAGCGATAGTAATTATTCTTAAAGCGGTGCTATAAGGAAATAATAATAATAGGATATATTTTTTGTCCCAGATTATCTGCATTTCAAATTAAAAGCCAAGGCTTAAATAAAATTACGTTCAACACGACTAAAACCTTTGGCCTTTATGTAGAAATATAAAAAAATATTAAACTCTAACTTTAAATGCATTCACAAGATAATAAAGACAAAGACCCAAGATCACTAATGATATTTGTAATGATGCACAGATTAAAACTTTCGTAATTTCTTTTCAAGCCAGAAATGATCTCCGAACTTCGGGCAACTTATTTTTATTCAGTTTAGTGTGGTCTTTTATGGTCTTAATTCGAAGCCAGTCTCGCATCACTGGTGTTTGAAGCGTAGCTTCAATGGTCGATAGAGATAGGCATTACAGCTGAAAGGTTTCATAATACGCACGCCGTAAGCAACCTAGTTTCATACGCCCACTCTGCCAAAATCTTAAGAGAGATGTGACTACATTATTCTTTTAAAACAATATAGGATATAAAAAATCTACATAAAATAACAATTTTTTAAAGAAGACCTATTGGAAGAGTATTCAATACAGCATTGGATTATTATTGCATTGGCCTATTTCAGCAGTTTAGCCGTATAGTGTATATCAGTTCCGGTTTGAGAGGCACCGTTGCAAGGTAAATACAGGGTGAAATGTCGTCCCTTTGTTTTATTGCGGTGAGATTCATGGGCGTCTTACTCTATCTTATATATGTGCAGTGCGTATAATTTAGCATAAGTTGCACATCCTTCTCCTTTTGTAGCTTAATTAAATAAAAAAGGAGAATTTAAAAAAAGAGGTTACATCATCCTCTTTTATGTATCCCATGTTTGCTAAAACAATACGAAACTGTACAAATGTTCGTTTGTTCATATTGTTTCAGCCATATTGATATAAGACGGCGCACTTAATCAAGCAAGAGAACATCTGAGTAAATTTCGACTTGGTGACGTCATACGAAAGCTGATTCGACTCGAGCAACGATGTATCGACTGATTGCATAAATTATTCGTGTGACCTAAAAATATCACCTCGTTCGGCCCGCTCACTTTTTAAAATGAGCAAATATTGCAGAATTTTTGTTTATAAAAAAATCACATTAAAACGAATATTATTTTAATATTGAGGACAGTGCGAGAACGTTAAAGTTGATACCAAATTTATCATAGCTAATAAAGATCTTTTCAAAATTTAATGTCGCCAAATCATACAGACCTTTTAATGGTCAAACATCGCGTCATGATTAACGTTTAGAAGCGGTAACCAATCAGGGTGCTTTATATTTTGACGCGATGAGATCTCAAATTTAGTTTAAGTAGTCCTATTTAAGCCGAGATGATAACTACGGTTTCAAAACGTCATACGTACGCCGTATAATCCTTGTACGCGTTAATTATAATCGTGAAGTGTCTTGTAGATTGTAAACCGTGAATTATATAAAAGCTGCTGCTGTACTGTACTGCTATTGGTGAAACATCGCGTGATGATTATAAGGGGTTTACTAAGTTATGCAATTTACATCAGATCCTACTTTTAATATAATTATTAATTAAAGCTATCACAGAATGTTAACCTAATTGTACACGACATGTTCGAACTGTAAGAAAACGCAGCCTAAGACGCCACAAGTTCCCTCGACACCTTAAGATACTAGATGGTAGGTAAATCTCGTTTATCCGGTAATAACAGTGGAATGAATGATTTTTAAATCAGAAGATTGTAACTGATTGTACTTCCCGGACGGTTCCCTGTGAAAGGGAAACCTACCCTTAAATTAGAACTGCTCTATATAAATCGTTACGGTACGACATCAAGACTGCTTAGAGTGATTTTTCTATTGTGTCTAAGGCCAGTATTACATACTAAAGATGTAATACTTTCGCACGATAACATCTTCACAATCGTTCCGAGTGCCAGACCCCGATAGAAGGTCGAGAATGTTGAGCCAAGGCTGATGGGCAGATTTTCTTATGACATTCGCCAGCATATCGTCAGAGAGTGCGGTTTTATTGATTTTCAAACTGAATTGCAACACGCCCCCGTTGCCGTACAATATAGCGCTTGTTATAGCACCTAAGTATAACACTGTTACTTAAACCAGTAGATTAAAAATCAATTACATGAGCCTGGAAGGTTGAGATGTTCTTACTTGTATTATAATTCTGTATATCTGTGAGTGGGATTGATCGATAAATCTTAACAGCAACAAAGCTTATGGGCCAGAATGACAGGATACAATTGATGAATATTTTGATATAGTGAAAGATTCATAACTTGTACCGAAGTAAATATGTTATAGGACTATTTAATATAATTATTAGTATGTATGTATGTATGTACTATATTGCACTTTTGTTTTAGGTTTATAATATGCTTACATGCGTTTTTACTTTTAATAGGAAAATGTTTAATTATTTTGAAGATTGATTCCCAATGTGTCAGTTGTTTATATTATTATAACCATACATTTCTCTTAGTAGCCGTTTCAGAGCTAAATTCATTTACATGATTTAATGTATTAAATAATAGATGTATTCTCTTTGCTCCTCCCTTGCTTAAAATTAATGACGACATAATAATATTTAGGAATTATTTAGGACTTTGTCCTAAATTTTCTATTTATGAAACTTAGACACTTGTTTTATTGTTTTTGTGATTCTGAATAACTTACATAACTTGCTGTTTGTATCTACAAATACATAACTAAAACATAACATTATAGTTCCATGTCAATATTATTTTCAAAATTAAAGACATTCAAACGAGGAGCCAGGTTACATGGAGAATGTTTGTATAGTCATTTTCAAAGCGTAGAATTTTTCCTTTACTAGAGTTGATAAGCAGATAAATTATAAAAACTTAGGTTACAACTGCTCTTTTAAATAGATTATTACACTTCAGGTAAACATCTCCATACACTTTAATTATTATAATTCAATATTGAAAAAGTGTGACGCTGCTCAACAAACTTTTTGAATTTAAAAAATTATAATGAATACTGCCTCCGTAGCCTAGTGGTATGGGCGTATGCTTTAGAAACCGGAGGTCGTGGGTTCGAATCGTGCGGGGACTCAACAAATTTTCATTGTTGTTTCCTAGTTGGTTAAGGCAATTTGGGCTGATCACCCAATTATCTGGAAAGTAAGATGATCCATGCGTCGGATGGGCATGTAAAAAGTTGGTCCACCCACCAACCCGAATTGGACCAGCGTGGTGGGATATGGTCCAAAACCCTCTAATGGATAGGGGTGTATTAGGGGAGGCCTATGTCCAGCAATGGAATGTCACAGGCTGATGAGGATGATGATGATGCATGAAAACTGTAACTATAAATATTAAATTTATAACCTAATCATTATTTGTAGTAATTTGTTAAAAATGGAGAAAATTGTAGATTTTTACCCCAATCTCCCAAAATATGTAAGATAGTATAATAAAGAGAAAACCTATGTATTATCACATATATTACTATAAGAACATCATGCTCACAACAATAATTAAGGTTTACATTATTTCAGTATCAGCAAATAAGGTGAAGCAGACTTCCAAAATAATACAAACACTAAGAAATAACCTGTTAAATCATCAGTTGATTATTAAATTGAAACAATCTTTCATCAAAAATTAAAGCAATTTTTATAGAGCATTTATTTGTAAAACACTTTATTTTCAACTTACACCTTACTCGCCTTTACTATACAATTATACAACTTAATATTAGACATTACTAAAAGTTAAGACATACCAAGCAGGGGATAGTCCTTGAATGGTTCATTTTTGATGACCTCAATGCCCTCTCCGCCACCAGTTTCATTTTTGGACACCTCAGCTACACAGTACAGCTGTGCAACTTGGTACTGCATTAAATAACAATAATTTAGTATGATTGAATATGCAATAACCTATTAACTATTAAATTAAGTATGGATTATCCTCTTTTTTTTATAATAAAAGCAATAAAACAAGCGAGATGATCATTCACATGTAAGTGACACACTTTGCCCATAAGAAATCCACTTGCTAGCTTGAGACTTAGAGTGTTACATCTCTATGCTGGCTTTTGTACCCTTCAAACTGGAAGACAGTACTGTTTACACACTTCAGATTTGTGTAAGAAATAGGCACCACAATGGTACTTCCCAAGACCTTGTAAAATAGAGGACCTTCCACCTAATCTATAATTAAAATCTTAAAAAGTATACAAACTGAATAACTATGCATCTAAAATTTAATGACAACTATCATAATGATAGCACAACCATAAAAACAGTATACCAATATAAGCAAATGTTATGTCAAACTCTGTTTTAAAATTATGTTAAAATTAATTATGGAAAAGTGCCCTTAGAAAAGATATATAGTTCTAACAAAAAACTATATAATAAATTTAAAAGTATAAAATCTTGGATAATAAGAAAGTACAGATTGTTAAATCAGAAGTTATGTCAGGGTAGCCTAGTAATTTCTTTAGAGTAGATACTAGGAAAGTTATTTCGCTAAATTATTCTTCAAAGTATTATTAAGTATAATAGATTTGTTCTTTATTTCCACCAAAAAAAATGATTATTAATTTAATCATACCTTGAATTAATGTTAAAAGTCAATACAAAAAATTAACACAGATAAATTATTCAACAAGGCAAGGCATAATCTTTATAATAGGACTATTAAGATACAAAATTAAATAAAATCTATTATGATACCCTTGAAACTATTAAATTGAAATCTAAAATTATACCAAAATATATTTTCATCCTAGTGTAAATGTGAAAAAACACCTAAATATCATTGTATGACACAATTGATAACAGAATATATAGCTTAACATGACATAACATCTGAACTTATTAAGAATTTAAAATGACAATCCACCATTTTTAAGGTATTTGACTTTTTTTAATTAATTTAATAATGATAAACAAGTAGCTAGCTAGAAAGATTTGCTTCTTTAAAAATGTCACTATATAACCAAAATTATGATGTTCATTTTATATGAAAACTGATATGATACCAAAAGTTGTTAAAGTGTGCTAAATATGCGTAATATAGTTATGTTATGATATGAATAAATTCCTTAACATTCTCGCCTTTGTTGGAATATATAAAAAATAAATTATAACACTAACCCACACAACTAGATGAAATGAATGTAATTAATACGATTTCATGTTTGATGTTCAAGTTAATAGCATATTTCGAAAAAAAGAAATCCTTAATAGTAATTAATATGTTAATATAAAGATTGTAAAAATCTTACCTCTTCTACTGTTAAAGGAAGAGTTACGCGACTGTAAAAGAAAATAATATAATTTAAATACGAACCATAATACAGTTAAAAGATATTATGATTTAAAAGGCTATTTGCTTCTTTCTACCTTGACCTAAGGTTCTGTCATTGTCAGATTAAGACTTAACATATACACAGTTCAAATTCAAGAATGCTATAAAAGAAATTACAAATGATTTATCCAGAAATTTCGTTGTAAAGCTACAGCTCATAGAAATTTTGGCGTTGACAAAAAATCGATTCCTATTCCGAATAGGACATGAAAATAACCTTTACTTACTATTCTTTAATAAGCATATTGAATGGGTATTTCTTCACTTAAATGCACATCAGGTAATTCACTAAAACAATATAAGTTCTTATCACAATATAACACTTGAGCAATGCCTTGATTATCGGAATAACGTACTTTTAAAATCTTTAATCAGCCAATGACTGAAAATGACAAGGCGCATGCTTCAGTTCATGATGCAACGGATATTACGTCAACAGATTTAGTTGCGTTCAAAATTCGTATAACTTTTAGATTTATTCCTTTGGTTTGATCTAATAATTAGAAAACATATTCTTAAAAACTTATTTTGTGTTATAAAAATGTCTGAGTAAATTTTTATTTTTGTATTTTAAATGATGTTACGAAAAAATCGCTTTCATAGCTAAGCAGACTAGTTGTGCCTATAATAGGACTGTGTCGATCACGATCGATGAAATCAAAGTGATTTGATCAAAACCTATACGCGAGTGAGCAGGTGCCGAATTGAGAAATCACTCGATTGTAACAACATTCGAATGTTTTAGTAATCCGGAAACCCACGCTTCACATCAAGCAAAAAGCAACCTTATGCAATTGAAATAACCGTAAAGTATCAAAAACCCGCAAATTTATCGTTCTTTTTATGCCGAAAGAAAGAGATAGTCTGTGTGATCGAGTGCCGCGATGAGTATAGGAAGCCACAGCGCAAACCACCCGGCGTGCGCGCGGGTTGCGCGTGTCTTGAGGCTTCCGCATTTATAAATTAATTTCAGTAGCGTGGTCGGTAACCAATAATCCACAGTTGCGATATATATTTTGGTTATTACGTAATGTTTTCTGTAATTTGGCTTAAGTAATAAGTAATTATAATTAGAGTTGATCACAATTTCCGTAAAATTAAGAATAAGGAGAATTGATAATATTTATGCATTAGCTTAATAAATACTTAAATAGACAAAACTATTTTAAATATCATATTTATGATTTGAGTATTTAAAATGATATCCTAGTGAATGTGTCGCGACACGAACCCCTGCACGTAGATTACAATAACATCCGCGATCGTTGACTAGCACAAAGTAACTTAATGCCGCACACGACCCACGAACTGTTAGACAATCGAACGTTTGTGATACGATTGTCTAGCTGACGGGTTATGATCGACCCGGGTTGCAAGAAATGATCGACCGACACAGCCCTAGTCTATAATACTGTCTACGATCTGCTAGACGTTGGATATGTGGTTGTCTTATTACCACCTACATCTGACCACGATGTACGGCTGGTGCACGTACATTAATGTCTTCCGAACCTCGATATATTTACATATACGGGGGATTCTCTAATATAGATTATTAGAGGAGAGCCAAATCCACAGGGGATAATATTGTACACAAGTGTATGCACAAACACAGGAGCACTCTCTACTTTTTAACTATCATACTCGCCATTATACTATGTAAGACACATAGAAGATTAATAGAAATACCTACGTAAACTTTTCCATGCTGTACAACTGATAGAATTTTATGGGTTTCTTTGCCCAACGACCCGGACCTGTAAGATCAAAAGTACTTATATTTATTAAATAAAAGGACTTTTTATGGATTTTATCGCGTTTTTTTTACATACTTATATTCCTGATGTTTCGAACACTTTCCAGCAGCCGTGGTCACGGGGTGTATGAGTACCTATAATTTTTTTGTATGTTAAACGTTATATCATAACAAACTTTTTGATACACAAAAATATTTTACGTTATGTAGGTTTTAGTGCGAAGGACAAGAGGTGTAATACTTCTGAGGCATGATGTTTAATAAAAGTCTTGGTTTTAAATTTTTTGTGTTCAAACTCACGTTACAATTTTAGAACTAAATTTAAAGATTAAAATAAGAATATCTTTTATATTGATTTTATTCGGCGTCATTGCAGCATTTGGCAATGGTAAAAATAATCATTGACTGATTTCCCTAGCTGTCATATAAGTCAATGTGACAACACTAGTAATTTGCTTGAAATGCTATGAATATTTTATTAAGCATTTAGTTTTTTCTATCCTTGTGTAATAAAATTAGATATGATTTGAATTATTTATTACATTCAGTAAATTTTGTGGCCTTAATTTTGATATTTAGCTTACCTTTTATCGCTAACGTTAATTCGTAGTCGATATGAGTTTAGTTGGGAAAAAGTGCGAATCAATATCGCTCACGGAAACCAATAAGGACGATCTGATTAAAAGTGAAATAACTCCTGAAGATGTTTTAAGACTCGACAAGATAACTGATACGTATTTGTGTAGTCCCGAAGCGAATGTATACGATATTGATTTTACCAGGTTTAAAATCCGGGATTTAGAAACTGGCACTGTGTTGTTTGAGATCGCAAAACCACCTACAGATTTTGGTGTTGATAATGATGGTACTGAAGAAGCATCGGAAGAGCCCTTGGATCCTAACGCAGGTCGATTTGTTCGATATCAGTTCACACCACAGTTTTTAAAACTGAAGACAGTTGGGGCTACGTAAGTCATCTTTATATACATGCTAATAATTCACTGATCTCTTAACAAATTAAAGACCAAAACGTAGTATAACAAAATTAGTTTTTGTTAGGTAAGTGAACACCATAATTAGGTCAGCCAGTTTTTATGACTTTTTTCTGATTAAATAATATGAAAATTAATAAGAAATTATGATATTCAGGTTTTCATGTTTTGATATCCATAAATATATCTATGGTTTTGGTATTTGCTAATGACAATATATGAATAGCAATTTTTTTGCAGATAGATGATAATAACCAAGCCATTTTTAAGTGTATTTCTAGTTTCTAGCCATATGGTCTATAATATAAGAGATTGAAATAATTTGAAGAATCCAAGGTCCCATATTAACTCTAACTTTCAACCTCTAGTTTATGCAACATTTGCCATGCATTAGTTGCCAAGCAATATTTGCTTAATTCAATTGCGGCTACAAATCTGTCATTAGACTCTTTCATATAAATCTTATAACCAATTATGATTAAACATATACAACCTGTAACCTCTGTGTCTGTTTTATGTGACCTTTTAAAAATGAATGTTCATAACCTAGTATTTAAATATTTTCAGGGTGGAGTTTACGGTTGGTGCTCGTCCTGTTAACCACTTTAGAATGATTGAAAAACATTTCTTCAGAGACACACTGCTTAAAACATTTGATTTTGAATTTGGCTTCTGTATTCCACATTCAAGAAATACATGCGAGCATATTTATGAGTTTCCAACATTACCTCCGGATTTAGGTATCAAAAAAACATTTGTGTTTCTGTTTATTATTTGTAAAAGTTTATTTTGAATTAAAACAAGTTATATTTTCCAGTTGAAGAAATGATAGCAGCGCCATTTGAAACATGCTCTGACAGTTTTTATTTTGTGGACAACCACCTTGTAATGCATAATAAAGCGGACTACGCCTACAATGGGGGTATTAGCAAATGAATATGTGGAAATTGAAATTCTACTGGCACAGATTTACACAAATTATCACTTCACAAGACTTGAGCATTGATCATCAAAATTTGATATTTGTGTTAGAATGTCTTTGCAACTACCATATTGTCAAAAGAAAACAGAAATATCAATGCTATCTGGCAATTGTATGTCTTTAGATACTATAAACATTCCAGAAAAATCCGGAAAGAATAATGTTCTCATTCCTCTTTTATAGAATGTTAAAAAAACCTAGTTATAATTCAAAGCTGAAATATTTATGTGTTCAATTTTACAAGTTTTTATTGTGCACAATAATTACAGTTTGTAACATTATTGAATTTGTTTAATTAAATGTCTTTAAAATTATAATGTATATGTGAGACTTGTAACTATGCATTTATATTATAGACATAAGTCTTTCTGTGATGAGTGTATGTTATCACAAATATAACACTTATTTACCTTTTAAGTATTCTTATGAGTTTTAATTAACCATAAGAAATTTGATTCTCAGTGTGAAACACATTTTATGTGTGTGTGTGCTATGCTTATTATATTAATATTGTCTAGTCAAATTGCAAACATAACAATATACAAAACCAAGGTATAGTTTGATAAAATTAGACTTAAAATAAATGCAATCAAAGTCACATCACAAATGATTTGACATGTATCTTATTGATGAATTGTCATAGATGTCAAGCACTGAATGAGAGAGTTAAGCTTTGCTGATGTGTTACTCTGTTTCCATCTATTGAGAGTTCAATTGCCTTAACTATTATATAATGTATGTTTTTTTGCTTATAAAAAGCATTTATAACAATTAACTACAGGGTTAGGCAATAGTTATGTTTTGAAATATTAGAGTAATTGGTACAATTTTGAAGAAACAGTACTTTATTTCACCTTGTTGCTAATATTGATTTTTTACAACTGTATCACAAGCAGTAACAGCTCTTATGTTAATGTAATTCATAATTTTCTTGTTTAGCTAAATGAAATATTTGGAAAGAAAAAAATACTTTTAAGTAAAGCTATGAATCGTCTCTTGAATTTACAATAACTGGTCATTAATAAGTTGTACATTACAATGTGTTGTAAAATTAAACTTTAGGCATCCAGAATAGAAATAATAAATGTCATGTAACAAAATATTTAGTAAGAATCATGTTTATCATCTATTGTCTACTTACCCTTTGGAGTCTAGTAAGTAAATCTCACTCAAACGAACTTATGGTCTTAAAAATGCTTTTAATTGTGTATCTTGTAGTCTATATGGTACAATTGACTGGTTAAAACATTTTTAAAGTGTGAAATTGAGTGTTACTTCATTCAAATTTTTGTGTTGTGTATCAGCACATTGGAATTGTTTGTTTTAATTTAATATATATATATATATATATGTGTACTGATAAAGATTATCTAACATTAGATTCAACTACTAGTAGCAGCAAAGTGGAAAAAATAATAATTATTCGCTTTAAAATCCTAAACATGTGTGCAAATATTAAATGACTTATGTACCACACATGCATCTTTAAAAATTTAGTATGAACCATAAACATTTAAGAATATATTTTCTGAAAATCTGATTTTAAATTAAGGGCATTCCTAGTTCCAGTGCTTCTTAATTCCTTTGTTTTCTGTTCATGTGAAGTTTATTAAACATAATTGAACTCTATCGATTTCAACATACATTGGTATAATTAATTTTTTTAACATTGCGTTTTCTGTTGCGTCCTTATTTGAATATCAATATTCTTGAATGTTTAAAAGAAGTATTTAAATTTTCTGTGTAATAAAAAATTGACGGCTGTAGCACGTGTATTAAGACTTGATAAAATTCTAAATCCTAAAATCTAATTTTAATGCCGTCCAAAAACTTGTTTCTTTGACAAGTGTCCTTGCTTTAACATAAAATTAAAAAAAAAAGATCTATCGTGTGTTCACTATTGAAAACCTTTGTTTCGTGACGTATTTGCAATGTAACCACTTTTTGAGTAACACGTGTGATTTAAAACAAATAAATGTTGATGTGTAGTGTTATTCACCCCGTAGTGTTAGATGAAAATGCTTATAATACATTGTTTTTTTTATATGTGAGAGGTATTTTTTTACCTTATTTCATTGTACCAACGAAAGTAGTCCTAATTCCTTTAAGAAATTATGTGTAGTTTAGCCAAATTAGATTGGAAATCGTGTAAACAAGTAACCCATAGTAAAGAAGCGGCATCATAAGTATGGTGTTGTTGTTAGTAGTCTATCAGTCAGTTATTTCATCTCGGTCACAAATTCAAGTATACTCAACATGGGGTTATACACTACTTATTGATTGTCAAAACGCTACCACCGGTTAGAAAAAGGACGCCGTTTACCTGAGAAGAACCGGCGAAAGAAAATCAATTTATCAAGCCACTTCGTCATTATAAGTTTCAATGTTTACTTTAAGTCGTTAACTTCCTGAATTTACGGAGTGCATGGGGCATCATGAGGTAGTTGCTAAGTGATAAAGATACAGCGGTTGTTTATATTATTTTTTATTGATAGTTACAACGCAGACGAAAATCTCGTATGCTAAAGCTACACCTTTTCACCGCCATTGTTTTGCAAAATAAAGGAAATTAACTGTCTGAAATAAAACTGATGAATAATAATGAAAAAAAAAGTTGTACGGGTTATACAGATATTGTTGAAGAAGTTTGGCACTAAAAATTTTTAATAGCCATTCACTGCACTTTTATTAGCCAAACCAAAAACAAAATACAGCTAATATGGGCAGCCACTGTTTCTCTGTAATTCTTGATCGCCGACGACTACCAGAAGACACTAAAGAATGCCTGAATGAATGAAAGAATGAACTTACGCACTATCTGTACGTGTAGCCTTCACTGTGGGATGGGTGACGAGAAAACTCGACGAAGCTTATGAAAAGCTGCCCAGCCCAGCCGAATCCTTCTGTTGGCCTCCCCCTCAAAGTTGTTTTTACCTAGTTGGAGCGTTTGCCCTAGGTAAACGTACTCCGAAACAACTTCGAGGGAGGTGCCTTCAATTGTGATCGGTCCCGGATCAACGTGCTCGTTAAACATGACCTTGGTTTTACCCAAGTTCATCCGGAGACCGATGCGTGCAGAAGACTCAGCCAGGCTTTGCACCATTTTTTGCAGGTCCTTAGCGGTTTCAGCCATGATGACGATATCGTCCGCAAATCGAAGATGGAGATGTACTCGCGTTCACATTTATGCCGTGTCCTTCCCAGTTGAGCGTCCTGAACATGTCCTCAAGCGCGGCGGAGAACAATTTCGGAGACATGACGTCTCCTTGTCTCACACCGCGGTGCAGGGGATAGGCTCAGTCTGCCCACTTGGACTACGACAGACATAGTGGCGGCGTTGTAGAGACATCTCAGCATCTCGATATATCGCCAATCAATTTGGCACCGCTGTAGGGACTCGAGGAAAGACCAGGTCTCGATGGAGTCAAAGCCTTCTCATAGTCCACAATGCCATGCACAGGGCTGGTTATACTCATGTGTCTTCTGTATAACCCTGCCTCACTGTATGGATGTGGTCTATGGTGCTGTAACCCTCCGAAACCCGGCCTGTTCTCGAGGCTGCGCTTCGTCGAGTTTTCGTGCAAGACGATTCGAGATGACCCTCGAAAACAACTTATAGACGTCATGTCTATAAGTCTATAAGTCAGGAGCGATATTGGCCGATAGTTCTTCAAAACGGTTTTATCACCTTTTTTGAAGAACAATACGACCAAACCCTATGCCATGCCTCAGGAGTTCTCCGGAGAGAAGGACAGAGTTAAATAGACGGCGGAGTCTTTTCAGCACCGGTTTACCGGCGGCCTTCAGAAGCTCCGTCGTGACTCCGTCCTCTCCGGGGCTTTTCCATTTGAAGTTGCTTAAGAGCCCCCTCAATTTCGTCTAGGCTGATTTCTGGAAGATCCTCCGACACATGGCGGGTAAGAGTGGCTCGAGAATCCTTCTCATCCGGCTCCGGGTGTGCTGAATGCGACGCGTATAACTGGCTGTAAAAGCTTTCAACCTCCGAGAGAACCTCTGGCCTAGAAGCGACGACTTCTCCGTTCTCTTTGGTCAACTTCGTTAGATGGCTTCTTCCAAGCTGTTGTACGAAGACTTTGGACCCCTGGTTTGCTCATAAGCTCTCTGTATTGAGAGCGTATTGGAGTGACGGAGGTCGCGCCTTACCAGCTTGGAGATGGTCTTGTTAAGAACCCGCTGTTCTAACGAAGTGACGGTTGGATCATTTCGTCGCTTAGCCATGAGATTTAGTGTTTCTCCCGAAAGTTTAGACTTTTTGCCCGTACGTCGCATACCGCAGAGTTTTGCACCCTCGTCCCGAAGAATTTCTACCACTCACTTCACTGTTAGCAAAAAGTGTCGGCCACCTAGTTCGTGGGGAGGGACTTGCGCATACTCTGTAATAGATGAAGCATAACATCCCTGCTAATATAAAATAAAAATAAATCTGTAATTCTTATGCCTGAATAAATCTGAAATTGAGCATCGAACGCGCAGTTATTTTCTGACCTTTGGATGGCAAAAGGCGGCTGTTATTCCTTTTGGATTTCGGGAAATGATGCTATATTATTTACGGCACTCAGTCCAAGTAATGTTTTAGTCCAGCCGGTTTTTCCTCAATAGCATTATTAAAAACATATAATAGTTCACGTCTTAAAGAGGTAATGGTTGTCGAAATAGAGAGAATAATTAATAATAATCATTTATTGTAAACCATAAGATATAATCATGACACTATAATTGTGCTCAAATATTACACGGCCTTTGCCTCTGTGATATACTTTTAAATCGACACGGGAGCACATCATGTCTAAAAATATTTATTTATACAGCAAAGTTTGTTATAATTTTTATGATGTATGAACTTAATTTTAGTATTTTCTAAGAAGATCTTTTTTATCATATGCCAACTACTATTTAACTACGAGAAAGCAAACTATATTATTTACGCAAAATAGCGAGAAACCTATACTATGAAAAACAAATGCCATCGCATTATTAGGGCTTAAAAAATAAAATGCTTAGTGACTGTTATGTCAACTCACAACCTAATGATTTTATTTTTAAATCAGTTTTTGGATATTTTAAGATTACTCATTACAAACACAATATAAATATTTTCTCTTTATAATATTAGTACAGACTAAGTGGATAATTATTGATTAGCGTCGAATGTAAAAAAAATTAAATTCTTTAAAAAGGGCAAGTATGAAGGAGTCTAGAGTTTCGTAAAAAGAGAAAATCTCTTCTTAGCAGAAAAAAATTAGAGAAATTGCAATTTTCTATGGATTAAATTGCGTATATTAAAGATGCCATAGTATTCAGCCACTTTTTTGGTATCGGTATATAGCCAAATGGTACGTGTTATTTGGCCGAATACCGAATATTAAATTATGAGAAAAGATTCGTCAAATTACTCAAAGTAAAATGTATTCATAACCCAATTATTAACACTTGTGGTAACGTTGTAAAAGATAACAACAAGTTTTCGCTTTTAACATTGTTAACGTGTTCTATAACCATTTATTTTCGCCGAATGTTAGGCGGACTTATATTAGGCGCTTCGGCCTACAAATCACTATTAGTGCCAAGTCTTTAAAAAAAAATTACCTTAAAAATTTAATTAATGTGATATATAATAGAATTGTTCTTAATTTTTGGCAGTTTTTTTAATGTAAAATTTATAGTTAATAGAGCCGTTGTTTTCGAACGTGCCCGCATACGTAGTGGGAATCACAGCACAATTGTTGTCATTAAATAAATTGACAGTCGGCACACTGTTAGAGCGACAGACGTCAAAATATTGAAACTTTCTTCTGGGTTCCGATTTGTTGTAAATATGAAATTCGTAATTCCATTTGGACGCGCTGAATGTTGTGCCGCAAAATTGCACGGCCATATATAAGTTTCGTTTGTTTGTGTCCACTTTAAGGTTTATCAGAAAGACGAAAGGACCGATTGCGACTAGATGCAAGGTTCTGTTGTCGTTGTTTATGTCCAATAGTGACATTTCCGTGTCGACGTTTGCCCGATTGTGCTCCGGATGGACGTCCACGAAGTGAGATACCAGCTCACTGAGCTTACCTGAAAATTAGTGTCTTGTAATGTATTTGAAATTTTCGTACTGATTAAACTGAACAACATCGCAGTTAAGGCTAACGGCACTATCTCTTGAAACTTAAAGTAGTGTTGAAAACATTTGCAATAATTCAAATAAAAATAGAAGTGATATCAATAACTCACAGAAACAAAATCGCTTCTTTTACATTGTTTTAATGAGCGACAATTCACGGTTTATTTTTATTTTTTTAATCCATGACGTTATGCTTTCAGACTCAAGTCTTTGGTAAGTTTCATCTAACATTTTTCGCAATAAGCTGCCGACGAACTAGATGGCCGACACTTTTTGCTAAAAGTGAAGGCAACACGTACAGAAGATACGTGAGTTAGCCATTGTTCAGTCTCCTAAGGATCGTCGGCGATCGGTGCACGAACCGGGACGCCGATGATCTGGTGACTGTGTTAATCGATTGCCGGGGGCGGTGAAAACCGCCCTAAAACGCGAGTGAACGACAATTCACTTACGACAATCATTGTTTGACGCTACTACGCTGCTATAGTTATGCCTCCGTGGTCAAACGGCATTGGTCCTTGTTTCATCCGGTTTATAAAGAAAAAATAAGATGTTTTATATCAAACTTAGACCGCCTCCGTTGTCTTTCTTGATAAACTGGTGGTCGTGGGTTCGAATCCAGCGAGGAAACAAGTTTATGTTACAATTTGGGCAGATCACCCAATTGTCTGAAAAGTAAGATGATCCATGCATCGGATGGACATGTAAAACGTTGGTCCACCCACCAAACCGCATTGGACCAGCGTGGTGGAAGTTTATAACCTCCTAATGGTAAAGGTGTGCATTAGGGGAGGCCTATATCCAGCTGTAGACTAACATAGGCTGATGAAAAC
Organism: Lamproptera curius; assembly: GCA_029286875.1. Taxonomy (NCBI): domain Eukaryota; kingdom Metazoa; phylum Arthropoda; class Insecta; order Lepidoptera; family Papilionidae; genus Lamproptera; species Lamproptera curius. Next base: position 127,287 of record JAGSMT010000193.1, on the reverse strand, counting down.
GTTGCTATAGGTTACATTGTTTACATCAACAAGTGCTATTTAGATGTGATTTAGTGTAATTTATTCATATACCCACTATAGTTTAGCCAAATTTGACTTTGAATAAAAGTAAAGAAAGTAACCAACTACAACAAAGTTGTGATAACACAACTGATTGATTACCGGGAACGTATAAACGTTCCCGGTAATCAATTGTCAACGACTCGTCAATCACAGAGTGCCCATCGACCAAAAAACACTTCACGTATAACGCTTATTTACTATTTTTTATTTTTGTTTATATTTATTCCGAGTGTATATTGACTAAATATAAACTTCTCTTTGAGGTTACAGCTAATAGATGTTATTAAGCTTACCGCGCCAAGAGCATCTTCCGAATACGGCATTCAGGGGACATTTCATTTCATTGAAAGGACACTCTTTCAGGTGGTCGGGGATTTCTTTTACGGTAAAGTGCAGTCGGCATCCGTCCTTATTGTTAGGACAATTCACTTTACGTTCGCGCTCAACGGCCGACTGTTAATTTACAAAGACTATAAATACAATAAATAAAGTGTTGAGATTAAACAAATAAAAATTTTCGTGAGAAATTTCACAGGAAATATAGTTTAATAAGGGTTGAACTCATGTAAAATCTGTGTCGGCGGTTTCGTTATGTGTCTATTTTATATATCATAATGTTATCATATTAAAGCTGTTATTTTTATGATACAAACAAAAGACATAAATTTTATTTATTTGTGTAGATATGACTAACACAAACAAACACTACCATTCCGTGCTATTATATTTTTAAATCTTATGTATATACAGTACATATTAGAATATATCTAATGGTTAAGTAGTTTATTAAATATTTAATTGTTGAATAAATGGGAACGCATTTGAATAATGATTGTTTATGTTAAAACGTTAATTACAGCAAACAACGTTGTTGTAGTAATGATCTTTTTATGGTCATTAAAATAATTTTTATTAAAATTTTGTGTTGAATTATCATTTATTTCTACAGTTTAGCTAACCTAGTCACGGAATAACAAACATGTATTGTTATAGTTTCCGTTTGAGCTCTATTTAGATAAAATATTAAAGTACTGAACGTGTTAACGATTGACAGATAAATGAATAGGTAAACAATGTTATCAAACCGCTCAAACCTAATTAGTCTAATAATAAAATTATACGGAATCGATATGAGTTGCGAAATGTTTTTAAACGACTGATTTTATTTCTACTGGTAGTCGTTTTAAAAATGGCCCTTTTTACAGCGGATCCGCTATTCCGCTAAAGTGCGTTAGCGTCAAACATTATTGTTTTCTGGTTCGAAGGGGGTCGTAGTTAGTTTAATTACTAGATAAAATACCCAATATGTCATGTCAGAACAGAGTTTTATGCTGCATTTGTGCATTTTCATAGGCAGTGTATACGTCTGATTGAACAAGAGATCCTAGATTTTACTTGACTCGGGAATATCATTATTGGTATATTACTCAAGTAATGAAAACAACTGTATTAACTGTACTGTATGTAGGTTTCGGTAACAAAAAAGACAAAACTATTAGCTCCAGGTTATTTCTAGCGGATTAAAATAGGTTGTAATTTTTTCTGAGGCTATTTCTTTAGGCCTATGTACCGGTCCGGTTAAAAAAAAACCCGAGAAATTGTAATGCTTCTAAATTAAATTAAGATATTTAAACTGTACTTAAGCCAAATACATTGAGGAATGGACGTAAACGAATGGCAACATACGACGAACGTATCCCATGGGAACGAAATGGCGTCAATGTGGCGTATATTTTGAATTATTGGTCTTGAACTGTCAACGAGCTGTCAATCCGCTATTTGTCACTGTAACTGACCAATTTACAATATACTACTTGTTTTTCCTAACCTTGACGTAAGTAGAGTCACAAAAATTACTTTGGAAATCCCATTAAAATTAATAAAAGAAGAACAAGACGGCGGATAAAAAACCACCTTACGAGGCCGCCTCTTCGTAATAATTTACTTTGTTGCCGTCTTATCCAACATTAATTTTGGTAAAGTATAGTTCTTGTATCTATATTCAATGTAGAAGCAATGTCAGAATTACATTTTCCCGGATTTTTTCACCTATTCGAAACATCGGCCACAAAAAAATTATCTAAAAAAAACAACAAAATATATTTAGAAATTACCTGGCGCGAATACCTTTCTTTCTTTTTATCGGATTATTCATAAGGTACAGTTTGTGCACTTGTTTTTATTATTTAAGTTATAATCGGACATAAAATTTACGATAACACACACATTCTTTTACAATTTAATTTAATTTAGAAAACAAACAGAACTAATTTTAATATGCTCGAGTGAATAATTTATGATGATGATGTCTGTTTACATACACATAACACAATGTCTAAATATAATGCTCTCTACCCAGTAAATAAACAAGCTCCAGTCCTTATGTATAAACAACAATAACCCATATAACAATGCGCACAGTTCTCTCTATATATTACCTGCTCTCCGTTAGATCCTCTTTTGGAAACGTTCGCGAGTGCCATATCAGCCATTAGAACTTCGACACTCCTATTCCTCACGTCGGTTATGATTCTACCGCAGCCGTTGAAGCCGCAACGTTTTCCCGCCAATTTGCAAATGGAACAGGAGCTGTGGCCCATCGGGCATTGGTACACATTTTGGGTCAACACGGACCCGCATGTCTCGCAGTCGTATTCTTTACCGACACCAACGGAGTTTGGATTCTTTTTTAATCTGTGAAAAGAAAAAAAACAGTTTTTTTTTTCATAGAATAACACGACGATGGACCACTGATAGAATTATCAAGATAAAGTTACAAAAAAATATATATAGGATAAAAACACGAGAACGTGTCGATAAGTGATACGCCCTGTATCGTGACGCATAGTACCAGCTATACGCACGTATGTCCTGCTCGCTCAGTAATTATATTGGCCACGGTGCCCATCAAACCAGAATACAGTAGTCTTTACGTATTACTGGTTCGTTGCACCGCATTGGTACTACAAAACAACAGCCAAGAAATAGTAATTAGTCTCTCACTGGAGGGACTAAACATGGTATTAATAATTCTATAATATTTATGAATATATAAACTAATTTAACATATAAATGTAGGGAGGCACATACCCTTTTTCCTTTCTTGGCAGTTGGATAGCCTGAGTTGGTTCAGGAGGGGCTGAAGGCATCACCCTAATTAAATAAACAATACATGTGTATACGCTTATGAAAAACATAAACTATTTGGTATATAGTATTTGCTATTTGCAAATAATGCATAACATATTATTTATTTGTTATAGATTAGGTTGAAGAATTCAGTTGTGAGTGTCAAAAATTGATAAATAAGTGCTCTAAATATTTGTATAGATGCAATTAACACTTTATTTGATTTTCTCCATATATTTATAAAATCTTATACATCTGTTAGTTGTTCCAATTTTAACTATTTTGGATAATAAAAATAACATTAGCATGCCCAGACAAAACCTGAAATTTATATGTATAAGCAAAGTCTAATATTATGGTACCAAGATATAAAACTATCTGTTCAAGCATCGCCACATAATTGTCAACCAATAATATGGCCACAATAACAAATGAAATATCAATTATTCCGAGCATAACATTTAAAAGTAACTTACATTGTCGCTGAATTATTAATGTGAGATACACTTGGATAGCCCTGGAAAGTTGATACGTTGGCCCTAGAGTTTAATATATCGGTCTGGAATTGAGGGGAAGGATTATTGTTTATGTGCAAAGATGATGGACCAGGTGTCGGAAATAAATTCGGGTATAGGTTGGTTGCATGTTGATTTGACGCAGCACTTGCATGTCCGGTCACCATACTCGCCCTTTAAACAATATTTGAACTTGAAAAACAGAATAGTGTTATCTTTATATATCTTGTATTTATTCAAATACATTATAGTCATAATCCATTGTCACCAGTGGATTACACTTTGAAATTGCAGCTTGAAGTGATTATACACCATATTATGCTTGTTTTGTCAACAATGTGATGTAAGTAGAGTCTATAAAAAAAAATTACAAGTATTTAATTATTTCTATTGCTTGCGCGAATATTATACATTATTAAATAAAATTACTTATGGATTTTATCGCGTTTATTTTACATTTTAAATTCCCGACGTTTCGAACACTTTCCAGCGACCGTGGTCACGGGGTAGACTCAAGTATTCCTATATGTGGTTTACCAAAGTACAATAAACTTCTTTTGTCTACCACTTTATCACACATTCATTGATTTCAATTTTATTGTTTTTTTTTCACTAACATATAATTTTAACAATTGAGATACTGACTGTTTTTTAACTTTTTTATAGAAGGGATCAAGTTATTAAAAATTTATTAATTATTCAACCCTTTAAACAGCTAGCCTAAAACCTTAAGTACTGAAAGAATTATTTTAATACATACACATTATTTGCTTGAGCTTGTTCAAGCAATTGTTTGCATTTTTCTTCATAGTATTTTCTTTGCTGCTCCAATAGTATTCTAGTTTTTGCCTCGCTATAAAAGATTCATTATCAATTTAATTAGTCACTGCAATCTGGACGACAAATCCAGCCTATTAATAAATGTAACTATAAAACATATTTGATATCAGAGACAATTTTATATTTTTACATATAAGGCATCATTAGAGTTTTACAACAGATTTGTACAATGCAAAAAATTACGACAGAGTCCTTGGTAAACAATCCAGTATTTTGTTACTTACATTGACTACTTGTAATTCTAGCAATTATTTTAAACACAAGTAAAAAAGTATAAAATAAATGATATGCAGTTGCCCTAGTCACATATCAATTACCTTAAAACTTTAAAATACCCTAGAAATAAAATTTTTATGAGTATTTTTATTTCTAAATCATCTTAAATTTGTGTAATAGTAAAATAGGTAACATTAGCACATCTTAGAGTTTATTAAGAGTTCCTCAAACATACTAAATACCTAATGGGTACAAAAATATTTGCCAACATTAATTTCTTGTCAATAAATAAAAAATTGTCTTTGAACACTGTATACTGTCATTGTATATTGCTTATCTTTAATAATAATGTATTTGACTATAATATATGTTAATACATATTATAACTATAAATGATATATATATATATATTGATTGAGCATTCTTGAGAGTTCCTTCTAGAGTTCTTTGATATAAGTAAGGTGTAAAAGCAAATAAGATTTAATTCACAATTTTATTACCAACGTCCACTGCTACACTCGTGTTATTTTAAAATTTTTGAATAGGTTTTTCCTATGATAAACAGTAGCCTATGTTACTCGATGCGAATTTAGCTTTCTAATGGTAAAAGATTTTTTTTTATTCGGCTCACTTCAGTTTACTCACTACAAACACACGCCCAAAAATACAAATCATTCGTGTTTATTATATCTGTATATATACACAATAAAACGTATTGACTTACCTGTTTTGTCTTTCCTTTGCAGCAGATTGTTCATTACCCATTATGACTCGTTATGAAACAATTTTTCACAATTCGGTGTAGGTATTTAATATTTGATACAGTATTGGCAACGTATAAACAACTAATTACTCGTAGTTGCACTTTAGATAAATACACTGTTAACGTAAGAGTAAACTATAGCAAAAATTTCAAGTTAAAAGAACCATCTATAGACAATAAAGTCTTGCTATATTTTAATTTTGGAAAGTCTTCAGTTGCCATGTTAAAAATCAGACACTGGTACAATAACCAGTTTCTGATAACCTTTATAAACAAAAATGAAAGGTGACAAGAGTAAATATAATAAATACTAAATTGAACCCTCATTTTTTTTCATTAATGAGATATATTTACATTCAATTTTAAAACTGCCTCCGTAGCCTAGTGGTATCGGCGTGTGCTTTGGAAACCGGAGGTCAAGGGCTCGAATCCTGCGGGGACTCAACAAATTTTTGAAGTGAAACTTCTTTATCGGGGTTGGAAAAAAAATTGTGTAACATTTTGTCGTTACGCGCCATCTTTTTTTTCGTTATGCGCTATCTTTTTCCTAAGTAAATTTTGTAAATTTTGTAGTAACCGTTTTAAATACTTAAGTGTATGGTTCATACTGTTGTTATATTTTGTAACTAGATGGCAGTGTTTTTAAAAATTAGAAATACGGAATTTTTAATAACAAAATACTTATTTTTTCGTAATTAATGCATGCGCTATCAAATTACAGTAAACGTAAAAATGATTTCTACAAAATGTTAGCATTGTTAACTACTAATAATTGAAGTGAAACTTCTTTATCGGGGTTGGAAAAAAAATTGCTGTAACATTTCGTTACGCGTCACATTTTTCCGTTACGTGCCATCTTTTTCTTATCCCTACCACGCGTGATTCGAAGTATACCATCCATGATGTATTTATTATTATTACGACATCAATGATAATAATAATTCTTATACAATTAATGAAATTCAATAATAAACTTTGTAGTAATAAGCTAAAATGAAATAATTGTAGCATTTGTATTTATGTCTAGGATAATAAAAGCCTTTTATTAAACTTTATCTAATTTAACTTTATTTAACCAATTTCTGTAAAGTTGCATATAGTAGTTTTTCTTGCAAAATAAGGTTATAAAGAAGTTTCACTTCTTACGAGTGTACGCTAGTACACGCACACATTTTTTTTTAAATGTTTTAACTTAAAAAATAAATAATTAAAGCTGATTAAAATAGGGATTGCCTTTTCCACTTTTTTTTATCAAATACAGTGAAGCTTTGGGAATATGTTGTAAAAATTCACCAATATTATTTATTGTTTTATCCGTTTCTGGTTTTTTCCTCGACTTGACCCGAGTTACATAACTCAAGTTTAACTCGAGTTTTATAAATTAGGACTCGAGTGAACTCGAAATATGTTTAACCCGAGTTTTCCCATCGCTATCCCGCTATATTTTTAATTTTGTCTTGCTATCGTATAACCGATTTCCCTCTTCTTCTTCTCGTTCCTTGTGGACCACTCCACGTGGTAATTTTTATGGTCCATCTTCTCTTCTATTATTGTAAATTAAATTAATAAATTAAGAAAAAAACAGTTAAGCTTACATTTAATTGCGCAGTATAAGTTAAAACTAAAGTTACGAACAAGATATAACATGCAACTTTTAACCTACCAAAAGAGCTAATTTTGAATTGAAAGAATGCAACATCTTATGGCTGGGCCATAAGATGTTGCATTCTTTCGTCCGATGAAGATGGACTGGAGTAACAACCTCGTTAAATACAAAAAAGACAGAAAGAAAGACTGAAGTATCTCCATATTTGCCATGTAAAAAGACAAACTTGTTATTTAGTTTTTTTTTCATGCACAAACTTGCGATGACTATAAATACCATTGTTTATTTAATTGCTGTTTACCAAACAAAGTTAGCTGCCCTAGTATTTCTTTTTTATTTACCCATATTGCGTTTGCCAACCCATCCCGTATGCCATATTGTCATCAACAGGCAAGTATTGTACGGCCCAATAATTCATGCAGATTTTTGTACACGGAATATAAGGCCGTACATGATTGCATCCCCAAATTTTTACTAATTCATTCAGTTTCTTTATGGCAATCAATGTTGCCAACTCTACGTCTTTTTACGTAGATCTACGTATTTTAAGCCTTTCTTGCAAACCTACGAACTTTAGTCCCAGAATCTACGTATTTTCTATCAAAATTGTTTAAATTTACAAAAAAGACTGAATGGGCATAATTACCTTTACTTTTCCGAAAAAAAAAATAATAAACGTTCCGTTTCATACTAACGCACACCCTCGCCTAGCCACTCAACACGTCGCGCCATTCATTTGTAACGGAGGAGCCATAAATTTAAAAAAAATGAAATGTGACGTGACCGACCGCGTGTGGCGTGTGTAGTGTAGTAAACCGTCAAAGTAAATCTTCATAACCTAAAAAAATATTTCGAACTAAGATTTAGAAGGTGTTTTATTTCGACATTTCAAAAATAAGGAAAGGCGATTTCTCTCAAATGTTTCCTTTATTGGCTCAATTTGCACAAAATTTATTAACTTTGCCACATAGTAGTGCGAATGTCGAGCGACTGTTTTCTGCGATAAATTTGATGAAAACTAAAATAAGAAACAGGCTTCACACTGACACGCTCACAGGATTACTTTATACGAAAAGTGGCTTGAAAAAAAACCGCGAGCCTTCGCAGGAACACTTAAAGCATTTTAATAAAAACGTTTATAAATTTAATTTGCCTGAAAATGATATTATATAATATAAAATAATAATTTAAATAAAGTGATGATACTGAAAGTAAACTTGTGTAAATTAACTACAGGTGGTATAGGTTTACCAGAATCTCATGGCAAATAAGCCAAACTTTATACACAAATATATTAAAATCCATTTATTATTTAACCCTCTTTATTTCGTACTCTATGTGCAAATAAATAAATATCTATATAAACAGATCATTTACTGGTAATGAACAAATAGATGATTTTATATTTGGATATAAAGTTGGCTTATTTGCCATAAGATTGTGGTAGACCTATAATTCATAGATTTTTTGTTTGCTCACAGTAATTTATTTTTAAAATTTTTGTTTGTCTGCTGTCTACTACTTTTAGAGTAATATAAATTGACGTTTTATTTACTTTTACCTACCCTCCTCTCTTAATTTCACTCAGAAAAAAAGTACGTAGATCTACGTATTTTTGATATGGCAATTTCACATTTCTACATAATTTTCTTTATCTGACCTACGCCTTTTTTTAAATCCGAGTTGGCAACACTGATGGCAATGTTACTAATGCGAATTTAGTTGTCGGAATATTGCTAGCGCGGATAGAGATTGGCGCCTTGAACCATGGCGGAGACGTCAATCAATTGTTGTAAAAGAAAAAATTTAATTCTAACCAAAACCAGAGTGTGAAACAAAATGGTTTCATGTAATTTAAAATAGCTAAGTAAATATTAATGATATAAGTGCAAATTATTTAGAAATGGATCTTGTGCAGTGCTAAATTAAATTAAGGTGTTGTGGTGTTGTTGTATATAATGAACATATTTAAAATAATGGCGGATACTGTTATGACTGTACTCCCCGGACTTACCTTAACATCGGATATGTAACAATCACCTGGAAATACAAATTTTGTTTGGATACTACTATTATTGCTTATGGATTTGACTTCGACCATTTTGACCAATCAACATCAAAGAAGTGGCTTAGGCCTTATGATCAAGAATAATAAGACAAGACATGAGCTTCGGCCTTAACATCAATAACTATGAAGACATGCTTCGGCCTTTAAATCTATAAAAATTGCAAATATTACCAAGAACAAGACCTGGCTGTATGGACTAAAGTCCTTTGCCTTTCCCATTAGGGATAAATTAAAAACAACAACAACAACTAGCGCGGATAGAAACCTTTTATATAACAAAAATGCCACACTTTAGGATTGAAACCAATGTCTCCAAGAATAAAATTCCAGAAGATTTCGTGACAAAAGCAGTTCCAGTTCTAGCAAAAGCTCTCGGAAAACCAGAACAGGTGATTTATATTTTCATAACATCTCACAATAATATTTATACTTCTGCCTAGCTTGACTATTCAGTATTTAGTTGATATTTGTTGATAAAGTAATAATATTTAGTATGGCTTTGTTATTACCTTGTTTTAGTACTGCGTGGTGTCGGTAATTCCTGACGTAATGATGAGTTTTGGCGGTACTACAGAACCGTGCGCTATAGCCAATCTCATGTCTATTGGATCTCTTGGAGTTGAACAAAATAAAAAGCATGCTAAAGTATTATTTGAACTAGTTGAAAAAGAATTAGGAGTGCCACAAGAGAGGTAATGTGACAAACGCTACTTTTCATATTTACCTAAAATGTGAACAAAAAAAACTGACCAATAATTTTATATTACAATTTAGATCACATAATGTTATAGATACTTATTGCAAATTTTAATTTTAACATAAATTTTAAATTAACAGCATTTATTTAGTTTTTAAGTTTATTAGATAGGACATTCAAAGCAAATTAAAAAGATCAAGGTGCTCTGTAGTTTTTATTTAATAAGATTTAAGAATATGAAACCAGCTGACTGTTATTTGAAAGTCAATTCTGAAATTTATATGAACAGGGTCAAATGTTGCTCTCTCAAAGGACTCTGACCCTGATAAGTGCCAAAGAGAGTCGAATTTTATTATTGAATCTGGATTTTAATTTATAGTGATCAGCAATTATTTAATTAAAAAAATTACACATTTTGTATTACAATTCACTTTTAAGAGTTTACCATGAATACCTTATGATATGTTAATTGATGTGTATGATTGTAATTGACTTTGTTGTTTGCAGAATGTACATTACTTTCCAAGATGAGCCTACAGGCAATGTGGGATACAAAGGCACAACCTTCCATGCAATCTTTGGATAATCGAAACCCTATAAATTTTCCCTAATATCTTTTATATGGGCTTATAATTTTTTTGATTGGATGTGTATAATTATAACTTTATTTAAATAAAACATTGGTGATAATATGTAGGCACTATTGATGTTTCAAAAATAAAATTACATAGCTATATAACATTTTGTTGCTTTATTTACTTTAATGCAAAAATTGTTTTAGTGACAATGCACTGTGTGGAATTTGATTTGTTAAATCGCAATATAACCTACTAACATTATTAATACCATATTACATAGCGCGAGTAGTCTTACTCCAAAGGGTGTTAAAATAGGTTCATCATTATTTATTTGGAACTTCGTAAGCTTTAGTAATTAGTATTGTCTAAATTCTAATTAGTAAACCTTTTAGAATGACGAAATAACATACCTGTAATGAAGAAGAAGAAGCACTTGCTTTACTTTATTACAGATATTCACACACATTTATGTAATAATCTTTCTCTTTATTGACGGCTTGTTAGTGGGAAAGATATGTACCATCATTCATTTATGTGAATGGGACTTGATTAAGAGCCTAAGAAAGTTACACTTGCGCAGAGTAAGGTTGGGAATGCGTAATTGTATGGCAGGTACATGCTGTTCTACACTCATATTCTCTATATATAATCATATAATCTCTTTATGTCCCACTACTATGTTTTTGGATGGACCAGGAGCTCCCATGTGCATAACATGTCTAACACATATAGGTATCTATTTACTGCTTTGGTAAAATAAGCTCTCTAGATACCATTACTTGAGAAAGACAATATTTTTATGGCATAATCTACTACATCAGAACCAGATATGAATATTATGTAAACAATATAAATGGCTACAAATTCTTGCTTAATGATTTATATTTAGATAACAGGTTTGTGAATAAAGTCATCATTTAAAAAAAAAACAAATGCGACCAAGGACGATATAATGCGACATCTAATAGCTGGGTAAGACGGGTTCTTTGGGCAGGCTGAAAGATGAATGATGTATTTTATTCAAAACATAAAGTTATTACACGTAAGAACCCTCGTTCTATTTTTGGAGAGACAATAGTTTTAACCCCGTCTTAGAATATATGCCCATCGAACCATCCACTTTAAGTGCGCTCATATCTGTTTCCGGGATGTCCGTTTTAAAATGTCAATTTATATTAATTTTGACCTTTATTTGCAAAATGTTTACAAAATTTGCATGGTAGCCGCTTTCATAAATAATATGGAGGCTTTAGAATGGTTAACTACCTTTTTGGGTACGTAGTACCACGTTTTGTAATGATTTATGATTTCTTTTCCCTCTTGGATCAGTCTTGTACATTTTATACCTTCAATGAAGTAAAAAGTTATGATTTTTACATTTATTATATATGCATGATGTACATAATTTTTAATACACGTACAGGTACCTCATTTTCAAGAAAGTAAACGCTTGTGGGGTAGTATACTTGTGTCGATCCAAACCTTCTCGTCTCTATGAACCACATGGGCGTGCCCAAATAGTCTCAAATTGTTCACATATTAATATTTGCATTGATAATAATAATTTGAAACTAGAAGTGTACTAACCAAAGCAAATAACTCGTCACTAAAGAATAATATTCTAATAACATGAACACTAAGCAAAATTATCGTAGTTCCACTGCTTCAATTTAGAAGTCTTTTATATTACTTCTGAATAACTTCAGGTTCAATCAGAGGTCGCATGCCCATTAAAATGGAGTTCCTTAAAAACAAACGAAATAGTAGATTTACTTATGGTATTAATTGTCTGTTTTATTTAATTTCATTCAAACCGTGGATTCTAGTCACCCCATTTTACGATACCTATTTAAAAATATTTGGATGATTTATAGAATGTAAGAAATATTTTTAAGAGCTGGTAACTTTATGACACTGTCATTTTTGACGCTCTTTTATGTCAGTAGCCAATGTCTGATGTATTGTTTGTTGGTTACATATTTTTATAATGTATATATATTAATAAAAAAAACATATAAAACATTATATATATGTATTAATACTGACAAAAAGTAAAATTGATTTTTAATTATTAGATGTTGAAGCCATCTTGTCATATTGAACAACTAGAATTTTAACAATTATTATATACAAAATGGATGAACATAGGAGTGTAGAAGATACACCAGCGTCCCAAAGGTTAACTAATGAAGACTTTCGAAAGCTTCTTATGACTCCACGGGCTACACCCTCTGGAAATGCTCATCCAGTTGGATCAGTACGTGAGGCCATGGCCAATTCCGGGTGAGTTTGTAAATTTTTCTCTATTTTTATACTACTGTTGAATTGCCAATTTCTTATCATGCTCTCTAGGAGTTTCATGTCGGCGCAGTTCAATATTTGTACGATATAAAAACAATATCTATATTGTTTTATATTGTACATCATACGTATCACACACTATCAAAACCATAGACTTTGCAAGTATTTTATGTCCAATCATAATTATACTGCCGAAACTGCAGGGCAATAATTATGCTGCTGAAACTGCAGGGCAAAGCTAGTAATTTGTTAAATCTTTTAAGGTCAATGGCTCCACCTGCTGAAAACAAAAGTGAACTACGACGTAAAAAGAAATCATACTATGCGGCACTTAAAAAACAAGAAGACAATAAACTGGCTGAGCTGGCAGAAAAGTATAGAGATAGAGCAAGAGAGAGAAGAGATGGACTCAATGATGTAGGACCAACGGACCCCACAAGCAATACCAGTAGTGCTTATAGGTAAGTAGCATATAATCTTATAAATAATATATACAATAGATATATGATAGATAGATAATAATCCAATAAATCTGAGGTATTAATTTTCTTATAGAGCGGTAGCACCGGATTTAAAGTCAGGGATGGATGCCAAAGAAAGAAGGAGACAAATGATACAGGTCAGTAATCAAGCCTATTTTAAGCAAGATAGAATAAGACATCACCATGATGTGGAATACACCAGAAAAAGAAGAATATTATTTACATGTTTTTTCTAAATTATAAAGATTTAAGCAACACAATAATTTTAAAGTTCTGGACATCTAATTCACAGGCTAGTATTGATATAAGATCAAAATTGACAACTCATCAAATCAAATGGCAAAAATAAACCTGTATTTGTAGTAATCGATTTTGAAATAAATGTAAGGCCACAAAAAGGATCTTTCATTTTTTGTGGGAATAATGTTTTACTTACAAAGATTATATCTTGTTTTTTCTGGTGTGGTAAGTACACCAGAAAAAACTCATTGTTTGAAAATCATTGATTATTTCTTAAACTATCTGTATTAAATACATTTTTCTTTCAATGTTTTATGCATTAATAAATATATAGTTGTTTTAGTTGAACATTATTTTTTTCTGTTAGGTACCAGTGAAACAAAAATACTTACTTTTCAAAGTTAAAACTAAAACTTAATTTTTTACATTTACATAATTTTTTTTTTTCAGAATCCAAATATCTTAGAGGTGACATGGAACACACTCACTTGGTGAAAGGTCTTGATTATGCTCTGCTGCAAAAGGTAAGTGATTATAACCAGCTAGGGTTTTGTTATAAGTAAATATGAGTTACATACTACTTACCTTCAACTTAATACCATGCATTAATTCAGCTCTTGTGATATTACCAAATGAATTAAATTATTTTATGGTATTGAATAAATCAATGGAATTTAGTGTTACTATACATATTCATAATGTTAATGATTTGGAAAAGGAAAATCCTTTTACATTTTTTTATTTGAATCTTTCCTTAAAAATTTTAACTTTTTGGTAGTTAATTAATCCCCATTTTTTCTTTTTTCTCATTGTATTTAACTAGAACTTGGCCTTCTTTAAAACTGTGGGTGCCTTTAATTGGACTATCCGTTCTATCTAATCCATTCAAATAACATTAAGATGATAGAAACATTTAATAATGTATTCACATTAGGATACATATATTTTTATTGTCTACAAATACATACCATTTTGTGATAAAATATTTACTTATTACATATATAACTGAACTTTCACTATACAAATGACATGTTGGTAGTTAGCAAGCAATACCTAGTTAGTAAAATTATGCATAAGCCTTAATCATCATCATCATCATAAACAGCCTTTGCCAGTCTATTCAAAAAAGTTGCTGAGCAGGCAGACAGATCCGTTGCGTAAGATGGATCCGCATCTGTCTTACTCCTGCTGTAAGGCAGATCCGCCGTCAAATGTTAATTTGATCTATATTCAATACTATTTTAGTTTCTAGTACTTTATCAGTGACATATATTTGCAGGTCCGTTCAGAAATTGTAAATCGTGAACAAGAAGAGGAAGCAGAGATGGAAAGATTGGTAACTGCTCCGGTTGTAGAGCCTGTTAAAGAGAAGAAGGAAATCCCCGTGGTAAGTTTAAACATATTCCTTTCGGACATTATACAGAATTCTTGAGTTAAAAATTAGTTAAATGCAGTATCATTGATACATAAAAATGTGTCTATAATACAACCTCTAATAATTCCTTTGTTTATAATATCAAAGAATCTTCTTTGAGAATGTGAAATGTTTTTTTTTGTAAAAGATATGTTTTAATTAAATTTGAAACAAAAAATAACTCACTCTTGTTAATTGAATGAGAAGCTGTAATATAATTAGCGCATTTTTTTTTTTTTTTATCCTTGAAGTTATGCTTCCAGACTCATGTCTTTAGTAAGCTTCATCTAACACAGAGTTCATGAAGCTCCGTCCCAGAACTAGGTGGCCCATTTTTGCTAAAAATGGAGGCCACACATGCAAAGTACGTCAGGTTAGGTATTAGTTATGTCTCTAAGGATCGTCGACGATCGGTTTACGGACCGGGACGCCGACGGTCTCGCGACTGTATTAATCGATTGCTGGGGCGGTGAGAACCGCCCTGGAACCTGGTGTATCTAGTATACGCGGTGTGTGTGTCGCTGTGCTCGTAGCGAGGGCGAACTACAGGTGAGTGTGTGCTATCCCTACGTGTGGTGTGTGGGGTCTGATGTAGGGACCCCGTTGGGTCCGGAGTCTCGGCGACCCTTCCTCGTCCGGGTCGAGAAGAACGTTTTCGTGGTCGACGCTTTTGGCTAGACGCGTTTGGATCGGCCGTATACGTTGCTGCTTTTACCAGCAGAGGTTGCTGTGGTTGACTACTTTATCTATGTGTTTGCAGGTTAACTTTTTAAAGTGCTCGGTGATCAACAAGTTGCAGTCGCTGTGTGAAGTCTACATTTCGTTGGTACCACTGCCCTGTGGCGCGGCGGATGAATTTATTTTGAACTACTTGTAGTTGATTTAGGAGTGTGGAGGATGCGTGAGCGAAGTTTGGCATGCATAAGCCATGATTGGTCGTATGCATAGCCTTGTACAATAAAAGTTTATATTTTAGCGACATTTTACTGTTAGAATTCGTTGGTGATAGAGTCTGGTCGAAACGAACAAAGCCTTTCTCCTAACGTCCTGAGATATGACTTTGAGACGACATGTTGCGGTCGAAGGTCACGCCTAGGTATTTGGCCTTCCTTTCCCACTGGGATCGGTTGGCCGTAAAGTTTTAGTTGCCCTAGTGTCTGGTGTCGGCCAGCGCGTGGCCTTATCCTGACGCCTGGGTTGAGGACCGGGGGTATCGATGTAATCACGACGTAATCTGAGACCGATGAAAGTGTATTGCTACACTTTTATCGGGATTGACGTCGATTCTCCATTACGAAACCATTCGCCTAAACGATTGATCGCGTTCTGGAGCTTTTTATAGATATAGTTCGGTCTAAGCGACGAACAATGAAGAGCGGTGTCATCGGCGAAAAGTGCCAGATTGACATCGTCGGGCTTGAGGAATGTCGCTCGTGTAGAGCGCGAATAATAAAGGTGATAGGACCGATCCGAGGACGCCCGCTTGGAGCGGACGGCTCGTGGACAGGGTGCCCTCGACTCGATATCGGAAAGAGCGTTTGACGTAGAGCTTGGATGATGTGAACCAGCCTGTCCGGCACTTTGAGAATGTACAGCTTGTAAATCAAGCCGTCGTGCCAGAACTTTGTCAAATGCCTTTGCGACATCGAAGAGACGGCACCTGTGATACGGGTTTGGGTTGGTGAAGGCCATTCAGAATGAATTCCGTCAGGCGATAAATTTGGTCGGGACACGAGTGCTTCGGACGAAAACCGAATTGCTCGTCTGGGATGAGGTTATTGGAGAAGGTGTGGTCTTTCAACCGGAAGAAATTATGCGTTCATATAGCTTGCCAAGCAATTGAGCAAGCTAATTGGACGAATAACTCGTGGTAGGTTAGAGGTTTGTTCGGCTTAGGAATACCGATGACGATGGCTTCTTTCCAGGCATCAGGAAAAGTACAAGTTGATAGTAAAATATTGAAAATGTTGACCAATACACAGACAATAGGGCTGCTGAAGTATTTTAGAGTTCTATTTGAGATACGGTCTGGGCCAGGTGCCGACCGGGTTTAAGACCATAATAATATCGCGAACCTCCTCCGGGGTCACTGGCTTTAAATTATCGCCCTCTGGTGGTAGAGGCAGCCCTAAGTTCGACTAGACGGTCCACCTCCGATGGGTGGGCCGCGTCGGCGCTGTGCGCGAGATGGCGTACATTGCTCTTCAGCGTATCGGCTAAGCATTCGGCCTTTTCGAAGTCATCGAAAGCTAACAAGCCCCGGTTGGCTTTGATAATGGCGGCATGGCGTCGCGGGGATCCGACTTCAGCTACGTCGAGCCAATTGCCAATAGGCAGTGTGCGATGGCTCTAAGTCTTCCGTCATACTAAACCACGATTTTTGCGGTGTAATTCTATCCTGTCTCTGACCTCTAACTGAAGTTTCCTAAAGCGAAATCGATTTGACTCGGACGGATAGCGATAAAACGCCCGCAGTGTATTTTCTCTCTTATCAGACATCGAATACTGAACGGCAAGCCAAAGTTGCGGTCACCGAAACCTTGACTGTCCTTTCGGAGTCGTCGATGGCTTATGAGAAATGCGTTGTGAAACTGTCAATGGCAATATACGCTTTGTCTACACTATCGATAACCTCCGGTAGGTTAGAACAACTTGGGGTCCATAGCCCTTGAGTTTGCGTTCAAGACAATGCCAATTTGATTACGGTTTTGGTCGTAGGGACGCACCGCGCCTATGGCCCAATTTGAATAAGACCGCAAGTGGTCAGAGTCTAACTCACAGAGTGCCTCTATCGATACGACATCAGGCGAGACGTCTCTAACTAATAGCAGGTCTATAGTGCTAGGAGCGCCTATGCCTGAGTCTGAGTATCTAGTTGGGGTCCAGGGAGCTATTATGTTTATGTTGAGTGGCTCTCTCAGTTCCAGCAATTTTGCCATTTGTGTTTGGCGTAATGCAATTCCAGTCGGGATGTTTGCTATTTAAGTCGCCTGCGATAATGGTTGATGAGCCTAGGCCAGAAGCAGCTCTAGGTCGGATCTAAGTAACTTCTTACTTGGGGACAGATACACGGAAACGAAGTACAAGCGGTCTGTGGCCGGTGAGTGCAATCTGACACGCTGTCCCCTCTAAGGATTAGTTAGTGTAGGTATATCTAATGGTGCGATAATGTAGTGACCTTTTATAGTATATCAGTGTACCACCTAGCGGTCCTGACAACCTATCGTTTCTAACTAATGTTATAGCCACTTGATTCTAGATTGGCTATTGACGGTTTTAAAAAGGTCTCTTGCACTAGAAATATGTCTATACCTATAATCCTGCAAGTATTTGGCGATTTTCGGATCGCTTGCTTCTTAAGACCGTTTGCGTTGAAACACGATACGATTAGAGAGCGCGGTTTTGCCCTACCTAAGTTGTTAGCCATCTTAAACGAGTTAACCTACTTTGTTGTGTCTGTTTCAGTTCTTATTTAAATTTACTTAGTGCGTCTAAAATTTCGGCGTGGCGACAAGACGTTTATTTTCAACTGGGCTGATTGCCGAGGTGCATTTATGGTCAAATCAGTATAACGAACATTGTTTACTTTGTGCGATTCAAGTATTTCGAGATTAAGTCAACGGGTGGCGGACGGACAATTACCGGGCCCTTTGTGTGACGTGATTTGCGCGACAGGCGCAGGTGCGAGTTTTGCTCGCTATTGTGGGACCCACCTGGTCGGTTCCACTTGCGATTGTTGCCGCCCGCAGCATTAGGGACGGCGACGTTTTTAATTACAACTGGCTTTGTCCATGCACTAACTGCCGGTGCAGGTGCAGGGACAAAGCTCGCTATCGTAACCGCGGAATTCGCGGAGTTCGCGGAACGTGAGCAGATGGCCGCGATTGTTTTTGGGTGCTCTCGAGCAAGCCTGTAACTAACCGGGTGACCTACGTTTTCGCAATTTGCGCACGCGGGTGGCTCGACCGAATCTTTTGGCCTTGGGCACTCCGGAGTGCTGTGATGGCCGGCACATTTCACACAACGTGCAGCGCGAACACGTTGCGCGTTGTGTGTCAAGTGTTGGCGTTATGACACTGCGCGACTAGGCCGGATCTTGCGTGGAGTTTCAACCCGTAAACCGGTTAATTTACATATTGAATGTACGTTAAATATTGATTTTCCCTCGGGGGAAAGATCAAGCTCGACCATGAGTAGGTCCATTTGAAATTTATGGCGTGGGTGGTGCATGCGGCGCACCCTATGCACGGGGTATCCTTGCCGTTTGAGATCCGCATTGACCTCGTCTAATTCGAGTTCCTTCGGAACTCCCCTAATGACGACTCGAAGGTCGGTCTTCCGGCAAGAGCGAAAGTGTGAAACGCGATTTTACCCTCGCGGAGGTATTGGGTTAACCGCGGAAGTCATCTAGAGGTCTCTACGTTGACCCGTATGCCTATTCGTGTATTAGCGGAACGAAACTGCGATATTTTCGCCTTTGATAGCCACGTAAGAACACGACTCCAGTGACCCTTGTCGTGAATCACGACCAGGGTGGAGCCTTGAGCCACGTTCGGCCATTACGTCCGCAGTGCTTGGCTTAGATTGCGGCTCGGCCGCGGCTTTCGCGGGCGTCGCGGTCGGTGACGGGCGTGGGGAGCTAGGGCAGCTCTCAGAGTCGCTCTCTATGGCAGGGCGTTTTTGCCCTTTCCGCGATCGCACGGTGGTAAAACCATCTGAGTCAGGCTATGTTGGCGGCGTTTGTTGACACGGTCGTGGGTTCGAAGTCCATTTTCGAGGGCCGGGTTCGTCTTCGGCGTCTGACTGCGCCGAAGATAATGACTACAGGACAGGTGTAATTACTGGGCTACGGTCCCGGTTGGGTGTCGCAGACGGCGACGGCGTGGGTGATTTTTTGGGTGAAACGGGTATGGTGGCGGACGCGGCGGCTTTGCCTTCAAATACAAGGCGACGGTAACCAGCGTGGATTTTGGCCCAATATTCCGGGGCGGATTCGCGGAAATAGTCATCTATTGCCTCGCGGTGTTGTGCGGGATCGTAATCGTCCATTTTAGCCATTGGGGCGACCCCCGCCGGCACGGTATAAGCTATTCTAACCCTCCCCACCTGCGTGAGGAGGTGTGTGCCTATTAAATAAGTGTAAGCGCTTTAGGAGCACTAGGTGTGTACCTAGCTGCCACCTAATGCAGCAAGCACAAGTTAAATTTAAAAGATAAATGCCTCGTGGGCTTTTATGTGTATATGTGTAACTACTTCACGTTAAGTCGGAACCTGCCGAGCACTCACTACACAAACGAAACACAGCACTACTAACACGGCAGCACGTGACACCATTCTTTGCAACGTAAGCAGAAATAACGAACTCATGCGGGAACGCACGAGAGAGGTCCGTACTGCCGGCGGCTCAGAACGGAATTAATGACCATCCTTCAGGTTTAGCTATAGGGCATTGTTAAGAATTTTGTTTATTTAAACATGTGAAATTTTTTCCAATATAATATGACATACTTACAAACAGTACATAATCGTTCTGCGCAATATTAGACGGTGAAAACCTACCCTAAATAAGAAACTAGAAAGCGATTTCCTGCAATGCATTTTAAATCTCTAACATCTTTTAAGGTATTAAATTGATCAGAATGTCATGTATGACACATTTTAGGCCACATTAAGTGAAGAATTTTAAATGCATTAACTTTTATATAAAATTACACTATATTGCATTAAATAGGATTTGTTTATGACTTATTGCGATTTTTATTTTTTTTTTACATAAAAATGCTTATTGTGGGTTATTCTTAAAACATAGATATGCTATCGTGGACTTTTTTGTAGGACAATCAAGTAGTAAAATTATGTATTATATAATTTAAGTCTATCTCTTTCAGTTGAGCCTCTGTTTGCAATTTAATCGCATGTAGCACGAGTTTGTGATTTTTACACTAACGTTATTTTCTTAATTTTTTATATATCTATTACACTACTTAAAACAAAATTATTAAAAGAGACAGGACCAATTGATAGCCAATATCTATCTTTTAAAAAAGGAATAAACAAAATCGGTGTACTAGGAGCGGAGCAACAAGGTGACATATATAAAAAAAACATGCGCTCCAAATTTTAGTACTTACTTTTTGGGAAATCGGTCTAATAGCTAATTTTTTTTGAAGCACCCTCATATCTTATAATAGTTAAAGCTCGCCATTGCTGTTTTTATTGTTATTAAATAAATATATTGTATGTTTTCAGGAAGAGGAAATTCAATTCAAAACACCGATGGGCAAAAATATCCACAACATGGTGATAGAACAAAAGTGAGTATAGATTAATGTTCCATATTTCTTATAATGCTCTTAAAAAATAAATTCAAGTCACTTATTTAAGTGATAACGAAAATAATCGAATTGTAATCGAAAACACAACCTGGTAAATGCTTCAGTTCGCTTGAGACTAGTTGCATTATTTCTAAATTTTGTTTATAATTATTAAAAAAAAAATAAAGGAAAACAAAAGTCTATTACAAAATTATTTTCAAGTCTACATTTCCGAACCGTCACAGTTTAATTGACAATCAATAAGAGAGTGTATTGAATTCAAATTTAAGATGTGGCCAAAAGCAAAGTGAAAATATTTGATTTTGACTTACTAACTCAGGCGCTACTATAGCTTGTCTACAAAAACTCCACGTCCAATCGGTCTTACTAAACTTCGTAAATTAAAAACAGTCTCCGTAGCCCAGCGTGTTTTTGAGAAAAGTTTTCTTTTCTAAGTTTTTTTTTAACAATACCAATTACCTTTAAGAATAATATTCCGTGCGTCTAATGGATATGTAAAAAGTCGCTCCTTCGCCTTAGCTCAATTCGGGCGTGTTGCTTTTCCGTTCGTTCGATCTATCAGAGTGAAGGAGGAAATAATACACCTGTGTTTGCGCGTTAACAAGCGCATTATAATATCTCCTACGCAGTAGCCTTAACTATAATACAGATTGGCCGCCGTTCTCAAAGTCAGCCCCGAGAATGTTACTTTGTAAACTTCACAGGCCTTCTTCTACTTCACCACTCATGGACCGCATTGGACCAGCGTGGTGGGATACGGTCCAAACCCCCTAATGGATAGGGTTGTATTAGGGGAGGCCTATGTCCAGCAGTGGACTAACACAGGCTGATGATGATGATGATGAAACTTTACAGGAACAAGAAGGTGACACGCAACGAGCTCTTCGCCCCCGGTCGTATGGCGTACGTGGTCGAGCTGGACGAAGAGGGCGCGCTGGACAGCGACATCCCTACTACCCTGACGAGGAGTAAGGCGGATGTACCGGATCTTGACGAGAAGAGCTCGGCGGCGGCAGCCAACGACGCGGTGCTGGACAAGCTGGCGCAGATCTTCTCTTATCTGCGCCACGGCCGGCACAGGAAGCTGAAGAAGGCCAAGGTACATCGGGTGATGCTGTTCGATGGTGAAACTGATTTTGGTCTGAGACTATATGGTGGTAGAGATGGTTTATTGTAGCCTGTAGCAACATAATTGCGTGAATATTTGTCGATTTTTGACGTATTGTTGGTGAATCGCTCAAATTACGACGAAATAAATTAAACTTAGACTGCTACATACAGTTTTATAAAGAAAATTGTCATATAAAACCGTAGCAAATGAAAGACGAAAGTAGTGTACACATGGTTGATCACCTATAACGACAATATGACATTTCAACGCGAGCGGCATAGGCAGCGCTTCTTTGATTATATCACTGGTAGTGCCAATGACCGATCCGAGTGGCCCGATCGCTACCTTCGTAGCCAATTAAAAAAAATACATTTGATTAATAAACTAATTTAGATGTTTATCATTGATGATTCACCGACGCCTAATTCAGACAGACGTTTTGCCAATGACGAATCTTAAGTCATACTCTTGCTAGCCTTTCTGTTTTCATTTTTATCAGATTATATTCATCAAACATCTATTTAAAACCGCGAATTTTCTCTAGTATTGTTGTTTTCGTTTTCAGGACAAGGCGACCGAGAAGGGGGGCCGTAACGAAGACTCGATATACGGCGAGATCGGCGATTACGTGGCGGGTGAGAGGAGACCGGAGAGACGGGAGGAGAGACCGAGAACTGGATACTTCGACAAGCCGGCGGAGGCCGATAAGGAGGAGGGTGTGTACATTGGCATTGATATATAAAAGTTAAATTATAAAAATCTAAGTTCTCTTCAAAAAAGAAACGTAGCTTAATCTTAAAGTACTTAAGTATTTAGACGCTAAAATTTTCTTGTAACCTACGCTTTTCTCGTAATATTGTCGAAAAGCAAATTGAAGCTAAATAAACAGGCTATATGACCTATGTATTAGTCAAGTCGAAAAAAAAAAAATGCTCGGTGCTCTAAAAATTTTAACCAAAAATTAAAGAGTCTTAACTTTTAAACTAGTTATGTTTTTTATTTTCTGTGCGACATCTTTTCATTGAAATACAGCCTGTTGAAAATTCCCAAAGAATTTAAATAATATCTTTGTTCTTTTAATTTTTGAATCGTGTGTATACCGCGATGCTATCCGCATAGTACTCGCGTAAGCAACAGAAATATTTGATCTAGTGATGTGCTGAGTCGATGTTTTGGTAAATCGAGTCGACTCGAGTCAGTTTATAAGGTATTCGAATCATGACTCGATTCCCGATTCGAGCCCAGTACTCGAATTATATTTCAAGACTCGAGTCTGGCTGGACTCGAGTCTCGGAATTCGAGTCCAGCTGGACTCGAATCTTCAATTCGAGCCAGAATTCGAGTCTAGAAATTCTAGTCCCGAACTGAAGTCCGATTTTAAAACAAAAAGGACAAATTAAAAGGAGTTAACTTCAAACAGCGTATAGATTAGGTTTAGCATAATGACACTATTAGACAATAATAAATCAACATTTTTAATGAAAGAAAAGTTATAAACATTAAATATAAAAATAGAGCAATGGAGAAAAACAAAAAAAATAGAACATAATCAAATTTACTCACGGCCGAAGACTATAGATTATTATTTAATTATGTATTAGTCGTCTGAGACAGCTTTAAAGAAGTCTATACATCTAAACACTAGACAATAAGACATATATAGTAAGCATTAAAATCAAACTATTTTAATTTTGCAGTAAGTAGGTACACAAACTCAATAGCTCAGATTATAAATTTGGGAATTCATTGCTTAGGTAAACTGTTTGCGAGTAAAAACGAGGTTACCAAACTCGAATACTAGAATCGAGTCAGTTGGACTCGTATAATAGAATCGAGTACGAATCGATTCTTCCTGACTCGAGTACCGAAATCGAGTCGGCGTCTCGAATCAAAATAAATTGGTATTCGAGTAAGCGAGTCCAAAGCAGAATCGAGTCTGACTCGAGTCAAACCGTACTCGGCACATCACTATTTTGATCCATATAATAGTGTCACCCTAACGTTGACTGGTAGAAAATGCCTAGGTCATTAAGTCCGCCTATATACGATATGTGCATGAAGATTAAATAAATAAATAAATAGTAATATTCGTATCGATCGTCTAGGTCCGAACGTGCGCGTGAAGGGCGCGGGGGGCGAGCGCGAGTCGCGGTCGGCGGCGCTGCTGTCGCGGCTGGCGGCGGAGCCCGAGGGCTACGCGGAGTGCTACCCGGGGCTGCGCGAGATGGACGACGCCATCGACGACTCGGACGACGAGGTGGACTACACCAAGATGGACGCCGGCAACAAGAAGGGCCCCATCGGTATACATTTTCAGACATTTTATTTTTTCATATATCTTTGTTAGTTTTGTTTTTTTTTCAATGCGCTGATAGAGACGACGAGGTCTATATGAACATGGACGCCGTCAAGAAGGAGGGCCTTATCGGTATAGATTTTTAGTTTTTTCTTTTATTGAAGGAAGCTTAAAAATGTAGATCGATAGAGACAATTAAGTACACTATAAGGAAATGGACGCCGGTAATTTAAAGGAGCGGATCGGTATTATTGTTTTTTATTTAATGAAGTGACGAAAAGTTACCTACCTGTAAAATTAAGGCCGACGTATTGGTGATACAGAATTAGGGACAGTGACTAAGGCCAAGTAAGAGACGGTATTGAATTTTGGTTCCTTGTGTTAATGTGAAAATATGATAGTCGTTAATGTCTTATGAGAATCGAAGGAGATAAGACCCACACACAGGTATTAAAATTACGGAATTAACGGTGAAAACCAATCCTTACGTATTACGTTTTTGCGTAGTTATAGTTTAGAAGACTTTGTTTATATGCGTCGGATGGGCGTGTAAAAAGTCGGTCCACCCACCGCATTGGACCAGCGTGGTGGGATACGGTGCAGAACCTTCTAATGAATAGGGGTGTATTAGGGGAGGCCTATGTCGGCTGGGACTCAGGCGTGATGATAATCATTTGCGACCCATAAATGTTGTTAAACTTTGGGGTCGCTTTTCCGCCTCGGGTACTCCGCTTATTGAGCAGTAAAGGCTCTGCCAAATGAACAATATGGCGTCAAGACACAAGATGGCCGAAAAACTAGAAAGACGAAGGACAAGGGAGCAGAACTTGACAAGTGGAAAGGTAAAAATAATATAAGTTTTGTTAATTCTTGTTCGAAAACTACACATTATTGAATAAAGGACTTTTACAGAATTTACGGTTTATTTTACATTTTAAATTCGTTACGTTACGAACACTTTCCAGCGGCCTTTCACGGGGTAGACTGTCCACCCGGAAAGTCCTTCTATTTAATAATATAACTTTATTTGCTTTCGTATAAAATCTAGTCGCGTTGTTATTCCACGATAAATTTTTCAAATTTTAGTAGAGTAGTATATTTAAGGGATGCTTTACTGTTATCAACAATTAAAACACTTTCGAGTATTTACATGATAATAGTAAAATAGCATATATTATCTAATTCATGCTATGATAAGGTTTTAAAAATAAAATTTCGTTGTTTCAAATTCTCAAGTTAGAATTAGCATAATAACGTATTTAATTCTATCGAGTGAAATAAAATGACTTTACGGATTTTATCGCGTTTTTTTCAGGGTAGTCTGCCCGTGACCACAACCACTTTGGAAAGTGATCGAAACGTCGGGAATTTAAAATGTAAAATAACGCGATAAAATCCTAGTCCTTATTTAATAATGTATAATATTCCCAAACAATAGAAATAATTATCTATCAAGTGAAATAAACTTAATTTAAATTACTTAATATGCAAACTATTTAATTAAATGTAATTAAAAACAAATACATATAACTGAGGATTTAATACAGATCAATTAGTTTATATGAAATTAAATATATATATTAGTTATAATTGATTGAAACAGTGAGTTGATTTTAAACAGTACGTTATAATATTGATTTATAATGTTTAAATCTTTTCAGATCCAGAACATAATACAGAAGAGGAAAGCGCCGCAGAATTCAGACGAACCGAATTTTAAAACTCCGAAATTTTGACCAAAAACTGGAGTGTCGTGCATTTTTATTATGACCAATTTGTTCGCGTTTTTAAATTGTACATTCGTTACAAAAATATAAATTAGTATATTTACGGTGTTTTATTTGAAAGGTTTTTTTTTCTATTACAATAAATGGTTTTACCAATTTAATGTCGGATTAGATGAAAACAAAGAAAACAACGGCAAGGTAATGGCGTCAAACTTCTAGCGTTTCCAGTGTAGCAATCTCAATTACGACACGTATCTTGGTTTAGA
Source organism: Lamproptera curius (assembly GCA_029286875.1). Lineage (NCBI taxonomy): Eukaryota > Metazoa > Arthropoda > Insecta > Lepidoptera > Papilionidae > Lamproptera > Lamproptera curius. Next base: position 100,640 of record JAGSMT010000193.1, on the reverse strand, counting down.
AAACAAGCTAGTATCTAAGTTTCTTTGTTCATAATCGATCAGAGAATGTAATAACTAACTCTTGTTTTTATTTTCTCTTTAAATTGTTCTTTTTTTATGTCGTATTTTTAACAATTAAGCTAAAGTTAAAAGTAATGTTCGTTGTTTGCAAAATTACTGTAACATATGATAGTGTGCAATAAAAGATCGCTGTACATGCCTGTTACTGGCTTACATACCTAATTTAATATTTGCTGTTGGTGTTTCTGAATAAACAGAATAAAATACTGATTTACAGTTAACTAATGACAACACCAAACGTATAATACAAAGGGTATTATTTTGTTGCTATGGTTACTTTGCATACATTTATTCCGAGTCCTCTTTGGATAAACTATGTTGTCTATAAGTGCCTACATAGTATATTATGGCTTTAAGTGTGTTTTAAACTATGTTTGCGTTTCCAATTATCTTTACCGAAAGGTTTTTGCGGACCCCGAATAGCTGGAAAATGGTATTTTTTTGACATGTGTGACACTTTTTAATACTTTTAGCAATTCATAATTCATGTTTTTAAATTATAGCCAATAGGTAATAAATATATGTATCATACATATGCTTTGTTATCGTCAAGTTTAAGTTGAATCCATTAAGTAGTTTTGTAGCGTGAAAGACGTGAGAGACGCACGTCCCGCCATTCTCACAAATTTTTGAGGTTATAATATTATTAATGGGATTAACTTAAAAATTTCTATAAAAATTAAATTTATTAGGGAGACAATTTCAAATCTTTCATTATGCGTATTCCCCTAAATCATATTTTTTTTATATTTTTTGTGTTCGTTTCCAAAGCCTAGAGCTTTAAATATGTCATATGGTATGTCGATTTGAGACAAATATTTTGTGGCACTGAGCCTTCAAATTTTCTGAGAACTAATCCATCAACTTAAACCAGTATAATCTTTGGTGTGGAGGTAGTATCTTTGGGATGCCAATCTCTCCGTATAAGAACTAACTTGATTAGAATCCGGTCACATACAACGCCTGCTACGTAAAAATTAATTAAAATAATAATGAGTAATAGCCAAAGACGCTATAAATCTGTCATTGAGAGTTGGGATTTTACCGCCTCGTTTACTCAGTTACTACGATGCTCCATAAAGTGGAACGCAGTAGTGTTGTGCACATTACATACAGCCGTAAAACGCACTACTCGATCAGGACGAGGACTGAGACTCCGGACCCAACGTAGGTCCCGCCAACCGACTCAACGAACAAAACAAGTAGTGATCGCCACACATCCGGTGCATTCATTACTTATCGCCCCCAGCAACCGATTAAAAACAGTCGTCAGATCGTCGGCGTCACGGTTCGCAAACTGATCGTCGACGATCTGTATGAGACACAAGAATGCCTAACTCGCGTACCGTCTATACGTGTAGCCTTCACTTTTGCGTTTCACGTTCGTGGGAACGGTAGGTTCCCGTGTAATTCTGTGTTTGAAAGCTTACCATACACAGGAGTTTTTTTTTTAATCCTTGAAGTTAAGCTTCCAGACTCATGTTTATAGTAAGCTTCATCTCAGACAGAGTTCGAGAAGCTCCCGTCCTCACGAACTAGGTGTCCCACATTTTTTGCTAAAGACGAAGGCCACTAGTACAGAAGGTACGTGAGTTAGGCATTAGTTTATGTCTCCTAAGGATCGTCGACGATCGGCTTACGGACCGGGACGCCGCAGTCTGCGACTGATTGATCGCTTGCTGGGGCGGTGAGAACCGCCCTGGAACGCGGGTGTATCTAGTATACGCGGTGAATGTGTTCGCTGTGCTCGTAATCGAGGGCTTGTGTGGTGTGTCAGGTTGGATGTCGGAACCCCGATTGGGTCCGAGAGTCTCAACACTCTTCCACATCCGGTCGAGGAGACGTTTCGCAGTCTGCTTTGACTGGAAGCTTTTGGATCGCGTGTACGATGCTGCTTTCACCAGCAGAGGTTATTATGATTATAACTTTATCGATGTGTTTGCCCGTTAACTTTTAAAAGTGTTCGCGAGTGTGGGCAATTTACGTTCTACGTTCAGGTCTACGTTACGTTGGTACCACTGCGCCCCGGTGGTGCGGCGGATGAATTTGTTTTCCACTACCTGTAGTTGGTTTAGGAGTGTGGAGGATGCGTGCGTGAAAGCTTGACATGCATAAGCCAGATTGGTCGTATGCATACCTTGTATAATAAAAGTTTATGTTTAAGCGACATTTTACTGTGAGAATTCTTTAGGTGATAGAGTCTGGTCGAAACGAACAAAGCCTTTCTCCTAACGTCCTGAATTTTGGCCTTCCTTTCCCATGGGATCGGTTGGCCGTAGAGTTTTAGCTGCCCTAGTGTCTGGTGTCGGCCTGCGCGTGGCCTTATCCTGACGCCTGGGTTGAGGACCGGGGTATTGTGTAATCACGACGTAATCTAGACCGATGAAAGTGTATTGCTACACTTTTATCAGGTTTACGTCGATTCTCCATTTACGAAACCAATCGCCTAAACGATTGATCGCGTTCTGGAGCTTTTTAAAGATATAATTTGGTCTTAACGACGAACAATAGAGGGCGGTGTCATCAGCAAATAGTGCTAGATTCACATCGTCGGGCTTTGGTATGTCACTCGTGTAGAGCGATAGACAGGAGTCTGGAAGCATAACTTTATAGTTAACGACTTATAGTTAAAAGTATTTGGGTATGCGGTGGCACTTGCCTACTTGGCATCTGTAAAATGACATCAGACCCACCATTTACAGAATAAAGCTGTGACGCAATCAACCTGGTTGCTAAACATGTTTACATTGATTGTGTACCTTCTGATACAGACTAAAAGCGCGTGGCGCTGAAAAGGTTCTGTAGTCCACATTATTAATTTTAAAACTGAGTATTTTCCGTTATAGTTTCATTCCTCTATAGATACGTGAGAAGACAGCGCAATCCCAGTTTGCAGGAGACCGGCCCTAAAGTAATATAGGTAGTAATAGTTAATAATCACCTGGTTGATCATTCGTAAAGGTGTAATTATATTCACAGTAATTGATCATATTGATAAATACCCATAATGTTGCCTTGATTTGTAAAATTGGCAGCGTTATTTATCGATATTTACGCTGCCGCTTTTGATGACATTTTTAAGGACGTTTTTTTAAAAAACATAATTTCGATCAGTTGTAATCTACCAATAATCTCTAAACCAATACCGAAAATGTATAGTGCCGCAATTTATAACAACAATATACCACATCACATTTTTATAATCAGTAAATTATAAAAATGTGATGTGGTATATTGGAAGATATGTCAAGACGTTTCTATAAATATTATTTTTTGCCTTAAAGGGTCTATAACCAATAATACTATAAAATGTACAGATACCAAAACATATAGTTTGTTCCATAATTTATAAACTTTCACTCCATGTATGTATTTCGTTAAGAATACTATTATTATTTGACATTATATAAACATTTCTGGTGCCTAATCAACGGGCTAAGACACAACTCTAAGGTAAAAAAAAAATGCTATGCATAACCGTGGGAAATACAATACGTTTTATTTAAACACATAGCAGGCTTAACGGTTCAAATTAAAGAAATTTAACAAGAGGGGCTTGCTTTAATTGAAAGACAACAATCAAATACATGTAAATATATTTTAGTTTGAGAAATTATTCCTATTCAGACAATTTTTTTTGATTAGTTGAAATCATAATAGTTATTGTTATATTTCCGGACAAATTTCTTTTCACTTACTCTTTTACTCAGTAATTATGCTGGCTACGGTGCCCTTGAAACCGGAAGATATTAGTGTTTATACCACTATTTAAAGAAGGAATATAAACACATCCCCAAGAGTTTTTTGCTGGTTATTCCTAGGTCATGGGCGTGAATTTACCAACCGGTGGTAGTTTAATCAACAATTACCTAATAAGAAAGTATGTAATAGAGGCATTACATACTTTCAGGAGCATACTTTCTATTCTATTCATCAGCGATGTTTGAGTTTGACTTTACTATGGTTACTATAATGTTATTTGACTACAGATTCATAAAATTCCGTTTGTAATTTTTCTGTTTGCAAGAAAAATAATAATATTTTATCATTAACATCATTAGCAGCCTTTATTACCGCCATGTCTTGAACAAAGGCCTTTTTCCGTAAAAGAAAAATAATTAAAAATATTGATACTAGGAGTAAATACTATTCAACTCTACCGAGGCGTCAATTTGGACAGAGATGACACAAGCAGACTGCGTTTTAACTTACTCTTTCAAACTTTATACCCTTCGGCTAAAGAATAAGATTACCTATAGATATCCAAAACAGGAAAAAAGTTTTAAATTCTATAAAATAGTGGAACCCATATTGAAATTGAAGATCGTTGGAAACCAATTTTGAAGGAAATTTATATGTTCTTCCTATAAAAAAACTGTCTTATCTTTTGTTAAAAATCGTAATTTTACTGATTGTATAGATGGCAAAGTTGGGTTTGATTGTATACTGAATTTAGATTATATTAAGTTCTGGAATCTATCTCATACTCAAACAAAAACGAAAAGCATGTTTTTGATTCAAACATAGAAATGGAAAATAGTCTAAACAGAGTACAACAGAATCAAATATTCTTTAAAAAGTTTACACATCGCTGGAATAAAAGCAGTAAATGTTTATAGGGTTCTAATATCATTAAACGTTTTCTTTGACAGGATGTATTTTCAATTTTCAAACGTGTCATCATAATCATCATCATAATCAGGCTTTGTCAGTCCATGGCTGGACATAGGCCTTTTAATGAACGCCAAGTCGGCGTCTATTAAAAAGAGTTGCTCATTATTGCCACGCTGAGCAGGCGGATTGGCAATTGACTAATTGCACTTGTACTGCGGATCTGTCTTACTTTCACTGTAAGGCAGATCCGCCGTCAAGTGGGCGGTGGGGTCGTTGCATCCCTATGCCGCATTAGACTCAAACATCTTATCAAATTTAAAAAAAAATAGCTTTTTATGCATTGTGTAAAATATTTTCACTTCGAATAAATGTTGGTTCTGGTAGGAGCAGCACAGGGATAAACTAAAAGGCTTTGAGTCCTAATATTATGTTAATTAATATTGAAATTGAAATATCTTTATTCATCATGGGAGCGATACACTCACTTCTTGATTGTCAAAAATCTACCATCGGCTCGGAAAAGGGCGCCTATGACCTTAGAAGAACCGGCGTAAGAAACCCAGCGGGACTTATTTTTGTTATGTTTTACAATATAGTTGAAACAATAAACCAACAAATAAAAGCATAAAATTATGATATTATTGAAAAAAGCCTGGCGCGAGCATTTCATTAGCAGAGTGTGTTATCATTTAAAAACTCATTTACATTGTAATAACCTTTAACACACAGACGTTTCTTGAAAACTTTTAAATTTATTAATGGATAAATCTTGAACGTTTTCTGGGATTTTGTTGTAAAAGCGAATACATTGTCCTATAAAAGATTTAGCTATTCTTCGCAGTCTAGTTACTGGTAGAATTAATTTATGCTTGTTCCTAGTATTTATTTGATGTGCATTACAATGCCTTAAAAATCATTTTCTTTTGCTGCACATACATTAAAATTTCAAAAAATATATAGATGTAGTAAAACAATATTTCCTTTCGAGAAAACTCGGATGTCTTTCGGAATACTATCTATCTAATAACTGTCAATCTATATGTCTGTCTAATAACTTTCAATTAATGATCGTATTAAATAAGTCACTCATTTTATACGATCATTAATTATTAATAATTTTTCCCCTCTCCCTTCTCATCAGTTAGTCTGTATCATTGTTTGTTCTGTATCAAATATATGTTTTAATATGTTGTCTGTAGTTCTATACTTACTAAATCATTGATTTGTGTTTGTCCCCGGTATCTCAACCGATTAAGAGCCTTTTTATTGTATGAGATCATCTTTTACTGATCCGTTTCAACCAAATACTTTGTGTTACCCTCAACTTTGTCATTGGCAGAATCACCGAAACATCCTCGGTGTAGCCATTTTAAATAAAAGAAGAAGAAGAAGAGTGACATTTTATATTCAATAATATAAAACTTTGTTGTTCAGTGTCAAATGTATTAAATATAGATCGGTACTGAAACTATTTGAGAGAGCACAGTAAATACGACCTTAGTAATAAATCATGAAGGAAAATCTTTTCATACTATGTCTATAAGTCAGTTATACGGGAATATTATATATATTTTTAAAGAAGTAAATATTATTCATATGCTGTTCGTCTTTTAAATTATATGGTAATGTAATGAGAATGTCCGTTAGCTTATTTGAATTTTCTAGTAAAAGTTAAATAATTGAATAGCAAGGGCAATTAGATGCGTGAATTTGTTACTTATGCTAACGGGGTAATTGACGGTTAGGTAATATATCTAATTATCATTAAACGTAGGCATTTATGTGGAAACATGCCATTTAATGAGTTCTGCGTGGCAATCGGTATTATGTAATGAATTTATTTCGCATTCCACTCTATTTGTTAATGTTGAATTAACCTGTTTTCAAATTGCTGCTTTAGTTGTATGGTTAAACCTGATACTTACAAAACGTGTATTTAATACAGGTAGGTATTGGCTTAAATAATGGATGTAGCTTTTGTAGTTACTAACCGCGAAAAACCAAATAAAAATAATTTATTTAAAAAGAAAATTAAGCCAAGGGAAAGGTCACCCGGACACAGTTTCATTGGAAATGCACGAAACAATTATCCCTCGATCGACCCATCGACCTTCAGTTTTCACTGGTGCAGTGCAAAAGTGCGACATTCCGTCACGTCGCTCCGTTCCGTGTGATGACGCGTCGCGGAGGTGAAACGCGGCTGAATTCGCAACGAACCATTTGTCACTATGGCGGCTCATCGCCATTACACGGCGACCCGTCCTACGGGCTGTGTAGAACGTCTTCGCAGGTGCGTAAGCGCAGGTACGGGTCGCTCCCCCGCCCTCCGTCCTCCACCCCTCCACGGCTCCGTCCGGCCATCTTGAATTCCGCTCACTCAGACCCGCGCCCGTCTCGTCACCGCACGCGCAAGTCGCCACTTGAGAGCGTTAATATCAATTGTACATTGCAGTGTCTCAACAAGTGATTTGGTGTCATGTGATAGTGCAGTGTTAAAATGGAATCGACGCCGATCTGTCGGTGCCGCGTGCTCTACCTCGGCTCGGCGGTCCCGCAACAGAGCAAGGACGGCCTGCAAGGAATCCAGGAGCCCCTACGCGAACTGTACCCGGAAAAGGGGGCGACCAGTGGCGGAATCGACTCGTGGCTCTCGGTCTGGTCCAACGGGATCTTGTTGGAGAATGTGGACGAGAGCGGTTCGCGGGTCGCGAGGTTTTTTCCCATTTCAAGTTTGCATTACTGCGCCGCCGTACGCCGCGTGAGCGTAGAGGGCGCGCCGAGATTCTTACCCTTGGACTCGCCGTTCGCGAGGGCGCCTGCTCCACGCCGCCCGCCATTGTTTGCGGCGGTACTACGCCGCACCCAGGGTATTAAGGTTTTGGAATGCCACGCTTTCATTTGCCGCCGCGAGGCCGCTGCGAACGCGTTAGTGAGGTGCTGCTTCCACGCATACGCTGACAGTTCATACGCGAAGCGGCTTGAAGCAGAGAGGTCACCCTCGCAGCTTCCGCCCGAGCCGGATGAGGAGCTTGAAGTATACGACGGGGACGAGAACCACAAAGTCTGGGTCGGCGAGGTGGAGCAAGATAATGCGAGCGATGACATCCCCCATCCCACCAGAGCGCCGCGACCCAGACAGATAACGAGACCTGCTTCCGTCCCTCCCCCTCCACCACCTCCGGAAGAACCTAAGAAGAAGTCTACTGCAAAGAAAAGTAAAAAGAAATCATCGGCCTCCGCAGATGAATTGTACGCCACGATGCCCGGCCCCGCTCCCATGATGAACGGCAGATCCTTGGGGCGCGCTCCTCCTGCATGGGCGGCCGCTCACCCTATGGTGTTGGTAGCACATCCGGCTGCAACACTGCCGCATGCTAGACCGGCTACATTAGGTCACAGAGGGCGTGTGCCGGCCGCATTGGCACCGGGTCCCTTCCCCCCCGGCCCACCAGGCCGAGGTCGTTTGCAATACGCCACAGTTGACCCCAGACGCTCGAAACCTCCCCCGCCGTCTATGAAAGCCGCCCAAAGCATGACAGGCTTAGAAGCCGTTGAAGACGCCGGTGGAATTTACAGAAAAAAGGGTCATTTGAATGAACGAGCGTTTTCTTATAGCATAAGGCAAGAACATAGGAGTCGATCGCACGGATCTCTCGCCAATTTAAAATTTGCCGCCCCGCCAGAGGTGAGACTCTAAAATGTTATTAGTAATTATTCCTTACTATTCCTACATTTTATCATCACATGCTGAATTTGAAATAACAGAATACAATAAATAGGTTACACGCCGAATAATTTAAAAATATTCTGATATGCATTTAAATAATAATGTTTTTGATACAGGCAATATTATATCAGCTTATCTAAAATTAGCGACATTCAAATGCATATTCAATACGATAACTGCCGACGCAGCTCGAGTGGCATCCCAAACTGGAATGTTTTGCAATTATAGGCGGTCTTAAATAATAGTATCGAGATGTCAGGGTTATGAGTTGTGACATTAGCTTGAAGTCATCGCAGACAATCGATCATGTACGAGAACGCATGTTACAACCAATGCCCGTCTGTATTGTTTGAAACACAATTTCAATAAACACCTTTTGTGGTTACAATTGAAAGTGAATTGGTACTCTTCGCTCGCGAGATACGATCGTGTTGAAGCGCAACCAACGCATTCAACATTTTTTTCTTCACTTACGTAGCAAAGTACACAGAGGTGAACAGATAATTCATTGATAAAAAATTAAACGTTAACCGTAAATGAATAATTTATGTTGCTTATTATTCATTAAGGCACACATTTACAAAAAAATAAACATAACATTTAATATATAAATGCTTTACTATTATTTAAATATTGCATTGCCTATACTTAATAAGCTTAGACAAAAATACAAGAGTTAACATAACAATAAGAAATAATGTGAAACCATTACATAAAAATTAAAATTCTAAATATTTGCAGCAGTTTCAGTTCAATATATCAATTGATTGGTTTTTGTAAACCATTTCATTGAAATTTGTTGACACGTGTAATGCAACGCATATAATATTTTACGGCTAATATTTCTACGGCTGCATGAACTCATAAGGTTTAGCTGTTTTTTAAAGCTCTAAAAAGAATTCATTTATGGAATTTTAAGACTATCTTCTGTTGTATAAAAACTGTTACTGAAAACAATAAATAAATAAATGATAAACGAGCGTAAAGTAGTCGGTATTTAAGTGCAATTTTATCTAAACACAAGAAGGTTCTAAAAGTAGATTTTTTTTATAACGTTCGAGTCGATATAAAAAGGAAATTATCTCAGACTTTTGGTCATCGGTTCCGAACGGGCTCGCTCTCGATTTGCGGTTACGTCGATTGAGGGGCTTGCCGTCACACGAGGCGAAACCAGTTAGAAATGTTGCCAACATCACATTTGCCCGCCGGCCCTAAAGTCTAATGTGGCAACTCCAGCCAGCCTTTCCATCTACTGGCGATCGTCTCGTTTCACAGATCTCCATTTCCTAAACGCGCCGTGAAACATGGCGAATGGAATTGTCGAAAGTGTTTCTTCGATCAAGAAATTAGTCAGTGGATTAGCTAAATTCTTTAATCTGAATGAAAATCTATGTATATTCGAAAGTATGCATAGGGCGTTAAATTTACTTGACTGAATACTTAGTATTGAAAATGTTTATGATCATAATAGACAAAAAGGGCGAGCAAATAAATATTTTTTTTTTTAGATGTCGTCAGTTGTTTTAATAAAAACTTGCATTTGTCAAAATCTAACAGTATAGGCTCATAATACTTGTGTATTAAAATTGCAGCGCATTTATTAAACAAAATTGCATTCTCTTTAATGTACATATAAACTATATGAATTTCAGACCTTGAAATACTCTATTAAATGGATCTAATTGCGTAAAAGATTACTGTAGCTAGAGTACATAGGTACATACATTATAAAAATACTTTGGTGTGTTTTATTAGGAGTACATAGTATAAGGGTAGTTTATAAAACATTCTTTTCGATACTACTATATGAACAAATATGTGACAGTACATAAAAAAAGTTATACATCAGTTTTGACCTTATTTGTGCAGAAGTATGACGCAATTTTTCTCAGAAACTTGCTTCGTTCATTGTTTTTGTTATGAGCCATAATTTGTTTCAAAGCAAGTTCGAAGTAATCGATCGGCGAATTGTACTTGTAAGAAATAAAGTTATGCAGTCATATTTAACCTCCGTTTCACCTTACAGCTGTTTTTGTTTGCAATGTAATCATCGTTCAACGTTTCATAATTATAATCGTTCGCCAAAACGTTTGATTACTTTTTGCAATTAATTACGTCACTGTTGTCCTTAAAGATATAATGTCCATATCATCATTACCATCATCATCAGCCTGTGTTAGTCTACTGCTGGACATAGGCCTCACCTAATGCACGCTTTTTCCATTAGGGGGGTTTTGGACCGTATTCGAATTATCCTATCCCCTAACCTATCCCACGCAGGCGGCGATATCCATATAAGTAAATTGATTCAAACTTCTTTATGAGTAGGTACTGTGACACCGCTTCTTAACCAAATATCTCTATATTAAAAATTATAAAATTGCCTACCACGCTTTAATTATTATATATAGAATTACAATTTATTACGTTACATAAACTATTTTAAATTAGAAATACCAATCATCAGCATGGTTGTAATAACCGGTTATAGATTTAAAACAGCTTACGGTTTTTAAAATATATAGCAGTTGTTAAAAAGTTACCAAATTCCAATCACCGATGGCAGTTAATGGATGTATAGTAGGGGATTCAAGTTATCTGTGTAAATGTACGTGTTCAATATGAAACCAGCGGGGGCGCCATCTTGGGAATAGCAATTAATACAAGAATACGTCCCTGACGAATGTCCAGCGTGGGTTTTTATCGAACAACTGGTTTGAAGTGGTTCCGGGAGCTTTTTGTCATTTAAAGACCTTACATTACATAGTTTATATGTAGACCATATACATAGTATATATCTTGAAAGTAATGCTTCATTTACAGTAACTTATTCTTAAAAGTTTTAACCTGAAATCATAGTAATTACGAGGTTACATTTAGATTACAAATAGAAGAAAGGTAAAGGTTTATGTAAGAAGCGAAACAGAAAAACGTCTAAACTAATACATAATATCAACAATGTTGTAAAATAAAACTTTAAATAATGTGCTTTAAAAATAATTACAATAATATAATCATCAATTCGTCTTTATGCAACAAAATCGATCTAGTACGAATTTTAAATACGTTTCATAAGGCATTATTCTTAAGAAAAATGTAATCAACAAACAATATTCTGAAACTCAAACATTTTCTGACGCATATATAAATGGACGAGGAAAAATGAACCAAAAACATATATAATAATCGTTTTTGTAGATTTCCATTAAGTTCAGTGGCGTATTTATATTGTGACTATCTATTGCCATGAAAATAATTCTATATAATACTAGCCCTCCGACCATGATTTCTGCCCGTTATATTTTCATATTTTAGGAATAAACGAAATAATGTTAATAAATTTAGTGATTTTTTTTTACTAATTTCCTTAGTGTGGAACTAGACAGCATATCATCTTTCAAATTATTTACTAATATTAGAATTAAAATATAATTATTATTTAATTTCTTTCTTTTATTAGCTTAATGCCTTTATTAAAGGCAGGAAATTGTTAGTTTTATTAACATGCATTATTCGATCTAACTTCTGTTACAATTATACTGTTAGATTTAGGAAAGCAGTAACATACTTGCATTCATTTTCCTTATTGGACAATGCTCCAGATACAATGAAACGAGAAAGGCTTTACTAATAACTACTATTTGGAACCTTCACTCGCAGTACATCAGTTGTTATTTTACAATTATTAAGAAATAAAGGAAGAAAACTTTAAACTGCAATTCGATACGGTAGAGGAACAAAGTGAAACGAAATTGATAGAGTTTGTGATATTTTACGTAACCCATATTAGGGTATCGTGATATTCCACTATTAATGTCAAAATTATGTTGAAACCGTGAAAGTGAACTGGAGTAACGAGGCCTGTATGGTAATTATCCTCGGATATCGGCCATTGCATGATGGAAATAATCGTTCGACTGATTGACGTGGCTCAATTTACGCGGTTTAACATGTCCAACATATAACATACAAATTGGTACATAGACGGTCGACGTCTACGATGTACATATACAATATAAGGTTAAATATAAATAACATTTATAGTAATATAGGCATAATAGTTGTATTTAGTGCTCCCCCAATAGTACCTTAGAGAAAACATTTAGTTCCGGCTTGATAGGCATTTCCAGTTGTTAAGTGATACAATTATCTTCAAATCCCGATGGATAGTATTCCTGTATTTAATAAACTTTGCGCGTTTATATTATTTTGTCATTTATATTAATTGCTTTAAAAGAAGAAATGTTTTATGTTTCATTCCAGAAAATTCTTAACAGTAAGCCATGGTTTTTTTTTACAATTAATGCAAAGCATATTGCACGAGTACCACTTAAAGAACACCTAAGCTAGTGTATTTAATAATGTCATATAAAATAATATAATACCATGGTAATGGTAACATTTAATGTCAAGTAAGTAAGCGGAGAAATAGTAGTAGTATAATAAATGTATGAGATACGTTTTGATATAAAGAAGTTATAAGATGAACGAGCTATTTAAACATATATTAAGTGTATTTAAATTTAATTGATGTACCAACGAATATGTGCGAAACTGTTCAGAGGAACATAACATGCCAATTTAAGTATTTATTTAACAAAAATTTAAGCTCCCAAAACGTGATATACTAGTTAAACCACTTTAAGCCACGTTGCGTATTTTAGATATATACCATAACTTTTGAACCGACTCAAAAATTGCTTACGTTAATATTTCGACAGGGTCAAATCCTACTAGTTTATTTACATAACCGAAATGTAGGTTATCTATTATATATAACGAATCCCATACTTGATTTATAATGTACGCTTACGTTTAAAATTATAACAGTAACTGAGGAATGATTACTGAATGTGTATACCTATTTCACTAAGTGCCGTTAACCTACAGTGTTTATTTGTGCAAAGCAGTCCTTTTAAATCTCTACGACGTTCCGGTTTGAAGGGCACCGTAACTAGTAATATTACTATCTAAACCCAAAGTAGCTTTTTTTGTATTACGGTTACGAACGTAATTATGGCGCCATACGCAGCTTTTGTCAAAGTTACTACTTATTGCTTTCCGTCAGGTGTACGATCTCCTCTTATAGTCACTTCATTTAATAAATCAAATAATAATTAGCCATTTATAAACCCATCGTAGATCGCCTCTGATAAAAAAAGTTACTTGCATGATGAAACCATCTCACAACAAAATTTTGAAATATACACCATGTTACTCAGCCACTTATTCGATTATACGAGAAAAGTGTTTATTTTTAGACCTCTTAATATAAAATTTACCGGGTATTCCTCCTCACAACACAGTACTTAATTCAAGGCGGTGGTAGTATATTTTACAGTCAATAGGAAAATGTATAACTTTTATGATGCAAAAAATAAGATTTACATTATTATTCAAGCCAACTTATAGGTTTTAGCTATTTTGCGTTTCGCTTATTAACTTCGTAGCCCTCCCTTTGCTTTCGTTAAATACAATTTACGAAGGGTATGTATAAAAAGTGGAATTCACGAAGGCAAGCGGAAGGACGCTGTTGAAACCAACGATATCCCGTTTAGGCAACGTTCGCTGGAATTCCTACGTGCGGCATTCCTAATTATTAGAAAACTGGTTATATGCAATCGCTCCATTTTTAAATAACTAATTAAATTGTTGATTTTTTATTGAGGTGAAACTTTTGCGCTTTGATGATTTATAATTAAAGGTTAAATTCAAGGACTCCGCTTAATTTATTGCGATAAAGAAAGGTTCATTGGTTTTTTTTATTTCATTAAATTATAGGACATAGAAATTAAGTTATACAGCATTATTATGGTAAAATACTGATAAGGGTGGTGGATTTATTGATTCTTAGTCTAAAACCGCTACGGAAACTATGCATTTTACATTTATTACCATGTTCCGGTTTAAAGGTCATCGTAGGTAGTATCAAATTAGGGTATCTACGCGACACATGATCAGAAAGAAAGAAAGATTAAATATTGCAATTATTAATTTGACCAAGTCATTTTAATTATGAAGTAACTAGTACTTTACTTAAATGTAAAAATGTCCAAACGCGTTGAACTCTATTATTGATTTTTAAAAATAAAATCGTTGAAGTCTTTTCTACCGAAGGTCAATTTGAAATTTGTACGTGTAACAATTTCCATATATAATCAGTGTCAAATGTTGCTATAACGACCGTATATTTCAAATTATCTGTAGACATCGCCGCTCTAAAGTTTTTATAATCAAGTTTATGATGAATAAATGTTATGCAAATACGTCTGCGAAGGACAAAGTGTATTTAACAATAACGTTAATTATTTCCGGGCTGAATTTTAATCTTCAATATTTAATGTCAAGGATCGGGCGCTTCGTACATGTTTTTATTAAAATGTGATTTACACGTTTTAATAATAAAATATTTGTTAAACGAGTTGCGGAATTATAATATACATTGAATTCTGCTTTCTATATCGGAGGTCAAGGCTATGATTCTAACAGTAGAGCCTTATAATTGCGTAATGTAGTTCATGTGTTTTTTTCTTTCAGCATAAAGAGATTTTAATAATCATACAGCATAGAGAGAGGCTGCCCTAAATGTTGAAATCTAAAAAGTTTAAAACTCATTTACGAGTTTGAAACATTTTAGATTGATCATTTTGAATAATATCATATTATATTTTCTAAAGTTTTTAAGAAGTTTTCCTAGTGGGAAATTTTTCATGCATCGCATGGACATCATTACATCAACCTGCATTAGACCAGCGTGGTGGGATACGGTTCAAAACCTCCCTAATAAAGAAAGTGCATTAGGGGAGGCATACGTCCGGTAATGGACTAACATAGGCTGTTGTATGCTTCCTAACGATCCAGAAAATGTTAAGTCAATATAATATTTAAAATAAGTTATATATAACACTCAAAAATATAAAAATATTATCATAAAAGAAACAAAATAATAATAAACTACATTCACTACGATTTACATTGCAATACACTCACATAGTTACAAATAATTATCATTTTTAATTCTATTTACTGTTATTATCAAGCCAGTACACTTGTACTGTACAAGTAAACATGCCTAGATGCAATCAAAATACTTATTTAAACTTGAATATAATTTATTCAATAATCTGTGATCAGATATAACTAGGTATTTATTATCTGTACGGACGCTCTCGAAGGAATGCGGCAAAACGTGGGGTCGGAATCACTTATCCGTTCATTTATACGCAGGTGGCTCAATAACTACCTACTTTCAATAAATATTTAAAACGCACCTTCAATATTATTTATAGAAAATATACTACACAGTTAATAATTAATGTTTTATTAATTAATTTAAATTTATAGTAACAACATGTTGGGAAGATGAAATGATGATACCAAAAAAGAGGACTTGCTAATTCCAAATAATGAACATTACGGTACGTCCCTTTATCTTTAATTGGATTAAAGTAATTTGTAAGAAATAAAGCTGAATAAAAAAGGGAAAACGTATTTTTTTTGTCTGTTACAAAGAAATATACAGGGTGTCCCAGAAGTCACGCACTTCTAGGGATCGGAAAGGACATTATTCTGAGACGAAAGTCCTTAGCCATTTTTCAATCAGACGCATAGATAATTAATTATTAATTAATGAAAGTGACCAATCAGGAGCGCTACAGAAGAATAAACAGTTGAGGCTCTGGGCGTGTGACTGAATTTTATTTTATTTGGAAAATTGAGGCAATTTTTAATAAAAAATTTATAGGAAGGTCAGTTAGAGGCTCTGGGCGGATGTGAATAAATTTTATTTTATTTGGAAATTGAGGCACTTTATTTGTAAATTGAGTGGTTCAGAGAGGATTGGCAGTGAATTGATTATTTATATTAGACAATGATTAATAGAAACTCTAGGTGCAGCCTGTAGCTGAATTTGGATTTTATTTAAAATAATTAGACAAATTTTTGATTAAAAATAAGTAATAAAAATCTTCAAGCGATGCCAGCTCTGTCTTCAAGAAAACGGACAACACTTTGAGCATTTACTCTGATTGAATGTGGACATATTCCATTTGTTGCCTTACAACTGACCTCTTGCTACTTATTTTTTAATAAAATTTGTCTTATTATAAAAAATCAAATATTCACCATGCCGCATGACTCTGCTTGACCTTGCTACTTATTTTTAATCAAAATTGTCTATATTTTAAATAAAATCCAAATTCAGCACACTCCGCCCAGAGCCTCTAACTGATACTCACTTCATTTTGTAACAAACAAAGTGCCTCAATTTAAACAAAATAAAATTTATTCACATCGCCATAGACCTCTAACTGACCTTCGTACTAATTTTATTAAAATTGCCTCAATTTTCAAATAAAATAAAGATTCAGTCACACCTCCAGAGCCTCAACTGTTTTTCTTCTGTAGGCTCCTGATTGGTCACTCTTAATTAATATTAATTATCTATGCGTCTGATTGAAAATGCTGAGGACTTACGTCTCAGAATGTCATCCTCATGAAGTGTACTGGACACTTATATAAATGAATGATGGATAAAATGGAAATAATGAGGTTTGTTTAATAATTTAAAAAGTTTTCAGCACAATAATGTTTTCTTCTTATTACTTAAGCAAACAAATAGATTCAGATGCAAAGATAGGATTCAGAATACGTCGTAAAAGAAAAAATTAAACGACTAAATTGAATATAGACTAATAGAATTAGAGCCAAATAGATAGATAGATTTTTTTAAATCAAATCCCAGGGCACAGTTACACTGCACTACTTTACTTAAACGTAGTGATTCAACACGCGTGCGACCCTCTTTCATTGTTGAAACGTGCAAACTATTACTCGTTTCAGTTTAAACGACAGTAAATCTTATTCTCTAAGTATTAGGGATTAGTAAAAGTGCAGATTCATTTTGGCACGGCTCAATCCCACGCGCGGCGACTGACAACGGTCAATTCACCTTCTTGGTTAAACTATAATGCATGGAAAAATTAGTAACAGAAAATAGACTCTAAACCGTTTGAGTAAGTGTGATAATGCGTTGTTTCGATCTGCTGTAAGTGATGTACGATTGTAGAATATAAACGACAATAGTGATTTCTCTGGTATGTATGCATACGAACCGCTAATATTGATTTGACATCAGAACCTTGAGTATAATGTTGAATTCATTCTTGATTCCACTCGCTTCAAATTGTTATTTTATTACAATGTAATATTCTGTCATATCAAATGACTATAGACTTTTAGATAAAGCCTAATCAAAAGAGTCTCGGTATATTCGGACCTTCATTTTAGAGTTGTGCACAATTTTTAAGAGACGGAACAGATCCTATGAAAGTCCAAAATTACTACCTACTATTAGCGTTCGATAACTTAGGTCTGACCATAGAGGAACCGGTAATCACTGCGGTCAAATTTTCTTTTCACATATTCCATTTTCTTATTTGTTATTGTAATTAGTTGATCATAATTGTAACTTAGAAGTTACTAGGGGATTTGTTAATGCAGAATATTAGCTATTTCTACACATCTAGTTGCTGAATACATTCGCTTATAAGGTAGTTGGTATTTAAGGTCAGTGTAGTTTTAACTACTTTAAATAATTTTCTTGATGATGTCAAATATATTATTACTTCATCAACGAATCAGACATTTAAATAAAAGCAGTTGAGGCATAATATAACATTCAATATACATATTTTTTTAATCGTGTTTTATCCTAAGGCAATGATTGACGGCTGACGTCATAATATATAAAGATTGTTTATTGGCAGCCATGTTTAGATATTGTCGGCCATTTAAAGGTTATATGTGGCAAGGCCAGGTGTAGTAATAAAATACCGTACATAGATTATTCACTTAAACTATTATTCCAACTAACATTGAAACACATGTATGGTATTCTTTTTTCACTGTGGTGGGAATTGTTAAAGCAATAACAATAACGGTGATGTTATGTTGATTGTAATATATTTAATCGCTTGTTATATCTATATAAGAAGTAGATTCAGGAAAAAATATTTTACTAGAATAGCATTTGATCCAATCTCGCATTGAACCAGCGTAGGATACGGTCCAAAAACCCCCTATTGAAAAAGGATAAGCAAAGGCTGACGATGATGATCGCATTTTATAAACATTTAAAATTGTCCTATATTATTTTATTACTAATCAGCTGCAACCAAACTAACTAACTAAAAAGAAATAACTGGCAACATTTGATTATGCACCGAAAGACAACGGAGCAAGTGAAAGTAAATAAAATCTTGTAACAATCTCTAGTAAAATATTAAAAATAAGGCATTAAAAAAAGTTCCGTTCAGTTTGTTTGTGAAATTTAGTAAAACTATACAAAATTTTGGATATTTCTTTTTATTTTACCAAGCGACTATACGAGAAAAAAAACGTAGGTACACACCATTAAATAAAGCATGTTTTGAACTTTCCTCAAAATCACATCACACACACATCATCAACCTTTGTTAGTCCACTGCTGGACATAGGCCTCCCCTAATACCCCTATCCAATAGGGGGTTTGGACCGTATCCCACCACGCTGGTCCAATGCGGATGGTGGGTGACCGACTTTTACATGCCCATCCGACGCATGGATCATCTTATTTTTAGACAATTGGGTGATCGGCCCAAATGTCGTAACCAACTAGAAAACAACAATGAAAATTAGTTGCGTCCCCGCAGGATTCGAACCCACAACCTCCGGTTTCTAAAGCACACGCCCATACCACTAGGCTACGGAGGCAGCTCCTCTAAATAATATGAAATGCATGCAATGCTTTCCTCAAAATATTGCATGCATATCATATATACATTGACCTGTTTTTTTTTTTTAATATATATCTGAATTCTTTGATAAATACGTTAAACTATAAAACACCGGTTCATATTACTAATTTTAATGACAACGGAGTTACTTGAGCCGACGCAAAGTCGAGAACTGATTTGCATTCGGTTGCATGATCGGACAAAACGTAAACAAACGTTCGTTAATGGAATTCTTCGCGCCTTTTTGTGGCGTTTTTTGTCCGGTCACAAAGATGGCGCGCGTCTTGAGGTCTCAAAAATGGTTTTTATGGCGTACGAATATTTGAAGAATGACGTAATGTCATCGTTAAATTAATATTTTTATAATGTAGTGGTTATCAGGTAATTTTATTAAATAGACGTTCGAGGCGAGGTTTTATATGTGTAATTGTAAATTATATTAATTTATGTGCCATACATTTTACTATGATATATTCAACCCACAAAACTTTACTGAATTTGTATGAATTCCAATAAATTAAGTAAAAATTGTTATTCGTTATGAAGTAGTATTTACTCGATACATTTTGATTCTATAGCACCGAAACCATATTTTTAATGGTTATTTTCTGGGCAGGTTAGGGATATAATTTTGTTTCTTAAGTATTTTTAAATAAGAATAATTTTACGTTAAATCTTGTCTAATGTAATCTCATCTAATAAAATCTTTATAGGAATTCTGACAACACTGAACAAAATCAGACAACACTGGATTTTTTACGTTCAAGGGACGACGTCGTATTTATTGAGATATGTGACAAGTTAGTATTCGTTATGAATTGTTCCACACATTTCTTCGTAGACTAATGAGCTGTTTATGATTTTTTTTAAACGCAATAGTTCGTCATGCGTAATAATTATTCATTTTAAACGTTCACGCGAACGTACGTGCATCTGATAGTTTTTATAGTAAGCAATGATAGAGATTAGTCGAAGGAATTTGTCTTAATTATATATTTATCATTTCGTACAGTATTGTGACGTATATATTAGGATTCAAAGAATTTTACAAGGCGTAAACTCTTCCTTTTATTTTCGCTTTCTATGGAATTATTAGCTCTTTTGAATTAATTATAATATAAACACTTTCTGGCTGACACAAACATTTGATATCGTAAATAACTTATGATCATTGGTTTATTAACTATAAGCAAAGCTCACAGAAACAAAAAGATCGAAGGAAGATAATTTTGTACCAAAACTAACTTCTGTTTTTCAGTTTTGGATATCTTTTGTTGAATACTTCCACAGGGCGGGTGGGTTAAAGGGGAATTATTAAAGTAATGCACTGAGTTCTATGCTTTGTTTAGGTTTAAATAGTATAAGGTAACTTAGGTAACCAATGTAGATAATGTACTGAGGGGACGTTACAATTAAAAAGGGAAGCAAGTATGTAGGACGCTCATCAGCATATAAAATAACTAATATAACGAGATGAACAATATTGTTAACTTCGTTTTGGCTCATTTGCCTATTTTATTTTCTTAATAAACTATATTTCATATTTTTAATTAATACTAATGATAAATTACTTCAAACCATTACCTTTATCGAACTCCTATTGAGTTACTTATATTTAAAACATTAATAGCGTAAACTTATCATTTCATTAATGCAAACAGCGCTAGAGCCAACACTGACCAAGTGAGAATTCGTATAGAAACAAGTTTCCATACATTCATACATTCATAACTTCACGTATAATAGTCTTCTTAATGGTTTGTTGCCGCGTTAACTTCGGAACGCGACGCCATATTGAATATTTAGCCTGTGCGAAAGAGTCCACGCGCGGGCCAAAGACCTACAGTTACAAATTGACATCTTCGCGTCTATAGTCTGTGCGTGCTACAAAATAAACGGGCATATCGTATACTTCTCTTGTTTTCAATTAACAATGTAACGGTTCAAGTTGTCAAACGATAGCGTTTACTGGAAATGATGACCTTTTATTAGTCGCAAATAACTTTTTCCAAGGATGGAAACCCCTAAACGTCAGATAGAATTATACTTTTTAAATTTATAGTTTTTTTGGGTAGGTATGACATAAATTTATTGGGATTTTTAATGAGTACGGATTAAAAAAATAAGATGTTCGTACTTACTTACTGTACATATAGTTCTAATAAGTTTAAGTTTTCGTAAATATTTTATAATATATTTGAAAACTAACTGCAACATAATATAAATAATATCATATTTTAAGGAAGAATAGACGTTAAATATAAAATGAAAATAATAAACATTACTTTCAGTTTAAATAAAACGCGATTAGAACGAAACGTTAGTACAGCTGGATTTCTTTTAACAGACAGTTTTTCGGCGGCCTTGGTTTGTATTTGTTTTAACACATTTTTGGATTGCGTTCATTTCGTAAGCATCAATAGCACTAGCGACGCACAACATTTTTGACACTAGTAAAATATGAGCAAATGTATTTAAATTTTCTTTTATCTTATATTTTCTAATGTAATAACTTCATATCAAGTCTTCATCTTTTAAATTTTCTCCATCAAAAGCAACTCGGTGTGACATGTGGCAAAATCTGCCACATATCAAGTCATTTCAATAAAAGTGTATACTGACATATTATTTATGAGTACCATTGTTTACAACAATCGTATTAAGTTCAGATGGACGTGCTTGTACTGTTTTGTTTTGTACAGTAAATTGAATTCACGATATTAAAAGTGCAGCATACATAATTATATAACTGCTGAATAATGAATAACTTTGTGGCGAATTACGTTGTTTGATTATTAAGTTTTACGATAAATCACAAGCGAAATGGCCTTCCCTTATTTGCTTGAAACTTTCACAGCCTCCAAGAATTTGAAAGCGTTAAACACACAGCCGTTGCCAAACGAATGTGCCAATGCCAAATATTAACACAACAATGCAAACGTTTACGATCGTTTTATGACATAGAAGCGTCCGACAAACATTTATTATATATTTTTTATTACCATTTATATTCATAATTGCGAATCGATTTTATTATAATGTTATGTTTATAATCTGTGGAATTAATAGCCGATATTGTTGTTGTTTTGAATTACAATGTTGGTTTGGCTATTTATTTATCGTTAATGCTTTGGCCTTATGCTCTAAATAAAAATATCTTGTCCAATATCTCATCACATGGACTAAGGGTTAATTTTTGTGTTTATAAGTTTGTATTAGTTATTTACTAAAAAAGTCTTAAATCTGTCTACACCTGAAGTGGAAAAAAATATTTTTATGTGACAGCCAAATCATTTTAAGTAATCGATGTGATCGTAAAGTTTTCGATTAGATTCCCTTTATTTAATTATTCAAGCTTCCTTATATACCTATATCAATATAATAGCGGTTTTACTCACTTATTACTGGTCATTATGGTAATTATTCCTGTACCTCCTTGATTGTTTCCGTTTCGATACGATACATGATATCATCAATCCCTATTTTGTGTTATTGCTGTAGTATAAGTTATTCATCAGCTTCTAAGTAGTTTATCAAGCTTATATTTAATTGAATTACTTTAATAATAGTCCCAATGAGGGAAAGTGTCCTCAGACATAAAAAAAAGGTATAAATTGCATTCGATGTATATTCACATACATAAAGCGACATAAATATAACAGAGGTCAAAGATGGTCTAAACAATTTTTTTGTTACCTTAGAAAATTGCTTACAATTGTTGAGTATATAATTAAGGTTTAATGTAACCATAGAGTGGTTGCTAATAATTTGTAATTCAGATTGGTAATCAAAGGTTTGGTTGCTAATAATTTGGTACAGCAACCACTCAAGACCAACTGTAAAGCGTCATAACAAACTTTAAGTCAGATATTTCGCTATTTCTTATCATAGTTTAATTAACTAGCAACAACTCAAAATATTACTAACACACTAAATCTCAATTAACTCGGTGTGAGTTAACGAGTTCTAATGAGATTTTTTCACACAAGCTCCGACTGTACTCACGTGTTTGGTGGCGGTTGTATTGTCACGATTAATTTGTCCATTTGGCGTTAGAAAATGTAAAATCATAAAAGAATTCCTGGCGATTCTCTATACAGATTATCCATCACTGTCACTGATTACTATTTAGCACTAGAAAGCGAGGAAATAACGTGACTCCGCTTTTACGGTAAAAGAGTTCGTAATCTATCGGCTATTTTATTTAAGCGCGTCTCTAAGTTCCATGCGAAATAAATGTTATAATGAAGTGCGTGTGGCAACGCTTATCGTACTTTTATGGTGTTTACTTTCTTTTTTTAAATTACCTGATGGATGTTGTGTTGATTCTGCTAAGTCGTTATCAAATATTGGATTTGGAAGTGGAATTTTGTCATGTTTATTTGGAGAGTTGTACTTTGATTGTGAAAAGGTGTGTCTTTTCATCGTATGTTTATGTGAAGACGTATCGTAATGGCTTTTCTAAACCTTATTACATCTATGTTAGGAGTCATACTCATTGTGTTTTCTTGGATGATCGACCAATAAGAACTTGTTGTGCAAGTAGCAGGTCCAAACATATAGTCTAGAATGATATAGAACATTAATTATTAAATTGGTGTTCGAATCACGAACAGACAGTCACAATTTAGAAGGAGTACGAACTAGTAGATAGACAGAAAACATTGGATTATGTTATTCGGTATATAAATATTTCTTGTGATATTTGACTCAGAAGTAACTAAATTAAAGTTAAGCTAGTTTAAAGTTTTCAGTTATAAATAAAAAGGAAAAATTTGCTTGGTTCAACACAATAGATATTAGAAAAGAGAATTAACTTCAAAAAGTAGTGGTGCTTCAGAGTGAACAAACTGTTTTATTTTTCAAAAACTAAAACTCATTTCTTAATAAATGTACATATAGTTATAATGAAATAAATGACATACATTAACTAATTAAAAATGAAACTCAGAAACTTTATACTTGCATATTTCCACCGTTACTTGGTAATTTTTAAAACAGTAAACTGTCGCAGAGCGTACTCCATGAAGACTGGCAATTATTTCACTTCACGGGTTGCTAGGCCGCGGGCCGCCCGTGAAATTTTATAATTCTTCAATGGGAACCGAAATTTGCCTTACAATATTGCGTCGCACATTTTACAATCGAATTATACGCTGGAGCGAATCTCGTCTTGCTATAGTGTTTACGAAACGGTTGACGCAATTTTCTAATCGTTCAGTATTACAACGAAGTTTGATGACGGATAAAGTTAACCTTAAGTAGCATCCCTACTATACCTACTCGATAATCTTCGATGTTTTGGAAACATCGATTTTTTTGCATCGATGTTTCGACTTCGATATTATCGAAAAATCGATGTTATAAAGGCAAAAGCATCGGTAGATTAATTTTTCTTTTATGCGCCGTCTTGCTGGCATTGAATTACCTAAATTTTAGATTGTCATTAAAAATAATATCAGACGCGCCTACAAGCTGACACTAGTAAACGTAAACGGATTCAGCGGTGTACAAAATCTCTTTGCCTTTCTTAATTTTTAATTCAATTTAATGCTCGCGCCTGATATTGAATTATTTTTATAAGGCTTTTTTATTTGGAAAAATACTGGACATGTTTATTTTAATTATAATAAATAATTTTTGGAAATATTCGTAATTTACACAAACACATCGATGTTTATCGATTATCGATACTTTCGATTCGATGTTAACATCCATCAATGTAAACATGGCTGTTTTTCTTATATCGATTATCCTAACCTTAAGCTGCTGTGTGATTATTAAACAGCGTAGTTTACGATCAGTCTTTTCTGAAATAATGTAAGGCATAAGAAAGATTTTAAACATGAAGCACTTCCCTCATTATTTGGAATAAACTTATTTTTTGGATAATTAAGGTGCAGGTATATTAAAAAAGTAAAAAATATATAGTATTACATATTTTTTTATCAACATAGCAAGGGCGGATCGCTAGTTGTTTATATATTTAAGATATATTATTATTGATGGTAATCGGAACTTTATATATTTTATAGGTACCTTTTATAATCGATGTGCAAACTCCTTCTTAGTTGTGGATGGATAATGCCAGTTTCTAGTAAAAACTGTATTAAGGCTTCACAAGTTTCATTGAAATTCTAAAATAATTTGGGAGATGATTAGTATAATAACGATAATGTACCGATTATTACTTAATTTTCACTTTTTGCAAGTGATGAAGTGATTTATGGACTTTCAGAAAAGTCTTTTCGTCCTCTATTAAATCAAAGTTAATATTAAAATTTTCTTTAAAATCAATATTTACGTATATAAACATCAAAGCTATCATCAAACAAAATTTAATGATTAACAACTTGTAGTTTTACCCGCAATTATCTCTTCTCAATACATATACTTACTATCAAGCATCAAGAATGTTCAAGATATTTGATTACATTCTAATAAGGTAAACTAAGGAGTTGTAAACTGAACTTTTAGCTTCATGAAATAGAGTAGTATTTTCCTTGCGACTGAAACGTTTACGGTTAGTAAGCATATTATGTATGGACAGGTTTTGCTCAAGCATGCATGGTGGTTGCATAAGATGTCGCAGCTACGTATTACGTATATTCTCCCCCGTACATTAATTAATAGCTTAATAGCGTGAGAACCGAACAATTTTCCTTCGGGGATGTATCGTGCAGCGTTACTATATTGTTACGTCGATTATTTTTATATAATCTGCGCTACACTGACAGCTGGAAGATATATTTTATTTAATTCGTAAGGCACACGACAACTTTCCGTCCACTTGGTTTTATATATTGATTTGTTTTGGCATGTCTTCTTTTATTAATTAGTGATTTAAGTAATAGAAATTTAACAACATTCTTCAGTTATTTTTTAAAATTTATTGGCCCTGTAAACTTACGAGTCGAAGAATTTTATATATGTAGCCAAAATGTTCTATTAAGTAATAAAAAAACATATTGCTTTAATAGCAAGTTTAAAAGAGTTTGATATTACCGTAGATAACAAAATATATTATTACAAATTGTAATGAATGGTTGTAAGAGCGCAACGAACAAAGAATGTAATAAGATATTAAAAGAGAGAGTGCAATATACTCTCAACTTTATTTATATAATTTTTATGAACATTACAGTTATAATTAGGCTAAATGTGAATATATACTATGTTTTATTATGCTGCAGTGTTCTTGCTATCTATTATTCTTGTTGGCATGCCGTCTGATTGAATTATTTAAGCATGAATCGAATTATACTTTAATTACGAATAATTAATTCGTTGCATACATTTAACTAACACGATGTTCTGAATTTATGTGTGTCGCTAGGATTACGAGGTGTCTGTGGCTAGTGCTAGGCCAATTTGAATCCTATAATATTACTAATAAGGTTTTGTAGGTTTTAAATATATATATATATATAGGCACCAAGTTAATGCAAATGTCACGCAAGTGGCACGCTTCGATCGGAATGCGGGTTTCGAACGAGCCCGCTGCGTTCCGAATACTTTGGTGTGTTTGGCGAGATCGAACACCGCACATTTGAATATCAACCTTAAGTAAGTACCATAAGGTTGATAATAACTTGTCTGAAAGTGTGCCTAATGTTGCCAGAACGAAGTTGCAAAAGAAATCACTGACCTTTGGTACTCCGTTCAATGGTTTCAATTTTAATACTTTTGCTAAACGCCGATTTACGTGTTTTGCATAGATAAAGATTTACGTAACATCGACGTATATTTATAGTTATTTAAATCCAATTACTTATTTATGGAAATAAATATTTACATAAGAAAGAACGGTACACTTTACATTATTAATGAAACTTAGATTGTCTTTATTGTGCACTACCGAGTTATGTTGATTATTAGTCATTACAAAGATATTGAGAATGAGTCATGTATCGTGATTTTTTTTCCAATAAAATTATTAATGCACATGTTATTGACCGAATGGGCACTTACGATTTAGTGTCATACTTATATAAATTAAAAGTAACCCATAGTCCCGCCCATATCCCAAATCCAACATGGCCGCGTATTGAATGTCAATCGGTCAGTGACATCAGTTTTGGCGGGAGAAACTCGACAGGCGACTTTTTGTGTATTTTACTTTCTCGACGGCCGAATCTTGGGAGACGGCGCGGTCGCGGTTCTTTAAAAAAAAAGGACAAACTTCAAAGAATTATGGAAATTACCCGAATTGGTCTTGCGGTGTTTGGTCGGTGTTGTTTATTGGTTGCTAGCCGTTGAAAAACTTTGGTTTGTTTTTTCTTACACGGTAATATTATTTTTTGTACAAAACGCAGGTAAATTAAAACTTCATTTTACCTGTTGACCTATATAAATTTCTTGCGTCATAATTATATGTTTTTGGCCTGTTTGGAATATTGTCCGAATTTTACTGAATATAAAACCAAAGTAAAGTTGTGAACATAAAAAAAAAACATTATAATTTGCTAGAAGCTGTACCAAATCATTTTCATCGAAAAATACTTTTCGACTTCATAACTTCATTCATCAAAATGAACGCAGCTAACCCACTATCAAACCAGTTTTAATGTTTAAAATCGAAGAGAAATGCCCCTCGCTTACGTGTACGCATTACACGGTTTTACAACTTTAATAATTGTATAACTCTTAAATCTAAGCGCTTGACCAGTTCTTGTCTATTATTCAGAAAGAGAGGGTTAAAAATATTGTAAAGCAATAGCTATAGATAAAGGCAATTATTTTGTTGGTGTGTAAACACTAACGGTATACAGAATACAAAAAATTAAATGATAAGTAGAATAAAAAAATAATTACGTAATTTTATTTAGCCATCATATCAGCTTGTTTTCAACCCACTGCTGGACATAGGCCTCCCCTAATGCACGCCTTCTCCATTAGGGGATTTTTGTATCGTATCCCACCATGCTGGTCCAATAAGGGTTGGTGGCTCACTTTTTAATACCGCTCAAATTGTCCTAAATCAAAGTTGTGTCCTCGCGGGATTCGCACCCGCGACCTTTGGTTTTTAAAGCAATGGCCAATATCGCTAGACTACGCGTCATTCCCGTGTGAAAAAACGGTTAAAATACTTAATAAAATACTAAAGGAATATAATTACACGTTTTTTTAATGATAGCGTCTTCGGTAGTGTTATGTTATTATTTATTGTGTGTATTGCTAATACGTGACCGATAGATTTACCTTTTTTTATGACCATGTTTTGTTTAGTCACGAGTTAGTACCTGCGGTAATTCTGCGTCGTTTTACCTTGTACATTATTATTGTAAACTTTTATTACGAGATGTATTTTATGGCTTATAATAAAACTTTAGTACAAGACGCTACCTACAGGTTAAATCATTAGTTTAGTTATTTTCCACCATCTCTGCCTACGTAAGTAACCTAATGAACACTTTATGATTTTGAGTTTAAGTTAAAAATTTAATTTTGTGACTTTTGATCCGCATGTTTATATTGTGAGATAATTATATACCGATTTCGGAGATATTTATTCTATAAGAGGTCGAAGAATGAAGGCAGTCAAAGCCCCAAAATTTTCATGACTATTTTTCTTCATTTAGTTATATCTAAATAAAATGGTTTATTGTCGTTCGATTATGTACTTTTTATATTATTTAATTGATTTTTAATATAATGCTGAATATTTTCCCTGACTCGGCATAATGAAAAAGAGTTAAATGTCGTGTGTTGAATGAAACTGAATCGTTTTTAAGGCATTTATCATATGTCATATTGCTCATTATATATTGTGGCTTGTTTAAGTCTAGATGGCTCCTAAGTTTTATATTCCTAAAATATTTATTGTGTTATATATGCATTACTTATAAGCGTTCTATCTCCCTTCGACGTTTATAACAAAAGTGAATATGCAATAAACTTTTTTGACAAGCTTAAACTATAATGAAAGGGTGCATCAGATATTTTTATAAAATTCGTTTATAAAATTCTCAAATATTCATCGTTACTGTTACTTTAAATCTATTGTTAGTCTATACGTATTTGTAATAAGGCCTGCTGACCAAGACGGCCGATAGTGTGAAAGCAACCCAGCCTTGGGCGTACTGTACTATGTAAATGACTGACGACCCACATATTAGCTTCACTGTCGAGTTCCAGTTGACTTGACGAAATCTATTAAGGCGTCTATAACTTGGTGCTGTGTATGTGATCGACTTTTGTTTAATATGTTTTCTTTCTTCGCTGTGTGTGGTTTTTGCTAGAGCGTAACAAAATGATATTTTGCATTGTGTTATAATAAGGAATTTGCATAGGTAATAACATAAAGTAATAATAGTTAATAACTATAAGATCACGTTATAATTTTTTTTTGATGTTGTGAATGTAGCTTAGTTCGGTGAAATATGATAGGCATTTAATTTATTTAGTCTAAATAAGGTGATTTTATACATTTATTATCTATTTATGTATTAATTAGTTTGTAAATTTTAAAAACAACCCCAAGCTAGGATGTTTTTATGATTATCATTAAATATCGTTATAAAAAGTTTTTTTGAAGTAGATATTCTTGGAAAAATTTTTGTTTTCTTACAAAAATTTGTTATGGATACACGAAATAGAGATAGTTTTTATGTATTGATTTTACTATTATTTTGAAAGGTGCTACTATTAAAATACTGTTAAAATTATAGGCAGGTCTAATCTCAATTCTTATTATAATTTCGATAACCTTTATAACAATTTTTTAACTTTCTAATAAACGAATGAAATCGCTTCGCTACTAAGTAGCTACCACTTTATTCTGCAATGCGCTAGTTTTTCACATTGTAAGAAGGTACGACGCCTGGCTGCATGCCAAGGCGTAGGTTAGAGATATCGGGTGCCTGCACACTACAAAACGCTTGTACTTGGAACAATATGTTTGTGAACCGGAGGAAAATGTTGTAATATATAAAATACTGGCAACCCCGCAACCTACCTTGTGGGTGAAATTTCATAAAATCCGTTCTTAGCTGACCTCTACTCGGCGAAAGGAATATTCCTACCAAATTTCAACTTACTTACGCTTTATGCTATTGCTATTATTACTACGCCTTATGGTTCCAGAAATATCGTGATGAGTCAATATATAGTTTGGAGTCTCTTTTATATGTAAGATATTAGAAAATATTTATAAATATTGGAAAAACGTTTAAAGTACGTACTAAATTATAAAGCACAGCAACTAAAGGACAAAGTGGTGTGTGCCTTGTAAACCGTAGATCATTGTTTCGACGGCTGGAACAGTATTGTATTTTCTTTTGTTTTATTTATGGGCTTATTGCGGACATCGACCGTTATGCGTTTTAATCAGCTGTTTTTGATTGGTTAGTAGCGACCCCATAATAACTTAGTAAAATTGTCAGAATTATTGTGTCTACTAAATAAATTCATTTTGGGAACTTGTGACTTTCTAAATTCTTTGTTTTTAAACAAAAATTTAAATGATTAGAAGATCTTCTAGTATTTTGTTTTTATAGGGTTTTTGTTTTGAGTTATATAGTCATGATATGAATAAAGTTCGTGGACGAGCCTTGTATTCATGTGTTGCAAAAGCGGCGTTATCATTAGATGAAATGTATGAGTTTGTCAAGTTGCTATAATAATATCATTTAAAAGAGTGTTTGGTGGCTCGCTCTCGTCTCAGGAATTACGGGGAGAAGTTTAAGGTTTTTTATTAGTCAATATATTGAAGATATAGACAGAGACAATGCAAAATTTCAATAACCAGCAACAAGACATATCTAATGCATAGCATAAAGAGTTTACGCTTCTCTTATTCCAAGGCTTCAAAACGTCGTAAAACAATACAAGACGAGAGACTGCGACCGCGAAACTTTAATACACGGCACACGATTTTCACAGTTGTGATCACAACTAAATTTAATTTGAACGCAACTGTTGTGAAACAAATAGACATTACGTTTCGCAAAATTGCACTACGCATTACTGTTATACGTAAAGTTAAATGTTGACGCGGTTATGGCCTAAATGATTTCTATAGTATAATTTAAAATATTTGGTTTGTGTTTGTAAAAAATATGATGACTTGTAATGAAATGATGATCGCAGAGTTGTTTCTTTTCTTGACAATGACGACTCAGGCAACATAGGGGTCTTTGTTAGGGTTATTGACGTTCATAAGAGCTCAAAAAAGCCAAAATTTAATAAGGAATTTTTGAGTTTAAAATGGAATTGACTAGACGAAAGGGGTTAGGGGGAACCTGAGTAATAAAACGACTTAGATCACTGTGCATCATGTAAAAATAGTCATGTTACGCGATTACTAGCTTAAATAGAATTTAATGTCTTAGCGTGGCGAGCTAATATTGACGGCTAATACAATATTTTCCATTGGAGGATTTTTTTTTTGTGTGTTGGTTAAACTATTATTACTCGTCTCGTTATTTATTATGATGAAACAAAAATAGCTTAATACTGACTTGAAACCGACATAATGTTTGGAGTAGGTACTTTACAAGTATTCTAATTTATAAAAGATCTTTCTAATATCTGGTAAATCTATAGAATTTCCAACGCTATTGAATATAACGGCATGTTAATTTTTAAGATTTTCCCGACTGCTTTCTTTCTGATTTGGTTCGGTTTGCATTACATTAGCGTTAGCAGTATAATTGAACTACAAACATACCGAGTTTACTCACTCGTAGAAAGTAAGAAACTCCGTGAGTCTTCATTAACAACTTTGAATTCTATACCTAAAGATATCATCATCATCATCATCAGCCTGTAATAGTCCACTGCTGGACATAAGCCTCCCCTAACACACCCCTATCCATTATCATCATCATCATCCATCCAGAGGGTTTGGACCGTATCACACCACGCTGGTCCAATGCGGATTGGTGGGTGGACCGACCCTTTTCATGTCCATCCGACGCATGGATTATCTTACTTTTCAGACAATTGGGTGATCGGCCCAAAAATTGCCCTAACCTCTTTAGGTTATATCTTTATATACCAGAGTTAAAATGAAATTGAAAGAAAAGCATATCGCTGGGCATATTTGTATGCATACAATAATGCTTCGCCAATTTAGCAAGTTAGAAAGAATCTTAACAAATCTTATGTCAAACACTACTAGCTATAAAAGCGAAAACACTCTTGTTTCGTTGACGACGGCTATTTTAATCTTTAAAAGTACCTAGACTTTTTGGCGCCAAGTGATTTTGACATTTGTCATGAATTTGATTGCATTAAATACATCTTTTTAGGCTTACGCTAAGGCTAGGTTACAACGGGTACCTAGTTCGTGGGAATGTTAGCTTCCTGCGAGCTCCATGTTAAATAATGCTTACCAAAGACAAGTGTTTGGAAGAATACCTTCATAGATACAATCGGTTTTATAGAACGGTGTAACAATGTGCATCTTTAGGTTTCATTCTATGTATTTTTGAATATCTAATAGTATATATTTATAGTTGTAATATATAATACTCAATTGTATATGCATGTTTTTTTTAAATAGGTTTGTATACATATATTTACGCTGTCCTCTAGAAAACTTAAACATTGTTACTTGTTTGAGAATTGTATTGCCAGTTCGTGAACAATACAACAACAGTAGCTTTAACGAATTGCGCAACGTCAGTTTGTTATAACAAGGTTCATACGAATGGTTTTGGACTGAGTTCGAGTGATAAGTGTTTATTTTTCCTCAGCTTTATAAATACCAATTTTGTTACTTTTTATGCACTTTTCTTCAGTCAATCGTTGGGAATTATAGAGTATAAAAGGTGTTAGTATTTTGAAAATTCAAGTGGTAACTTAATGCGTAATGAAACACTAAGCTACACTATTTAATACACTAACAAACTTTGTAAACCGAAAATGAACTTTATACCATGAACGTTCGACGTAATATGGCATTTTCTTCTTGTTTATTTTTCTTTATTGATGCTACATTCATATTGATATCAATAAAAGAACTCCAATGGCTTTTTAAACGAAACTAAACTCGACTAATGAACAAAACAAAATCACAATTATTACATTTACCTGGAAATTTAGTGTATTTAATATGATATACAACAAATATAAACAAACACAATCAAAGCCGCAGATAAGATATTGTATTGCAACTAATGTAAAGAATATTATTTGGATCTTTTCAGAAACGCATGTCAATTGCAAAACTTTAAACGCACTACGCCTGTAATAGCTTCCACGTAATGTTTACTTATTTTCCTTAATGTGTTGTATATTCGTGTTGTTGTGAATTCTTAAAGATTACCTACAAATTGTATCCACCGATATCTCGTTCTATAGATATAAACTTGCCAAATATGACATAGAATATAGATAAAAATAAAATGTCAGACTATAAGAAATAAAAATTAACGCATTCTTATTGGTCGATCGCTGCCATTTTCAATCCTCACGCGATGTTTAACTAATAGGAGAAGCGGTTTGGCACCATATAGACTTGAAAATTTGTCTTTGTTTAGGCCTTATTATGCTTTGCTATAAATTAAATCTATGATACCGGACCGTACAACCAGTGGTTTGTGTCATGGAAGCTTGTAATTAAACATCATGTACCATGCACTTGCTATTTAATAGAGTTATTAATGCTCACAGTTCAGTTACTCGCTAACAACCGCCTGTACATCGACTATTAACAAATCATATACGCAGTACACAGTGGAGCCTCATTAGGGAGTTGGCAAGTTTTCACTTTGAACGCTTTCTTTAACGTTAATGATGCATTGTGGTCAAATTCAAAAAATGTCTCCGCGCATTTCACTTTTGCTAATTACGATTTATGGTTTGCATATGATGTGTTGCGGCTTTCCTGCCTATTAATATTTGTTTTACTATTGCTTTTTTTTGCTATGCTTGTATTTGACTCTCTCCTAACGTCTTAGGATTGGGCTTATGTGTTAGAATTTTCGTTTTAGGTTAAATCTATTTTTAGTCTTATACTTAAATGCGTGCTGATATTCGCGAATGGCCGGTGTGGGTTGGATTAGAATAGCTGGAGATACGAAGCGGTGGTGTGCATTAGGGAAGGCCTATGTCCAGTGGACTGACACAGGCTGTGATAATGATGATGATGACGACTTGAATGCTATTCTGTGTTGAAATAATTTTTATGCATCTTACGGAGTTATATTTTAGCTTATATGTCTTTGTGTTGCCTTGTGCTATTAACACCTCGGATTACAAGTTTTTTTGATCTTGTATTATGTTTTCAAGAAGTCCAATCAGAAACATGTCGATAGAAATTTTTATAAAAAGAATTTTATATTTTTCTAATAAAAATATTCTACATAATCCATGAGAAAGTAGCTACTTAGTTTTTATAATGGGTTTTTTATTGCGCAAATAAATTCCATGACGTTTTATCCCTGCAAAAGAAATCGTATGGCATATCATTTCGTTGTCTATGACAGTTAGTCGTTATCGCGTGTTATACTTATTCGCTCTGAATTCTGTTATATATAGCTATAAGGAAGACACTGGTCTATTGCAATCGTTGCATAACCAGTTACGTCCCCGTCGCGGCGCGAGATCTTTTACGTCATCCGTTCGCTGCGTCGCATTGCATTGCCCAAGCCGAATTCGATGTGGAATGTTTGTAAACAGGGTAACCATGGCAACGTGAAAGCGTTTTTCATATGCCGTTATTTTATAAATTTTCTTAGAATAGCTTGTGTTTATAGACAGCGTAACCAATGGCAACGTGGCAGTTTTGTACACTTATTGTTCATCTATAAATTGTCTCTGAATCGCAACGTGGCAACTTTTATCAGTGACAAGTTATGACTATATACGATACCTACTATGCCCAGGAAAATAAGCATTTTGTATGTGTATATCAACAAAATCCAATATCAACTCACAACTAGCACACATAAGTAACATATGGTTTTTAATAATTAAGATACCATTTAGATCGCATTATAGTTAGGTTCCCTTACACTACCTTTTTTTTTACCGTGGGAAATGCTACGCATACCCGTCCTCGCGGGGGCAAAGACGGGTTATGTCGGACTCGCACCGACTAAAACCACCACGTTGTTCCTTCCTGACGCTTTTAGGGTGGGGTCACAGGAACGTTTTGCACTCATCTGCAACCCCACCAGCGCTGGCCGCCGAAGCAGCCCCATCTCAGCCTTACGGCCATCTGCTCCTCTGGCGCGTCGGAACTAGCGCGCCCTTCGTCTCGGCCCCTGTAGTTCGGTAACAGATTCCCCCGAATCTGTTACTCGGGGGCCATGGGAGCTAGGAGTTCCCTGACCACGCAAGGACCAAACTCCTAGCCCCCAGCGGCGGCTCAGATGTTACGCTCCGCCGCTAGCTCCATTTCGGCCGCAGAAGGAGGAGAGATCGACGACACCATGCCGAATGTCCCCCCCTCCCACGGCCCCTCCACACCGCATCAGCGGTGCGGCCCCGCCGAGTCGCGGAGGATAGGGAGAGCGGCCTACGGAATACCGACACTCCTCTTCCCCCGCGACTCCACCCTGGTTGCGAGGGACAGGAAGGGCGGCACGTCTACCTCCTGCGACCCGTCCCTCGCACCCTCCAAAGGCGCATCCAAAGCGGCTTGTGCAGCCGCTTGAGCACTCCTCCTCGGCCGGCCTTACACCCTCAGGCCGGCCAGGTTCTCTTAGCTTCCCGCGGCCAACCCAGGAAGCTGCAGGTACTGAGCCCCACCACTGACAAAGCGGGAACCTGTTCGGGGCCCTTACACTACCTTAAAACAACCTTTTGCAGATGGCTTGCCCCTGTTACTTGACCATACATAGTCAGATAGAACGATAGCTTCCTAAGGCTTACCATAGACAAGAGTCTGGAAGCGTTACTAAATATACTAGTTTACAGAAGATATAACTAACAGGGGAAACACTACTACGGTGGCTGTATTGCTAAAAAGCAGTAGTATAAAAATACTACTAGGTTCCTGTTTAGAAGGCACTGCGTATGAATCAAATATAAATACTAGTTAAACAGTGATCGAATAACACAGCTTTGCGAGCGATTTATTTTCAATCAGGTGAACTTTCCGCTCATTTCGACGTTTATTAATTTCGAAAAAATGTCTTTAACTATGGAAATGAGGGGCCATGATATTGCTGCGCGTTTTTACAAGTGTTTTTTATAACTTTTTGTTATGTATGATCAAAAAAGAGCATATCGATTTAATGTAATATTATCCTTAATTAAGTTTTTTATTTATCGTGTAATTGATACATTAAACCATTTTGTAGTGAAAGTGTAGGAATCTCCATGTTATCTTATAATAAATTACCAATTGTGTTTCACGTAAATGCTGGAATATATTAAATGTGTTCACCATTTATTATAAAATTTGTTAATACAATGGTAATACACGCTATTTTTCCGGACGCTATTTTTAACGTCCAATAAAATCTAGACTATAAAGATTTTTCTGTACTTGCCAGATGTACTTAAACGTGTGTCTAAGTGAAAACTCAAACATGGAGGATATCGTTCAATAAAACCTTTCCAGTAACAAGTTTTATCACGACTACATTCTTGGGCCGTAAGCAGGATGCGAGGTACCTACGAGGCATGCATAGATAGCAGTTCTGATCTCAAACAAGGAACTCGTTATTTAATAGTATCTAATTGTCGCGCATTAACAGTAGATGGCGCTGATATTACTTCTATACGTTTAGTGACTTATTCCAGCCATTAAGGTAGCATAATCGAAAAATTATGGCAGAAGTGATAGATATTTCGTCATAGATTAACAAGTGGTGTTTTTAATTAAGTCAATGTTATTTTGGTTTACTAAAAATTTTTGTTGCACTATAGTTTAGTAACATGTACGATAATAAAAGAAAATTTATATGAATCAAGTTATCTGTTTATGTTGTAAAGATCTTTATTAAATATCACCTTAACATGACATTAGACTTTAATAAAAAAATACTACGTTACGTTATAGCTCGGTAATATATAGTTATATAGTAACCTTGAAATTCTATCAATAAAAATGGTTCATAGGCAGAAATAAGCTAAATGTTCGATACCTGAAATAGAATGCTAAACAGAGCAAGATATGTGCATCAATAATTTCTACGAGTGTATGCAATAAACATTAGAAATAATCAATTATTTATAATACACTTTTTGCATAAAAAATACAAATTAATTTATCTAACCTTATAATATTTTCATCCGGATAGTTTACCCCTTCACAGTATCGTCGTATCGTAAAGATAATTCTCCTAATGACTAAAGAAGGCTTAATAAGTTTACTTTATTGTAATAAAAATTTGTACATCAAATTTCTAAACAGTTAAAAGCAAGTAAATCCCTCAGTATGTAAGTCAGTCGTAAGTAGGATCTTTCTTGTAAAAATCATGAATCATACATCAAACAGGATGTAATATCTCCTAACTAAACCGATCGTCGATCAAAAGTATGTTATTACTTAAACAACTTCCTTTCTGTGGCTATTTCGTAACTTGTACCGATTTACGAGTTTCCGATTCACATAAGGAAAAATCTAGTTTAGCCGAAACGAGAGTAAACGTCGCAACGGTCTATCAAACTTGTCATGTATTAAAGAAAATACTATTTAATAGTATTTTATTTCTAATTAAGATATACAAAATGATTATG
The DNA here is from genome assembly GCA_029286875.1 of Lamproptera curius. Taxonomy (NCBI): domain Eukaryota; kingdom Metazoa; phylum Arthropoda; class Insecta; order Lepidoptera; family Papilionidae; genus Lamproptera; species Lamproptera curius. The sequence goes on along the minus strand of JAGSMT010000193.1, from coordinate 62,825 downwards.
AAATATACATGCATTTATAAAAAAATCTGAACATATAAATATCATTACATACATACTTTACAAATATATATTTTATTATATCAAATTCACTAAATTACGGATTCTTCGCGTAAGTATATATTTTTATTCCCGGCGTTTCGGACTCTCTCCAGCATCCAACGTCGGGAATAAAGATATATAATTAATGCGAAAAATCCGTAAATTAGTAGATTTGATATGTCATCATCATCATCATCAGCCTGTGATGGCCCACTGCTGGACATAGGCCTCCTCTAATGCATCCTATCCATTAGGGAGTTTGATATGTATAATAAATAAAAGAAATAATTCTATATTTTATTGCTAATCTATGTTATCTATAGAATATCTGGTTTGTATCTTAACATATCCATCCTATAAATTTTATTTTTAGATAATTGAGTTTACGTCTCATAACGTCCTCACATGAACTGATATGAACGCTTTATGTGTGATGCTGTTTTAATACTTTCTCTAGAATTAAGATCTTAATAAGCTCGAATCTAAAATCTTAATTGAAAAAGGCAAAAGCCGAATATAAATAAACTTATACCTAAGGTCGTCTATAATGGTAAGAGAATTTATACAGATAATACTATAAAACGATCTCGACAATTTCCAGGTGGAGACAGGCCGTGAGGAACTGAAGAAAGAGCGGGAGATCATGCAGCTGGTGGCGGGTCTTCAGCTTGGCTCCGATGAAGTGGAACGTCGTGAGGTTCCACCGCACATGCTGAGATCTAGGCACGCTCCTAGGTGCTACTCCATTTTATTATTATTATACTTTAACTTACTTATATTGTTACTAATATATATTACCTTGTTCTTTACATCTTTTTGGTTAAAGTATATACAGGTAATACTTGCAAAATCTATTTTTTTTTATGCATCACCAAGTAGTTAACTTGGTGATGCCTTAAAAAGCCGCCTTTGTACACATTGTGTATAAAGTTGCTAGATAGTCAATATGAAAAAAAAGTTTTGAGCCAAGTAATTGTGATTTTATTACAGTACTAATTTGGTAGTCGTAGGGGATTACCTCAGTGCCTATTTCTGCCGCAAAAGCAGCATTGTGCTAACACTACTGTACTGTGGCTTGAAGAGCCCGTAGCTGGTGTATGCGTTGGGCTAAATTCTCGTTCCATGCAATAAAAAACATGTCCATAAATATATATTACATTATATATTTTATATACAATTACATAGTGAATTTTGCCTTAAAAAAATTGAACCAAGATAAGCCATATATTTGTTTTATTAAAAGCAGCTCTGTCCACCTGTTTTAAAACATACAAATAAAATTAAAAAGTTTCCAATTCAAGTTTCGAACGTCCAAGCTTCAAGAACAATTTATAATGAACTGTCAAAAAGTCGCTTTCAATCACCTATTTTAAATAATCAACATATAATGATATGGTGATTATTTTTACTTATGATTATGTTGAAAAACAAGTTATTGGTATCCAAACCGATATAACTTCTAGCCCAAATGGCGGCAGAAGGGAATAGAAAGTATAAGAACTGGTTAAAGTTTTTTTTTGACTAGTCAATAGATTTATTATATCCGTTATTCGTAGATCGCGGTTATTTTAAAAAAATGCTATTTAATATTTTCTAACGGCCCACCCAGATTTCCCCTTTACAAAGTCAAATTTGTGTCCCTTTGATGTGTTAAACGTAACAGCATTATTATTGTTCTTGCTTCGCGCTTATATGAAATCTATCTGCATTAAAACTGTCTTGTCAAAATTTGATCTTTACAAAACGTAGTCAAGTTTAAGGAAGTATACAAAATGCAGCCGTTCAAAAATTATTCGCGTAAAATTACAATAGTTAATTTTCATTCATGTATTTTAAATTCTGGTGAGCAGTGGAAATAATCTAATCTTCATTTCTTGTGTAGTTTTTAATGGGAAAAGATAGATAGATATTAGAATGTAGTTTGAAAGGTTCTGGACCAATTTAATTATTACTGATCGGGATATCAGTCCTTACACTAACAGATTAGGAAACAAACACTCTAAACCCAAAAAGGATTCGAACCCGCCAACATTAGTGTTAACACTACATGCTGTTTCATTTGCCACGGCGAGATGATTTATAACGTTTTTATTCAGATGATCAATTAATTTGCTGTGACACTAAAAGTTACGTAGTAAACTTTGTATTATAATAATCACAACGAATCGCCGATTAATGCTGTGTACGTATATTAGTTAGTTATTACTATTTATATGTATATATATGAGATCCCGTTTTTGAACTCACTGATCACGAAATCTCTGAAGCCATGAGGCCATGATTAAAATTGACATGAATATTTCTTTTGTCAAGTAGAGATCAGCTAGGAACGGATTTTTATGAAATTCCACCCTCAAAGCGGATTGCGGGGGTGTTAACAATGGAAAATTACCACGCGGACGAGGATGCGGATAACTACTAGTGAAATATTAGCAATTTATGTGTTTTATTTATACAATTTCAGATAACACCACGCCACGACATAGTAATCGGCTGAGCCGAGCATCGGGCTTCCACCGCACGTGCTTTACCGGAAAAGACAATCATCTTACACCGAAGCATGTCAGATTCTCGATCGCAAACCCAATTTGCCACACTTCGAAATACTTAAAACACAAGCGGAGTTTAATTTTGACGGCCGCAAAATACGTTTGTAATATCGAGTTTCGAATGCGTACATCGTTTTCATCACGAAAACGGCTAATTTCGAGAGAATTCTAACGCTTTTTCTGATTCAATACTAAATATAATAATATAATGAATCATCTGGAATCTTCAAACTTATCGTATCTGTAATAAGTTGACGGGATTGTCGATTTTTTTTTGGAAAGGATTGTTATTTGTAATCTTGTATTTAATTTATGTTAATCTTACAATAATTAGCTTTATAGTTAATAGAACAACGATTGCATCTTTAGATTTGTCTGTGAATCTTTACACCGTTTAGTACTTGTAAAGACAATAGCATATAACATATACAATGAATTAAATAACGTATATACCAGAGATAAACTCATAAGCAGTCTAATTCTTAAAATATAAAGGATTTAATTTTAGGCAACAGTTTATTAAATTTAACTAAAGAAAAGTACTCGTATAAACTTTAACTATAAACTAAATAATAAAAAAAATATCGTCCCACAGATAAAAAATATATTCTAATACATTGTACAAATCTCGCAATCGAAATATGAAGCAATCATAAAGGCTATTTTGTAGAAGCGAAGTAAATGAAATGACCTTTAATGAAATAGACGATTTCGAATCATACAAAACAGAAGTTAATTGGTCGTGAAATGAAATATCGATTGAGTTTAATCAATTTTTAATTGATTCAACAATGTTGGTAATATCTTTAATATATTTTAAATGTAATTCAACGGTGTTACGTTTTAAGTATTCCAATATTAATCTATATTAGGTCTTTTATTATATTTTTTAAAGTCAATATAAAACATTTACTTCAAATGATAAACGTCTTTACTATTCATATTTATGGAATAATACACTGACAATGTAATAGCGTTGTATGAATTATTTTTATAATAAAATTACACTGGCAGCATAATTAAATAAGTGAACGTTGGAAATTTGGGTGCTTTCAACATTATCGATTTCAAGTTTATGAATCGGTTATTTAAGTAATTGTCAAATAATTAAAAAATAAATAAATTGGTATTATTACCATCTACTTCAGAAATATACATAGCTTGTACAATAGCTAGTAAACTAAAATTTCAATTATATTTATGCAATAAAAATCGAAATAATTTTTCAACATGATTTACTTTATATTTGACCTACTGTGTACATAATGGTGTATTTAGTTGATGGGTTTAATGGCGTTTATTTGAATTTTAGTACGGATATTTAAAACCCTTTTCAGCCTTACGGGACATAAATATCGGTAGTAAAATAAAAATAAGCAGTATAATTAGTTTTACTGTATTTAATAAATTTTGTCTCAAATATCATCGTAAACTAAACAATTGGTTTAACATAATAATTAATGCCCTTTTTGTTACAGTTTTATAGAATAACAATGTATTTGTAATAGTTTTGTTTAAGTCTTTAACAAAAAGAGGATATGAAATAAATATAAGTTCATAAAATAACTATTGAATTTGGTAATCGAATATACTGGCCAAAGATCAAACTCCAAACCAGCTTTGAAAATTATGGTATTATTTCAGCTTTTGATCTGTCAAATAAAATCCGATTTCATAGGAAAAAAGCAACTAAAACGCGAAAACATTTTATAAGTGAACATCGCGTGATTTTTGATGTTGTTCAAGTTAACCAATAAGAAAGCGTTAAGTTCTACCATCATTTTGAATTTTTAACATAGAATCCAGATTTTATTTGGCATTGATTTAGAGTTAGTAACTTGGCGATATTTTCATTTAAACGTTTGTTACTTATACATTCATCATTTATCTCCTAATTATGTTTTTATTTATCTTATTCCTGATTCATAAGTGGAATTGTGAACTGTTTGAAACAATTTTAATTATTATAAAAATTATACTTTATTCATTAAATATTACATATAATAATGGATTAACGGAATTGACATTAAGACTCATATGATGAAAGTTCGTCATGCTAAATCTAAAGTTAAGATTTAAAATGAAGTCGGTTTTTTTAAATAATACCTATAACAAAGTATATTATAAAACCTCAAATATTAGTTAGAATCTATGTTTAGGCGCTGTGTACATAAAAAAAATTGTACAAACATAGATTGATAATTATTTTTTTTCATATATGTGTCATGTGTAAGTAGATTTGTCGTATGCATTAAACTCTTTTATATATTCATTGTAACTTGGTTATCTTTTCGGTTATTATTATAAAATGTAGAACTATATAAACATTTGCACGAAACATGTAAATAAATATCACAATTTTCAAAACACGTTCCGTTCCAAGATATATTAGGCTATGAGTGCCATTAATTTTATTTTTGTTTTATCTGCACTATAACTGGTTGTAACATTATTATTTAAAATTGTTAGCAATGTAATACGTAATAAATACTTAAAAAATATGAACTTTGTATGAAGATGTATGTTTATTTTTCTATATATCATGATAACAACGATGTAATCTACTGTTTAATTTTATGTAACTACATTAAAATATAGATGCTTAGTTGTATTTTAAGAGTCTTTTAATTTGATGTCATGAGTTCAAATACTGCGGGACTTACCAGATTCTTATTGTTGTGAGATGGTTAGGAAATGCAGGCTGATTACCCTACGGAACAAGATGATTCATGTGCCTTTTTGTAAGGGCTCTTGCTTTAGAATTCGGAGGTCGCAGGTTTGGTCATTCGGTCGTTCATCCTGCAGGGACTCAACTACTTTTCATTGTTGTTTCCAAGTTGGATAGGGCAATGCGGATTGATCACCCGAATGCTTGCAAAGTGATTCATGCGCCGAATGGGCATTTAAAGTCGGTTCTGCGTCTTGTGTCAGTCCGGTCGTGTCGGTTTTCTATCCTATCAGACTATAATAGTGTAAAGTAAGAAGTTTTGTTGAACCAATTTCTGCGGTACACTTATGTACATAAATGTCTTCTGATGTCTAATATAGATTGGCCGCTGCAGAATAGACGTGGAGGACATTATTATTACCATTATAATTTTTATCATTATAATGTCAATATAAGTTTATTGGCATAAAAAATTTATAAGTTAAGATTTGTATTTGCCGTTGAACTTAAATCTATGGGCCATTCCGCTATAGACGATTGTCGACATGTTTTTTTCAAATACATTATAAGTTGATTTTTTTTATATTTATGAAAAGAAGATAGTCTAAATTTATTTACCATATGTTTTTTATGTGATTTTATCCAACACCTTCTTTTTTGTCGCGTTTGACAAAATTGTCATCCGAAGTATTGGTGTAAGTTATAAAATCATGGCTAGAATCACTACTCCAATCTATTAATTGGAAACAAAATTAAGTATATGTTATTATTTATTGAAAATTATTGCCTACTTAGAATACAGTGCTAACTTGTTGACTGTTTATTTACCCGCGACGAAATCTTTTCGTCGCGGGTAAATAAAAGTTTCATTTTTCCCTAAAATGAAGAGCTAACGTTCTGAAAATTTGCAAAAGTAAGAAGAAATGAAAACCAAACTTTATGTTTTGTTTTCTATGACGATTGTTAGGTTAAAATAATTGATTGCTTAATTGGTTGCACCCGCGATCTTCATTTGTGATCGCGGAGCAATTGTTTTTACGTTGACCCTTTTGGTGATTCATTTTACAATTCGTTGTTTTGAAATACCTTGACTAATTATTAGAGTCCGACCGAAACTGTTTTTCCGGCTCGAAACCGAAACCGAAACCGAAAGTTCGGCCGTGGCTTCAGTTTCGGCCGAAACCGAAACCGAAACCGAAACTCACGTGATCAAGTATAAAAATTCTTAAAATACTAAAATATGGAGCTTTTATGCCTATTATTTTGCTTTATTTTAGTCATGGAATGGAGACAGTATATAAAACGTGTGGTAATCGTTTATTTCAGTTGCTAATAATATTTTTATGTAACAAAATATTAAAAATATATTAATTTCTTATCAAATAAATTTCTTATAGCAATATGAGTTATTAATAAAGAAATTAATAATTGTGACTGTTGCATTAAAGACTAAGTATTGGTATTTTGAAATCTTACTAATTAATACTTTGGTTTGCATTTGTAGTTCCGAGGGGGGATCAAAAAGTAAATATGATGAGATAGAATATAATGACTATGATAGCTTAATTATTTATTTTTCTACATAATCTCCGAGTCCACCTACACACCAAGTCCAGCGTTCCAAGTTATCATTGCTTCAATTCCTTTAAAAAAAGGATTGTCTTGGTCCTGCAAAAAGGTCACCACGGCATCGTTTACTTGTTATATATAGTTTTAACACATGTTTCCTCTTTAGTATTGTATCAATTTGGAAAGAAGATAAAAAATAGCTAGGCGCCAGATCTGGAGAAGAGGGGGATGCTCAACCAATTGTAACACATTTTTCCTCTTTAGTATTGTAATTTTAACACATGTTTCCTCTTTAGTATTGTATCAATTTGGAAAGAAGATAAAAAATAGCTAGGCGCCAGATCTGGTGAAGAGGGGTATGCTCAACCAATTGTACGCTAGCATGCTGAACGGTGGCCATCGCTAATGCCGACCTATGTGCCGGTACGTTGTCAAGATGAAACAACTCGCCCGTTCAAAGTTTTCCTCTTTTTTATCATTGACGGCATTTCTTAACCTCGGTATTAAAGCTGCATAATCTGTAATGATGGTTCCATGCTCCAGGTAATCAAACAACAATATCACTTCTGAGTCCAAAAATATTGAGGCCATACCCCGGCCAGGCCATATACAACGGCTACGGCATGAAGATCCTTCGGGATAAACCCGTGTTTCATCCACTGCCACAAAACTAGATTTAAAGTTTTTAGAATCTTCTTAAAACTTGTCCAACGATATCTTCGAAGTCGATTTTGTTTCTGATTCTCGGCACCCATCTTGCGGAGACTTTTCTCATATTCAAAATTTGTCTCAATATGCGTTGAGTACCTTTATATGAAATGCTCGTTTCTTGGATTAGGTATCAGATGGTAATTCTTTAATAGCTGAAAACAGTTTTTTCGAAAATGGCAGCATATTCTTATTGTTTCTTGTAGATTACTGGCTTCGATGGATGTCTGCAACCATGTTCGTCTTCCGTGTACGTTCTCCCTACTCGAACTTAAGAAGCCCACATCACATACACACATCATCAGCCTTTGTTAATCCACTGCTGGACATAGGCCTCCCCTAATACACCCCTATCCATTAGGGGTTTGGACCGTATCCCACTACGCTGGTCCAATGCGGGTTGGTGGGTGGACCGACTTTCTTACGTGCCCATCCGACGCATGGATCATCTTATTTTTCAGACAATTGGGTGATCGGCCCAAATTGCCCTAACCAACTAGGAAACAACAATGAAAATTTGTTGAGTCCCCGCAGGATTCGAACCCACGACCTCCGGTTTCTAAAGCACACGCCCATACCACTAGGCTACGGAGGCTGTTAAGAAGCCCACTTTGCGACAATTGATTATGACAGAGCAGTCTCTTCTCATGTTGCCTTTGAGCCGCAATAAATCACTTGCGTTGTTAACTTTTTATAACAGTGGTTTTTAATGACAAGGTCACACTTGGGTTTTCTCTTTTTTACATTTAGAAAAAAACTAAAGAGACTAGAAGATTTTTTTTTATTAACACAACAAATATCTGAGCTACACTTTCCAGTATTATTTGTATTTATTTTTTGGTTACCAAGGAGTATAACATAATTTAATTCATCCAGCAACTAGACTGCGAAGAATATGCAAGTCTTTTATGTGACAATGTATACGTTTTTACAAGAAAATCCCAGTAAACGTTCAGAATTTAACTAATAATAAATTTACAAAGGTAGTCAAGGAACGTTTATGTGTTAAAGGTTATTACGATATTAATGAATTTTTAAATTGTAACACAGCCTGGTAATGGAATGCTCGCTCCAGGTCTTGTTTCAAAATTGCATAATATGTAATGCCGAATTTTCAAATTGTTTGCTATTTTTAAAAGATGACATAAAAAATAGCCCGCTGAGTTTCTTTCACCGGTTCTTCTCAGATCTGAGGCGTCCTTTTCCGAACCAGTGGTAGCGTGTTTGACAATCAATAAGCAAGTGTAAACTTCAATATTAAATAAAGATATTTGAATTTGAATATATATTTTGATCTCACTACTATTTGTTCCCTCCTCAATTTCTTTTGTCAAACTTGGAATGTTTGTCTGAACTAAAATCGACTTATGTGAGCTCGATTGTAGCAATGATACATTTAACATTCGCTACTATTTTGAAATTGAAAACACTTCTGAAACCAGTTTCGGTTTCGGCAAAAGTTTCGGCCAAATTGGGCCGAAACCGAAACTGCGGCCGAAATTGATTTTTGGCCGAAACTCGGCGAAACGAAACCGAAACCGAAAGTTCGGTCGGACACTACTAATTATATATGTGAAACTCTTCCCAAGAGCATCATCTTTAAATTTGTATCGAAAAAAAAAGCTAAATCGCCATCTAAATAATCAATGGGGAAGGACACAAAAATATACCAGGTATTCAATCCAAGCCTTTCTTTCAGTTTGGAGACGTTTATAACATCACTGTGGCGCGCACATTACTGTCTTAATTAAAATGCATAATAGTTGTGTAGGCAGTAAGTCCCTAAAACCCACTGCTAATACAGATAGTGATTAGGACGATGACTATTTGGTACAAATCAGAAATTATGAAACATTATTCCGCTTCCTGATCCTTCGGTTTCTGATCAGAGCAAATCTTTAATGCCTAATAAAAAGAGTTACCCTTTTTTAAAGTGTACAATGATTCATATAAGAAATGTGTGAATGACAATACACCATCAACGTCTTTTAAAGCTTAATAATTATGACCAAAAGCATGTCTTAAAACTGCAAATGACCATGCTTCTCCCTTACCGAAAATTATTTGCGCTGGTGTGTATGTCCTCGTACAATTTCTCAACAGAACCGGCAAAAGAAATATTTTAATATCGTTATGAAGGATTGTAGCAAAGTGATAAGTCAGAGTTCAAGTTATGACGACGGTTGATGACATACGATTCATTCGAAATCTTCAATGACATAGCAGAAGTGTAATTTGAAGACAAAATTGCAATAATTGAAGCGGGAAAGAAAAATACTGATGGAAATAATATATTTTTAGAATTTTCTTTACACAATTGCGTGTTATAAAAAAAATAAAAAGTAAAGACTTCATTCAAAAGAAATAATTAATAAAAATACCTAATAGGTATTATTTAATCCTAAATTTAGTTCCTATATAATTAAAAATCAGGCTTATGTTCACTTAAATTAGACGGGTTGCACCCGCCATAATTCGGTGTTCCACCCGCGATTGAATAAAAGATTAATAAATCTCAGGTTATTTTTAATTTTACTTCAGTATTTATTCTACGTTCATTGTTACTTTATCGTGATTAAAAATATTAAGGCACAACGTATTAAATGTATAAGAATTAACAGAATTATGTGTATGATGCTAGTAATCTGGCAAGGTTGGGCCAAATCCGTTGCACCCGCGAAGGTACTTTGAACGTTTCTCCAGGCTTTTTAAACAATATTTAAAAATTTTTGGTAGTTAAAATATCTTTCTAACACTTATCCTATTAAAAATGTTTATTATTTAATAATGATGAACTAAAACCAGATGTCAAAACGTTGCACCCGCGATAATGGAATGGCCCCTATACAAAATTAATACTACGGTCATAGGTTGGTGAACAGATGTTGATGGATATAACGTTTGGTATTAGATCTATTTTACCTAAATTTCAAAATTATTCGGATGCGGTATACGAACTATATTGATTTGGCCTGTATAAAGCAGTCTGTAGTATTTCTCCCGGCTGGCTCGTTATGGGTCCAATAACTGAAATTTGGACATGTTACACTTTTCGCATGATGCAACTTGGTTATTTAATTAAAGTACACTTGGGAGTAAACGTCATGACAAAGCTAGTCGTAAGACGCCATTACCGCGACGATATTGATATGTGCTGCATTAATTATTAAGTATGAAACAGATTGTAATATTAAAATTTCAAAAAAGCATCTTGTTTTTAAAAAAAATATTAGTCCCCATTTTAAATTTACTTTTCTGTTTGTATTTCTTTCACCCATAACTTTGCCTAGTTATCCTCGTGTATTCACAAAATGTGTATGTTGATAAGAGTAATGCGTGTCATAAATAATGCAATCCTCTTATTATTTTTTAGTCTAATATATTTTGAGTTTAAGCTTTTATGCTTATGCCAAAGAATGCTCACTTTGGTGCTTAATTAGGCAGATAATTTTGTTTTACATAATTGTTATTCGTGCTTCTCCAGGTAGTAAAAGTCATTGTTCCGTGCTTCTGATATCTCAAAGAGATATTAAATTAAAATGAAAAAATATACACATAAAAATATTGTATGAAATATAAGGTGAAGGATATTAGTTACCTATATGTTTGTAGCCGCTGAACTAATCTTGAATTATTTACAGCTTTGTTATTCGTTCTTTACCTTCCACTGTCTAATCTTCTAATATAGGGAGTCGTTCTAGCTTCTGTCTTCTACGCAGGTCTTACAGCGAATCTAAATAAGATGTATCTTTTAATTGATATATGAATAGGCATTAATATGTCTATTAAAATATATTTGAAGCAACGATATCCTGATTCGTATCCCCACTGCAGCTATCTTTAAGTTGCCTCTCCTTTACTGGATAGTACAGCTATTTGATTTTAGAAGTTGTTTTCCTTGACTTGACTACATAATTGTTCGCGCATCGCATTCCGAATTCATGATACTTTCTTATATCAGATGGTCATCTTTTTGTGGTTTGTTTTGTAGTGAATAAACGTGAATCCATACGGATTGATTTATCGATGGCCACCATTGTACTCATCTGTTTACGGCAATTTTGTATTATGATCTTTTTTTTGTCTGTTGGCATCGGGTAACTTAGATGCTTATTTCTAGCTCAACCAAACCTTTCGTGTATTCTCAAGCGAAAGTATTGCAACGTAATAATCTCTACCTCACTTAAACGAGCATTTTGTTTGAATAAAGAGCCTTATATGTTTCTGTTATTTAAACCTCTCCTGCTTTTGATCTTATTTCTTGGGCTTTGAACCTTCTTGCGTTTTACTTGCCTACACATTATTGCTCTTTGTTATTGATTTATATAGACAACTCGTTGCAATGTAGCTCTTTAAGCTACATTTTAAAAAATTATGGTCTTTCATATTTAGATGATTTTTGTTTTATTTTGGTATCGTTATTCCTTTCCATATTTTGTGTTAATGTTTGTTTAATTCTGGCGCTTTTTTACCGTGTTCTAAGATAGCAATGTTTTGGTTTTTTTTGTATCTTTTGCGTCTATCGTAATCGGTTATCCTAATTCTGCCTCCGTAGCCTAGTGGTAAGGGCGTGTGCTTCAGTAACCGGTGGTCACCGGTGGTACAAATACTGCGGGGACTCAACAAATTTTCTAGTTGGTCAGAGCTATTTGGGCCTATTCATCATCATCATCATATCAGCCTATGAAAGTCCACTGCTGGACATAGGCCTCCCCCATGAGCCGCCAAGAAGTACGATCCTGCGCCACCTGCATCCACCGACTTCCCGCACACTTGCACAGGTCGTCACTCCATCTCGTGGGGGGTCGTCCCACTCTGCGATGGCCAGTACGAGGCTGCCACTCGAGAACCTTTTTTCCCCCCATTGCCACTTTAGCTTGCTAACTTTGCGAGCTATGTCGGTCACCATCGTTCTGCTGCGGATGTCTGTATTACGCACTCTATCACGCAGAGAAATTCCGAGCATAGCCCGCTCCATAGCTCGCTGAGTGACTTGGAGCTTCCTCATACGGCCAGCAGTGAAGGACCACGTCTCAGTTCCGTAGGTCATCACTGGCAACACGCACTGGTTGAAGACCTTAGTTTTTAGGCATTGAGGGATATCGGACAAGAGGATACGTCTAAGCTTCCCGAAAGCTGCCCATCCGAGTTGGATTCGTCGACTGACCTCTGCGTCGAAGTTGGACTTACCTAGCCGGACTACTTGTCCCAGGTAAATATATTGGTCAACAACTTCGAGCACAGCGTCCCCAATAACCGTGTAACGTGTTGGGAAACACTGTTGAGGTCATTGAGCATAGTGTTGAGGTCCTCCAGCGACTCCGCCATTATGACTATGTCGTCGGCAAATCTAAGGTGGGTGATGTACTCGCCATCGATGTTTATACCTCGTCCTTTCCAATCCAAAAGTTTGAATGCGTCTTCCAATGCAGCGGTAAAGAGTTTCGGGGATATAACATCACCCTGTCTTACACCCTTCTGCAATTGAATAGGCTTCGTACTACTGGATTGTAGTCGGACGGACATCGTTGCTTTACTGTACAAACACCTCAGCACCTCGATATACCGACTGTCAATTTGGCAACGCTGAAGGGCCTGCAGCACAGCCCAAATTTCGACAGAATCAAAGGCTTCTCATAGTCCACAAACGCCAAGCATAAAGGCAAATTATACTCCTCAGTCTTCTGTATAATCTGCCGCAGCGTAAATATGTGGTCTATGGTACTAAAGCCTTTTCGGAATCTAGCTTGTTCGGGTGGCTGGAAGTCGTCTAGTCTGGAAGCGAGACGATTCAAGATGACTCTCGAGAACAGAACATAAACGCGGCTCAGAAGGGAAATCGGTCTATAGTTTTTCAAGAGGCTCTTATCGCCTTTCTTGAAAAACAATACCACTAAGCTTCTGCTCCACGCTTCTGGCGTAATACCAGCCTGTAGGACGAAATTAAAGAGCCTCTGAAGGACTACAAGTACCGGTTCTCCACCCGCTTTCAGAAGCTCTGCTGTAATTCCGTCCTCACCAGGCGCTTTGCCGTTCTTAAGTTGGTCGAGAGCCATTCGTATTTCGCTCAGACTGACGTCCGGGATATCTTCGGAGTTGTGCCGGGTGAGCTTTGCTCTTCGGTCGTCACTCGCTTCAGTAAGCGGCTCCGACGACGATGTGTACAACTGTCCATAGAACCTCTCAATCTCACTCAAAACCTCCGGCCTACTGGAGATGACGGCCCCATTATCGGTCTTCAACTTAGTCAACTGACTTTGCCCGATAGACAGATCTCTGGCGAGGACTTTAGAACCTTGGTTCCGTTCTATTGCTTCTTTAATACGAGATGTATTAAAGTTACGCAAGTCCCGCCGCATATCTTGGAGATCTGCCTATTAAGCTGCCTGTAATCTGACTTATCAGAAGAAGACTGTAGCCGCATCTTCCGTCTTGTATCCAGAAGGTTAAGAGTGGCATCAGAGAGTTTTGGGTTCCTAGAACCCATTCCATGAACAGTTTCACGACCTTAGTGTTAATATCGTCCACAGTGTTGCACTTGTCTAGGGTTTGGAAGCGATTGCTAAGTTCATGCTGAAAGCCATCGGCATTTTGAATATGGGCACGAGACGGACGAAGCGTGGACTTTATCAGACGAGATCTTTCTAGCCTAATGTTAAGATTCAATGTGCTCTTACCAGTCGGTGATCGCTGCGGTTTTAAACCTTGCAATCACAGAGACATCATTGAATATTTGGCGTTTGGTCGTCATGATAAAATCGATGTCGTTTTTACGGAACCATCGGGGTTTATCCAGGTCCACTTTCTGTGGGCTGCTTGTTGAAGAAGGGTTCATCATATATAGTCCTTCCTCTCCATAAAGTCAGCCAGCTGTTGCCCTCTTGGGTTCCGTTGCCTACTCCAAAATTGCCTACTCTCAGCTCATCGTCTTTCCTTTTCCCTAGTTTTGCATTAAAGTCACCATGTCACCATCAACACCATGTATTGAGTTTTGGAGGAATGTATGGCGCGTGAAATATCCCTACATTGCCTCGACCTCCTCATCAGAGTGTGTCGATGTCGGTGCATATACCGTATGACCTTCAACGAATATCGTTTGGATATTCTGAGTATAAGGTATGCGACCCTTGACGACACACTTTCGATTTTAACAATGTTGTTAATGAGAGACTTGCGGACGATAAACCTGACACCTCCTTGGGATAGTTGGTCACCCTCCCGGTGGAAAACAGGTTGCCGGATTCAGGATTATCGTGTCCTCCCCTCTTCGGACTTCAGATAATCCTATGATATCCCAACGCAGCCTGTTTACCTCTTCTTCCAGCTCTGTCACGGTCTAAAACCCCTGGATAAGGCGTACATCAGGAGAGGCCTATGTTCAGTAGTGGTCTAACACAAGGCTGATAATGATGATGAAAACCGTCATCGAGTTTTCGCTAAATTTTAATATTGGCTCTTTACTTTTATGGAATCCTCAATCTTATTAATTCACGAGCTTTGATAATTCCTCTTTCTTTAATACTTATCCTGGAAACTACTTGTTTTTGTTAACTCTTTAGATTTAGTAAATTTTAAATTGTGAGTACTGTAAAAGTTGTGATTGCACGACATAACCTATATGCTCGTAAACGTATTTAATTTATCCCCGGCTCCTATTTTTACTACTCCTGCTATAAAAAATCTTTAGTTTAACCAGTATGCCATCAACTTAGACGACACCGAGGCGCTATTAAAGAAAAGTGCTTTAATGACTGACTGTGGATAAAACTTTATATTTTACACTTAGGAATTACGTAAAAAAGATATAAAATGCGCGTAAAGTATCTAGGAAAATATCTTTTTAGTTTTTGAAATTTTTTTAGAACATAAAATATTTTCTATCAACATTTTCACAATTTTCTATTATCACGCAAGTAAAGAGGCGAATCACTACACTGTATATTACAAAGTCGCTTTCGCTGTCTGTCCGTCCTAATAAATGCTTAAATCTTCAAAACTACGCAACGGATTTTGTAGTATGTTTTAAAAGATAGAGTGATTCTAGAGGAAGGTGTAAGTGTATAATTGTTGCATAATAAGAAGTTCTACTAAATGAACAGATGTGACGAGATGGCGTAAATAAACTCAAGCACCGGCTGAACTCGACGAGATAAATCAAAATACCGTATTGTGCACCTAAATTAAGATATAAAAAAATATTGCTATATGTCGATAACTTAAGGATGATACACAATGACCATTTTTTATCCTTTCTATTTTGGAGAAAAATAGTTCCTTTACATAATGTAATTCAAATTAATCTATCCCAAGATACGGCAGATTGCCATAGCACCCGTGAGTAGCATGGGCTGTTAACTAGAGATCTGAAAAAAATTAAACGTAATTATATCACATTTAAAATCGAGGTTAAATGTTGACAACAAAATGATGGTGACAACCCAGTTTGCCCCACGATCTCACAAAAATTATAAATGTATATAATTAAAATATCACAAACAATTAAACACGATAGAATTCGTAATATATTTTTTTTAAATAATTTAAGCGACGAGAAATTGTCGAGCTGCTGTCACAACTTTTTTAATTTTATTTTATTCGTCTCATTTATGGAAGGTCACAAAAAAAGATAATAGAGCACACATTCAAGACGTTATTGTAGGAACCACATTTTTTTTAGCAATGATGTCTTTGGTACTCTCTCGCTAACTCTAAGTTCATGGGACGCTACCGTCCCCACGAACCGGGTGTAACTGGGACCATTGTTGCTAAAAGTGAAGGCCACACGTACAAAAGGTACGTAAGTTAGTTATTCTTTGGTACCTCCTAAGGATCGTACCAAAGAGTCCTGTCCCTGTGCAGCCACATTATCATCTCAGCTTAACCCAAAGGTTGACTGGCAGAAAATGCCATTGGCATTGAGTCCGCCTATCTACCGCTTGTGCATAAATATTAAATAAATAAAATAAAATTTTGATATTATTATCACAGTCATAAAAAAAAAAATACATTTATTTACATAACTGCTTAGTATTACAGGTATTACAGTTTTGAGTCCGCCTCTGTACCGCTTGTGCATAAATATTAAATAAATAAAATAAAATTTTGATATTATTATCACAGTCATAAAAAAACAAAAATACATTTATTTACATAACTGCTTAGTATTACAGGTATTACAGTTGTAATAAGTACTATTGTAATTGTTTTAGAATACCAATACAGATAAACGACTGCCACTAAATTGCGTAAAGCGCGAAAATCATATTTCGAGTTCATTTCGTAATTTACACTCAAACAAGAGTTGGAAAAGATTCGGTCATGTTGTCGAAAGTGGGTTAAGTATTACATGATTTTCTGCTAAAAGTGGGAACTATTTCTGCCAATTAACGCTGATTTAACTAAATAACGTAAAATTTAGTAGAACTTTAAACAAGAAAGGCCTCGCCTTAGAAAAGTATACATATTCATGTACTTATATTATATAAAATAAGTAATACCCTTACCCTTAATTCATTATAATACCTTCTGTGTTTAAATCAAAAAAACATAAAAATGGGAAAAGCATGTCGCTGTAATAAATATTTATAAATCAATAGTACTTTGTTGTTTAGTTGCAATAATGGATAAAAAGTGTAAGGAAAATGTTAGGCGCATGGAATTTTATTATATAATGGAGCTAACATATTATTTTAAGATTTGAAAAGCAAGGGCGCACTCTTTAGGCAGAAATGTAGTACTTTTAGAGAGTAGGCAGAAGGCGTTTGGCTATTCGAGCCATCTTAGCCACCTAACCCCATCTTTGCCAAGATCAATCTCAAATTTAAAATAGTAGAAGTTTATTTTGTTATGACTAAAATAATAAATAACTTAGAATCTAGTCATACCGTATAATTTATTTCCGTTTAGCTTTATGGAATAAGTGGTAGATTCACAGAATATAGTATATTACCATTATGTTTTCAGCTAAATTGATAGGCTATCAAACAAAGAGAGGTTAAAAAACATTACGGGCCTGTATCAAAAAGTAGTGAGAATGAGATAGAGTGTAATGACTACTAAAAATGTAGTTTTCTGTTTAGTCTCCGTGTATTTCTACACACCGAGTACAGCGTTTTTCCAACACCTCGTTACCGTCTTCTTACCTGTTAACCCTTCAGTATTCTTTCAATTAAGAAAACATAAAAATCGCTAGGCCCAAGATCTGGTCTGGTCTAACTCGAATTCATGTGGCTGAATGGCAGCCGTCAACAGTGACTGCCGACTTGTGCGTGGGTGAGTTGTCGTTATAAAACAGCACGCGCATCCGAAGTTTTCGTCTCCTTTTTTATTTCATGGCATTCCTCAACTTTGGAATTAAAACTGCATAAAAGTCGATCCACCCACCGACCCGCATTGGACCAACGTGGTGGGATACGGTCCAGAAACCGCCTAATGGAGACGGTGTGCATTAGGTGAGGCATATGTCTAGCGGTGGACTAACGCACGCTGATAATGATGATGAATGACCTGTTATAGTGGTTCCACGCTTCAGGTAATCAACCTACAATATCTCTTTTGAGCCCCAAAATATTGAGGTCAAGACCTCGACAGTTCATACCACGGCACGAAACTTCTTCTGGGTCGGTGATGATGGCCGTATCCATTGCGAAGATTGTTTTGTCTCAGGAAATTATGAATACATGTTTTGTCTATTGTTAAAAAACAAGACGTAAAATTTTCAGAACACACTTGTCCAACAATATACGGAAACGTCAGGTCGATTTTGTTTCTGACTGTCGGTTACCATTGTCAACCCACCTCGCAGAGATTCGTTCACATTCAAAGATTGTTTTAATTTGGATTGAAAACTTCCATTTTAAAAACCGATTCTTGAATTAAATATCGGATTGTATATTTTCAAAGCTCAATACAATTTTCTCGCCTTTGCAACATTTTCCTCGTTGACTGACATCAACAGGCAATGATGTTCAGAAATCGATCAATGAATCTGGTATTTAAAAGCGGCTGCAACTTTATTTTTTCTATATTTCCGAGATGACTTTACGACAGAAAGCAAACAAATGACTACATTTAGAAATAAACAAAAGAGAATCGAATAATTATTTCTTAATTAATGTTACAAATATTTGAACTATGCCTGCTAGTATTTTTATTTCTTATTAAGGAGTATATGTATCGTTCTCAGCAGTTTTTGGCCCTCCTTCTTCATCACGCGGCAGCCTGCAAGGGAGTCTAGGTGCCTTGGTAAGTCATGAGCTAAATTTGCCGTTAATCTACTTAGAATTCATACTTTGTAATTCTTAACGGCTAAAAATTAATAACTATAATTAATAATATGAAAAACAAATATTGTGTTTTTTCTGTGGTTTTCTAGTTGCTTTAATAGTCCTCAAAATACAAGGAAAGTCCTTGTACCTTAATTTTTTTTAGGGTTGAAAATTACGAAAGTACGAATTTTCTCAACTGAATAAACTGAATAACGCTAGCGAAAAGAAACGTAAATATAAGTTATGTCTATGATTAAAAAGAAACCGACTGTGAAATAGTTAAAACATTAAAGCGTTGTACGGAAATAATAAAGAGATGTTACCGTTTTATGGATAAAGAACCGTAATGGCGACCAAATTGACGGTTAACGTTATACGTCGGATCTACGTAGTGAAATTCTTAGCTTAATGCGCGTATGTGCGTATGTCTCACACGCGTCGGGGCGAATTTTGGCACCGTATCAAGTAAACACTTTCTAAACGATCAATCTATATGCTGTTATTTACGTGCAACTTCTTTACTATTTCAAGGCATGGGAGATCTTGACGGACGACAAATATAGGTATTGTGGTTGTCATTACCTTAACAGTAGATAATGATATACAAATATATATATAAAATATACAAATAATTTACTAATTATAATAATATTTCTGAACCAACAATCACAACATCAACTAGTACGCAACCCAACTAAGCAAAGATTGTTCTATAGAAACTAGATGACTGATAAATACTTTTCTTTTGTAAATAAATACATATTAAATAGATACAATCACCTAGACACGAGATAAACACTAAGTTGCTATGGTCATCGCACAATATTTTCCCGTGGTGGAAATCAAACATACACCCACTGGAGTAACAGTCACTACGACATGTGGGTCTGTCTAAGAAAAATGCATTTAAAAATCGTCAATAAACAACACACATAATTAACACTTCCTTTATAAATTCAACATAAGAGATAGAATATTTCTTAAACTAGCCACGATGCTATCCAAACTAAAACATGGTTATTTTTAATACAGGAAGTATTTCATCAAATAACTTTTTTTGTCAACTTTTCTTTTGTAAAAGCACTATGCTGATAAAATTTGAGCTACGACTATATCTCAAAGAAGCCTGTAGGCGTGAAATATGAAAGAATATAATGCATAAAGTGATTGGGGTCAAACTTTTCCTAAGATTATTTTCCTGCCTCCGTACATTAGAAAAATCTATTCAGCGGTAATTTGTCGAATTGAAATATCGATTTGTACGACAATCGATCGTGTAAGTGAGCTATAACGTAATTAATTAGCATATAACGGGTTATTTGAACGCGTATCGTGTAAAGAACAGAAATAACAGACCGGTCACAGTAATTCTTAAGGTATTATGCTTATATACTATTTTATTTATATTAATTTTTGTTCGTAATTTTTGATGATAATTGAATGTAGTACAAAATAATCGGTATCTTATTTTACAGGTATCTACTAAAATTAATCGATGTCAAAACTTCGCAGTAAACATAAGTAATAGATTATACATTTATTAAAATAATGTTTAAACTTTCATAAAGTTCAATAAAATACTGAACGTATTGACCGGCATTCAATGTTGCAAATTTCAATTTATATCTAAATTTAAGGTATTGTTAACATGTTCATAAATCAAGTTGAGTTATAATAACATATACTCAAGTAGAGTCAGGTTGAATTTAAAGTCTAAAATGTATTTATTGCTATTTTTAATAGAACCTAAATAGTTGTAATGAAATGTAAATTAATTTAGCGTATCTTTTGCCAGTTTAAATAGAAAATAAAACATTGCTTACTAACATGTGTTGACGCTTCTACGTTTTAGTCTATGATAAATCCATGAAATGACGTGAGCGTAAGTTGGATATTTGCAGAGATAGCGGAGTTGAGCGCTCCCAGCGGCGATGACCGCCCAAGCTAGGGCTGTATTGTACAACGAACTATCGATACTTAAACTGTAAACAAATTATCGATATTAAAGGTATGGTCTTCGGTCAAATTGTTTTTACGATAATTATTTATTTTATATCTACAGTTTTTTCAAATATGAACACTAATTTAAATTCTCACTTTTGCAATGGTATGAAACATTTTATTGCCAAATTCCTATATATTTATTATGTGTATACGAATTAATTATTAATTTATTTATGGCAACAAACCCACGGCGATTCCTTTAACTTATTAGTCGCTGTAAGCTAACAGTGTCAACCGATAATACTCATTCACAATAATTTATCCTGTTTTTTTTTTTGAAAGGTTTCTTATATTTTAATGGGTCTGTAAGTATCTTTTTGTTTTCTTGGATATTCTGACATTACTAGCAGTCTTCACACATTCTTGTATCAGAGAAAGTTTTGAAAATACTCTGTCCACGTGACTATTATCTTGTATTTTTTAGTATACATCGAAAAACGGATTCAACCTTATTATTATATTAACTATTAGCATACTATCATTTTTATCATCAGCCTGTGATAGTCCACTGCTGGACATAGGCCTCCCCTAATACACCACCTTCCATTAGGGAGTTTTGGACCGTATCCCACCACGCTGGTCCAATGCGGGTTGGTGGGTGGACCGACTTTTTACATGCCCATCCGACGCATGGATCATCTTACTTTTCAGACAATTGGGTTATCCGCCCAAATTGCCCTAACCAACTAGGAAACAACAATGAAAATTTGCTGAGTCCCCGCAGGATTCGAACCCACGACCTCCGGTTTCTAAGACACACGCCTATACCACTAGGCTACGGAGGCAGTTACTACTACACATACTATCATACTTTAACAATTAAATTTTTCTTTATCCTTTGTCTCTTTTTCTACAATTAACTTTTTACCAATAGACAAATAACAATACGTGCATAAGTACTGATGGAATTTTATGTTATGAAACGATAATGCAATTTCATTATTATTCGATAACAATAGTGATACACAACGCTATTTCAAATATTTATAAAATACAAAAAAACGTTTTGTACGGACGAAATATGATTCCTTTTGTACACATTTGTTTTAAGTGGATCCGTACATTTACTGTTGCCAATCGAAAAGAGTGATGAGACTGCAGATAAGTGCTTTTGTAACCGCGGATACATTTCATCAAGGTTATCGTTTTAAATTACGTTCAACATATTTTAATGGTGATAATATAGTTATTCATTACTTATTTTGTCTAAAATCAAAACATTTTTATAAAATAAATATGTAAAATAACGTGTATAACATAAATATCGTTTAAAACTACAATGTACATGACTGCAGCTCGAAAGTTAAAATATGCAATACGATATAAACTTAACATGTTAAGCGTAATAAATTGTCTCGTTCAAATTGTAACGTTAATATTACGAGGAGGCGCAAGCTTTCACAACAATACTGCCCGTTAGGGAACCGATAAATTGGGATTTGTATTGACTGTTATATTGTGTTGTTGCCAGAGCGTAAAAGTCGCCGACTGACTAAGAATTTTTTAGCTATAAAAATACTCTGATTTTTAAAAATATTACTAGCTCACCCGGCAAACGTTGTAGTTGGAGCTATGTAAATAATTTGGAGGGGATAACTTACTAAGTGATAATATGTTATCGAGTGGGACAGAAAAGTGAAAATTAAGGGTTGCTTGTAATTTTCAATGCTACATAGTAGTAAAAAAAAATGGAGTGGACACCATTTCCTCATCCATTAGAGGTTTGAAAAAATAGAAAGTAGGCAATTGTCAGACTTATTGAATATGCATAAAAAATTAATAAGAATTTATGAAGCCATTTTGGAGGAAAACGAACATTGTGAACGAGAACTCTATATATAAAATTTTGTCCTAGAGTTACGAGATAATTTAAAAAAACAACATATTTGTAGAGCATTATATTGGAATAAACCGCCAATAAAAGACTTGCTACTTTGTCACGTTACATGTCATTAATATGCCATGACCAAAAATGTCTAGAGAAACATCGTGTACGCTATAATCACACAATGTCACAAAAACATAGAATATAAATCAATTTCGTATAGCACAACGCAATCACAACTGTCAGAGCTAAGAGCAACTGCATCGCAGCAGTGTCTCGCGTCACGCCACACGTACGTCCGCGTATTCCGTTCGCAACAGTCGACCACGGTCTGGCTACTGCATAGCACGCATCCGCGGCTGCATGGCTTGCATTCCTTTGACGCGTTTTTTCATCTGTTAATTAAAAAATAAAACTCCCGCGCATCCTAATCTGTCAACGCGAGAATTTTATGTGCTGTGCCATCTGTGATATTTTTCAACCGTGATTTTTAATTTATTACCTGATCTTTCTATTTATAAAATACGTTTGAAAAAAATAAGTTCTATGCTAGATCTGAGGAATTTCGACTGCGACTATAACTTTTTGGATTTTTGCAATCTCCTGTGATTTGGTTTTACTCACTATTATGGTAAGTTTATTTCATGTTTTTCATATTAAAATAATGTGATACTTCTTATAATATTACTACATTTTTACGACTAAAATTGTACTATAATATACTATAATAAATCGTATGTAATATTAAAAATTAATCTAACATATATAATATTAGTAAATATTGCAATGCAATGTATACTTTAATGTACCTATATTTAAAAAAAGAATGACACTATAAAATATTCTGCATGTTAAGAATGGGCAGTTTGATGCTCTACTTAAAACTCCTTATTAAAACGCATCGAAAGTGTCTTAACATTCGTGGAATTTTTTTTTATGAATATTCGTTAGATAGCTTTACGTTTACTACGAATAAGCTTCTTTTCTATAAGAACGCCATGTTGTGGGTGTGTGATGTATTTTTTATTACTCTTTATTCAAATTGTTAGTAAAAAAAATCTTGGTGGAGCCATTAGTACTAAGAGAAGAAATAGTAAAAAAAGTTGGAATGTATTGTAATTAAAAAGTTGTAGCCACGTTTTTAGTTTATGGATGATAAGATGTTTCTATAATAAAAAATACAAAACATAATTTTCTACTATTTAAAGCCTTATCGGATTAAAAAAAAACTACTCTAGTGTACGTAATTTTCGAAAGAAAAGTTTTTTGTCCCTATATTTATAGTTTCTTGCTAGAACTATTAAAGATTTAAAAATTTGTACAAATGTATCATTAAAAAAAAATGGTGATTGACACAACCGTTTGCGAAAATGTTTATGCTTCGAAAATAAAAAGAAAACGATTTTACCATTATAATCGATTTCTTATTTGTTTTTAAAGGAGAATATCTTTTTGTTAAATCAATGTAATAAATTAAATCGATACAATATAGTCAAATCTTACCTTTCTCCATATAGTACCAAGTTCATAGCAAGTAAAAGTGAAGATTACATCACAAGCGCAAACTGGTCGAAAACCGGACAAGTTTGACCGTTCATTATAAAGTTTTCACTACCATCATACGGATCGGACTATTGTGTTACCTATTCACGATAATATGGGGTCAAAATGTCAGTTTGTTACTGTTATGCGACAGATAATATATGTCTTTTCGTACACAACATTTTCAGCATTATCTAAATTGATATACAGGTACAAATCTCCGTCATTTCCTTGTGCCTCTCCGTTAATTCTTATCGCGGAGCTAAATTGAAATATCTCTATTTCTCCCCACTTATTCATAAACGAGGCATCGCCATTAGATGGACACCGAGTCCTACTTGCCAACTGACTAATTGCAACTATTTTTGCCTTGGAGATTAAGTGAAAGCATGCATTTGAACTTGGAAAAATATAAGATGATTTTAACGAACGAACGCTCGGTGAAAGCTGTTGGATGGCGCTTGAATTTCAAGTATTATACATTAAGATAGATTTCTGCATTCGTTGTACATTTTTTTTTGTATCTAGAATGTTCTTTTCCTGTAGCACTGTTGTAGTTCTAGAACTTTTCTAGTCGGATTTACGAAAGCGTCGGACTCAAGTGATAGATGCGTAGACGTTTTCTGATTTATATCGTAACGTTAGCCATGAATTTTGTATGACTTGGCATGAAATGGTCATGTTTAAAAGGAAAAGTGTTCGCCCGCGCTACGGCCAACTTAATAATGCATTAAGAAACTTAGAACAATTCACGGTACAGGCGTTGAATAACAAATGAATGCACGAAAGTGAGACCGGCTTCTCGAAATAACTTAAGCTGCGTTCAGATGACATCATGTTACACTGGTTGTTCTTCTCTACGATGGAAATACACAATGTGATAGTTGTTTTGAAGTTTGCGATACTAAAGACGTGATGTTGCAAATCTATTGTAATTTTGTTCGAAATCTTTGTATTACAACCTAGTTTCTTATTAAGATACTAGATTTTGCCCGCAGCTTCAAGATTAGCTTAAGTTACGCCCAGTTATATCAGCTACATGTTTGAGAAATTTCCCGTAAAATAAGACCAGTCATTCCAGAGCTTAGCCAGAACAGATAGACAAAAAATTAAAAATATTTTCTTTTGTTACATGCATCGGTCGTATATATCAATGTAATTATCCCCACGCGATGTTTAACCAATAGGACTGCCCCATCTTTTGGTGTTTATTGAGTTTGACGTAAGATAATGCTTACGTAAATTTCTTTGCGATTAACGAATTATTTATATCTACGATATTTACATCATCGTCATCATCAGCGTGTGATAGTCCACTGCTGGACATAGGCATCCCCTAATACACCCCTGTCCATTAGGGGGCTTTAGACCGTAGCCCACCATGCTGGTCCAATGCGGGTTGGTGGGTGGATCGACTTTTTACGTTCTCACCCGACGCACGGATCATCTTACTTTTGAGACAATTGGATCGTCAGCCCAAATTGCCCTAACCAACTAGGAAACAACATTGAAAATTTGTTACGTCCCCGCAGGATTCGAACCCACGACCTCCGGTTTCTAAAGCACACGCCCATACCACTAGGCTACGAAGGCAGTTACGATATTTACGATTTACGATTAATCGTTTTTATGGGACTGTTTACGTACACATATGAGCTTACTTCATTCAATAGATAGTTCATATACCGGGATCCCTGCACAGAGTTGTTCCTCTGCAAGATTAGAAGGTTGGGTTTGTACCGCTTCAGTACTTTAGAATTTTATTATATCTTTAGAAGTATAATATTTATCTAACAGATGGATTATTATATTTATTTATTCTTCTTTATTAACCTAACGCAACATTGGTTAGCAAAGCAGTATCACAAATATTTGACATTCATCGTGTGTTGTACTGACGTAAATTGTAAAAAAAAATTGGTAATTACTAGTCGAATAAATCATATAATAAAATCTGTGAAACAATGTAAAGTTAATTTTGGTAAAATTAATGTATAAAGATTATGTAAAATTATGTTTATAGACTGTTACATTGTAACCTGTAACGCATTATCTAATACTTCATTTGTGTTTTCTACGTAAACAAGTTATTCGAGTTTCGAAAAGAAAAATGGAAATCAGTTGGAGCGATAACCGATAATTATTCTTGAACCATAGGTAACTTTTAAGTTTTATGGGTTTTTTAAACTCAAATTAGAAACGCAGACAAATCTTAGACTCAACTTGGAAGGTGAACTAAGGCAAGCGTTTTGTAAAATAGGATGACGTCTTCGTTGTATTGCTTTGTACTAACCTCTTATCAATATATTTAATACGTCGGCACTGTAGTTTACTTGGAAATCAATATAATTACAAGTGAAATCCTAACCCAAATAAATAAGCGGGTGACAACGTATCCTCTGCAAAAAACTACCGCGTAATTTCTTCCACTGCATTTTAAATCTCTAATGTCTTTTAAGGTATCCGTTTAAACATAATATCATTTATGACAAGTTTTATACACATAGAATGTTTTTTTTAAATGCATAAACTTTTGTTTGAGTTTAAACTATATTACTTTAAATGAGCTTTGAATACGCCTTAATGCAATTTATAACAATGTTTTACATTAAATTGGTTATTGTGGGTCATTTTTAAAACATAGATATGTGTGCTTGCGGACTTTATTGTAGATCATTTTAATAAGTACAATTATTTTCAACATTCTTTAGTTCTATCGATTACGGTTTTGGGCAGTGTTTGCAATTTATTTACACGGGTTGTAATTTTTGGTGTTGTATTTTTTTCTCTTCAAATATTTATTAAACTAGATCTCACAAAATTATTCAAAAGGCCCAAATGACGGCTCATATCTGTTTTTGAAAACAATTATCTTGTTAATAATATAAAATATAAAAAAATAAATAGTAAAAACACGCTCCGAATTGTGTACGTCCTTGTGGGAAGTTACTCAATAATAAATCTGTTTTAATCTACCCACCAGTTTAATTGGTACTATATGGTTGTTTTAGAATCCAAACTTTATTACCAGAACATTGGCAAATTGTCATCTACATTTATCTGTGGCAAATAAGATATGAAATTTAAGTAATTTTACTTTTTAATTAATAGTAACATCTAAAGTAAGCGAATTCTTATTTGTGGTCTGTCGCCTTAATATATTCCGATAATAACTCTTCCGCCTATAATAAACCGCCTCCGTCTAGCGTTATTGGCCTTTCTTCTTTTCAAATTTTATAGAAAATTCAGAGCTAAATACGATTTGTAATTTATGTAAACAGATAATGTCGAAGTATGATAGCATTCACACGTAAACGACTCTGATTGGCTTCTTCAAACGTCAAAGCGGTGGCGTGCATATGGAAGGCCTATGTCCAGCAGTGGACTAACACAGGCTGATGATGATGATATGATGATGATGATGATAGACTGATAATGAAGTCACACGTGACGTTACACCAATATGAGGTTCATATGTGTTTAACATAAGTTTTGTTCACTTTTGGCCCAGGCCTTACTTATTTCTCGTATGGACACAAAAAATATAAAGTTTGATAGATTATAAAAATACAACTGTTTTGTATTTTCTTTTATTTTCTCTTGATTGTGTTTAGAATTTCATCATTATTTACTAAATTTCAGAGTAGAATTTTGAATTAGCTTAGTAATAGTTTGAAGTGGTTGTTTGTAATATTATTTTAGAAAATTATGTTTTACTTATTAAATGTATATGTAAAACAAGTAATAAACAATATAGTATTTAATTTTTTTGAATATAGCTTTTCCCAAGATTATTGCACTCTCCCTGCTTTTTCTAACAGTCGGTTGTTAGACAAAACCTTACGCATTAAACTAGCTTATGTACATTTACTTGTACCCAAGCGGGCTTATTTTTATATCCATTCAGCTATTTTTCCTAGTTGCCAAGGAGATTCTAATTCACCTAGCTTCATATAAATAGCAGTTTCTACTCGATTAATGATTCTGCTCTACACAGTTCACTCACTAGTGGGTGTAATAGTTGTCAGAAACTTGAAGGCAGCAACCTGGATTGAGATTTTACATGACCATCAGGTGTTCATTTTACATTTTTTAGGCAATTGGGTGACAGGCCTGAACACTAAGCACATTGCAAGCAATGGTTATACTTTCCTAAATCTATTTACTTGGTCAGATTTATATTCGCATTATTTTACGTATGCCAGATAAATTTATTGTAAAAGTTTATTTATAATAAAAATCGAAAAATATCCCTCAAAGTCCATCCTAAGACCTAAGACCTCCTAACTTCAAACTTTTGTTTGGTCTAACTAACGTCTTGTGATCACGTCCAGAGGTAGTCTTGACAACTTTTTATCGTTTTACCTTTTCTTTAACCGTCGGGAAATGCCTACTCTTACCCATCGTTGCGGGGGCAAAGGCGGGTTATGTCGGACATGCACCGACTAAAAACTCAACGTTGCTCCTTCCTAACGCCTTTAGGGTACGGTCACAGGAACGGTTTTACACTCTTCTGCGACCTTACCAGCGCTGGCCGCCGCGGCAGCCCCGTCTTTGCCCTATGGCCCAGTCCACCTCTGGGTGTGTCAGAACCCCCGAGTTCCCAGCCCACGCAGAAACTAGATTCCTAGTCCCATCGGTGGCCCCGATGTTAAGCTCCACCGCTAGCTCCGTTTCGGCCGCAGAAGGAGGAGCGATTGACGACACCATGCCGGATGTCCCCTCCTCCTGCGGCCCTTCCGCACCGCATCAGCGGTGAAGCCCCACTGAGTCGCGGAAAATAGAGATTGCGGCCCTCGGAATACCGACACTCCTTTTCCCCCGCAACTCCTCCTTAGTTGCGAAGGACAGGAAGGGCGGCACACCTACCTCCTGCAACCCGTCCCTCGCACCCTCTAAAAGTGCATTCAAAGCGGGCTTGTTCAGCCCGTTTGGAGCAACCTCCTCCTCGGCCGGCCTTGCACCACAGGCCGGCCAGATTCCTCTTAGCTTCTCCGCGGCTGGGCAGGCCACAGGTACTGAGCCTCACCGCTACGACAAAGCGTAATCCTGTTCGGGGGGAGGGGGTTCTCCAACCAGCTTGGATCAGCCTCCTCCACGGCCGGTCTCACTCCTCAAGCCGGCCAGCTAACAGAAACTTAGCATGCCCGCGGCTGGACCAAGCCACAGGTACTGAGCCCTATCGCTACGACAAAGCGAGAACCTGTTCGGGGCGTTTATCGTCTTACCTGTCCTAACCGATAAGAAAGCAATCAGACAAGGTTGAAACAAAATTGTTTTTACTCAAGATTTAAGAAGATACGAACTTATGACCGCCAGTTTATTTAGCAGGGGTCAATATCACTTAGCCATAGAAGCACGTGTAAATAATTCAAGTTTATAATTACTATTGTTGTACCGAAACAAGAAAACAGTCTTACGGTAGAAAGTAGAACTTCTTACATAAAAAACTGTTACCAATCATAAGCATTTTACGTAAGCGATTTCCATCTTTTCCCATAAAAATACTGTGTCTGCGAAATAATTTATATTCAATTAATAATGCGTAGAAATATTCATGTCTGTGACCACGCACGAACGGCACGCGACGACAAACCTTTTCTTGAAGTCACTGTTAGTGGTGTAACGGTGAAAATTTACCACCTTTCTGTATTTTACAACATACATACCACCTAAAGTTGGTCGTTGCGTTTGACTTTAATAGTGGAATTTAAGCTATATTGATATGAAATACTTGAACTTGTTAAAGCTTATTTAAATATTAAATTGACTTCTGCTTGTACTTTATATATGAAGTTGAACATTTCGTCTTTTTTAATACACTTTTTGTTTGTTTTTAAAGAAGTATTAACACGATCATGGCACTGGATTCAGTTTGATTATTTGAAGCAATATAAAATATTTAAAAAATATTTTTTCTTAGTTATTAATAAACAAGTTTCGTTACGAAAACGACAAATATTTAAAGGTTATTAATTGATAAGTAAACAATAAATAAATCCAACACATTACATAAAATAATAGCAATCAAATGTGTTGTTATACTGCGTTTGCTTCAAATATGTTTTTTTTAATACAACTAAATAACAGCAACGATATTCCATAATATGTACTTGTTTACTGTTTTCATTATCGACTCTCTACTAAAATTTTATTTACTGAGAGAAAATACAACAAAAGTATGAAACACTGATATTACTTCAGGTTACAATATCTACTAGTTATTTATTTGAAAACCAGTCAATCTCAGGGTGATGAAGAGATATATTATGACGTTACTATTATTATATCACAGTAAGTTCAAATGAGAAATATATTTAGTAAAGTCATTCGAAGCGGCATACTCATATCTTTTTTAAATTTGTACGTCACAGCATAAAATACTAACAAATACGAGACATTACAAATAACAGTTGTACTATATTTTTAACGTTTAATAGATAACCTCTTACTAAATTATTGATGAGATACATTAAATTAATAATTATTGAATACGATCTAATTATAATATAAACCACAACATGCAATAAAATAAGAACCGAAAATATAGTCGCTCTGTGTAACTTTTCCTGTACTATAGTTGGTTAGAATGGAGGAACACTGCATTGTTATAGTTTCATAAACGGAGCATCAGTAAGTTTTTTTTTACAAAAGCAAGTGTTTCACTTCTATTTGCCGTAGGTAAATTGACTTTAGTCCACTTATACATTCAAAATTGGAAACCAAAACATTAATATATGTTAACCATTATATATTGGATGGTTGATTACAGATTTTGAAAGTTACGTCGCCAAGTGAAGACCCTAAACGTATAGAAGTGATGCCTGTTGGTACAACAATAATTTTCAAACACCATTTTCACGTTTCGAAGAGCACTGTGTTATTAGGTGGTCAGTGTTATTTACTAGGGTCCAGGGGAGTACCAAAGTCTATGTACTTAAATATATGTACGTTAAAAGTTTGTGAAAAAAATTCATTGCTATTGATACATATCTTTTTTACCTATATTTTCACAAACTTTTAATGATATTATTTATATATATATATATACATACCTAAAAATGTCCATCTATATATATATATATATATATAGATGGACACAAATACTACTAGAAATACATATGCAAGTCGAAAAGTCAGTTGCTTTACCGATTCCTCTTCCAATGCGCAAGTAAAAACTATAGAGCAACCTAGCAACAATATACAACTGCGCTTCTTCAATACATTTGCTGACAACTTGACGATTTCATTGCTTCAGAATAAGCATAATGGCGACTAACAAAAAGCTGTGCTGGTTTTACCGAAGCGAGGCGTACAAGAGAAAAAGCGATCCACTCATTATGAACTAAATTCTTATTCACTTCGAAATCAGATTTAACACACTTTCGGTATGACTTGTGAATTTTGGCGCTTTACAAGACCGCGTTGCCTTCGTCTATGTCAATTGGGTACAGCAAAGGTGTAGATTCACATTTGGGTTCTACATTAATGGGTGTATTTGGTGAAAGTTTCGTAACATATTTACGATATAGTTCTGCGAAAGAAAGGTTTTACCTAAAATACCTTTTTCGTTTTATAAATCTCATCTTATTTTGCAATTCAAAAGTTACTAGCTCAAAACCTTGGTTTCAGATGTTTTACGTTAAACCTAGTTTTTTTTTTATATAAGAAATAGTAAAAACACATTTAGATTTTCGGCTAATCGACGGCATTCACTTATGTGGAATAAATTTTTGATGTTACACAACTCTTGCACTAGCTATCGGAAGCGGTCGGAAGTAATAAATGACTTAGATTAGTTTTTTTTTCTGCTAAACTGAAAGTCTATCTGTTAAGCATTCGGTAATAGTGGATACAGTGCAAAGATCATTTGTTTTGTAACCAAAAAGATTTATATAAACAGTTTGAAACAACAAAATAAGAGAATGTGTTTATAACGCATGGATTATAGTTTTTTAGTTCAATTTATTTTATCTAGCGTCTAGATAAAAAGACACCTAATAATGGGTTTCAATTTATGGTAATAAACGAATTATTAACACATAATTCCTGTAACGCTAAATATAGGTTCTTGACACGCGATGACCTACAAAATACGCTTTGAGCGCAACAAACGTGTTATTTTACGTCGTACACCCGTTCATGCTTACGCTTCAATGTTTCGTTAAGATTTATCATATGCAACGGGAGATTGCGTGCTTCGTAAATGGATAAGCTTTCCTGTGTTTTATTTTAAGTCATAAGATATAAAAATACTGATCAAATGGTTTCAAATGCACACGTAAACATTTTGTTTATTTACATTGATATGATGTGAAAATATTTTATTATTATTGTTGTAGTAATTATTATCACAATTATATTTATCTAGAACATAATAAGTTCTCTAAAGAAAGAGGTGACCGCCTCTGTAGCAAAATAGCTCAATTGTATACAATCGTGGATCTTGATTTTGAATCTTGAATTATGAAGAAGAAACTGCCTCTGTAGCCTAGTGGTAAAGGCATGTGCTTTAGAAACCGGAGGTCATGGGTCCGAATCCTGTGGGGTCTCTATAAATTGTCATTGTTGTTTCCTAGATGGTTAGGACAATTTGGGCCGATCACCCAATTGTCTGAAAAGTAAGATGATTCATGCGCCGGATGGGCATGTAAAAAGTCGGTCCACCCATTAACCCGCATTGGACCACTGGTGTGGTACGGTCCAAAAACCCCCTACTGGACTAGGCGTGCATTAGGCGAGGCCTCCTTCCAGCTGTGAACTAACACAGGCTAAATATGAATTATGAAGAAGGCAGTTGTGGATACCTTGGGCCGTTTGCGAAAAATAAGATTTCAAACTTTCTATTTATCACATTTCGTTAATTATCACGAATACTTAAAATTATGAAGATTTTATTGTCTGCAATCATTAATAAGAATTATAAAGCATGAACTACGAATGAAGAACTAATTATGAATTAGGACCATTAATGTATAAGAGACGCCATAAAGTTCTTAAAGTAATATCGTTACATTTAAATGAATAAATATAAAAACAAATTTCACTCAGCACGTGCGCAACACGCGTCACGCAGCTGTCAATATATCAAATCGGCCGTCAGTTGCACGCGGTCAAGGATTGAGCGCATTCCGTTTTAATTTCAAGTTTATAGTGACTAAGCGGAAGTTTTATTGTTGTGTTTTATCCACAAGTGAAAGCAGAGGTCGGGGGTCGTGTCTGAATGGTGTTGAACGAGACAATGAAATTGAGAGTGCTGTGTGGGTTATCGAAACTTGAAATGCTGACGAGCTTGTACGATATCATTGTGGCGATTTGCTAGTGAAAGAGTTCAAAATCAACATCTCAGATGAATGATGGTTTACAATGTTATGACAGTTAAAAATTTTAAAGAGTAATTCTAAAACTTGAGATGCAGATGAGTTTTGACGTGTATTTTACGTTAAGGCGTATACATAATATTGGCAACAGAGCTGGATACTCCGTTTCGTTAAACAAACTTTTCCAGATCTTTTCTTTACACGAATATTATTAAATGAAAGAACTTTTAATGGATTTTACCCTGTTTATTCACAATTTAACTTTCAACTTTTAAACATAATCCAGTCGCCGTGGTCTAATGTGTGGGTTTATTAAAGAATTGGTACGCGGTAGCCACACACAAAGGTGGCGAGTAAGATGAGTGTAATAGATCCATTTGCCTTTTAGTAAACTTTTTTGACCTGAAGAGTAATGCCTCACATTACCTTAGCCAAGTAAGATATGAAATTTATATAAGTTTATTGTAATACTCTAAAGGTAACTGTAAAGCGTTCAGATTTTCCTTGCTTAAAACCTATTAAAGTTTATATTTTAAATTAGTTTATATAAATAACTTGCTTAAAATACCGACTGATTAAATTTCGCCTAGCAATCGAGAACGAATGTTGTTAAGAGATTCTGAAGATGCTCTCTCTGTTATTTCTTCTTTGATAAGTATATTTTTATAAATTGAGGGAATAGACAATTATTTTGACCTGTTATTTTCTTCTTCTGTTAGTGTCTTACGAACGAACCAATTCAAAATGCCATTTCTATCAAAAAAGCAAATGTACATTACCTACGATGACCATCATTATAAGTAAGTTTTAATTATCATTTATTTGTTAAAATTAATTTTAATACCTCTCGGTACATTTCAATTCAAGCTCTTTAGATGCTGTATACCCTATATATCGTCGGAAGAAAAAAGAAACATCATAACTGACAAAAATGAAATTGTTCACCAGAGCCTAAAAGCAACTCAAAAAATTAATTTTCTATCATAACTTTATGTATATTTATTTAATTTAATTATTTAACCTTTTTGCACACAAAAAATGGTACAAAGGCGGACTTAATGCCGGTGGCATTCTCTACCGATCTACCTTTGGGTGGTTAGGAAAATTTTATTATAAATAATAGAATTTAATTAAGAAATTAACTTTTATTATACATTAAAGTTATGGTCAAAAATTATTTTTTTCGTTTTTCAGTGAATGATTTCGACTTTTTCGGTTACGACTTTTTCCATTTATTCTGTCGATATATCTCTTTTGTGATGCTGAATATAGTGTCCGCATTCATAATGAAATAAATTAACTGCCATGATTTGTAATTTGTTGCTTCAAATCGGATGTCTCATTAGCCTTACCTATATTACTCTTTATACTTTATACGTTTGTGAATAAACTTGTCTTATACGTCAAAGGCGGATATTATTTTTTTTGGTATTCTTCTTTATTATTAAACCGTACGATGATACTTTTCACTGTTAATGTTCCACTTTTCATTCTGATCAACGCAGTTATAAGGTAAAATGATGTCGTATTTGAACTTTATCCATAAGTAGCGTATGGCGGTCTGAATTGAATTAGTGATGTGACCTCAAGAAGAAGTCTAAAGGGTAGTACAAAATCTATATTGCTGCCAGCTTTTTAATACGTACGGATTTTATTGGTTATAAAGCGTTTGTAAACATCAATCACCATGCGATATTCAACCGATTTTTTCAACGGTTTTGACATAAGAAATTGTAATTAATTCTTTTGTTTAAGCGAATACTATATATCATTGATTAAAATTACTTATTGCGGATTCTATGGCGTTTATTTTACATTTTTAAATTTCCGTAACAATGACCGAGTAAAGGCAGCCGCAGTGGAGCGGGTACCTGCTGTTCTACCCTTGTAAACTGTGTAACTGACAAGATTGCCTACATTTTGATGCGGGCTTGACAGTAAATAAAAACTACTAAAATTGTATATTTAATGAATAAAACTTGGAGCTTGGAATAAAAAAATACACATTGTTTTTTCTAATATAAATGTGATTAATATTTTTTTTATAAAATAAAACTACAAAATAAGGCAACCCGCCAAGAAATCTTGAACACCAATCAGAGCGCATGACGTCACGCTTTAGTAAGCGCATACGAAATACGCTCGAATATCTTTTTTTATTATTTTTGTTTGAATGCCAAGTACTATTTGAGTGTGATTATTATTAATTCGAATAAAAAATAACCATGGATCTAGGATTTACTAAGGCAAATAGCGCTAATTTACCTAGAATCAACATAATAATTCTGTGAGAGTTTTTGTTGAGATGAAACCTAATATACAAATAGATAGTTTATATTTTTACATTTAGACTTCGTACAAAATATTATTACGAAATATTATGTACTAGAATCTACTAAAGTATGTAAAAACTTACGTCAAAGTGATCTCCACAAAATAAAGGTGAGTATTGGGCAATATTCCTTTTGAATCTCGCTTGCAAGTTTAAGTTACTTGTTTCGTATTGTTTTATTTTGAGGAACGAACACAAATAGCTTATGTAGTGGATGTATTCTCACACTGGGAAACCCCAAACCAACTACACACTTTCGAATTCATATTTAATAACACAAAATAAGTAAATTCTTGCACGAGCGCAGCGCGTTTATGTTTTGATTACTTAAACGTGACGTCACAAGTGACGACATAACACTAACAAGCGTTTTAGGGGGAAATTTAAATCATCATACATCATCATCCTGTGATAGTCCACTGCTGGCTCCCCTAATACACCCCTATCCATAAGGGGGTTTTGGACCGTATCCCCCCACGCTGGTCCAATGTGGGTTGGTGGGTGGACCGACTTTTTACATGCCCATCCGACGCATGGATCATCTTACTTTTCAGACAATTGGGTGATCGCCCTAACCAACTAAGAAACAACAATGAAAAATTGTTGAGTCCCCGCAGGATTCGAACCTCCAGTTTCTAAAGCACACGCCCATACCACTAGGCTACGGAGGCAGACAGGGGGAAATTTAAATTATTATTTTAAAATGCATTTTTTCCTACTAAACTTTTAATTTAACTGCAGAAATATCTTATTCATTGTAAATAGAATATATTTCTGGATTAAATATAAATTATTGTCATCATGCCTATTATCCAAGAGTCAATGTAAAAAAGAAGTCCTCACATCTGTAGTAAGTATCAATCACATGTTATTTACTTAGCATACTTTTTTATAACTCGTGTACATCTATTCAATAAGTGTCTATGTATAAATGAAACGAGAAGAAATATTTTCTTGTTGCAATGAAAAAAAATGGCAGCCATTACCGTAACCGTATTAGCCCCATACGTAAGTTTCCAGACAACTTTCTAGTCTGGAAAATTAATATTTTCCGCAAAAGCCCGCAGCGCTCGAGCAGCCACGGTGTTATTATAGTTGATTGCATTAACGTGAGCATGATTCTAGACGTCTATGAAAACTAATAATGTACCGAATAAAGTCAGCCTCATTTTTTTAGCTCACCTATACTGTTAAGCGCTAAGAGATGTCTCGCTATTTGACAAAATACACAAAATATAAATACGTCGAACGATGTATGCATTGTGTGCGAAATAATTTGTATTTAGTGGCCTCTTCATATCTCGTCAAGTGTAATGTGTTAATTGGTGAAAGTGTGTGTAATTTTTCATGTATACCCAAAATTAAACTGCATGTAATTTTTTGTGTAATCCATGCTTAAATTCTATACTTGATATTATATTTCAAGTTTCAGGCTCTTGTAGTAAGATTTCAGAGGTATGGTTGTGAAAGACTCGTAAATATATACATATATAAGGAGCATAACTTGTTTAAAAAGGTGGATAGTTATAAATATATCACATTACACAGTAATTTGATTAATGTCGATCTATATCTCTTGTAGCTCTTTGTATGTAAAAATTTTATGTACAAATGTTTTATGCAGGTGTCAAACTGACGGGGCCTCAACTTGAGCTGCAAGTTTCATAATCCTTTCCGCCTTGCCTAATCTTTTATAACCTCTCTTGCTGTATGGGTTTACAGCAACATATGATTGTTATCTGATTATGTTGAAGCAGTCTTAAGTGATATTATGAAACGTTGTCGTGAATGTTTGAAGCAACAATATTTATATACATAAATAAAGATAAATAAGAAAAAATAATATTAAAATATGGCACTAATCATTTGTTCTTATGTTAGGTGATAGGTAATAGTGTAATTTAATCGTAGAGAACTATTAATTGTAGATTATTTCTAACAGCTTAAATTTTACGTTATTTTTGCAACAAAAAATATTCGATATCTGTTATCATCATCACGAACATCAGCCTTTGTTAGTTCACTGCTGGACATAGTCCTCCCCTAATGCACGCCCATTAGCGGGTTTTTGGACCGTATCCCACCATGCTGGTCTAATGCGGGTTTGTGGCTGAACAGATTTTTTACATGCCTATCCGACGCATGGATCATCTTACTTTTCAGACAATTGGGCCCAAATTGTCCTAACCAACTAGGAAACTACAATAAAAATTTGTTGAGTCCCCGCAGGATTCGAACCCATGACCTCCGGTTACCACTAGGCTACGGAGTCAGTCGACTACTGTAATGGTAAATAATTTTATGCATGAATGTATATTTGTGTGCGTACGTTCATACCGTTTGATATTGACAATTGTTTATTGCAAAAATCGAAAACATTTTAATACTTGTAATATCAGTGTAACTTTATTTTTTATTTTTATTAAAAAAGTTTTTTTTTATATATATAATATTTAATAAACAAACAAATATGAGCAGAAGTATCAATATATATGTGGTATATACGACTGTTATTTAATTGTAATTTGTCATCATCATCATGATCAGCCTGTGTTAGATCACCGCTGGACATAGGTCCATTTGAAGTTGTTCTTAATTCGTAATAAATAGTAAAAATTCTATCATATTGTTATTTATTAATTAGTAAAAGATTCCGCTCACTCTGTGTCGTTTCCATGAATTAATGTAAATTGATACACTTAATTAATTTTATTGCGTAATGATTTCAATTTAATTCAGTCTCACACTTTAGATGATAATTGATAGTTCAAATTTATGTTTGTTTTATTAATCTATTGCTCGATCTTTTATAAATAAGGTTATGAACTTATAAATAAGGTTAAGAAAAATATAAGTTTATTTATTA
Organism: Lamproptera curius; assembly: GCA_029286875.1. Classification (NCBI taxonomy): domain Eukaryota; kingdom Metazoa; phylum Arthropoda; class Insecta; order Lepidoptera; family Papilionidae; genus Lamproptera; species Lamproptera curius. The sequence continues at coordinate 24,136 of JAGSMT010000193.1, read as the reverse complement.
CACATTATATGATAGTATTTTTATACGTAATGTCCTTTAAGATGTGCCTGAATTGTTTAGAGAGTATGAAAGTTGAGTTCGTTGAACGCTTGAATAATATCATGTGTCGTTTAGTCGTTGCCGTTTCGGTGTGTGAAACCGCGAATGTATTTGCATCGAACGAACGGTATGCAAATTCGGTGTTAGGAATATTGAAATGTCCCAGGAACATACATACAATTCTCTCAACAGTCATTGTTAGCGGCTTTACTAATTTAAGTACGTATTCAACAGTCAGTTGTTCCTTACATACAGATATGTATTATGTATACAGATATATGTGTTAATACAAGGAACAGTTTTGTTTGATACATGTTGACGCAAAATTGTCTGCCGGTCGATTTTTTCGTTAATAATATGTATATAATATCTTAACTCGAAATTTGTTTGCGCATATGCTTTTTGTGTTTATTAATCTTATCTATTATAAGAATATTTATTGACTCATCACGATATCTCTGGAATCGTAAGGCGTAGTAGCAACTTGAAATTTGGTGGGAATAATCCTTTCACCGAGTAGAGGTCAGCTAAGATTTTACACAAGGGGGTTGATGGGTTTGGGTTTGCTAGTATATTTTATAAAGTAACATGACTAATATCAATAACAACGCAACTAAAACTAATGACACATAAACTTTTGCTACAAATTGTCAATTAGCGTATGATTTTGAAACATTATTTTTTTAAACTAAGTGTACGTTAATTCCAATTCATTCTTTATTCAGATGAAAAAAGTGTAAAACGATTCAATAAAACTCGTTTTCGCTATCTAATTCTCTATAATTTAGCTTCCTATGAAGCTAAGTGCAAAATTAAAATCTATAAGATTCAGCCCATTACCAACTTCTGGGGAAGATTACTTAGAGCTGTCAAAAAATTTAATAAAAACTATTTTGATACCACACTTTTATTATATTTTTGATTAATAAGAAATTCTGTAATGAATTTTATATTTCAGTACTTTTGTGTTTATATTTAACAAAAATAATGTTATAATAACACAAAATTATTATTAAAAAAATAGTTAGTGTCCTCTTGATGCATACAATATACTGCTTTGAATACACAAATTAACAAGTCATTGATCGCATATGCAACCATTCTAAGAATGGAAAGTTTTAAACAATTACATAGATGCAATCATACATTAGATATGCCTGTCTCATGTCGTCCGTTATAAACGGACTTCGCTCATATACTTACAGAATGTCTAGAAAATTCTATTTACCGTACATCGTTCCTTTATTATTTCATTGTATTATTTAAATATGTATAATGAAAGGAACGTGCTATTTGATTTATTTCTTTATCTAGTCATAAACCTTCTGCACCTAACTATACACAAATAATCAACCCACTAGTAGGAATACAAACACCCGTATTTCGCCCTCACTTACGAGCACAGCGAAACATACACAACATACACCCGCGTTTTAGGGCGGTTCTCACCGCCCCTAGCAACCGATTAAAACAGTCGCCAGATTACGGCGTCCCCGTCCGTAAACCGCTCGTCAATGATCCTTAGGTGACACTAAATAATTCCTAACTCACGTACCTTCTGTAGGTCTTGCCTATACTTTTAGAAGACAGTGTCGGCCACCTAGGTTCGTGGGGACGGTAGCTTACCACGAACTCTGTGTTAGATACAGCATTCAAAGGCATAAAATCCTGGATATAAAATAAATTTTGCCTGTAATAAATATAGCGCAAATTACCACAAGTTAACGTTACAACTTGAACACTGTATGCATCATAATAGCAAGCCTGTTATTTATTAAATCCAAAAAAATATAATAACTACGCATACTTAAGCAATAACATGGAATTTATGAATGGAGATTATTGAATTTCTAAGCCATTGTTCAGCATTATTTTTCTTTTGTAATAAAAAAACAATGGCGTTTCGAACACACCATAAAATTTTCCTCTGAAATATTTTTGATATTCTTTTCCTCCTATTTTCTTTCAATTGCTAATAAATAAAATAAAAAAGCCTTTTATTTCCAGTAAAAGAAATTTACACTTCTCATGTATCTATTAAGTATGTGTTAGTTAAAATAGTTTAATCTATGTTAGTATAACTTCTCTTTCTTAATGTATATATATATCCTGTATGTTTCTTTATGTGTTTTATAATAATATAATTATATTTTTTTTTTGGTAATTTATATATAGTTTAAAATATTTGTTTTAAAAAATTAGTCTATCGGAACCACAGAATGGGTAAAGGCCTCCTCAAGTGACTCCCGTTTGTTTCTGTCTTCAGCTACTTTTATCCAGTTTGGTCCAGCTATCATTTTGATATCATCCTCCCATCTTGTAATAGGTCTACCTTTTGTTCTTTTGCCTAGTGGTCCGTTCCATAAAGTTACTTTTTTGGTCCATCTTTGATCTGTTAGCCGGGCAACATGACCGGCCCACTTCCATTTAATTTTTTTTGCGTAACTTAAAGCGTTTGTTAGTTTTGTTATTTTTCTTATTTTAGTATGGCGTATTTTGTCCAATTTCCTTATATTTAACATGATTCTTTCGAGTTGCTAATATCTATGGATATTTTTTTAAGAAGTTATTTAACGCAAGAACTAAGTGTTTGCATTATATGTATAAAGAGTAATTGTGGTTGTATGGTTGATACAGTAGCAATTTTAATATCGAATATGAAATTCATGAAACAAAAGTAAACGTACAATATAAATATATAATAAGTAAACGGACGGCGCCAAAAATATGTAAATGAGTAGCGTCTATTCTGACACGCGACACGTTAATGTTTTACAAAATCAAAGTAAAAAAATATACACAAACGTTCATTCCGGCTACCACTTTCACCTTCCAGCAATTTCTTAATATTAGATATAAATTTGGAAACTTTTACTTAGCGAGAAAGGTTCGTTTCGAAACCGAATCTACATATTATTCTCTCTGTTATATCGATTTGCATAAGCAACAACCAGTTATTTACCAGTGTTATGCGGAATTAGTGATATTACGTCTTTCAACTTATCTCCGCTTGCGACTAGTAGACATTTATCAAACTTTGATGTGTTAATTGCTTTTATAAAGTTGCAACCGAAAAAATAAGTATTGTAAATTTAATCCACCCTAATCATTAACCCGAAAAACCGTAAATAAATGAATATAATATGTATAGTATTCGCTTGAATAAACGATGTAGTTTTATAGAAAAAATCTAAATACTATATATTTATTACGATATACCCAAATATTATTCGTCATTTCAACTATACAATATCAATCATAGAAACGGTATTAGTATATGTAAGTGAGAGTGTTTCTATAAAAAATACAAGCAGCAACTCCGTTCGCCGTTTTGAAACAAGGAATTCTGAATATCTTTTACTTAGGACTCCCATAGCCCTTCGAATCGTCTTTAGGTAGTGTTATTACACTACCGATCTTCATGTATTACGTCGGTGCTTCTCTCGTCAGCCCCCTGACATAGTCTCATCATCATGATCGTCCATGTATTTTGTAGCAGAATATTAATTAAAACTAAGTCGACGCTAACTTAACATCCAATTATCGTTTGGAGGCCTATTTCTAATGGGGTTCGTATTTAAAAAAATAAAAATTATAGCAACTTTACATTGTCATGCATATAGCGAAGACCAAAAGAGGTTTTAAGATTGTTGTTCTAAAAGGAATTTATTATTTCAATACTTTTTTCAAAATATGTACGTTTGTATAAGACCATAAATGTTATTATTTTCTATTATAAATACAACTCTGACTTTTGATTTCAGTGCGCACAACGTCGTCGTCGTTGATTTTAGCATTCTAAACTCTCTCTTTTTTTGTCGATTTTAATATTGAATACATAAAAGTTTGTTTGTCTGTTATAACAAAGTATTTTTTGATGAAATTATTTTATTTTGACAAATCAATTAAGGTCGGAGGGCATACGCTAAGGAAGGCAATACGGCATATCATTACGCTAATGCTAATAGGAGCAGAGCGACGGCAAATAATTTTAAAAAGGAAAACCAACTAAAAAATAGTCTACTGTACTACACGCTCGAAAAATGTTTACTGTAAAAGAAACAGTGTGTCACGTGTCTTCCTTTGTCCATATATTCTTGTTTATTTTTATTAGTCCTTAAGTGTTTATTACCTAAATTTCTTCCATCTTCTGAAAAATATTCATATATCAATGTTCTTTAGGACTATATCGTATTTAGCATTTATTTTATCGGCGTCTTAGGTAACTCTTTAAATTGATATAGCACAAATACTAAAGTTAAAATTTCTATGTTAAATTATTTTAATAAATACATATATGCTATCGCAAGTTATTGTATATCTTTTTGATATTTATTTATATATTATTTTTTATTTATTAAAACTTTACGCACAAGTTAGTACAAAGGCGAACTTAATGCCAAAAGGCATTATCTACCAGTCAACCTTTGGGTGGTACAGAGAAAATACGGAAGGTGCGCAGATATTTAACAAAACAAAGGAAAGATTTTTAATAAGCTTTAATTAATTATTATTATTTTTTTGAAAATTAGTAGTATTTAATTGCACAAGGCCTTTTACTGTATTGCCTTAAAGTATATTACAATCTACCCTTATTATATTTTCGTTATTATTACGTTAGAGGTAAAATAACTACTTATTTTATGTCGTGTAAGTTTACTATATTTCAAACATAAATGATTTATCGATTATTATGAACATATATTTATGATATACGCTCCAAATTGACTACACTTGTTAATCATATAAAGAGTGATATTGCTTAAATAAATAAACATCATTTTTTAATATTTGTAGAGAACAGGAATGTTGTACTCGAAATAACTTTTACGGAAAAAAAGTTTAGTTCGAGAACATTCTTCTAAAACACTGACAGGCGGTGCGTTTTTTATTATTTCTTACCATATTATTATTATCTAAATCTCCAGTACATAGATTTTATAAAAGATAAAAAACCATAGTAACGTTTCGGACATTCGATTCTTTTAATATATTATAATTAATCATTTGCTTTAAACCTAATGTCGCCAGGTTATCAAGAACGGAAATCAAAAGCAGTTGCATACATTTATTTGCACTATAAACCGGGTCACTCATTAGTAAAGCATTTCAAATTAGCATATTGCATATATATAATGCGAAAACGTTAGAAAAAGTCAGATAAGTTATACACGTTCAGTCTAGATTGGTCCAGTTTAATAGATTGGACGGGCTTTCATAAATTTCATAGCAATCTGTAATCAGCAAACTAGTTTCGTTTCACTTTGCAGGCAGTGCTTCGTGTAGGCGATAAATGACGCGATTTATTCATTTATACACAAGCCATATACGACATGTAGTTTATGTTTTTGGCGCAGACACAGTTTGACATTAAATGTCAAACTGTGTCGCACTAACATTAAATGTCAAACTGTGGTGACGCCAAATAATAGTGCTCGATTTTTTGGCGCCAACACAATTTGACATTAAATGTCAAACTGTGTTGGCGCCAAAAAATCGAGCACTGTTATTGGTTAATCATCGCGTGTAAATTGCATATGGCGGCTATCCGCCAACAACAAAGCGTTATTGTGGCGCGAAGTTTGTTTAAAATTAGATTGGTTATTATAAATTTCATGTCTTACGTAGAAATTCAACGAGAGGGAGGATTGAAGGTACCATTCTTCTCCGTTATAATTTCTATATTTATTGCTTTTATGTATGTAAGTTTTATATCTAAAGTGAAATTTGTCTGCGCATAACCTTTTATGTCCGTAGGCCATAAGACGTAAACGGTTCAAGATAGTTTCACTTTTTACTAAGCTAATGCGTTTAATATTCTGCCACAAGTTTTTGCACTAGATTGTACCGTGAAAATGTCCAGCTATGTGGAATGATCGCAACGCCCGCGGTAATGGATTTCTTGAATAGATGAACCGGCCATGATTAACATATAAACCCAGATATGGAAAGATTTACTGTATGCATGTCGACCTGTACGGACCATTTTATGTAACGGGCAAAGCGTAATGCGCCCGTTGGAATAAAATTTGACGATTATATTCTGGTCGGAAGGTTATTTTACGAAGTGTGTTTATGGTTTCAAAACTTTAACGAAAGCGTACATTGTTATTTCCATTTAGTTTCTTTGTATTTTTTTTTTTTGGTAAGCAAAAACGATTGAAGACGAAAATTCGAGAATAGTTAATAATTGATAATAGTTAGTCATTGGATATTTTTCTTAATTTGCCCAATACCTATAAAATAATCTGTCTATAGTTTATCTAAATTGCACTTGGATTATATAAATGAAGTAACCCATAGACATAGTAACAGAGCGGCATCGTACGTATGGTGTTGTTACATGTCGTCTGTCACCCAGTGATTGACATAGGTGACAATTCATCAATAAGTACGCTAGTTGTATGACACCTCTTAGTTGCCATGGTTATCCCACCTCTAATTTGGATGAAGCATAATAAAATGTGTGCAAATATCGTTTGAGGAAACGTCCGATGACAGTAATACATGTGAACGCATAACGGAAGTCGTTTAAGAGATAAATACACACATTTTATTCAATTTAATGATAAGTCAAATCGCATATGTATTTTGTTAATTGGGACATTCACGTAACACTTTCTTAGATGTTATAAAATGCTAAAGTTAGTTTTAATTAATTGCTGTCTGTACTAATTTAAAAAGTTTAATAGTTTTTACTGAAGTGTTAGACAATATTAAAAAAATATAGTAATAACCAATAGGAGTGAAGATTTTAGGAACAATATTGAAAGAAAAAAACTTTTTGTGGTTTTATACACATATTTTTTTGTATCCTAAAATGCTATATAAATAATGCGTAAAAATCAGTGATCAAATGTAAAAAACTAACATTTCCCTTATATTTGTCCACTTAATGCTACATGAAGTGGAACAATATTTTAACTAGTTACAAACTGATTTTGTTATTGTTATAGGAAAAAAAAATGTTCGTAACTGTATAAGGTAGCCATAACGTAGTCCTTTCCTTACTTAAAATAATACTTAAAAAATTGAATGCCGAATAACTCGTCTGCCAATTATCACGACATTGACTAGCATTGACACTTTTCTATCATAAAATATTGTGGAACGTGCGTCGTATCACGACAAGGCTATCCATGGACGATTCAAATTAAACATTTACGACATAAATCGATAATGAATTCGAGTAAGTCGTAAATTTCAACACATAAAATCGAATCAAACGTTAACGATTGTTTGGTGTCCATCAAAATCATACACAATCTCAACAGACGGACCGAGCAGTCGCGAGTGAAAGCTGGCGCGTCGAGACGAGTACTCGAGAAAACTCGTAAATATTAAATTGTTTAAATTAACCGGCTCGCTCATTTAGACTCAACAATATTTTAATGGTCTAACGTTTATCCGTAAATCTAGAAAGCATATATTCGGTAAAGATATTTCTGATTAATCGATTTTTTACCGATGCTTCGCTCGTTTCGGTGGGTTGTTGAAACTATAAATGCTTTTGGTGGAATAAATTTTTTTTAAGTTTTTTAAGATATGTCCCGTGCACAGAAAAAAAATAATTTTTGTGCTTTAAATAAATTTTCCTTACTCTTTAATGACATGTTATAGCGATTATCATGATGATGATGATGATGTTATAGGGATAACATATTTAATTTATTTATAATTAATTTATCCCAAAGAGCAAGATAGAAAATAAAAAAGATAAGATTATGTATATATGTATTTTATGCTCTTCTTGAACAAACCGCGTTGTACTTACTATACATTTTGTGATAACCTAATTCAATACTTAAATTCTGGTGTATATATTGTAACATGAAAAGAGGGCACATAAATAAAACAATATACACCATAAATAAGACAACATAATAAGGAACACAGCCTTGATATCCTATATGCCATTAAAATTATTTAAGAAAACGTTGCATTGGTGTAAAATCAAAAACAATTGATATTTGCCAAGACTATCTTCAGCAGTCCTTGTTGAACATTAGCCTTTCTTTTATTAATTTCTTTTCTTACTAGTAATACATCCTTTGGATGCAGTTTAGCGTTTGGAGTTTTAACGTCAGATGTCTTTTGCTAATTCAAAAATTCCTAAAAACAGGTTATTCACGAAAACTGAGAAATTAAAAGGTTAAGCTTATAGTAACATTGCAAAAATGGTTAAGAGGAAGACAAAGATAGAGCTAAAATATTGCTCTTTAACAATATTTTTATGAACCTAAAAGATTTTTTCCGAAATCATCCTTTTTGTTGATATTTTTATAGTCAAAATACTTTATATCATCGTTATGCAATTATTTTTGTTAAATTCCAAGAAAATTCCACTTCGAGCCGTAAAACTCATTTCTACATTAACTCATTGGTGTTCTGTTATATGTACTTTTAAATGAAGCAAATTATTTCCTTTTACATACATTAAATTAATGTAAAAGACGTTTCAACACCATACGCGTGTTTTTCCTTAAAACCTAGTTCGTGGGGATGAGAGCTTCCTGCGAACTCTGTGTTAGATAAAGCTTACTAAAGGCAAGAGTCTGAAAGCATAACATTCGAGTTAAAAAAAATTGTTCCTTTGCTTCGTAAATGTTACTTACATCAGATGATTATTCGCTAAATATGCTACTGGTATCATATATGAACACAAAGGTTTACGGTTCTGTTCCATTAAGGTTTGGAATTAGGCTTTGTTTACATTTATTCCATATTTGCATTGAAAAAATTTCATGGCAGCTTTTATCTATACTATATGTAAAGATTCATAATTTTTTTAAACTCGAGTAATATTAACAAATTTAGGTTACAACTAAATCTAACGTAATATTTTTTTTCATTCTTAATCAGCTAAAACTTATATGTAAAAATTTTTAATCGTAAAACTTATACCGTATTCCTTTAACCAATACTACGTACATAAGCGACGTCTCAACGACTACAACTTTAAAAAATCTATACATCCGTTGCAATAAAATCGATTAACAATCGCTCACCTGTTAACCGATGTCCTTCGCTAGTGGGTCATCGATTTGTACAAGTAAAAGTGCCGTACCATACGCTCGAATCGATTGCTGTAACGAATCGAATAACATAACGGTATTAGAACCGCTAAGTCGCCGGCCACCCTGCGCACTACAGTTAAGATTTACCCTACTTGCATCGGATACAGTTTATGAATTTCACTGGCAAATGTGAAGGTGGATTGAATTGTGTACGAAACGACACAAATAGCGAATAAAATTACCTGATTAATTGGTAAAGATTTAAGGTACACCTGCTTTAAAGATTAAGAAATTAGAAGTATATTTGAAATTACAAACTTTGGGAGATTGTGTTATTTATTAATAATTACAGGAAGTAACTGTAACTGAGCCCATTTGGACCCATGGCATCCGTGCGAATTTTCAGGAGTAATGTGCGTTATTATTTTTTAACTGTAAGTAGTCTTCTAAACTTTGTGACAGTCCTCAGAAAATATTAGAGGTGTCGTTTGAATACTAAATAATATATATATTATTTTACATAATATAATGGCACATTGGTTATTGTTGTTGTGGTTAATGCAACAAACTTACAAATATTCAAAATCTGCACGGATTTTTAACATTTTAACTGTAGTATTATTATTACCTTATAAAATAATCTAAAAAAATAATATTAATTACCCAAAAAAACGTTAACAAATTGGATTATTAAGGTTAGGTACAACACTGAAAGATTTGCATATGCATGAGGTAAATTTTGCTAAGGTCGATTTTTTAATAAAACTTTTATTTAACTTCGTTTCTCGTGGGGTAATTAACTCAAACGGCCAATTTTACTAATTGTAGGCGAATATAAAATTTTATAACAGGCTTTATAATACCGTTTTAACTTTTGATAGAAAGATTTAAAACTCAATTTAAGCGAGAGATAACAAAGTATGTCTATTGCACCTTGTAGGTAATACATGTATCCGCTATACCCCCGAATGTGCCTACTTTTTGTTCAACACCTGTAGGCAAGTCCAGTCGCGGGGAAGCTAACAGGAATCTGGCCGGCCTCTACAGTAAAATAAGGTAGGCCATAAAGACCTCTTCTAGCAGGCTGACAACCCCGCTGTGGATACGTTCAAGTGAGTGCAGGGGATGGGTTGAAGGAGGCCCGTAAGTTCCAGCGCACCCAATGGTGGGTTGGGCTATAGGCCAGTGACGGCGTCGGCGGCCTGCACTGGTGGGGTTAGAAGATGGCAAAAACTTCCTTTAGCTTCTCCAATATGGCGTCAGGAAGAAAAATCTTTTACTAATGGTAGGTCCTCCTTTATAGGAACTGTCTGGTACCACCACAGTGCCTATTTCTGCCGCAAAGCAGTAGTCTGAAAGCACTACTGTGTTCCGGTTTTGAAGGGCACAATAGCCAGCGTATTTACTGGGTAAACGAGACTTAATATCCTATGTCTCACGGTAGGCAGCGCGTTGGTGATACCAGTATTGCCGATGTCTATGGGCGTCGGTGACTACTTCCCATCAGGTGCCACTCCCACTGCACATTTGCCTGGGTAGGCAATTAAAAAAAATCGTTGTGGTTTTAGTCAATGAGACTCCAATATAATCCTTTTATGACTTTGGAAAAATTCAGTTTACGGATTCCCCGCCGCCAATTGAGTAGGCAGCAGGGATATGTGGGGCTCTCCGATAAAGACGGAACGGCCGGTATACCCACTAAACCAACAGTTGCTCTTTTATCATATCGCTTATATTTAGCATTGGCTAAATTGTAATATTATTATAATTATAGAAAAACATTGTAGGGTTAAAAGTCGCCGGTAGGAGGACAGTATCTAAGGCTGTTGAAAATATTCATTAGTAAAAGCTAGCGTCTGAACACTAAGCTATTACGACTACGGTGAAGATATAGAACGCCCGTTTGTATACAATGTAGATCTTGTAATATCAAACGACCACTTTTACTGCTACATCATAACCATAAAATGTTAACTTATTACTCGTAATAAAAACTGTACTTTATTGTTAATTGTTGCATGTTCGTAACGGTAAAAAGATTTTCTATTGCTGTATAGAAAAATTGTCTACTATTATACACAAAAGATTTCCTTATTCTCATTAAAGTTTTTGTAAATACTTTTCTAACGATAGGAAATATACTAGAATGTTGAACACTAACTAAGTGTATTAAAAAAGAATCATAGGTAGATAATTCGACGTGATTTTTGTAGTTTACATAAAAAAACATCTTTTTATGACTTGTTCCGGATGTAAGGAAAAAAAAACACTAAGATACTAAATTATGGCTTCAACTTTAGAATAACTTATTCGAATATATAAATAAAGAATAAGTTATTCTATTAATAACTTAGTAGAATAACTTATTGGGTTTATTTTATAAAAATATAGTGTTAATGATCAAACGTTTTACGTTACTTGTAGAAAGAAATCTGCTATCTTCGGGCTAATCCGCAAAGTTTTAGTTACGTAGATATTATAAAAAAGTCGAAATTTTTGACCCAATTTTTTACAAATGCCAAAAAAGTGAACACTCTGAAATCCCATTTCGTTGCAATAAATTGATCGTTATTCCAAAGTAAACCCTTTAAATAGCACTAGTAGTAATCGAAGTATTTTCTATCGTCATTATTTCAAATTTTCATCATCACGCGGCTGAAACCGCGGGGTGCAGCTAGTATTGAATAAAAGTGTACACCAAAATTGAAACTTGATGTGCTTAAGCTGCATTCTCGTGCGTAATATCTGTAAGGAGATTTTGTAATCGATAGAAATTACGCTTCCTGAATTTGTGATAACCTGGAAGCTAATTTACACGTTGTGTAATTTTATATAAGAACGCTTCATAGAGTATCAGAGACGGTCTATTAGAAATTTCAAGCCTTTGAGTAGCGTTTAACTGTAGAAAATAATATTCCTTTTAATGTCGATCGAGTTTTAAATAAAATATTGCTTAAGTGGACAGCTGTTTTGTCGTTACCTTATTTACACTAATATAACAAAACATATTTTCTTTTCTGTGTGACTTTCTCCGTAACTGCTCAACCGATTTGACATATTTTCTCAATACTAGAAAACTATATTATCCTCGAGTAACATAGGATAATACACTTGTACTTCTTAACTTAGGGAAATTTATCAAAAAATCTAATAGTCACACGGGCAGAGCCGTTGACTGACTGCTTGTATGTTTATCCGTTTGTATTTCATTATGGTGGGAAGCTCACCACATCTGTCATACCAAAACACCGGTAAGCTTTTAGGTATTTTACTTAGCGCCTTGAACTTCACGTTTGACAGCACTTTACCAATTGGAAAGTTTTAGGTTTTGACGTTGACATTAAACTAAGAGAACTTGACATTACTATTTTTTAGGCATAATTTCAGAATTGTCAATTTGTTCTTGTCGGCATACTCCATTCCGTGATAAGTTCACACGCGTGAAGTTATAGGAAATAGCTACACGGTTGTCATGGAAACGGCACCGAGCACGCTAAGTGTCGTTTGTAGTAAGAGATTTTCTTAACAGCAAAAAAGCATTGTGCTTTTTGATGTTATTTCTTGTTATAACACAAATTTGTTTAATACCAGTAGGCTGATTTGGTTTTTTTTTTTTATGATTGATAAAAACAATTAAATAATCGTAATGATTATAGACGAAAAAATTTAGATATAGAGGTGCTTAGAAAAACCTTTTGTTTGTTGGTTATTCTGTGTAACGTTTCCATTTTATATATATTTTTGCCATCGCCTAGATGTTTTAGTTTTACTAGGTACTTTTTAGGTCCCTTTACTTTCTCTATTCATAAATATAGTCTATGTTACTAAATAATAAAAAAAAGTCTAATATCAAAAGTGTTCTTAAAATAAGTGCAGTAGTTTTCAAACACTTTGTTACACACAAATATAATTTCTACTCTTCATAATATTAGTTTAAATAAATTTCTAATTGCTTAGACCTGTCTCTTTTGGTTTTACATAGCTTCTCATATAGTACTTTCTTTCGACTCTAAGTACGTTCAAATCTGATGTTACTGTCACACTTGGCTCAGAGGCAGTTTACAAAGTATCTCCATTGCCTTATTTGTCATTCCACACTGCGAATTGACCAGCAGTAGGTTGCAAATCTAGGAGAACTTTCTTGACCCATCAAAGGCTCGGTACTTTACGAGCGGTGAACGCTCATGCAAGTTAAGCAATATTTAGTCATTGGCAAGAGTATAAGACGCTGCATGTTCACAGCTTTCTGCGTTCGCGTGTTAGACTTTGATTGTCTAATGGATAAGTGTCTGCGTGATTAATCATAGTAAATCAATGTTGCTTATTGAAAATCATATTGTAACCATTGCTTCAATGAGTATAGGAATTATATATTTAAGGTACACTCTACTTTGATTAGTTCGTTCAAGTATTAAAGAGAGATTAAATTGTTATTTTACTATTGTAAGAGTCTATTCAAACGTATAAATTTAAAAGAAAAATTGAAAGTAGTCATTCTTTAATCAGTGAAATGTCCATTTGACAATGCACTGGCTTATCCAAATTCTTCAACATTTCGATTTGCACACTTTTAAGTTTCCATGATGGTCTTATCACTAGGTTCAATCGATGAACCTCTTTCTCTCATCAGTATCTTGGTAAACTTTCAGCAGAGTGGCAGAAGCATTGAGCCTATTAATCACAGCTATGGCTTAATTAAGTAATATAAACATGCAATCCACTTTCTAAAGCTGTTAGATTAATCTCAATGTGATTGACTCGTGACAATCAATGTAAATGCATATGTTCTCTATAAGATTAAGTAGAATTTCCCTGATTCAATGCTATAAGAATATTATTTATATTAGTGTCCTCTACGTATAGTTCGTAATATAAGTGCTGAGAGATTAAACTATTATTATTATAATTGTAGAAGTAGTATTTTTAACTTTAAAATTTACAAAATAATATTAAAAGACATTTTTAAATCAAATGGTCATATAACATTGCACATTTTCGACTTTCATTTGATACATTTTGTATTTTACTAAATCTAACTTTAAGTTGATCTTATTTTATTTCAGATAGCATCTTTAACGTTCCTCAATATCTTTAACTTTTCACCAGATGTACAGCTGCTATAATCAGAGTCATGTTAAATTAATTAAATTATATAAACATGAAATTCCATTCTAAAAGTTTGCAACCATTTTCAAAGCACTATGCACTACGTCATTAATTAGTCGATGCTAGTCAGTGTAAATATTGTTTATAACGTATCAGAATGAAAATATAAAGTATTTTCAGGTAAAAACAATATATTTGAGAACTTCAATATGTTTTAACTAAAATACAATATTCAGTAGATATCTAACAGGTATACGAATCCACGATTTGTTATGACACTTCTTCAATGACATTATTTTATGGATTTTTCATCAGATATTTCCCTACTTTTTGTAACGGTCCGACTATTGTTACTTTAAGGTATATCACGTTACATGCAGTTATTTTAAATTCTGAACATGGCGTATTGCAAGTTCATTGGATTAGCACTATTGATTGTTTACTATCATCGCTTATTGTAAGTCTGTCACATAGTAGATGTAATCATTCTAGCTTATTTCAACTAGACTGGCTGGTCAATATCCGGACTACAGTTTTTCATTCTGCTGACTATGGCTTTGCAAACTGGACTGCGATTTGATTTGTACATTCAGTCCGCGAAGTGATCTAATGCTCGTTCTCATTCGTATACCTGATGATAATGCTGATACTGCGATTTGCATTCAGACGTTGATTCACTGCGTAACGGAATTCATGGCTGACTTGTTCAGCCGAAGCACTCATACAGTCTACCCGATCGTCGAGTGCCGGATGTGGCTGTTTTTGACAGAGTTTATCGAAGACTCTGAGAAACTGGTCGTTTTGAGACGAAATACAGACATGGGTACATAATGGACATGGAAGATCACGAATTAATGACGACGAAGAACAGGACAATGAGATAGTGAACGCTTCGAGCGGATCCTACAACTTCCACTCAATGTTGTTGCCGTGATCTGGGACTTTCGCAATGGAGGGTGGTTTACAGTACATACTGCTGGCCTATACCCGTACCATTATGTATCCATGTCTGTATTTCGTCTCAAAACGGACCAGTTTCTCGAAGTCTTCGATAAACTCTGTCAAAACAGCCACATCCGGCACTCGACGATCGGGGTAGCGAATTATGTATTCATGGTGAGCTTGCGCAGACACACAATCGCCGTATCCGTAACAAATAAGCATATCAGCATATTCCTCAGGTGTGTAGGCGACATCTTCAACACTTCCTATACAGTACAAATCAGAGTCCAGTTCATGCAAGTAGTCACAAATTAGAAGAAACAGTCCAGTATTACAGCCAAGTCGAGAAAAGAGCAAACGATATCACATCTACTATGTACGAAGCACAAAAGCAGACTGATAATCAAAACAATCAATAAGTGTCAACCCAAAGAACTAAAACCGCCATTTTGCTGAAAAATAATACGGTACCTACGTCATAACTTAAAGAACAATAGGTTCGGGACCGTTACCTGGGACTGGGATTAATACCTGAAGCGTCCCAAATACTTTTCTCTTGAAATGTAATACAAATCCTAGATTGTTATACTCGTTAGATAGCTGATGAAACGTAGATATTTTAAAACATATCTGCCGAACAACTGCATAAATTTTTTTAGATATCCATTAGAGAAAAATAAACTTTCTAATATCTTTTAATTTCTTAACTTTCACTTGTCTACTACGGCCTATTTAAGTAACCTATGTACAATATTAATGTTTGATGTTCAAAGCATCTTATTACACATGTAAAATGTAATAATAACAATCATAAGACACACAAATAAAAATTTTAAAAATATTAGGATAAAATCGGCAATTTTAAATAAAAATTAAAAGTCGAATATCTCGAAAAGGGTTAAGTTTAGGTAGGGTGTTTCATAGTGAAATGAGTCAGAAATGATGGGTACCCACGCCCTTAACGGATCTAGACGACTTTTCCTGTAACCCTGTATATATACTATATATATAAGTAAAAGAAAATTACGATTACAGATTACGATTATTTTATAAGTTTGTACTATAAGTGAATTTAAGACAGATATTTTATACTAGGACTACATAGCTTAATGTTAAATCTAATGTACAGGATTGTATACCCTCATATCGGCCGTTGAAGTTGGGAACCAATCAAAGAGTCTCATTTGTTTGTTTTGCTCCATTAGACATTACAATAAATAATTTATTGTGTACAATATTTTAACATTATAAACCATAAATACATGAAATCGTATATGATTTTCAATACAGCGTGAGATAATTTTTTACGGCTAATATAAATGTCAAAAATAGAGTATGTTTTAATTGAATAACTTTTCGTTGATTTTTTTTCAATGGAGCAATAAATCAGGTAAATTAGCCATAAAAAGATTAGCTTAATATAATTGCACCTGTTGTTAAGTCATTCAAATGTGTGAGAACTGTTTATCGTAATAATTTATTATGCGAAGTTACCACAAGTATTATATGGAGTTTCTACTTTTTATTGTTGTTCCTAGCTGGTTTGGGAAATGCGGGCTGATCATTCAATTGCCTGCAAATAATGATGAATCCTGCGTCTGGTGGGCATATAAGAAGTCGGCTCTGCGCCTTAGTCTTGTCCGGTTGTGTCCAACCGTCCCACTAAACTAGGAGAGTGACGAAAGAGGGGGTGACTATGTGATGTGTTTGCACGTACGCTTGTACACTGATATGTCATATGTAGATGGCCGATTTGTAATGAAGATCTGCTGTAGTAGTCATCATCGAATCAAAGAACATAATTATTGTTACCTTATACTATTCTTATGAAACAATCGGTGATGTTTAGCAGTACTTAATGGCAGTTACCTGCCTCAGAAGCAAGTCTATCTGTATTTAGTCTGTTTTGGAATCAATCAATCTAAATAACCTTATTCAACGTAGAAGCATTACACTTACTCATATAACAAAAAAACGGCAAATATTGGCAAAAAAGCTTATTGTTACATGCGTTACTGTTGCGGTGCAATATGTTACGTTACTTTTACATGCTTTTTTGCGACATGAGTAGCTATACCTAAAATTTTTGGCTTCGGTATAGTTTACTAAAGGCGGCTTTGAAATAATATTAAAGAAATGTTAAACACGACTAACTATCTGAATTAGTATTTTAATTTTTCTTAATCATAGCTTTAGTCATTATTTTACACAATTAAAATATTAGATTATTATTACTGCTTCCGTAGCCTAGTGGTATGGGCGTGTGCTTTAGAAACCGGAGGTCGTGGGTTTGAATCCTGCGGGGACGCAACAAATTTTCTTTGTTGTTTCCTAGTTGGTTAGGACAATTTGGGCCGATCACCCAATTGTCTGAAAAGTAAGATGATCCATGCGTCGGATGGGCATGTAAAAAAGTCGGTCCACCCACCAACCCGCATTGGACCAGCGTGGTGGTGATACGGTCCAAACCCCCTAATGGATAGGGGTGTATTAGGGGAGGCCTATGTCCAGCAGTGGACTAACAAAGGCTGATGATGTGATGTGTGTGAAAATATTAGAAATCATATACCATTAACATAAAATATATCTTAAAGTTCGAACAAATTTGTTGAATACCAGTACTAATTTTATTACACGTTCCGCTCAATACATGACTCTTTAATAATGTTCGTGGCTTTGAAAACGCTGAGAGCCGCGACGAAAGTGCTTTCGACCACAGTAATTTTCCTGTGGAATATTGTTAGTAGTTTGCGATGTCGAATTACTCAAACAATATTGGCAGTGCCGTCTTACAACGACGTGAGTAGAAACTTGTTTATGTGTAAAAAGAATGCATATGCACGTTTCAACGCAGTCGTAAGATAAGTAACATTGATTGTATTTCAAAATTTTTACTAAGCAAAAAAGGTTAAACGTTAAATTTCTTACATCGGTTTAAAATCAGTAAATCTTAATGAATTCTACAAGTTTTCAACCTACTTGTTTGGGCTAAACAAAGGATCTATTTTAGCATTTAATATAGAAAATAAACTTAAGTAGGACACGCCCAGTAAAAATATGACAAAATATTGAATTAGATTGACGGTATCTGCATAATCTAGAAAACTTCCAGCTTGTTTGTTTTGTTTTGTTTTCGCACCTTCAGAATAACTGTGGCCTGGCATGACGTTTTTAATTAGCAAAAGCAATTTCATTAACACTTACTAGTCATTACGGCTAGCTTTCTGTGACGAAAACCTACTTTTGAAAATACAAAAGTTTCTAAACATATAAAACAAAAATACAATCTCGATATGAATTTAATTTAAATATCAAATAAAGAGATGGGCAAGATCAGGCAGTTGGGAAATAGCGAATTTAATTCTCAGATGTCCTTGCTTTCGCTAGCAATAATTGCTATGCTCTGGTAGTTCGAATGATTAATCAGAAGTTACTATAACTAAATAAACAGCTTTTTTGTTTAAATACATTGAATAATGAATACCATGCATTTCAAAATGATTCTCATCACCATTTAATATTTGTAAATAATTAATAATAGGTTTTTTTCTGGCGTACTAAAAAGAGACAATCTGACATTTTATTTGATAACAATAAAAAAGTCTGTCTTATTGAAATTGTTTTCATATCCTCGTTAAATCATATCGGAGTTGGTAGTTCCAAACACAGCGAAGATTAATTTTGCCTTAGTTGCCATAGTTGTTTACCTGTAATTTTTGATTTAAAATAAACGTAAAGACCTTAAGGCAGAGAAAGGTATTATTTTATACCTAAATAATTACTTAGTGAATAAATATTATTATTATTCCTACCATTATTTTTATTACTCATTAAAACAAAGTAAAAATTAAACAAAACAAATAAAATAATTTCATACAGATGTTGTAAAGATTTGCTAAATACAAATCTTCATAACTTTCTCATTAAATCTTTTTATTAAGCATCCTCTTAATTTAACTCTAAGAAAAGCTTAAACACATTCTTTTTTATCAAAAAATACAATAGTTGTCTTATCATATGTTACTAAAAAGCTCTTACTTATTATCTTCAAGAGACTAATAATAAACAAATATAGACTGCTTCTAATACGTAAAGGTTGTTAAGAAATAACATTCACCAATTTAACAGTGCCCTTGGGACTTTTAACACGAAATCTACGTGATGACCACACTTATTTTGGCTTAAATGTTAAGTACAGTTACCAATACTATTTCTTATAATGAACTATTTAGTAGCAGCAATAAAAGTGTTTGCGCACTCCTTGTGACACCATAATTACTTTATTAACCCATAGGAGTTTTATGCGGTGAGTATATTACGAAAAGATTTCAATTCTAAACTGTATTAATACATACATAAATAAGCATACTTGAAATATTTTCTATATTTTACTATTTAGGTTAATTTCACTCTATTTTTCAGAATTCAGTTCCAGAGTATTTGTTTTATAATATTAAATGGCATTGTTACAATAATTTTTAATTTTTATAGCTCAAATAGAAAATTTTGAGTTAAATAAGAATTATTACCTATAATTCCAAAAAAAATTTTATATTGGAACGAAACCATTCCCAAACGATTTCGACTCGTGTGGCTTTGCTTATTTCAGGTATCGATTTTGCAAACACATATATTACTAAACATAATTAATTAGACAAATTAAACAAATTTCAGGTTGTTGCGAATAAAACACATTTAGCAAATCTTGGGGCATTTAGTTTCTTAATAACGCATCCAATTTGCTCTATCTCTAAGTTACGAAATTTGAAATGTCAAGTAACATGACCTCTGAAAAGTTAAAAGCAAATATGCAAATTTTTATAAACGTCTTCAAAAAGAAATATATATTTTCAATATTATGAATACGCTCGGTAACCAATTCGTTTCAGTAATTAAATTTTAAGTAAAAAATGATTGCACTAACAACAATACAATGAACATTATATTACGAATATTAGGTAAGTTTTAATAATACTATGATTTCACTATAACGCGACGATAAGGCAATAAATGTTTTAACTGACAATCAATATGAAAGTGAATTGATTCTAAAGAACTTTGACTTTGTCTTAAAAAAAACAACAGAACTGATTCGAACGCGATGAATGGAAAGCTAGCAAAAGGTCACGGAGAAAGAAAAACAGTTTAGAACCAAAAATTGGTAACCCAACTAATTAGTTATAACGAAATTGTTCGAAAGGTCTCGGTGACCACTAACAGATTTGCTATTACGATAAAATTAAGATGAGTAATGCTCAGCTTCTCTCTCCCTAATGACAAATTCTCAATGGCAAGTTAATGTTTATTTCAACACATAAATCGGAGGCACCTTAATTTTGTATCAACATTGACGTGACATACTGGACATCTTCAGTTTGTGTCGAAAGTTGTAAACATCACGTAGTTATCTAGTCAACTATGACGTTTGATACAAGTTGGTATAATCACGGAGCTCACACAATTTCTTATGCAAGAGAGATAAATTAACATGTGATCATTTCCAGTTAATAACATGCATTTATAATTACTATTTACATATATGTTGCGTTACAAAATTAAGCGGTAACTGGGAACGTTAGAGAAAACCAACATACTCAAGAAGATCAAAATGATTCGAATGTAAGAATAAAGTAAAATTCTCCAAAACTACGTAAAAAAGCAGAACTAAGCTTGCTGCTCTCCTTCAGGACTAAATTACCATTAAAACCAAAATTAAAAATATTCCAGTAATCATGATTATTCAATAAGTAGAGCTAAATAAATATAAAGAAAAATTTAAAGGGACCGTGACGTTTACATGGTTTACATCGTTTTAATCAATGAAAAGATATATTTTAATCTATACAGAAACGAGAATAAGTTGCAGGGCCTATTTAATTACTTTATAGTTTAAAAAATACGTAATATTTGAGATTGGCCATGTATTCTGCGTAAATGCAAGTCAAATCCGCTTGCCACCATGAAACAATTGATGTTACGTCTCGTTAACCGATTTATTTAAGTAGAACACAAGCAGTATATACATTCAACATTAGTAAGCAACATACACAGAGAACGCCGTGTCCAGTGCCTTTTAAACCGGAACACAGTAGAGTCTTCACATTATTGTTTCGCCGCAAAAATAGGCACCGCGGTTTATCATCCTTGTCGGTCTTTTGAGAAAAGGAATCATATTCAAAATATTTTTACTGAAAAGTCTAAAGGGCCTTTGTGGTGATTGTATGCAAAAAAATATCGCGTGTGTATATATAACTCTTGTACAAGTAAAAAACAATAATTATAAATTTGGACATGTGCCAAATTCATGTTGCCCGCATCACTTTCGCTTTCGCTGTTTTCGCATTTGCATGAATTACTAAACAGAGACGTTGAATTTTTGAATTCACTCAAATTTTTCACGCTTCAAGCGACGCTCGTGGCTTAATTCGGTGGCATTACCAACTTATGGTGTTGAACAATTAAATTCTTTTCTGCATGGAAATATTATGAAACATGCGTGAAGTGATATTTAAAATATTAAGAAAAAAAAGTATTTTTGTTGTTAGAATAACAAGTTTCCTTATCCGTAAACTTGTAAAATGTAGATGATTTAAATGTTGTTTTCCCGTTAGCAGCAACGTTAAAAATAACAATAAAAATAAACCCTATATTAGCAAAAAGTACAACGAAGCAAATTACACTTAAGTTATTTCACTTAAGTTTGTATCATTTTATTACTAAACATGCGACTTTCCTCACAAAGTAATGCTTGGTAAATAACCTTTTATACATTATTTATGATAGCCATATCATTGTACTATATACTGAAAATATCACAAATTACTAAGAGATGTTTTATTTGTTTCAGATTTTCGGTACTACAACTTGGACAGTGTTACAATGCTAATAAAAATTGGGCCCGGGGCCCATCTACGGCTGGAGAAGTAAGTTTTTTAGGCTTTTATTCAATTTCTTCAAGAGCAACTAAGAGAATTTTCAAAACTCGTAAAAACTAAAAAGCTGTAATAATTACTGGTAATTTAGTCATGTCTGTAATTATTACGGTTTATTTAGTTTTGTCACCTTGATATATATTTATATTGTTAAGTACTTGTTAGTCTTGATGTGACTTTGAATATTATTGAGAA
Organism: Lamproptera curius; assembly: GCA_029286875.1. Taxonomy (NCBI): domain Eukaryota; kingdom Metazoa; phylum Arthropoda; class Insecta; order Lepidoptera; family Papilionidae; genus Lamproptera; species Lamproptera curius. Next base: position 1,905 of record JAGSMT010000193.1, on the reverse strand, counting down.
GTATTGAATCATCTATTACCCATTTAGAAGATCTGATAATGATTATTTTACTTTATTTTGGCAACAGACAGTAATTACAACAAGATTACGTAGCTAATATTACTAAAAAGACTGCAAACAGTGTCTAATAACGTATTTTTTCGGTTGCAATGTTTAAAAATATAGACATGTGAAAAATCGTAAACATTGTTTATGCAGCATTAAACAGCTTGTATGTTAACAATGTTTACGAGCGTTTTAGAATATGTTACATTTTTTTTACTTCAAATAAAACTAACTAAACATTTTAAGTGATGCAAAAACAAAACAAGCCACATACATGATTTTTGTTTTTATTATTACATATTCCAGTTATTAATATCGGTTTCATCAATAAGATGTTTCCTTATAGTTTTATAACCGCTATATAGTTAACCTACCTACATTCTTAACATTACGCTAAAGTGAACTTGAGTCCTTTGAGCCAAAACGACCAAGATAATTCTATATATGAGATTAGTCATCTACGCGAAAATCTCAGTGCACAATTGAGTGAGACAGAGACCACACCCAGGACCGAGTGTGTACGTATCCATTCTACGTATTATTATCTAACGTTACAGACACTCGAAAGGTTAGGTCACATTTCTCTAACCTCCTAGAAAGAAACAACAATTGTCGAATCTCTACAGGAACCCACGAACCCAAGGCCTCCGGTAGTACCCGTCATATAGACGCTTCGAATGGTCTAAGAAGTTATTTTTATTTTAGTTAGAATATACTTTAAGAAAGGACGATTATATTAAAAGACTTACTGACTGACAAAGTTCTAACGTATAGCCAGTGGAAATTTTTAGGTAGTACATACGATGATGGGCACCGTATAGGGCCTCTAGGGTAAGGGCGTGTGCTTTAGAAACCGGAGGTCGTGGGTTCGAATCCTGCGGGGACTCAACAAATTTCCATCGTTGTTTCCTAGTTGGTTAGGGCAATTTGGGCTGATCTGCCAATTGTCTGAAAAGTAAGATGATCCATGCGTCGGATGGGCATGTGTAAAAAGTCGGTCCTGCGCCATATTCTCTCCGGTCGTGTCGGTTATCCGTCCCATCGGGCTTTGAGAGTATAAAGGAACAGAGAGTGCGCCTGTGTTTGCGCGTACACTTGTGCACTATAATATCTCCTGCGTAGTTGGCTGATCTCTAATATAGATCGGCCGCCATAGTCGTAATCGACTGGAGAACATTATAGGGCCTGAAATATCTAAATATTTTTCAATAAAATCACCAAATTTAAAACTTTACACACAAATACAGTTCTTATGAACAGTTTACATCGCTTTTTATCAGCAAAAGTACTGCTTGTTACTTTATTCATTAAAAAAATGCACGCAATGTCTGTCTACCTGGTAGATGGTGACGTGTGACAACGAGGGCTCGTCGCATGGCGGGTTCCACTTGGGAGTCCGCGATGACGAGCTGCGAAGGAACCGCGCGCCCAGCGTGTCCTCCTTATCGCTGTACAAACAGAAGATCGATGCGTTGTTCGATGATAATCGCTCGGTCACAAGCCTCCCTCAGTATGGACCCACGTCGGACGTGGCGAGGAGGGAGAGCAAGGTGAGTTTATCAGATAATTAGGTTAGTTCTTATTCCAGTTTTTGCCATCCACATAGTGTGAATGTCAGGCAGGTAATTACAGGGATCATGACGTCTTCATACGTGTATGTAATTGAGGAAAATAAGAAATGGAGGTTTTGTGGCATAAGCCACAAACTTGCATCAAGATGTGGGACATCATCTTTATTTGATTATTGCGAATCTATAGACGTTTGGCGCTGATCTACCAATTTTAATTCGTTACAATAAATATCACTTCATATCTCGCTTCACAATAATATCTGAAATATTTGGTTTATATGATATGAAC